>OX608080.1:33377045-34608566 GCA_951509765.1 Sphenella marginata | reverse complement strand
CTAAGCTTATGACTAACCTTTTGACCAATGTTATCTTAGGGTTGCCAGATAGGGTTTTTGGCCCCTAAATTCAGGGGTTTGTGATCCAGTGCTGGGGTCTGGGGTTTACCTCAAAAATTCGGGGGCTTGGAAAATTTTCAGTGGTTAACCATTGAGTTCACACATTTTTTCTTTTCTTCCTTTCATTTAGTGATTAGAGATTTTGTTTATGGTTTCAAACACACTCACGCATAAATATTGACCGTCTAAGCAGGTACTCACTCACGGATGACCGTGCAATAGGTACTTTTTGTGCTGTGTGTGTTTTTTGTTCTCGATAGTGGTATCACATCTCTATCTGCTGTGCTATGCAAATTATTTACAATCGTTGTTTGTTCGCGCGGTGTTTTTCGTTCTCTACATATACTAGTATAAAACTATGTAAGTTTTTGTAAAATTTGAGAAAACATAGAATTAAATTACGTTTTTATCTAGTACATTGCAATAATTATGGAGGGTGCTTTCAAAAGCCGTACATGTGTTCTTTTAATGAGAAGTGGTTATCGCATCCAGAATAAAAAGCTGGCTTCGAAAAGAATCGGATTTTGTGGGAAGATGTCAAGTATGCAACATTACTTTTCTTATTAAACATGGAGCGACAAAAGCAATAAAAACTCATATGAATTCTGCAAAGCATATTGCAGGTATGAACCCTTATAAGCATTCGTCATTGATTACAGCATTTATACCGAAAAAAGATTCTACCGAAGAATTGCAATCTGCAATAGCGGAGTTGTCGATGGTTTATCATGCTGTAATGCATCAACATAATTACAATAGCACAGACTGCGGAATTAAAATAAATTGTAAGATTTTTCGCGACAGTGCACTGTCTACATCTGTTCACTGCGGACGAACAAAGGCGACTACTCTTGTAGAAAACGTACTTTTTCCTAAAGCCATCAAATTGGTGCTGAATGATATAAAGAACTCTCAAACCCCAGTTTATTTTTCAATTTCATCAGATGCTTCGAATCGTGGATACAAAAAACTTTTCCCTATTGTTAGAAGCTACTTTCTTGCTGATCAAGGCATACAAAACAAACTGATTGATTTTTATACTGATGAATATGAATCCTCACAAGCAATATTTAACAAAATACAAAAATGCCTGTTTGAGTTGGGCCTGAATATGGAGCACATATCAGCCTATTCAGCAGACAACGCAGCTGTTAATTACGGAGTGAAGAACTCTGTATACCAAAAACTATTACTAGAGAACGAATTTATTGTAAAAGCTAATTGCAATGCACATGTTATTCATAATGCTGCTAAATTTAGTTGCAAACAATTACCTCTTGATATCGAAACACTTGTTAACAAAATTTATTCGGAATTTAGCACGAGTACTGTCAACGTCAGGGAGTTAAAGAGACTTTTTGAATTTTTCGATTTGGAGTTTGCACAGATGTTAAGAAACGTTCCAACCAGATAGTTGAGCCTAAAAGCTGCTGTAGATAGAGTCATACTTTGTTGGCCTGCAATAAAACAATATTTTTTGCAACAAGAAGAAGAGTGCGATCCTTTTATATACAGTATAATAAAACCACAGGGACATGATGCATCCAATTTAGATTCGTTTGATATACCTGATTTATATTTATATTTCATTTCACATTATCTTAATATAATGTGCGAAGCTATTCTGATTTTGGAAAAGGCTAGCATAACTGCTACAGAATTACATGACATTATGCTTTCTTTGAAGAGCAAACTAGAGAATAGAATTAATGATAAGTTTTTCGGAGCAACGGTAAAATCAAAAATTAAAAATTTTCCTGAAAGGAAACAAAAAGAATTTAAAGATAATGCCCTGAATGTGTATAAAAGAGCCTTGTGTTATATTAATAAGTATTATAACTTTGATGATAATCCAATGGCAGTTCTTGGAAATTTGAACATTTTGACTAGAGAGCTGACGTTAGATAGTGTTATACAAGTTTCACAGTTATTAAATGTAGATATTAACATTGATGAGGCTTATAATCAAATACATGCTGTTAATAACGTTTTATCCCATATACGAAAAGATTGTACATCTGTTAGTAATGTATGGGTCGCAGATTTTAAAAACTCAGCAATGACTGAGTTATTTAAAGTTGTTTCCAAAACATTAAGTATTCCTGTTAGCAACGCCTTCGTGGAACGTATATTCTCAATAATGGAGTCTGTTTGGAGGGGCGATATAAACAAAATGAGAGTAGATCTAGTCAAAGCCGAGCTTTGTACAAGAACAAATTTTAATATGACTTGTTGTTAGTTAGAGTTCTTAAAGCAACCACAACAAAAGCCTCTTTTGCAAAAAGCTTTGACTAACGAAAAGTACAGTTTTAAAAAATAAGTTTATTTTACATATACTTATGTATGTATCGTGAAACATAGAAAAATATAATATTTAAAATTAATTATATGTATCATTTATGGACATAACTTGCCTTTGAAATGTATGCACCTGCAAAAATGTACAAATACCTGAAATTTACATACGTACCTATGCTTTTTTGTTTTTTATTCAGTCGAACTGGATTGTTTTCTAAGTAAAAAAAAAAAAAATAAAATTTTTTTAAAATTTCAATCCTGGGGTCTGGGGGTTTGAAAAGGTGGCAACCCGTTGTTATCTACACATTTTTTAAATCAGTTTTGTGGAACTTTTTTCCACTTTGATTTCTATCTTCAGCGACGGGCTCTTTTTTGTAAAGAGCCTTTTTCTTACTTTTTATTTGTTTGTTGGCGACGAATAACTCATCGCCGCTATTAAAATTGAGTGGTGGCGAGCGTTTTGAATTGATCCTCGCATTTTTAGTTTCCTGTTCATGTAACAACAGTGCCTTAAAGTTCTCATGAGTTCTATCCCTAAGGTCCCTCAAGCCTTGATAGTTAACCCTAGCTGTTCTGTTGAAGAATACATCTACCGGCTTCCTTTTTGTTGTGGAATGGACGGTATTGTTGTACCTGTCAACAACTATCGCTATCTTTTCTTTAGGGGTCAATACACCGATATATTTCTATTAGGGTTGAGTGCAACCTCTCTACTTGCCCATTGGCTTCACTCCGTTGAGTGCCGTTTGATAGATTTCAATCCCTAGGGATCTAATGTAGTTGAGAACGAGTGGGATGAGGAATCCCCTCTCATTGTCCATTACCAAGATTTTTGGCACGGAAAAGTAATGCAAAACGTCAGTGAGTTTCCTGCGGATATAAATAGACGATTTATTTTTAATAGCGAATAGCTTTGAAAATTTTGAAAATTTGTCTATACAACTGAGGGACTTCTATTTCTCAATTACAAAGATATCAATGTGGACGATTTCACATGGATAGCTGGGAATTGGTGTTGGTTGCAAATGAGGCTTGGCCGGATGCCTGTCATATTTATTAAATTTGCACATCTCACATCGCGTAACGTATTCCCTAATCTTCTTTGACATACCTGGGAAGTAGTATTTCTCTAAAATATGTTCGCGGTTTTCGGTATATCGGATTCCTTCATGGGAATTTGATGGAATCCTGACGTTAAGTCAATAGTCGAATAGTAACGGGACTTTCCCAAACTGCATAAAGTCGCGTTGATATCGGGAATAGGATAGGAGTCGGATATAGTCACGGCGTTAAGCCTTTTATAGTCAATTACCATCCGGTACTGTTTATCGTTGGGTTCGGGTTTTTTCGGAACCACCCAAATAGGAGAATTGTAAGGACTCTTTGATGGTTGTATTACCCCCTCTTCCAACAATTCATTTACTTGACGGTCGACCTCCTCTCTCATACAAGAAGGATATGGATAGCTCTTGCTATAGATTGGTTCGGAAGTTGATGTTTTGATTTCTGCGCGTACGCAGGTATCTATCAATTCCTTACCACTTAGGGGTAAAAACAGATCACTAAATTTATCAACGAGTTTATTAACTTTCTCCTCTGTTTCAAGAGGAAGATCCTTGGACAACGTATAATTAACTTGTGTGGACACACGAGCTTTTAAGGGGATTTTGAATTTGTTCACCGTTAAGGTATTCGATTTTCTATCGACTATCGCGCCTATATCCCAAAGTGTGTCATCCCCTATGATTCCATCAAAGGATGTTAACCCCGGGAGCACAAAGAAAGTTATATCCGAGCTAACACCTACATCTTTAAATATTTTTAAATACATTTTTTTATTTACTGGTATATTCCCGCCAGCCGATTTCACAGAAAAAGGGTTGTCGACTGCGATGCTTTGTTTGGCGACCCCTTGCTTGATAAAGTTTTTGTTGGCACCTGTGTCAACAAGGAAACCTAGTTTGCGGCCGCCAGAAAGAACGTACTCTATGTATGGTAAGCTAGATGGCCGTCGTGCAGAAAATTTTCCTCTTCAGCGGCCTCCACATAATTGGTCATATTTTCGTTATCCGCGGTTGTCTATAGATTGAAGAGCTTTTGTTGTTTGCGCGGAAGATTTTCGGAATTTGCACCCCGCTGGAATGGATTCGGGCGATGCATGGAATTTACCTTGCGTGATCGTACTGATTGATCTACGTCCATTTTTTCGACAGCCGGTTGTGACGTTGAGGGCGCGTCCCGTTTTGGAGCGAACTGGTGACTTCGTCTATCAGATTGGAACCTGCGTTCCCGAGGACGCCATGTTGGTTTCGGTGGAATTGGAAGTGCCTTGCTACCACTAAAGCCATGCATACGATCTGGAATTGAATTGGTTGGTATCACGACACGATTATTGGGTCGTGCCGTGTGCAATGTAAAATTGCGAAAGTTGGTATTTTGAATCTCAAGGCATGCTAAGTAAGCCTCTTGCAAAGTCTTGGTGCGTTGAATCAGGAGCATTTTGCTCAGTTCACCGTTCAACCCACGGATGAACACATCCAGGGCACGGTTCCGATAAGTGTCTATCAACACCTTAACCGTTTCTTCGGAGTATGCCTCCGTTTTGAGCTTATTTATAATAAGCGAAAATTGGTGGTTCACGGCAGCGTAGGACTCGTCCAGCCGTGAATCCTTTTGGGAAAGTTGGTGGAGTTGATACTCTAATGTACGTATATCGCGCTTATCAGCATAGTGGAGAGATAGACCCTCCTTTATGGCGCTCCAGTTGGAGTCGAAAATATTGTAAGAGATTAGGGCAGCATCGGCTGCACCTCGCACCTTTTGCCGTATGTGCTGAAGAATTGCACGGTATATTCGAAGTATGGTTTCCACAGAATGTATCCAGGATACATACTGCACTGGGCTGCCGTCAAATGGTCGAAGCTCCTTAACAGAGTCTGGAAGACGCGAGATGTCCTTCAAGTCAGCCTCTGTCGTTGGGCTGCGTGGTACTATTTCTACTTCCTGTGTCGGAGTATTAGATGCCTCACCTACGGTGAGTCGTGACCTAAGGCTGTCCAAGGAAGACACTCGCCTTTCTATATTCGTCATCTTCTCTAGGAGAGCGTTGACCGCTCCGGTCAGGTTTGTCACCGTAGATTGTAGTGAGTCCATTTTTGACCTAGTCAGCATCTGTAGGTAAAAAGAAAATAAAAAATTGAATAAAAAAATATTTTTAATTTAAAATGTTTTTAAAATGAACTAAAAACTGGAAAATAATTTCTCCTCTGCCTACATAGATTTTTCACCACGTAGAGCTTGTCCTGAACATTTATTAGTGGGAATTCTCATAGGCATTACAGTACTTGGCAAGATTGATATGCATAAAAACATTTGAAGCTTGCTATATCGTGAAAAGATGATCCTTTTTAGGAAAGCTCATTTCGGTAGTAAGATTTTTAGAAACTTATGTGAACCATCTATAGCGTGCGCCAATGTTTTTATACATACGAGTATCAATCTTGCCAAGTACTGTAATGCCTATGAGAATTCCCACTAATAAATGTTCAGGACAAGCTCTACGTGGTGAAAAATCTATGTAGGCAGAGGAGAAATTAGTTTGCAGTTTTTAGTTCATTTTAAAAACATTTTACATTAAAAATATTTTTTTATTCTATTTTTTATTTTATGCTTTTTAGTTGTGAGTTTGTAAAAATTTTCTAACTAAGATTGTAATCGAATATTCCGTGTCAGGTTTAAAAAATCACTTTTTTATTATAGGTAATTGTAAATTGTAAATTTATTAACATTTTTTAAGCGATATAAAATAACTCAATGCATTGACATTAATTCGAAACATATTTATGTTAACATGAATAACCTAAGGTGATGCATCTTATAAATTTCTCATTCTGCGCATCTCCGTCATTGCATCTTCGTTGCATGGTGTACTACTAGTAAGTTTAGAGCAATCTAGTTCATCAATTCGCAAGCCATCTGCATTCAACCGACCGAATGAATGTGTTTAATATGCGTTTTCACATGCAGATGGCGCCGAAGTTAACTATCGAGCATCATGCTATAATCAACTAATGTGTAGATGGCGCCAAAGATTAACTAACGATCGTAATTTTTTTTTTTTTCATAATATTGCATTGTCGTCGGGACCTGAACTATAGTGAAAATTTCAAGACCCTAGCTCAACAGGCAGTTGGTTTAAAATCGAATACAAAAATTCGCGGGCAGATACGACGAAAGCGACCTAATAAAAACATTTTAAACATAGTTATGATACTCACAGGATCCACACGATCATTTGCTGTTCACTATCTTTGCCTTTCGGGGCTATTTGTCCACCACCAGCAACCTTGTTGCTTTTTATTTTTCCTTTAAGGTTTCACTTTTTGCAACCTTCTTGCTTTTTATTTTTTCCTTTTACTTTTAGCAACCTTGTTGTTTTTCTTATTTCTTTTTCACTTCTAGCAACCTTGTTCCTTTCCTTATATCTTCTATATATAAAAATGGAGCCTATTTTCCTTGCTGACGCTATAACTCCAGAACGGCAGGACCGAATTAAACGAAATTTTGCACGTAGTTTTTGATTGATCCCGACATGGTTTATGGCAAAAAAAAGTATAAGAAACCGGGAAGGTTTTGGAGATATCCCGCAAAATGTGGACCAGGGTAACCTTATAACGTGTTCATACAATATGGGTATCAAATGAAAGGTGTCGACGACTGCTTTAGCATGGTGTAATTATAAGTCCCATATGAGACCCTGTTTTCGAAGTATTGCCCAAAATATGGACCAGGTGTGGCCCTAGACTGGTTTCCCACAATATGGGTGTCAAATGAAAGGTGTTGACGAGTGCTTGAACATGGTATAGTTATTAGTCCAATATAAGACCCCGTATTCGAGGTATTTCCCAAAATATGGACCAGAAGTGACTACAGACAGGTTTTCTACAATATGGGTATCAAATAAAAGGTGTTGATGAGTATTTAAAAATGAGGTGATTTTCAAGACCTTATTCGAGCCGTTTTCCGAGATGTGGACCAGGCGTGACCCTGGTATAATCTAGGTATATATATAAAATTCAAATTATGTATCTGACTATGGACACACTTGGCTCCTAAACGAATAAGCCGATCGTAACCAAACTTTACACACCCACTGGATATCTTCCAGGGATGGTCACAGGCTAAAAAATATGTTGATATATATAGGGGCGTGGTACCTCCTATACAACTGCAATTTTTCAATGTCCGTATCTCTGGAAGTATTTATGTTAGAACATTGAAACTCGGTGAGGGGTTGTATGGGATCGATCCCTACCACCTCCAAAAAAAAACTGGGGATAACAAAAAGTGGGCGTGGCACCTCCCATACGAATGGAAGTATTTTGGTTAGACAACGGAAATTTGGTGAGAGATTATATGCGATCGATCCCTACCACCTTCAAAAAAACTGGGGATAACGAAAAAGGGTTCGTGGCACCTCCCATACGAATGAAATACTTCTTTGTCGATATCTCTGGAAGTATTTTTGTTAGAGCATTGAAACTTGGTGAGGGGTTATATAGAATCGATCCCTACCACCTCCAAAAAAACTGGGGATAGTGACAAAGTGGACGTGGCACCTCCCATACAAACTAAATTTTTCAAGCTGAATATCTCTAGAAGGATTTATCAAAAAAATTTTGGAGCATAAACTTGGGGGGTTAACGGAAAAAGGGGCGTGACACCTCCCATACAAACTTAATTTTTCAAGCTAAATATTTCTAGAAGTGTTTAAGGCAGGGACCTGGAAATTAGTACAGAGCTATATGATATTAAAACAATTTTTGCGCATAAAAGTGGGGGTTATCGGAAAAGGGGGCGTGGCTCCTCCCATACAAACTTAATTTTTCAAGCTGAAAAGCGTTTAAGGTTGGGACCTGAAAATTGATCAGGAGATTAACGATATCCATAGCTCTATATGGCGTGTTTCCGTGTAGGAAAACAGTCCTCGCTATTTATTTACGCTCCGGGGCAGAAAATTAAAAATTTTAGGTATCGCGCAGCCTTAAACTGAATACTAAAATTATATATGAAGGGTCTCGAACCAAAACGGTAGCTTATGTCGCAAAATCTATTTTGGGCAGAACGAAGTTTGCCGGGTCAGCTAGTAACT
The DNA here is from genome assembly GCA_951509765.1 of Sphenella marginata. Taxonomy (NCBI): domain Eukaryota; kingdom Metazoa; phylum Arthropoda; class Insecta; order Diptera; family Tephritidae; genus Sphenella; species Sphenella marginata. The sequence goes on along the minus strand of OX608080.1, from coordinate 34,600,057 downwards.
ACATACAAATTGAAAATCCCGTAAATATAAACAATTTCCATGTACCGCAAGTGTAAACAAAAAACATATGTATACAAAAATTTACATATCAATAAGAGTTAAAAATTATACATATATATGCACGTATGTATGTTCGCTGTTAATACATACTAGTATGTAACTCCCGATAATCGGGTGGGTTTTTTTTAGAAAAAAATTAAAGCAAACTTTAAACGCTAATATCTTATGAACAAATTAACCAATTGAAATTTTTGTAATTTTGTGCAAACATGCTCATGTTAAGCTTTCATTTGATACACATTTCATTTATGTACGTATTGTAGTGTAGTCTAGCTAAGCGCCTTGTTTTAGAATAATACTATAGATTCTTACTGGTGCAAGAGACGATAAAGGGCCAATTTTTGGGGTGCTGTTGGCAATTTTGTGCCCCGAGAAGGTTCTTCAGAAAGAAAAAGTTAAAAAAGTTTCTGGAATCCTGAGATATTGACCAAAATGTGGCCCAGGGGTGACCCCGAATGTATTTTAACAATATGCATAGATAACAAATTAAAGGTGTTGATGAGAGTTTTCACAAGGAAAAGTTTTCAGGTTCATCTGCGAACCCGTTTCCAAGAAATTGACCATTAGGTGGACCAAGGCTGACCCAAGAATAAGGTCATATAATATAGCTATCATATCAAAAGTGTTGATAACTGTGTCCGCTTAGAGTGAATTTTAGATTCATCTGAATTCAAGAAAAAAATTATTAAACAAACGCTTTTTCATAGAGCTGTTTGCCTTATCTATTTATAAAAATGAATCCCTATTTCCCTTGGCCATCGCATCACCCCTGAATGGATTAACTAATTACAAAAGTTAAATTAGGTTATGTCGATTTGCTATTCTTTTTTCAATTCAGTTCGCAGTTTTGGTAAGTTTGAATATATTAACTGACGGTAATTCTTTCATTTAGGTGTCACCTCCTAAAAAAATTTAATGCATGTAGTGAAATAAAAAAATTAAGAATATTCGACGATTTAATAAGATGCTTTAGTGAACATCTAAGAAAGACGAAAATTTAAAACATTCATTAAAGATATCTTAATAAATGGTAAAAAATTTAGATCAAATCAAAACTAGGGAAATTCACCACATTCACCAAAGTTCAAATAACTAAATTTATAGATTGAAATACACTATGGCTGGGTATGAAAGATAGTTCGAGCAAATTGTGCTACGCAATAAGGTAAGATACGTATGTATAAATGAAATACGCCCTAATTTTTGGCAGGACAACGTCTGCCGGGTCTGCTAGTCTACATATAAAAATGGAGCCTATTTTCCTTGCTGACGCTATAACTCCAGAACGGCAGGACCGAATTAAACGAAATTTTGCACGTAGTTTTTGATTGAGCCCGACATGGTTTATGGCCAAAAAAAAGTATAAGAAACCGGGAAGGTTTTGGAGATATTCCACAAAATGTGGACCAGGGGTGACTCCAGAAAGCGTTTGTACGATATGGGTATCAAATGAAAGGTGTTGACGAGCGCTTGAACATGGTGTAGTTATTAGTCCCATATAAGACCCCGTATTCGAGGTATTTCCCAAAATATGGACCAGGTGTGACCCCAGACGGGTTTTCTACAATATGGGTATCAAATAAAAGGTATTGATGAGTATTTAAAAAAAAGGTGATTTTCAAGACCCTATGCGACCAGTTTTCCGAGATATCTACCAAAATGTGGACCAGAGGTGACCTTAGAAGGATTTTATACGATATGGGTGTCGAATAAAAGGTTTTGATGAGTGTTTAAAAAAGAGGTGATTTTCAGGACCCTATGCTACCCCGCTTACGAGATATCCAAAAATGAGGACCAGGGGTGACCCTGGTATAATATAAAAACAAGTCGGAAAGCAGGAAAATAATGGAAGTAATTTTTCACATACATCGCCATTAATTTTATGTGACATTTTTTCTTATGCGCACGTTCTTTCAAACGCAAATTTAAAACCGGTATTGTGTTCACTGTGAAATTGAAAAATGTATAGTAACTCATCAATTGAGAACGGCTGGACCGATTTCACAAATTTTTTTTTATTGTATTTGTTTTTGCCCCGAGAAGGTTCTTCAGAAAGAAACAGTAAAAAAAGTTTCTGGAATCCTGAGATACTGACCGAAATGTGGACCAGGGGTGACCCCAAATGTATTTTAACAATATGCGTATCAAATTAAAGGTGTTGATGAGAGTTTTCACAAAGAACAATTTTCAGGTTCATCTGCGAACCCGTTTCCAAGATATTGACCAATAGGTGGACCAAGGCTGACCCAAGAATATGCTCATATAATATAGCTATCATATCAAAAGTGTTGATGACTGTGTCCGCTTAGAGTGAATTTTAGATTCATCTGAATTCAAGAAAAAAATTATCATACAAAAGCTTTTTCAAAGAGGTGTTTGCCTTATCTACATATATAAAAATGGAGGGAAAAAATGTATAGTAACTCATCAATTGAGAACGGCTGGACCGATTTGACTATTTTTTTCTTAATTGTATTTGTTTGTGCCCCGAGAAGGTTCTTCAGAAAGAAAAAGTTAAAAAAGTTTCTGGAATCCTGAGATATTGACCAAAATGTGGCCCAGGGGTGACCCCGAATGTATTTTAACAATATGCATAGATAACAAATTAAAGGTGTTGATGAGAGTTTTCACAAGGAAAAGTTTTCAGGTTCATCTGCGAACCCGTTTCCAAGAAATTGACCATTAGGTGGACCAAGGCTGACCCAAGAATAAGGTCATATAATATAGCTATCATATCAAAAGTGTTGATGACTGTGTCCGCTTAGAGTGAATTTTAGATTCATCTGAATTCAAGAAAAAAATTATTATACAAAAGCTTTTTCATAGAGCTGTTTGCCTTATCTATTTATAAAAATGAATCCCTATTTCCCTTGGCCATCGCATCACCCCTGAATGGATTAAGTAATTACAAAAGTTAAATTAGGTTATGTCGATTTGCTATTCTTTTTTCAATTCAGTTCGCAGTTTTGGTAAGTTTGAATATATTAACTGACGGTAATTCTTTCATTTAGGTGCCACCTCCTAAAAAATTGAATGCATGTCGTGAAATAAAAAAATTAAGAATATTCGACGATTTAATAAGATGCTTTAGTGAACATCTAAGAAAGACGAAAATTTAAAACATTCATTAATGATATCTTAATAAATGGTAAAAAATTTAGATCAAATCAAAACTGTAGGGAAATTCACCACATTCACCAAAGTTGAAATAACTAAATTTATAGATTGAAATACACTATGGCTGGGTATGAAAGATAGTTCGAGCAAATTGTGCTACGCAATAAGGTAAGATACATATGTATAAATGAAATACGCCCTAATTTTTGGCAGGACAACGTCTGCCGGGTCTGCTAGTTAAATATATAATTAAATATACCTAATTAAGGAACAAAAAGTGTGCTGATCTTTATTTTATTGGGATTCACGTATTGTTATTAATACGCACCGCAAGGAAACGTAAGTTAAACCGCATTTACCATTTCAACGTAATCCGCTACAACATTAGATATTATTCATACTTAAAAATTTTTTAAACTGTTTGTAAACCTGTTTAATGGATGTGTAGTCAATTCCATATATATTTTTTAATGTGTTCTATTTTTCTTGAGTTCAACAGACTTGTCTTTCTTGAATTACTTGTTTTTTTTTACTATAATAATTCCCAGATATGCATATTTGACATCCTCTAGACTTTTTTTCGTTAATGCTGTAAGGCTCTGGAATTCTATGCCGGATTCAATTAAGGTTAACTTGAGTAAGAACAATTACAAGGGTTTGATTTATGAATACTTTGGTTCTTTGTGAATAATGTTGTTTCAACGAAAATGCATATTTCTTTTCTTTTATTTTCTTTTCTTTCTTTCCTTTGCCCTATACTATAAAAAATATCTCTGTTCTTCTTAGATGTAAAATAATATTAATTTAATTATAAGTACTTAAATACTCTGTAATCAAACTGATGATGTGCTTTAAAAGACTATGTCTTACAGTCACAACCACTTTAATGAATAAATACAAATAAATGGCCATTGGCATTTTTCAGTGTATTTCGAACAAACCATTCCCCAATATTAAGTGTACCTAAAAACATATTTTTGCAGACTTGAACTGATTCACCTTCAACTTTTAGATGATAACGTAGAGTACTATGGTACTATGACAATCAGATATGCTTACACGCTTATTGCCGCCTGTTGCCGCGCTTTTTTAACCTTTTCTCTTTTCCACTGTTGTCGCTTGCTGTGCCCTTTCATTGCCCTTTCATTGCTCTCGTGTGTGATATCAAGCCTGATGTTTCATCCAATTTATACTTCGTTGGAGTACTTGATGTATCACTTGAGCTTTCAGGAATCAACCAGGATGGGGTTCCCCTGGTATAGGTCACTCATCCATCCCGTGTACAGCTCCGACTACTGTACACCGAAGTACTGTTTTGAGAAAAAATTCTATATCACAGTTCCCCCTACTCGAACCGTTTTGTGGATTTCGCGAAGCGCAGAGTTTTCTTTGGCTTTATTGTGGCTAATTCTCCGAGATGTTGGAGAAAGCCCAACCCCAGATATTTCAACCTTCTTCCCCACGGCGCGGGGCATTCACAGTTGCCTGCAGCTTCTGCAGAAGGTACTAAAGGGGATTCCCAACCTTTCTGCATGACGACCTAGACGTATATGCCCCGTTAGGAGTCCTATAAGTAGAGAGAGCTCTTTTCTTCTGCGTTTGAGTATGTCATCCGACCTACTCGCACTAATCTCCGGCCATATCAACTTTGCATGACAGCAGGTACCGATCTTATCGCATCTGTCACTTGCTTCTTGGAGGAACTTATGCCTTTTTAGAGCTTACTAGTCGCGAGCGGCATGCCTAAACCCTTCCAGGACTGTGAAAGCGGAGCGGATGTGCCCCCTCTAGCCTTGTGTCCCGGCACCCATACCAGGTGAACCGAGAGTTGCTCAGCCATCTCGTTGAGAGACTTCCGGCAGCTCTCCACAGTTCTGGAATTGTATATACTTGCCCCCAGCGCCTTAAGAGCTGCTTCACTATCAGAGAAGATATGTACATCCCCGTTATTGATGTCCACTGTTTCAGATGCTCTACAGCTTCCTGTATCGCGGTCATTTCTGCCTGAAATACACTGCAGTAGTCAGGCAGTCTAAAGCTAAGACTAAGGCCCAGCTGAGGAGCGTACACCCCTCCTCCCACTTTATCGTCGAGTTTCAAGCCATCTGTGTACATATGGATTGAGGCGTTATCCAGGGACGGTCCGATGTCCCAGTATTCTCTCCCCGGAAGTGTGATAGAGAATTTTATCTCAATACAGTACTTCGGTGTACAGTAGTCAGAGCTGTACACGGGCTTATCCGCACCCAATACTGGGTTCCAAAGGTTAAAAACATGATTAGATCTACTATCCACAACTGTAAGGTCTGTACCATCTTTCGACACCGAGTACAGACCCAATTAATGGGGGACCTTCCTTCCGCACGCACTACCTTTTCCCGAGCTTTTACCAACACCGGGGTAGATTTCGCCGGACCCTTTGATATCAAATCCTACAGCGGCAGAGGATGTCGCATGTCCAAGGGCTACGTGTGCCTCTTCGTATGCTTTACGACCAAGGCCATTCATTTGGAGGCCACTAGTGACCTTAGTACTGCCGCGTTCCTGGCAGCTTTTGATAGGTTTGTTGCCAGACGAGGATGTCCAAAAAACATACACTCCGATAATGGAACGAACTTCGTCGGTGCATCTCGAGCTCTCCGATCAGAGTTCAAGTCTTTTCTAGCGGACGCCCGCAACCAGACCCTTTCGAAATATTGTCATCAAACCCTCACCTGGCATTTCATACCAGCAGGTGCTCCTCATATGGGTGGACTTTGGGAAGCGGGGGTCAAAAGTTTTAAAAACCACTTTAAGAAGATCGCTTCCGATCATAAATTCACCCTAGAAGAATTCAGCACCCTCCTCTGTCGAATCGAGTCTTGCCTCAACTCGCGACCCTTGACGCCATCTTCCAACGAACCGTCGAACTTGGAACCGCTTACCCCAGGACATTTCCTCGTCGGAGGGCATCTTTTAGCACCACCCGAGATCGACGTCAGCGAGCATCGTGCTTCACTCGTCAACAGATGGGAAAAACTCAAGGCATTACACCAAACGTTTTGCAAAAGATGGAAAACCGAATATCTCACCGAGCTGCAGAAACGCGTCAAATGGAAACATCCACAAGCCAATTTGAAGCAAGGGGACCTAGTTGTCCTAAAGGAGGACAACTTGCCTCCCAACGAATGGAGGTTAGGCCGGATCGCAGACCTACATTATGGACCGGATAAGCGAGTTCGAGTCGTCGAACTAGACACCGCCAGGGGCCGAACTACTAGGCCAATCGCAAAATTGGTTCTACTTCCACCCGTCAGTCAGGATGGAGGGAGGGAGTGATATTCCACTTCTAAGTCTCTCTAATTCCACTTCTAATTACTATTCGGATTAGAGAACTTGAAGGCGCACTCAACGCCTTCGTCCAAAGAAATGCACCCCTCTCCTAGCTACAACAAACCCAATTACCACCGCATTGCTCACCAAACAAGTGAGCCTATCGCCCAAAAATTCAAACGCACTCGTTAACATGTAACGAGGCCACCGAAGCCTACCGCAATCGGAAGGACCGATCAGCCACAAGAAAATAAACGCACTCGTTCAAACGGAACGAGGCCAACCGAAACCCTACCGCAGACGGACGAACCGATCTGCCACAGAAGTTGAGAATTTTGCGGCAACAACTCGCCGCATATCACCCAAGCATAGCATTCATTCCCATTTGCACACACCCACAAGACAACAAGAGTACCCCCCAGAGTCATAAGGGGGCCCTAGACGAAAATCCCAATTTCTCATCTACATCAACAGTTTGAGGTACTGGAGACTTACAAAATTCAACAAAATAAAGAATGTTGGCTCTTAAATAACAGTGTTATTAACTTAAGAGTCTTACAAAATTCAACAAAATGAAAAATTTTGGCTCCTGAAATACGCCTTCGCGACTTCGAAATCGAAGATTTTTAAATAAACTTTGGAAAACAATCTAGGAATCGAAGAGGAAAAAACCATGCCCTGATCCGTAAGTTTTTAGCCATTTCATCAAAAGAAATGGACCCCCACGAATGCATATATTGTTCCCAATAATAATGGAACCAGTTACGTTCGTTTCTGCCATGTTTATGGGTCTATTTATGCACACCACATTTGATAAATAAGCCACCTTTATGACATATCTATGGTGCTAAATTCGGCACATGGGTATCTTTTTTAATACCGTGAAGTCTTTGCAGGCAATATTGCCTAATAAACAAAGAAATAAGCTAGTTTATTAAACAATACTTTCCAAGCGTAAAAAGTAAATGGTTTCCAAATGAGGATGTAACAAAAAATTACACAAACGTTTAGATATGTTGCTCCTATGGTGTGGTAGCCTTGGAGAAATAACTTGAGGTAAACCCTCAGAGAGGTGAAAAATTTCTGTTTTCAAAAATAATGTTTTAAATCGTACATCGGTATGTACTTTGTTATATGGACATTGTGGTCTGACGGCCACACAGAAAGACCTAGGTTCGATTCCCCATACAGGCAACATAAGAAATTATTTGGAAAGGCTTTTTAAAAACGGGCGTCATGAAAGGCTTCCCAGAAAAAATGCACAAAATTGCCAACAGCACCCCAAAAATTGGCCCTTTATCGTCTCTTGCACCAGTAAGAATCTATAGTATTATTCTAAAACAAGGCGCTTAGCTAGACGAAACTACAATGCGTACATAAATCAAATGTGTATCTAATGAAAGCTTGTCATGAGCATGTTTGCCCAAAATTACAAAAATTTCAATTGGTTGATTTGTTCATAAGATATTAGCGTTTAAAGTTTACTTTAACTTTGTTTCAAAAAAAAAAAAACCCCACCCGATTATCGGGAGTTACCTACCAAAACAAGAACTTAAGTAAATGGTCGTGATGCGAACCAACAACCTTCCTATCAAAATCTCACAATACACATAAACAATATAATAAAAAACCTACTCATAGAACTCACCCGCAATCACGATACTCTCAAGCCGCCGTGCTTACTGCTGGTAGTCCGCACTGGTTTCAAATCCTCCGCTGGTGATTGAATGTCTCCACCTAATACAGCGTCAAACTCATCGTATATGCGTTTCTTCACAGTCCATACAGCATTGGGATTACCGGGCAGTTCAGACACAGCCATTTCACTTACTTCTAAACCATGGCGCAAAACACGTAATGATGAACGTGGCCCGCGTCCGCATAAAACAAACGTAAAGTTGTGTTGTATCCTCGTTAGCTAAATCAGCTACTTGTGACGAAACAATTGGTGCAAAAGAAGGCATTTCATCAACCATAACGAGATTTTTCAGTGGTCTTGGTGCGGAAAAGAAAGTTTCACCCTCTTCCAGCGGCATGCCAGAGCTGAATTCGGGTTCATCATCGTCACCAAGATGTGCAATTTGATAAAGATAGTGGTTGCAAAATTTTTTTTGCACTTTTAGACCCCCGGCGCATCAATACAATTTACCACCCGCCCATGCGCCACTGCGGAGCCTTTTATTGGTGCTTTTCTGAACCTTTTTCGGAGCCTTTTATTCCTCCATTCTGAGGGTTTCTGGAGCCTTCTCAGACGCCTTTCGGAGCCCTCTAATTGGTGCTTTTCTTTCATTCATCCATTCAGAGGGTTTTTGAACACTTGTCGGAGCCTTTTATTTGTGTTTTCCTGAAGCTTGTTTGGGGTCGTTTTTTATTTCTTTTGGGTCATAATTTCTTTGCGCAATTATTCACTCCTAACTATTCTGCCGTCACCAACTCTGACTTTCTAAATTATCCCTATGAGCTAAATACATGGGAACAATTTAATTAATTGTCCAACTATATGCGCCAATGATCTTCTTATTTATCTGAAAACCTTGAAGGAATCTTTTAAATGCGGTCCTGATAGGATTCCTACATGCTTCTTGCAGAAGTGCGCTAACAATATTTACCAACCCCTTACCAATTTGTTCACTCTGTCACTAAAGTGTGGTGTTTTTCCAAAAGCATGGAAAGAGTCGTTTCTTCTACCGCTTCATAAAAGCGGAAGCAAGGCTTCTATAGAGAACTATCGTGGCATAGCAAAGCTTTCTGCCATCCCAAAAGTGTGTGAAGCTATTGTTACCAATCAGCTTACGAATCCTATCTCTACCTTGATTTCCGACTGTCAACACGGGTTCTGTAAGGAAAAGTCCACCGTTACAAACTTACTTGAATTTACTTTGATTTCAGCAAAGCTTTCGATAAAGTGTGTCACCCTTTACTTATTCATAAACTGGATCAGTTGGGTTTCCAGCCGGGTCTCAATCGCTAGATCTCTCTTACCTTAGCGAAAGAGCACAACAAGTAGTGTTTAAAAATTGTGAATCCGATGCGTTTATGTCTCCTCATGAGTTCCTCAAGGAAGCCATCTTGGCCCGATTCTGTTCTTGTTGTTTATAAATGATATTTCTACAATAATATTATTTTCGAAAATTTTAATGTATGCCGACGATGTAAAGCTTTTTATGTCATTCGAAGAAGCTTCAATCAGATCTAAATACACTTGTTACTTGGTGCGATTTAAATTATATGCCGTTTAATCTAAAGAAATGTAAATACATGCGTTTTTCGAGAGGAAAATCACAGCCAGCAATTAACAGTTATAGTCTTGAGCAAATGTATGATTTTGTTGACCTTGGGGTTACTATGGACTAAAAACTCAGTTTTAACTGCCATATTAACGTAACAGTCAATAAAGCTGGAGGCGTTCTAGCATTTGTTAAACGATGGTCTAAAGAATTTAGCGACCCTTATGTAACTAAAACTTTTTACTACATTAGTCAGACTGATACTTGAATACGGTTCTATAATTTGGAATCCACGTTACCAGGTCCACGTGGATCGCTTAGAATCAGTTCAAAAACAATTTTTAATATTTGACTTAAGAGATCTTTACTGGGATCCCTTGTATAATTTGCCAGGTATACGAGTCGCTTAAAACTAATTAATCTTCACAGCCTTTCTAGTAGGAGGGAAATGCTTGGAATTGTTTTCATGATTAAATTACTAAATGGTTCAATCACAAGCCCGTTTCTTTTGAGCGAAGTGAACTTCAATGTACCTTCTCGTCCATCAAGACATTTTAAACCACTTATCTTGAAACAGTGCCGAACTAATTTGGAATTAAATCAGCCTTTTCGTTGTTTGTGTCAAGATAATAACTCTCATTCTGGTACGTTTGATATTTCAGACTCACTATGCAGAATAAAAATGTCGATTATTTCTATCCTAAATACATAGCAACAATTTGCTTTCATATCCTTTGATTCTTATCTTTATTCTTTACAATAACTATTCGCTGTCAACTAATTATTTATTAATTGTGTCATCTATTTTGTATCTACCTTACTTGGCTGATGAAATTTTCTCTGTAGCTGAGCAGTTTCAGATCTCGACGATTAACAAACCAAAGCCTTTCAAAGACTCGGCACGAAAGAACAATCCGCGCGTATTGCGGATGCGCCCCTCGCGCCGGTCGGGCGGGATATGGTGGATAATTCGTTGGGAATTATTATTATTATTATAAATAATAAAAAATAAGGTTTATGAATTTTTATTGACACTAAATATGAAATATGCTATGTTTATTTTCCACAGACTATTGATAAACGTCCATGAAAAATGCGATCTTTATCTTCTGTTAGGTAAAATAAAAAAACCTCAGAAAATGTTTGAAAACATTCAAATAATTGAACGTTGTCGCTCATCTGCTCTCCAACGTTCATTTTCTCACAATTCTCTTTACGCCTACAACAAAAAGGGTCAGAAAACACTCGAAATCTTTCATATAATTGAGCCTTGCAGTTCATTCGCTCTGTTAATTGAAACTGCTCACTGTTTTCATCGGTAAAATTTAAGAACAAAAAATGCCCATACGCTACACAACTTTGTAATTTCGGAAAGCTCCAAGTGCAATTCAAAGTGCCGGACTTATGTATTGGACAACCTTGTTCTTTGCAACTTTCACCAATTTCTTCTTCCGTAAAATTATTTTCACTAATTTTGTCAAAAATTATTAGTCAAGATTCAATACAAGATTTATAAAGTGTATTTTGAAAATGTTTGTAAAATCATTGCAACTTAGATTTGGCCATGGGGGCGGTTTTAACCCCCAAAACCCCCCCGTGCGCACGGGCCTGCATCCACAGCACATAAACTATTTTTTTCAATAACAAATTATTCAATAGCCAATATGGTAATATAATCGCAGCACATAAGCTTTTTATTTAAACTAAAAATTATTCAAAAGCGAAAATTTGTCAAATGTTAAAATATTTTGATTGAGAGGAAGAGAGGTAGTGAAAGAGTTCTTACCTCGCGGTAATACTAACCAAGGTTTATGATACAAAAGCTACAAATAAATAAAAAGTTCTTAATTTTCTTGTCAAAATGATATACATATTATCAAAAGGATATATTATACTTTTATACGCTACGGCATCCGTCGGCATACCAAACCACTCCCTGTTGAAACCTTAGTCAACACCTTTCTTTTGGTATCCATATTGTCCAAACCCTATCTAAGATCACACCTCTTCCACATTTTGGTCGATATCTAGGAAACGGGGTCCCATATTGGACTTTGAACCACTTCCTATTAAAACCCTCATCAACACCTTTCATTTGGTACCATATTGTGCAAACAATTTTTAAAGTCACACCTGGTCCACATTTTGGTGAATATCTCGGAAACGGGGTCCCATATGGGACTTTGAACCACTTCCTGTTAAAACCCTCATCAAGACCTTTCATTTGATACCATATTGTGCAAAAACTTTTTAGAGTCACACCTGGTACACATTTTGGTAAATATCTTGGAAATGGGGTCCCATATGGGACTTTGAACCACTTCCTTTTAAAACTCTCATCAACAGCTTTAATTTGGTACCCATATTGAGCAAACACTTTTTAGACTAACGCCTGGTCGATATCTCGGAAACGGGGTCCCATATGGGACTTTGAACTACTTCCTACTAAAACCCTCATCAACACCTTTCATTTGGTATCCGTATAGTGTAAACACTTTTTAGGGTCACACCAGGTCCACATTTTGGTCGATATCTCGGAAACGGGTTCGGACATTGGACTTGAAACAAATTCCCCTTAAAAGTGTGTGTTAACACCTTTAATTTCATACCCATATCGCAGAAATACTTTTCAGGGTCCCAGCTTTCAAGACCCTAATCACCTAGGGATATAAAATATAGTTATAAACGTATTCTCATACCCCCCAAATATACACACAAAATTTCATTAAAATCGACCAAGCCGTTTATAAGATTTAAGCAGTGGAACACCGTGACACGAGATTTATATACATATATTAGATTAGATTAGATGTCCACGCCTAATATGCATAAAACCATAGTAGAATTTACTCATAAAATATTTGCATACAAGTCCCATAAACGGTTGACACTTGTAATTATGCTTAAGTGGTAACTCGCACTGCAGGTAGAAAACTGCAGTTCTTGTTATTCCCTTTTGTTTATTGCATTCGCACAGATCCACTGAGCCGCGTGCACACAATTTGTAAAACCGCAAACATTATTAAATATATAATTAAATATACCTAATTAAGGAACAAAAAGTGTGCTGATCTTTATTTTATTGGGATTCACGTATTGTTATTAATACGCACCGCAAGGAAACGTAAGTTAAACCGCATTTACCATTTCAACGTAATCCGCTACAACATTTTGGTCCATCGAGCCGGATCATTTGAGCAGAAAATTTGCAACAACAACAATTTACACGACCTTGAAGTAACCTCTACACCACCTTCAACTTGGTAATCATGTCATCTTTGAAAGTTAGAGATTCAGCTTTAAATGCTATTAAAAGGTATGTACAGATAAGTAAAAAAGCTGCTACTGCGGTCGATACCGAAGCAATAGTCACATACCAACAATTGTTAGAAGAGCAATGGGCGTGTTTTTGCAAGGCTCAAGAAGATGTAGAAGTTTCGTGTGGGGAAGATAATGCCACTGTGGAAGAGCAGTCCAGAGTGCAAGCAGAGCAGTGGTATGGAACCGCTAAAGGCAATTTTAAACAACTTTGCACGCCATTACAAGTAAATTCGCCACCTGCAGCTGCACCTGCACAAATACAGGTCTCTCCCGCTAATGTGCCCTTACCAAAATTACAACTGCCGTCTTTCAGTGGTGATCCGACTGAGTGGTTATCATTCCACGATACCTTTTCCTCATTAGTAAACTTAAATTCTAGTCTCTCAGGAGGTCAAAAATTACAATATCTGCGTAATTGCTTGAAAGGCGAAGCACTCGACGTCGTGCGTAGCTTAGCCATATGCGATAGCAATTACAGTGAGGCCTGGGATTTACTGACAGCTAGATATAAAGTAATGCGCGTGATAGTAGAAAGTCACATCAAAGCTTTAACTGGCATAGAAAAAGCAACCAAAGATTCGGCTAGGTCTATAAAGCTTGTTTTAGACGCTACGTCACAACACATTGGGTCCTTACGTGCGCTTAAAAGCCCCGTCGAATTTTGGGATGACTGGTTGGTGCATTTGACCGTTTCAAAGTTGGCTCATGAAACCCGCAAGCAATGGGAGCTCTCGCTCATTACAGACGATGTGCCATCCTTTGAATCGCTGAGGAAGTTTTTGGAAACGCGTGCCCGCTCGTTGGAAATGGTCCCATCTCTCAACACAACACAACGTCAACCAACAAAGAACGTCTTACACACCACTTGCAGTAAACCAGAGTCTAACTCGGCGAATTTCAACAATTTATCGATACGTACCCTTTGTAAGGGTGACCATAAAATTTATTCTTGTACGCAATTTAGTCAGCTTGACCCCAAATCCAAACTCGCCGCTATAAAAAAGGAAGGTGCTTGGAAGGTTGGCAACCCGCTCGTGCGCTGCTCGATAGTGGCTCACACGCTTCATTAATTACCGAGGCTTGTGTTCAACGCCTTCGTCTACCTAGAAAGGCAACATCCGCTCGCGTACCAGGGATTGGTTCCTCGGAAGGAGGTCATACGAAAGGAGAATGTAAACTCTCAATCGCGCCTCGCTCAATTGGTTCGCACTTCCAAATGGGGGCACTCATTTTACCGAAGATCACTAATGATCTACCCGCCACCGACGTCTCCGTATCTTCATGGACTCACCTTCGCGATTTGAACCTAGCCGATCCGCACTTTTTTAAATCAGGTCCAATCGATATTTTAATTGGTATGGACGAAATGGATAAATTTGTATTGAATGGGTTCCGGAAGGGACAGCCTGGTACCCCAATGGCCCAAAAAACCGCCTTTGGATGGGTGTTGTTTGGCAACGCATCGAATTGCGAACGACCTTCTCATGCGATCCCCGCCTTGTATTGCGACATGCAGTTAACTCAGCTTGTCGGTAAGTTCTGGGAGCTGGAAGAGCTCACTCCTAGAAAACACTATACGCAAAGGAAAACACATGTGAGAAACTTTTTAAGGAAACAACTAAACGCTCACACGATGGTTGCTACATAGTTCGTTTGCCATTTAGACAGGGAGTCGAGCTTGGTGAGTCTCGAAATACCGCAGTTCGTGCCTTGCTCCGCATGGAAAAGAGGTTCGCTATTGATCCTCAGCTTAAGCAAGATTACATCGCCTTTATAAAAGAGTTGTGCGATCTTAACCACATGGAGTTAGCTGGTCTAACTACATCTAATACTTTTTATATGCCTCATCACGCTGTGGTCAAGGACACGAGCTCCACAACAAAGCTTAGAGTTGTCTTTAATGCGTCCATGAAAACGTCAACTGGAAACTCTTTGAACGACGCGTTAATGGTAGGGCCGCAACTCCAACAAGACCTCTTTGCTATTTTGGTTCGCTTTCGTACTCATCGGTTCGCAATCATAGCAGACGTGGAGAAAATGTATCGGCAGGTTTACGTCGCTTCGCAAGACGCAGATTACCAGCGTATAGTCTGGCGTGATAACGCATCGGAGCCAATACGAGATTACCGTCTTTTGAGAGTGACCTATGGTGTTGCGCCTGCCTCATATTTAGCCATTCAAGCATTGCAACAAGCTGCTATTGATGCTACGAACACAAATGAACGAAGGTGGATTGGGACGAATCGGTTCCATCCGACGTATCATCGCAATGGTTTCATCACCGCAGTGAGCTACATAAACTGGCTTCGCTTAAACTAAACCGCTGGCTTGGCACTCAAGTTATCAACGACTCTGAGTTTCATATTTTTACGGACGCTTCAGAGGCGGCTTACGCAGCCGCGCTCTACTGCCGTACTCAATACTCAAGTGGTGAGATTTAAGTTGTTTTGGTAGCTGCCAAAACTAAAGTTGCGCCGCTTAAGACTACTTCGTTACCTCGCTTGGAGCTTTGCGCCGGTCATTTGGGCGCAAAACTAGTACGTCAAATTCAAATCAGCTTCGGATGTATTTTTGATAAGCTGTATGCATGGACTGATTCAATAGTCACACTGGCTTGGCTTCAAAGTGCACCCAGCCGTTGGTCAGTCTTCGTAGCCAACCGCGTAGCCGAAGTGCAAGAAACCCTGCCAGCACATTGTTGGCGACACGTATCGTCGGAGCATAACCCCGCAGATTGCGCATCTAGGGGTATTTCTCCATCGCAACTTCTAGAGCATCCATTATGGTGGCATGGGCCGCAATGGTTAAAAAGCAATAATGACTTTTCGTCGAAGCCAAATGGTAAACATGTTACTGAGTTAGAGCTGAAATCAAAGAAAACTATCGTAAACTTAGCGCAAAAATTAGAGGAGTGGGATTTCCTGAGCCGATACTATTCATACGTCCGACTTAAGCGAATAACTGCTACGTTACTACGTTTCATTAACAACGCTCGCATTGCAGCAACGCGTTCTGAAGAAAAAAAGCGAGCTACTGGGCCTTTAACTTGTGCTGAAATTCAAAACGCTGAAATTGCATTAGTAAGGTATACGCAAACTAACGCTTTTCAGGAAGAAATTTCTCATTTCAGTTCGAACAAACCAATTCCGTTGCGCAGCAGTCTTGTTCGCCTTAAGCCGTTCCTAGATGCTGATGGAATCATCCGTGTGGGGGGCCGTCTCGAAAAGGCATCGCTCACACCCGACATTAAGCATCCGATCATTTTGCCGAAAACTTCGTCCCTCGCTAAAGTCATTGCAGCCCAAATACACATAACGACGCTCCACGCGGGGCCGCAAATTATGCAAACTGTACTCCAACGACGTTTTTGGATACCCGGCATGCGAAACCTTATAAGAGGAATATTTCGACGCTGCACCCGTTGTAGGCGCTTAAGTCACAAGCCATCGCAACAGGCTATGGGCGACCTACCAGTTAGTCGCGTTACAAACACACGATGTTTTCTCCACAGTGCCGTCGACTTTGCTTGGCCTTACGCTATAAAGTTTTCGCATGGGAGGGGAGCCAAGTCTATAAAGGCGTACTTTTGCTCCTTCATATGCATGAGCACTGGGGCGATGCACTTAGAGCTTGCAAGTGATCTCTCCACACCTACCTTCTTAGCGGCATTTAAACGATTTATTAATCGCAGAGGTAATTGTCAACACATCTATTCTGATAATGGCACCAATTTTGTGGGTGCTAACAAAGAGCTACGAGCTGCATACGAGCGATGTGTTAAAGACGAAAAGATGTCTTCGTATCTAACCGACATTCAAACAACATGGCATTTTAACCCACCTAGCGCACCGCACATGGGTGGCTTCTGGGAAACTGGCATCAAGCGCATCAAATATCACCTTAAACGCGCGCTTGGTTCCACGCTCTTAACCTACGAAGAATTTACAGCCATACTGATCGAAGTAGAAGGCTGCGTAAATTCTCGTCCTATTTGTTGGATTCCCACAGACGTTCAAGACTTCGAAGTACTAACACCGGGTCATTTCCTTATCGGTGAACCTGTAAAGGCACTGCCCGATCTTCATATGGAAGCATTCAACGGAAATATTTTTCAACGCTGGCAAACTATATCTACAATGAGACAACATTTTTGGAACCGCTGGC
Organism: Sphenella marginata; assembly: GCA_951509765.1. Classification (NCBI taxonomy): domain Eukaryota; kingdom Metazoa; phylum Arthropoda; class Insecta; order Diptera; family Tephritidae; genus Sphenella; species Sphenella marginata. Next base: position 34,582,856 of record OX608080.1, on the reverse strand, counting down.
GAAACGAATATTTGGTCAATCTCCAATTGCGAACCAAGTGGTTTCGATCAGGCGAAAATTTACAAGTGAACGACATAGTGGTTGTACATGACAACAATGCGCCGCCTACCAAATGGAAGCTTGGCCGTGTACTCCAAGTCCACCCTGGGGATGATGGTAATGTTCGCGTGGTCAACCTAAAGACGGCTGAGGGGGAAATGCTAAGACCTGTAGTTAAGCTTTCCTTACTTCCAACCAAAAGTGATATTTTTAATTATTAATCCTCATTTAAATAATTTCTCAAATCTTTGATTTTGCGCCCATCATTCTAGCATTGTATAAAGTTAAAATTTTCATCTTAAGAACTTTTCACTTAACATTATATAGATTCAAATTTTTCATTCAAAGAATTTTTAACCTAATGTTATGGAAATTTAAAATCTTTTTGAACTGTTGTTCAAGGCGGCCGGCATGTTCGCGCCTAATATGCATAAAACCATAGTAGAATTTACTCATAAAATATTTGCATACAAGTCCCATAAACGGTTGACACTTGTAATTATGCTTAAGTGGTAACTCGCACTGCAGGTAGAAAACTGCAGTTCTTGTTATTCCCTTTTGTTTATTGCATTCGCACAGATCCACTGAGCCGCGTGCACACAATTTGTAAAACCGCAAACATTATTAAATATATAATTAAATATACCTAATTAAGGAACAAAAAGTGTGCTGATCTTTATTTTATTGGGATTCACGTATTGTTATTAATACGCACCGCAAGGAAACGTAAGTTAAACCGCATTTACCATTTCAACGTAATCCGCTACAACATTTTGGTCCATCGAGCCGGATCATTTGAGCAGAAAATTTGCAACAACAACAATTTACACGACCTTGAAGTAACCTCTACACCACCTTCAACTTGGTAATCATGTCATCTTTGAAAGTTAGAGATTCAGCTTTAAATGCTATTAAAAGGTATGTACAGATAAGTAAAAAAGCTGCTACTGCGGTCGATACCGAAGCAATAGTCACATACCAACAATTGTTAGAAGAGCAATGGGCGTGTTTTTGCAAGGCTCAAGAAGATGTAGAAGTTTCGTGTGGGGAAGATAATGCCACTGTGGAAGAGCAGTCCAGAGTGCAAGCAGAGCAGTGGTATGGAACCGCTAAAGGCAATTTTAAACAACTTTGCACGCCATTACAAGTAAATTCGCCACCTGCAGCTGCACCTGCACAAATACAGGTCTCTCCCGCTAATGTGCCCTTACCAAAATTACAACTGCCGTCTTTCAGTGGTGATCCGACTGAGTGGTTATCATTCCACGATACCTTTTCCTCATTAGTAAACTTAAATTCTAGTCTCTCAGGAGGTCAAAAATTACAATATCTGCGTAATTGCTTGAAAGGCGAAGCACTCGACGTCGTGCGTAGCTTAGCCATATGCGATAGCAATTACAGTGAGGCCTGGGATTTACTGACAGCTAGATATAAAGTAATGCGCGTGATAGTAGAAAGTCACATCAAAGCTTTAACTGGCATAGAAAAAGCAACCAAAGATTCGGCTAGGTCTATAAAGCTTGTTTTAGACGCTACGTCACAACACATTGGGTCCTTACGTGCGCTTAAAAGCCCCGTCGAATTTTGGGATGACTGGTTGGTGCATTTGACCGTTTCAAAGTTGGCTCATGAAACCCGCAAGCAATGGGAGCTCTCGCTCATTACAGACGATGTGCCATCCTTTGAATCGCTGAGGAAGTTTTTGGAAACGCGTGCCCGCTCGTTGGAAATGGTCCCATCTCTCAACACAACACAACGTCAACCAACAAAGAACGTCTTACACACCACTTGCAGTAAACCAGAGTCTAACTCGGCGAATTTCAACAATTTATCGATACGTACCCTTTGTAAGGGTGACCATAAAATTTATTCTTGTACGCAATTTAGTCAGCTTGACCCCAAATCCAAACTCGCCGCTATAAAAAAGGAAGGTGCTTGGAAGGTTGGCAACCCGCTCGTGCGCTGCTCGATAGTGGCTCACACGCTTCATTAATTACCGAGGCTTGTGTTCAACGCCTTCGTCTACCTAGAAAGGCAACATCCGCTCGCGTACCAGGGATTGGTTCCTCGGAAGGAGGTCATACGAAAGGAGAATGTAAACTCTCAATCGCGCCTCGCTCAATTGGTTCGCACTTCCAAATGGGGGCACTCATTTTACCGAAGATCACTAATGATCTACCCGCCACCGACGTCTCCGTATCTTCATGGACTCACCTTCGCGATTTGAACCTAGCCGATCCGCACTTTTTTAAATCAGGTCCAATCGATATTTTAATTGGTATGGACGAAATGGATAAATTTGTATTGAATGGGTTCCGGAAGGGACAGCCTGGTACCCCAATGGCCCAAAAAACCGCCTTTGGATGGGTGTTGTTTGGCAACGCATCGAATTGCGAACGACCTTCTCATGCGATCCCCGCCTTGTATTGCGACATGCAGTTAACTCAGCTTGTCGGTAAGTTCTGGGAGCTGGAAGAGCTCACTCCTAGAAAACACTATACGCAAAGGAAAACACATGTGAGAAACTTTTTAAGGAAACAACTAAACGCTCACACGATGGTTGCTACATAGTTCGTTTGCCATTTAGACAGGGAGTCGAGCTTGGTGAGTCTCGAAATACCGCAGTTCGTGCCTTGCTCCGCATGGAAAAGAGGTTCGCTATTGATCCTCAGCTTAAGCAAGATTACATCGCCTTTATAAAAGAGTTGTGCGATCTTAACCACATGGAGTTAGCTGGTCTAACTACATCTAATACTTTTTATATGCCTCATCACGCTGTGGTCAAGGACACGAGCTCCACAACAAAGCTTAGAGTTGTCTTTAATGCGTCCATGAAAACGTCAACTGGAAACTCTTTGAACGACGCGTTAATGGTAGGGCCGCAACTCCAACAAGACCTCTTTGCTATTTTGGTTCGCTTTCGTACTCATCGGTTCGCAATCATAGCAGACGTGGAGAAAATGTATCGGCAGGTTTACGTCGTTTCGCAAGACGCAGATTACCAGCGTATAGTCTGGCGTGATAACGCATCGGAGCCAATACGAGATTACCGTCTTTTGAGAGTGACCTATGGTGTTGCGCCTGCCTCATATTTAGCCATTCAAGCATTGCAACAAGCTGCTATTGATGCTACGAACACAAATGAACGAAGGTGGATTGGGACGAATCGGTTCCATCCGACGTATCATCGCAATGGTTTCATCACCGCAGTGAGCTACATAAACTGGCTTCGCTTAAACTAAACCGCTGGCTTGGCACTCAAGTTATCAACGACTCTGAGTTTCATATTTTTACGGACGCTTCAGAGGCGGCTTACGCAGCCGCGCTCTACTGCCGTACTCAATACTCAAGTGGTGAGATTTAAGTTGTTTTGGTAGCTGCCAAAACTAAAGTTGCGCCGCTTAAGACTACTTCGTTACCTCGCTTGGAGCTTTGCGCCGGTCATTTGGGCGCAAAACTAGTACGTCAAATTCAAATCAGCTTCGGATGTATTTTTGATAAGCTGTATGCATGGACTGATTCAATAGTCACACTGGCTTGGCTTCAAAGTGCACCCAGCCGTTGGTCAGTCTTCGTAGCCAACCGCGTAGCCGAAGTGCAAGAAACCCTGCCAGCACATTGTTGGCGACACGTATCGTCGGAGCATAACCCCGCAGATTGCGCATCTAGGGGTATTTCTCCATCGCAACTTCTAGAGCATCCATTATGGTGGCATGGGCCGCAATGGTTAAAAAGCAATAATGACTTTTCGTCGAAGCCAAATGGTAAACATGTTACTGAGTTAGAGCTGAAATCAAAGAAAACTATCGTAAACTTAGCGCAAAAATTAGAGGAGTGGGATTTCCTGAGCCGATACTATTCATACGTCCGACTTAAGCGAATAACTGCTACGTTACTACGTTTCATTAACAACGCTCGCATTGCAGCAACGCGTTCTGAAGAAAAAAAGCGAGCTACTGGGCCTTTAACTTGTGCTGAAATTCAAAACGCTGAAATTGCATTAGTAAGGTATACGCAAACTAACGCTTTTCAGGAAGAAATTTCTCATTTCAGTTCGAACAAACCAATTCCGTTGCGCAGCAGTCTTGTTCGCCTTAAGCCGTTCCTAGATGCTGATGGAATCATCCGTGTGGGGGGCCGTCTCGAAAAGGCATCGCTCACACCCGACATTAAGCATCCGATCATTTTGCCGAAAACTTCGTCCCTCGCTAAAGTCATTGCAGCCCAAATACACATAACGACGCTCCACGCGGGGCCGCAAATTATGCAAACTGTACTCCAACGACGTTTTTGGATACCCGGCATGCGAAACCTTATAAGAGGAATATTTCGACGCTGCACCCGTTGTAGGCGCTTAAGTCACAAGCCATCGCAACAGGCTATGGGCGACCTACCAGTTAGTCGCGTTACAAACACACGATGTTTTCTCCACAGTGCCGTCGACTTTGCTTGGCCTTACGCTATAAAGTTTTCGCATGGGAGGGGAGCCAAGTCTATAAAGGCGTACTTTTGCTCCTTCATATGCATGAGCACTGGGGCGATGCACTTAGAGCTTGCAAGTGATCTCTCCACACCTACCTTCTTAGCGGCATTTAAACGATTTATTAATCGCAGAGGTAATTGTCAACACATCTATTCTGATAATGGCACCAATTTTGTGGGTGCTAACAAAGAGCTACGAGCTGCATACGAGCGATGTGTTAAAGACGAAAAGATGTCTTCGTATCTAACCGACATTCAAACAACATGGCATTTTAACCCACCTAGCGCACCGCACATGGGTGGCTTCTGGGAAACTGGCATCAAGCGCATCAAATATCACCTTAAACGCGCGCTTGGTTCCACGCTCTTAACCTACGAAGAATTTACAGCCATACTGATCGAAGTAGAAGGCTGCGTAAATTCTCGTCCTATTTGTTGGATTCCCACAGACGTTCAAGACTTCGAAGTACTAACACCGGGTCATTTCCTTATCGGTGAACCTGTAAAGGCACTGCCCGATCTTCATATGGAAGCATTCAACGGAAATATTTTTCAACGCTGGCAAACTATATCTACAATGAGACAACATTTTTGGAACCGCTGGCGAAACGAATATTTGGTCAATCTCCAATTGCGAACCAAGTGGTTTCGATCAGGCGAAAATTTACAAGTGAACGACATAGTGGTTGTACATGACAACAATGCGCCGCCTACCAAATGGAAGCTTGGCCGTGTACTCCAAGTCCACCCTGGGGATGATGGTAATGTTCGCGTGGTCAACCTAAAGACGGCTGAGGGGGAAATGCTAAGACCTGTAGTTAAGCTTTCCTTACTTCCAACCAAAAGTGATATTTTTAATTATTAATCCTCATTTAAATAATTTCTCAAATCTTTGATTTTGCGCCCATCATTCTAGCATTGTATAAAGTTAAAATTTTCATCTTAAGAACTTTTCACTTAACATTATATAGATTCAAATTTTTCATTCAAAGAATTTTTAACCTAATGTTATGGAAATTTAAAATCTTTTTGAACTGTTGTTCAAGGCGGCCGGCATGTTCGCGCCTAATATGCATAAAACCATAGTAGAATTTACTCATAAAATATTTGCATACAAGTCCCATAAACGGTTGACACTTGTAATTATGCTTAAGTGGTAACTCGCACTGCAGGTAGAAAACTGCAGTTCTTGTTATTCCCTTTTGTTTATTGCATTCGCATCCACTGAGCCGCGCGCACACAATTTGTAAAACCGCAAACATTATCTATATATAAAAATCTATATATAAAAATGGAGCCTATTTTCCTTGCTGACGCTATAACTCCAGAACGGCAGGACCGAATTAAACGAAATTTTGCACGTAGTTTTTGATTGAGCCCGACATGGTTTATGGCCAAAAAAAGTATAAGAAACCGGGAAGGTTTTGAAGATATTCCACAAAATGTGGACCAGGGGTGACTCCAGAAAGTGTTTGTACGATATGGGTATCAAATGAAAGCTATTGATGAGTGCTCTAACATGGAGTGGTTTTGAGTCCCATATGGGGTCCCGTTTCCGAGATATTGACCCAAATGTGGACCAGGAGTGACTCCAGAAAGTGTTTGTACGATATGGGTATCAAATGAAAGGTATTGATGAGTGTTCTAACATGGAGTGGTTTTGAGTCCCATATTGGATCCCGTTTCCGAGATATTTACCCAAATGTGGACCAGGGGTGACTCCAGAAAGTGTTTGTACGATATGGGTATCAAATGAAAGCTATTGATAAGTGTTCTAACATGGAGTGGTTTTGAGTCCCATATGGGGTCCCGTTTCCGAGATATTGGCCCAAATGTGGACCAGGGGTGACTCCAGAAAGCGTTTGTACGATATGGGTATCAAATGAAAGGTGTTGACGAGCGCTTGAACATGGTGTAGTTATTAGTCCCATATAAGACCCCGTATTCGAGGTATTTCCCAAAATATGGACCAGGTGTGACCCCAGACGGGTTTTCTACAATATGGGTATCAAATAAAAGGTATTGATGAGTATTTAAAAAAAAGGTGATTTTCAAGACCCTATGCGACCAGTTTTCCGAGATATCTACCAAAATGTGGACCAGAGGTGACCTTAGAAGGATTTTATACGATATGGGTGTCGAATAAAAGGTTTTGATGAGTGTTTAAAAAAGAGGTGATTTTCAGGACCCTATGCTACCCCGCTTACGAGATATCCAAAAATGAGGACCAGGGGTGACCCTGGTATAATATAAAAATAAGTCGGAAAGCAGGAAAATAATGGAAGTAATTTTTCACATACATCGCCATTAATTTTATGTGACATTTTTTCTTATGCGCACGTTCTTTCAAACGCAAATTTAAAACCGGTATTGTGTTCACTGTGAAATTGAAAAATGTATAGTAACTCATCAATTGAGAACGGCTGGACCGATTTCACAAATTTTTTTTATTGTATTTGTTTTTGCCCCGAGAAGGTTCTTCAGAAAGAAACAGTAAAAAAAGTTTCTGGAATCCTGAGATATTGACCGAAATGTGGACCAGGGGTGACCCCAAATGTATTTTAACAATATGCGTATCAAATTAAAGGTGTTGATGAGAGTTTTCACAAAGAACAATTTTCAGGTTCATCTGCGAACCCGTTTCCAAGATATTGACCAATAGGTGGACCAAGGCTGACCCAAGAATATGCTCATATAATATAGCTATCATATCAAAAGTGTTGATGACTGTGTCCGCTTAGAGTGAATTTTAGATTCATCTGAATTCAAGAAAAAAATTATCATACAAAAGCTTTTTCATAGAGGTGTTTGCCTTATCTACATATATAACAAGTAAGGAAGTCTAAGTTCGGGTGAACCGAACATTAAATACCCAGCGTTAGTTTTTAGAAAAAGGGGGCGTGGTTTTCATCCGATTTCGCCCATTTTAAAAACCAATCTATGCCGAGCGTAAACAATAGCGAATTTGGTGGGAGCGGCCACGCTCCTTGCTTATAAAGCTTTAACCGCTTACATGAGCCAAAAGTACTGAATCGATCTTTTCAAGGGTTATACCATGTCCTATATATAACTTTGGAAAAGAAGGCGTGCCATGCCCATAACTTTTAACGTATTTTGTGAAATTTTTCGATGTACGGATATATGTGTCCATTAATCAATATTTACATAATTTTAAAAAAGTGGGTGGTGGCACGCCCACGGATTTTATTATGTTGTTTGTCCCTATTGAAGATCAGTTTTCATTGCAGATCTTTATGATACTTTCACAGTGGCTTGTTAATAGTGAAATGTTGATATTTTGTTTATTCACTTGTGGGCGGTGCCACGCCCATTTTCCAAAATATTACCAAAAAACCTTTAAACATCACAAATAACATCATCAGGTGAATGAGTGTACTAAATTTTAGCATTATATCTGTATCAGTTAAACAGATATTGCATATTCCGGTTTCCTAACTCTCGTTTAGAGAACTTTAGTCCAAAAAGGGGCGTGGTCGTTCACCGATTTTTCTTATTTTCTGTGGTAGTACTCTACATAAACATAACATACCTGGAACCTAGTTTCGTAAACCTATCTCAGATCGTTCTGAAGTTATTAGCAGTCGAATTTGAAAATTGCTTGACTCATAAGTGGGCGGTGCCACGCCCACTTTCCAAAATTTTGCAAAAATAATGTAAAGAATATGAAAATTGATGTATGTACAAAATTATATTATTATAGCGGTATCAGTTAATTAGATATGGACTTTTCAATATTTCCACCTCCTTTCAATATAACTTTTATAAAAAAGTAGGCGTGGTCGCCAAGCGATTTCGTTTATTTTCTATATCTGAATTTAACACAACAATAGTATGCCCTCTACAAAATTTCGTTATACTAGCATAAACTGTTCTCAAGTTATTAGGAGTCAAAATTTTAAAATTTCTTCAAATATATGGGGGCGGTGCCACGCCCCTTTTCAAAAAATTTGGTAAAATCCGCCTAAGAACATATAAATCAATACATATTGCAAATTTTATCATTGTAGCTGCTTCTGATATTGAATTAACCCGTTTTATACGTTTTTCGAAATTTTCGATATCGAAAAAGGGGGCGTGGTTATCATCCGATTTCGCCCATTTTCAATAGCAACCTACCTTGGCCAGAAAGTAACCTGTATGCAAAATTTCATGCAAATATCTCAATTTTTACTCAAGTTATCGTGTACACGGACGGACAGACGGACAGACGGACAGACGGACGGACATGCCTTAATCAATTCCTCTTTTCAACCTAAGAACTTTCATATATGGAACTCTATATCTAACTTGATTATTTTGTGCCGTTACATAGTACCGTTATGTGGACAAAATTAATATACCCTTGTACTAGTACTAGTACGCTGGGTATAAAAATGGAGGGAAAAAATGTATAGTAACTCATCAATTGAGAACGGCTGGACCGATTTGACTAATTTTTTCTTAATTGTATTTGTTTGTGCCCCGAGAAGGTTCTTCAGAAAGAAAAAGTTAAAAAAGTTTCTGGAATCCTGAGATATTGACCAAAATGTGGCCCAGGGGTGACCCCGAATGTATTTTAACAATATGCATAGATAACAAATTAAAGGTGTTGGTGAGAGTTTTCACAAGGAAAAGTTTTCAGGTTCATCTGCGAACCCGTTTCCAAGAAATTGACCATTAGGTGGACCAAGGCTGACCCAAGAATAAGGTCATATAATATAGCTATCATATCAAAAGTGTTGATAACTGTGTCCGCTTAGAGTGAATTTTAGATTCATCTGAATTCAAGAAAAAAATTATTATACAGAAGCTTTTTCATAGAGCTGTTTGCCTTATCTATTTATAAAAATGAATCCCTATTTCCCTTGGCCATCGCATCACCCCTGAATGGATTAACTAATTACAAAAGTTAAATTAGGTTATGTCGATTTGCTATTCTTTTTTCAATTCAGTTCGCAGTTTTGGTAAGTTTGAATATATTAACTGACGGTAATTCTTTCATTTAGGTGTCACCTCCTAAAAAAATTTAATGCATGTAGTGAAATAAAAAAATTAAGAATATTCGACGATTTAATAAGATGCTTTAGTGAACATCTAAGAAAGACGAAAATTTAAAACATTCATTAATGATATCTTAATAAATGGTAAAAAATTTAGATCAAATCAAAACTAGGGAAATTCACCACATTCACCAAAGTTCAAATAACTAAATTTATAGATTGAAATACACTATGGCTGGGTATGAAAGATAGTTCGAGCAAATTGTGCTACGCAATAAGGTAAGATACGTATGTATAAATGAAATACGCCCTAATTTTTGGCAGGACAACGTCTGCCGGGTCTGCTAGTCTACATATAAAAATGGAGCCTATTTTCCTTGCTGACGCTATAACTCCAGAACGGCAGGACCGAATTAAACGAAATTTTGCACGTAGTTTTTGATTGAGCCCGACATGGTTTATGGCCAAAAAAAAGTATAAGAAACCGGGAAGGTTTTGGAGATATTCCACAAAATGTGGACCAGGGGTGACTCCAGAAAGCGTTTGTACGATATGGGTATCAAATGAAAGGTGTTGACGAGCGCTTGAACATGGTGTAGTTATTAGTCCCATATAAGACCCCGTATTCGAGGTATTTCCCAAAATATGGACCAGGTGTGACCCCAGACGGGTTTTCTACAATATGGGTATCAAATAAAAGGTATTGATGAGTATTTAAAAAAAAGGTGATTTTCAAGACCCTATGCGACCAGTTTTCCGAGATATCTACCAAAATGTGGACCAGAGGTGACCTTAGAAGGATTTTATACGATATGGGTGTCGAATAAAAGGTTTTGATGAGTGTTTAAAAAAGAGGTGATTTTCAGGACCCTATGCTACCCCGCTTACGAGATATCCAAAAATGAGGACCAGGGGTGACCCTGGTATAATATAAAAACAAGTCGGAAAGCAGGAAAATAATGGAAGTAATTTTTCACATACATCGCCATTAATTTTATGTGACATTTTTTCTTATGCGCACGTTCTTTCAAACGCAAATTTAAAACCGGTATTGTGTTCACTGTGAAATTGAAAAATGTATAGTAACTCATCAATTGAGAACGGCTGGACCGATTTCACAAATTTTTTTTTATTGTATTTGTTTTTGCCCCGAGAAGGTTCTTCAGAAAGAAACAGTAAAAAAAGTTTCTGGAATCCTGAGATATTGACCGAAATGTGGACCAGGGGTGACCCCAAATGTATTTTAACAATATGCGTATCAAATTAAAGGTGTTGATGAGAGTTTTCACAAAGAACAATTTTCAGGTTCATCTGCGAACCCGTTTCCAAGATATTGACCAATAGGTGGACCAAGGCTGACCCAAGAATATGCTCATATAATATAGCTATCATATCAAAAGTGTTGATGACTGTGTCCGCTTAGAGTGAATTTTAGATTCATCTGAACTCAAGAAAAAAATTATCATACAAAAGCTTTTTCATAGAGGTGTTTGCCTTATCTACATATATAAAAATGGAGGGAAAAAATGTATAGTAACTCATCAATTGAGAACGGCTGGACCGATTTGACTAATTTTTTCTTAATTGTATTTGTTTGTGCCCCGAGAAGGTTCTTCAGAAAGAAAAAGTTAAAAAAGTTTCTGGAATCCTGAGATATTGACCAAAATGTGGCCCAGGGGTGACCCCGAATGTATTTTAACAATATGCATAGATAACAAATTAAAGGTGTTGATGAGAGTTTTCACAAGGAAAAGTTTTCAGGTTCATCTGCGAACCCGTTTCCAAGAAATTGACCATTAGGTGGACCAAGGCTGACCCAAGAATAAGGTCATATAATATAGCTATCATATCAAAAGTGTTGATGACTGTGTCCGCTTAGAGTGAATTTTAGATTCATCTGAATTCAAGAAAAAAATTATTATACAAAAGCTTTTTCATAGAGCTGTTTGCCTTATCTATTTATAAAAATGAATCCCTATTTCCCTTGGCCATCGCATCACCCCTGAATGGATTAAGTAATTACAAAAGTTAAATTAGGTTATGTCGATTTGCTATTCTTTTTTCAATTCAGTTCGCAGTTTTGGTAAGTTTGAATATATTAACTGACGGTAATTCTTTCATTTAGGTGTCACCTCCTAAAAAATTGAATGCATGTCGTGAAATAAAAAAATTAAGAATATTCGACGATTTAATAAGATGCTTTAGTGAACATCTAAGAAAGACGAAAAGTTAAAACATTCATTAATGATATCTTAATAAATGGTAAAAAATTTAGATCAAATCAAAACTGTAGGGAAATTCACCACATTCACCAAAGTTGAAATAACTAAATTTATAGATTGAAATACACTATGGCTGGGTATGAAAGATAGTTCGAGCAAATTGTGCTACGCAATAAGGTAAGATACATATGTATAAATGAAATACGCCCTAATTTTTGGCAGGACAACGTCTGCCGGGTCTGCTAGTTAAATATATAATTAAATATACCTAATTAAGGAACAAAAAGTGTGCTGATCTTTATTTTATTGGGATTCACGTATTGTTATTAATACGCACCGCAAGGAAACGTAAGTTAAACCGCATTTACCATTTCAACGTAATCCGCTACAACATTAGATATTATTCATACTTAAAAATTTTTTAAACTGTTTGTAAACCTGTTTAATGGATGTGTAGTCAATTCCATATATATTTTTTAATGTGTTCTATTTTTCTTGAGTTCAACAGACTTGTCTTTCTTGAATTACTTGTTTTTTTTTACTATAATAATTCCCAGATATGCATATTTGACATCCTCTAGACTTTTTTTCGTTAATGCTGTAAGGCTCTGGAATTCTATGCCGGATTCAATTAAGGTTAACTTGAGTAAAAACAATTACAAGGGTTTGATTTATGAATACTTTGGTTCTTTGTGAATAATGTTGTTTCAACGAAAATGCATATTTCTTTTCTTTTATTTTCTTTTCTTTCTTTCCTTTGCCCTATACTATAAAAAATATCTCTGTTCTTCTTAGATGTAAAATAATATTAATTTAATTATAAGTACTTAAATACTCTGTAATCAAACTGATGATGTGCTTTAAAAGACTATGTCTTACAGTCACAACCACTTTAATGAATAAATACAAATAAATGGCCATTGGCATTTTTCAGTGTATTTCGAACAAACCATTCCCCAATATTAAGTGTACCTAAAAACATATTTTTGCAGACTTGAACTGATTCACCTTCAACTTTTAGATGATAACGTAGAGTACTATGGTACTATGACAATCAGATATGCTTACACGCTTATTGCCGCCCTATCGGTTTTACATCGGCATCGCTGCTTTAATTTTCTCTCACTTCTCATTTTCATACCCACCTTTTCTCCACTGATTCTTTCCAAACTATAGTAGCATTCTCCCTGTTGCCGCGCTTTTTTAACCTTTTCTCTTTTCCACTGTTGTCGCTTGCTGTGCCCTTTCATTGCCCTTTCATTGCTCTCGTGTGTGATATCAAGCCTGATGTTTCATCCAATTTATACTTCGTTGGAGTACTTGATGTATCACTTGAGCTTTCAGGAATCAACCAGGATGGGGTTCCCCTGGTATAGGTCACTCATCCATCCCGTGTACAGCTCCGACTACTGTACACCGAAGTACTGTTTTGAGAAAAAATTCTATATCACAGTTCCCCCTACTCGAACCGTTTTGTGGATTTCGCGAAGCGCAGAGTTTTCTTTGGCTTTATTGTGGCTAATTCTCCGAGATGTTGGAGAAAGCCCAACCCCAGATATTTCAACCTTCTTCCCCACGGCGCGGGGCATTCACAGTTGCCTGCAGCTTCTGCAGAAGGTACTAAAGGGGATACCCAACCTTTCTGCATGACGACCTAGACGTATATGCCCCGTTAGGAGTCCTATAAGTAGAGAGAGCTCTTTTCTTCTGCGTTTGAGTATGTCATCCGACCTACTCGCACTAATCTCCGGCCATATCAACTTTGCATGACAGCAGGTACCGATCTTATCGCATCTGTCACTTGCTTCTTGGAGGAACTTATGCCTTTTTAGAGCTTACTAGTCGCGAGCGGCATGCCTAAACCCTTCCAGGACTGTGAAAGCGGAGCGGATGTGCCCCCTCTAGCCTTGTGTCCCGGCACCCATACCAGGTGAACCGAGAGTTGCTCAGCCATCTCGTTGAGAGACTTCCGGCAGCTCTCCACAGTCCTGGAATTGTATATACTTGCCCCCAGCGCCTTAAGAGCTGCTTCACTATCAGAGAAGATATGTACATCCCCGTTATTGATGTCCACTGTTTCAGATGCTCTACAGCTTCCTGTATCGCGGTCATTTCTGCCTGAAATACACTGCAGTAGTCAGGCAGTCTAAAGCTAAGACTAAGGCCCAGCTGAGGAGCGTACACCCCTCCTCCCACTTTATCATCGAGTTTCAAGCCATCTGTGTACATATGGATTGAGGCGTTATCCAGGGACGGTCCGATGTCCCAGTATTCTCTCCCCGGAAGTATGATAGAGAATTTTATCTCAATACAGTACTTCGGTGTACAGTAGTCAGAGCTGTACACGGGCAGATTTTTAAGGATGGATGAGTGACATATACCAGGGGAACCCCATCCTGGTAGATTCCTAAGTCGCAATCGGTAGAATATTTATGATTGCATTCAGTGCTTTCGCTGCTGTTGTACGTAGCGCCCCACTGACACATATGAGCGCGATTCTCTGTGGGGAGAGGCTCCGACCTTGATTTTTCGATGTGTGTGACAATTTCATGTAATGCTGTATCTGAGGACCTGTCTTTCATATATGCATGCTGCGATGCTACGCTTTTACTCTCTAATTTCTCCCTGAAGTGCGGTTCCATTAGCCGCTCCAATACCTTGAGTTGGAAGGACGCCAGACCCAGACTGGTCGGTCTGAAATATTTTGGGCCAACGTGAGATATTCTACCCGCCTTAGGTATAAAAATTACCCTGCAGCTTTTCCAAGAGTTGGGATGTGAGCACACCCCTATGTATGACCCGCTCCGCGGATTGCTGAAGCTGTTTAGGTACTATACCTTCTAGCCCCGCTGCTTTGAATGGCTTAAATGATCCAATGGCCCATTCAAATGTTTCCTTAGTGTTTAGGAATGAGCGAGTATTTAAAAGTAATAATGGCAAACAACAAAACTTTATTAGAAGTTAGAGTACATAGTACACATGTTTAATTGAATCGCTTCATGCGAATATATTCATACATATATATAGAAACTCAAATGTTATATGTAGATTTACACTGAAAGCTAAGTTATGGAATTCATGGGTATAATTCGTATTTTAATAAATAAAAGTTCCGTGTGTTCAATACGATTGTAAATAATCCAAATAGTGATAATGATGGGTATACTTATTCGTTGACGGCATCAGGATCCAAATGGTTGATTGTTGTAGTTCAAGATATGTATATTGACTTCGTATATAACCGCGGACTTCTGGCACGTGTGATAAGTACTTGATCTGATGAATAAAGAGAGCGCAACTTACTGATTCACCCACTTTTATAGACGCTCGCTATGGCAACCTCCTGGTTCTCCTTCCAGCGACTTCGAAAAGGGGTTGCCACGGTAAGGGTGCTCAGTGCTGTATTTTTAAGGGCATAAGTCCCTTAAACACGCCGCCCCCTTTGCACTTGTGCAAGGGATAACGCATTTTGTACCTGTACCCACCGTGAGTACGAGCCAAACAGTTTGTGCAATAATTGTACTTACGCACACAACGGATGCGATCCTTTACGCTCAACTCCAGGAAGACCTTGCAGAATCTGAGAGCGTGGTAGCGATGACAAACTAGGCACAGGTGCATGGTTGGATCACGACGTTTAGGTGCCGTTACACGAAGGGGGGGTACCTGAGGTGTACTCTTGCGTGTTGTACTTCCGTGACGAGCATTACGACGTTGGGTACCTGCCTGTGAGGTATTTCGTTGAGTGGTACCTCCAACATCTTTAAGCCGTAGTGATAGAACGTTGCCTTTCCGGCGGAGACCTGGAGATGCGCTTCCGTGGCGAACCATGATTTTTCTGCAGAAGAAGATGGTTTTAGCAAAATTTTCGGATATACTTATGGCTAGGAACATAGACAGATACAAATATATAAGCTGTAGTCAGGGTGGCGACAGAGCTAGATTTGATTGGATAGGTAAAGGACATAATTTGGCAATGGGTCTAGTGTACAGGCCGTGTTGTGTACGAACGTCAGCCATGCGTACCCTATCATCTGACCCCAGATAAACCTTTTAAATTCTGCCTAGATACCACTCGTTAGGAGGTGTCAATTCATTTTTAATTACGACGAAATCGTTAACTTCGAGATTCTTTTGTGGATGTTTCCACTTGTACCTGTGATGTAACTCCTTAAGGTATTCTTCTTTCCATCGAACACTAAAATGCTGGTGGAGCAGTTTTAGTTTCTCCCATCGATTTTGCAGAGATAGATTTTCGGCTTCCGGTTCGGGGATAGCTAGAAGAGGTGCACCACGCAAAAAATGACCAGGCGTAAGAGCAGCATATTCATGCGGATTGTCAGACATAGGGGATAAAGGGCGTGAATTCAGTACTGCTTCGATTCGGGCTAACAGTGTTGTGAATTCTTCAAATGTGAAATTCACGTTCCCAGCTGTGCGTTTAAGGTGAAGTTTGAAACTTTTTACTCCCGCTTCCCACAAGCCACCCATATGTGGTGCATTTTTTTTTTTTTTTTTTTTCCTTTATTAATGCTTTCAATAAAGCCATTTCTCATTTGGTGGGATAAATCGCCACTCTAATCCGTGAAGGGTATATTTGGAGCGAGTGTCGAGGGAAGCTTCCTGAAGAAATTTGATGAAGTCTCTTTGAAGTGACCGACTGGCTCCTACAAAGTTTTTCCCGTTGTCTGAATATATTAATTGTGGTAAGCCTCGCCGCCCAACAAAGCGTGCAAAGGCTGCTTGAAACGCTGGTGTAGAAAGATCAGAGCATAGCTCCAAATGTATGGCTTTGGTCGCAAAGCATACGAATACACAGACATAGCCCTTGAGAAAGGGTGCCCTACGAGTATTTGCCGACTTGATGTTAAAGGGACCGGCAAAGTCCACTCCCGTTCGGGTAAATGGTAGAGAATATGTGGATCTTTCTGGTGGAAGTGCGGCCATGATTTGAGTTCTCATTTTCTGCTTGTGGATTGTGCACACCTTACAATTGTGCACTATTTGTTTGACTTTCGACTTGAGCCTCGGGATATAGTATTCTTGTTTGGCCATTCTAATCATTAGTTGGTGTTCTGCGTGCATGAGCAAAGTGTGAACAAACTGAAGATATAAAGTGCAAAAATGTGACGATGGTGGTAATATAATGGGGTGTCTCTCGCTGTACGACAGCGAGGAATTTGCTAAACGTCCATCGACTCTGAGAATACCATTGGTATCTGCGAATGGGTTTAACGTAAGGAGTGAGCTGCGCTTTGATATTGGTTGGGAGTTGGTGACCTTTGCGTATTCATCTGGATAGAACCGTTTTTGGGCTAATACTATCAGCCGAGTTTTCACAAACTGTATTTCGGTTTTAGATAGTACCAGGGTGTCATATGAAGGCTTCGTAGTGGACTGTATGGAACCAAATTTGGTTCGATGAAAAAAACGAAATATATAGGCAATAACCCGTACGGCTCTTGGCCATAACGAAAAACGGTTTAATATATCAGGTTCTTCTTCAATTGTGTGTAGCGCTTCTAGTTTTCTAACCTCAGGTGGAATGACTTTCTGATGGAATGATACTGGCCATGCCTCGGGATTTTTTAATAGCCATTCAGGACCATTCCACCAAAGTGAGTTATGTATGAGCTCTTGTGGCTTACAGCCGCGTGTCCCCAAATCAGCAGGATTTTGATTGGTAGTAATATGCCGCCATTTTACATTTCCGACGTTACTAATGATTTGTGCTGTTCGATTTGCCACATACACTTTCCACGTACAAGGTGGTTTTTCTAGCCACGAGAGGACTATGGAAGAGTCGCACCAAAGGTATAGCTCATATTCTCCAAGAGCAAGCTTGGAGAGAACGTTTTTAATTCCTTTAGATAAAAGGACAGCTCCGCAGAGCTCCAACCGTGGGAGGCTTATTGTTTGCAACGGAGCCACTTTGGATTTGGCGAAAAGTAATTTCGAACTGGTTTTATTATTGTGTGACTGAGTGCGAAGGTATACTGCTGCGCAATATGCTTTTTGAGATGCATCACAGAATCCATGAATTTGAACCTTTCGATCGGGACTGAATTCCGTCCACCTCGGTAGTTGGATTTGTTCGACAGCTGGTAAATCTGTCACAAACTGATTCCATTTGTGTAATGAAAGTGGTTTGACGCACTCATCCCATTCCGTGCCTTCCAGCCAAAGCTGCCTTCCAGCCAAAGCTGCTGAGTTTAAGAAACTCGGAATCTAATAAGTCATCAGTGGGAATGCGACTTAGAAGGTCTGGATGATTGGCTGTAATCTTTTTTAGTGGAAACCCAGCCGATAGTAAACACTGAATGAGTTGCGATTGCACTTCTAAGGAGGATGAAATGTCGTGACCTCCGGATAATATGTCATCGACATATGTTTCTTTGGTAAGAACCAGTTTGGCTAATGGATATTTTTCCCGCGAGTCTTCAGCTAGTTGGTGTAAAGTCCGAATAGCTAAAAATGGAGCGCAATTGACGCCAAAAGTGACTGTTTTGAGAGCAAAATCCGTGAGTTTGGATTCATTATTTCTACGAAATAGAATACGTTGGAACTGGTGATCCTGTTCGTTAACTAGAATCTGTCGGTACATTTTTTGGATGTCTCCATTGAAAACATATCGATACAGTCGCCAATTTAATATAACGTTCATTAAATCAGCTTGTAAGGTAGGCCCTGTATGAAGAACGTCGTTCAGGGAAATTCCTGTATCGGACGGCTTAGAGGCATTAAATACTACCCTAACCTTTGTAGATTTGCTTTCGGTACGAATGACCGCATGATGAGGCATATAAAAGGATAGATATTTTCCATTATCATGAATTTCTTCGGAAGAGGCTGGTTTCATATGATTTAAGGTTAAATATTCTTCTAGCACTTGATGGTATTCCTTTTTTAGATTAGGGTTTTTGTCTAAGGAACGTTCCATACGAAGGGCTTGCATCATTGCTTGCGAACGGGAACGTCCCAAACTTAAGCCAGCTGAAAAAGATTGCTTGAACGGCAGACGTACTACATACCGCCCGTCGTCTTGCCGAAAAGTTGTGTTGAGGTAAAATTGTTCGCACGCAATATCGTCTTCGGATGCCGAATGGTGATCTGGCATTTCCTCGATTTACCAAAATTGTCGGAGTTGCGTATTTAGGCTCTCAGAATGGTCTTCGACTACGTAGGTGTGGTAAGACGAAAGCATTTTTCCCGTAACGGGTCCACTTACATACCAACCGAATATCGAATTTTGTGCCAACAGATTGCCAGCAACATTTTTTTTGATTCCTTCTACGAGAATATGCGGCATTAAGTCGCTCCCGAGAACCAGATCGACCTGGGACGATTGAAAGAAGTGCGGATCCGCTAGATATAAACCATTGAGTGCAGACAGATCGGGCTTGGTCATTTGAAAGGTTGGAAGAAAACTGGTTAACTTATGGAGTACAATGGCTTTAGCTGATAACCCGGTGTTTTCCTTCTTGGAAACAAGAATGATATGACAAACCCTATTGGTGTTTTCAACCATTGCACCTCCCATTCCAGTTATGGAGAAATTCTCTTTGTTTGTTGGAAGCTTTAGCCTTTTTTGAGCTTTTTCGGATATGAATGTTTTTTGCGAACCCTGATCCAGAAGAGCTCGGAGAGCGAAAAGTTCACCCAGATGTTCGACATGCACGATTGCAGTTGGTAATAGGGTGGTTTCGTTATTGCTAGAGATATTAGTTTGGTAAACAGCGGGGTAACCCTGGGGGCTTGGGCGGTTGTTGTCTAAAATTTCGAAGTTATGATTATTCGATTGGATGGGAGTGCAATTATCTTGCTGGTGTGATTGCGTGTGCAATAACGAAGAGGGTTATTTAGATGATTTGGGTGACTGGTTGCGAACACCGGGTTTTTTAGTTACATTTGAATTAGGGTGCAAAAGAGTGTGGTGTGTTTTTTTGCATTGAAAGCATTTAAAAGTACTTTTGCAATCCTTTAAGAGGTGGTTATATGCTAAGCAGTTTACACAGTATCCGTTGTCTGCTACGAACTTCTGTCGGTCGGGTGTGCTTAGTTGTCTGAATGATTGGCAAACTTTCAACGAATGACACTGATTGCAAAGTTTGCATTGAAAGGATTGATTTTCTTTTAAATGAAAAGCAGAAATTTTATTGGATCGTTTGGGGACTGAATGCCGACCCTTGGTGAGTCGAATACTACTTAGTCGCTCGACTACCTCATAGCGACTAGTTAAGAACTCATCCATATGAGACCACAAGGGAAGTTCTTTGCGAGATTTTAGGGATTGTTCCCACAGTGAAAGGGTTTCATCCGGGAGTTTCGTTGAACATAAATAAATCAAGATTGGATCCCAGTTAGCGACTGAGACTCCTTGTGCGGTGAGAGAGGAAAGACAATCATTAATAGTGGTTTGAATCCTTTGAATGGCTTCACTATTTTCAGTACTGGCAACTTGAATGCTGAAAAGAGATTTCAACTGATTGTCCACTAGCATTCTCTTATTTTCGTAGCGCGCCCTAAGAGCTTCCCACGCTAACGAAAAATTGTCGTCACACAGTTTATATTTTTTGACAATGCCACCGGCTTTCCCTCGCGTTTTAATGCGGAGGTGATACAGCTTTTGAGCGGGTGTTAGTTTTGGGTGATTCACATATACGGCTGTGAACATGTCACGAAACGAGGGCCAGTCCTCGTAATTGCCGTAAAACACCTCAGTGTCACATGGGGGTACTTTAATGCAGGTGGCCATGTTTTCCGAATGGGAACGGGTAGATTGGTTAAGGCTCTCATTTTTGTTTGGAGTGTCTTGAAGCACTTTGAGATGATCTAAGATCTGAGCTTTGCAGATGTAAAAGCTATCTGCGCATAGCTGAAATTTGTTGTGAGCATCAGATTTGAAATCTGTAGAAGCGATTTTCTCATCCGCTACGCAAACGTTTGCGTAAGACGTACGTAAGCTTTCCCATCGTGCATTTAAATCTTGTAATTTTACTTCAAGTAGTGAATCGGATTGGTCTTCGAAATCTTCCTTTTCAAAATTTGAACAAAACTGTATAACGTTGTTTGATTCAAAGATGAACCTGGTTGTTAGGGATTGGTCTAACGACATTTTGCCGTCCTTTAAAGGTGAAGATTTTGACGTAAACCCTTAATGCAATCAAGTATAGCTATCGATAACAAATTTTAAAACCAAAATTTGCGTTAGAGTACCGGTACAACGCAACAGCACTTGGAGGTAAGTTAAAAGGTTAGCGTTGTGCTTGAGCACCAATATTTGAGAGGAAGAAAATCGAATCTGTCTTTTACTTGAAGGACGCAATTCAGCATCACTGAGTAACAAAATCAACTGTGAAATAATTCGATGTGATCGATTATGAAAATGTGCACTGGGATACGCACCTGGGAATAGTTAATTTATAACGAAATGAATTCGTTGCTCTCAATCACACGTTGCAACGATTCAGTCAGAGGCGATGTCAGCAGCGCTTCTGCATATACATACATACATATATTTGTACAAAATGGTATTAGGTGCAGCTTTTGGATGTGACTAAGAAATAGTTTATGATTCGTGCACACTGCAACTTGCCTTATATTTAAGTTAACTTCCTCAAACTTGAGCTGATCGAAACAGGTAACCTGCTGGTATTATAGGGGATGATATTTTGTTTACTTTGTTGTGATGTGAGAGCGAGCGAGTACCTATTTTATCTCGTTACTCTCTCGATGAAAAGAACCGACCAGCAAAGCAACGAGCAATGCTATTTATATATGTAACTCTATGTGTTCATTTGGTATATTCTAATTAGAATAATTTTAGCAGAACTGCGTAGATAAATGTCCCAATAGGAATACTTGAGGTATACGTTTGCAAATATGTAATTTGCACAACAAATTTAATTTGGATGCACCCGACTGATTCCTTCGTTATTTCACAATAAATACATGTGTTATCGCTTAAATATACGTGGAGTTGATCGCATCACTATACATACATATTTTAATCTACCTATGTGTTGACCTATGTATGTGTGTACATATATGTATACTTTTGAAAAATGGAAATTCAAATAAATGCTTTTCTTCGCGTTAATGTACACGTCTCGAATTTTTGTGGTACATTTTCATGTCCTACTGGGTTATACGACAAAATATGTATATATGTATCCTTCCGTGGATAGTTGGGTTTGGTACATAGGAATATGTATTCATGTAAATTGAAAATTATGTTTTATTTAAGTGCATGCCAAACTACAGAATTATGTATGCTTAATAAATACTGTACGCAATACACTATTTTGGCGATTTGACGTGTAGTCTCGCTCGATATAAATCGAGTGTGCTGGTTGCGCCGACGCAGGCAGCGAATTTAGTAGCGAGTGAACTTTCTGGAAACGAACACTTGTACATATGTATATATATACATAAATACGTGCATATATAGATACACGAACGCCGTTGAAATATAACGGTTCCTTGTCTGTTTGTAGGCAAGCTTCGAAATTTTTATATATGTATATTTCTACTTACAATTTTTTGTTTTTTCGGTAGTTTGGTGTTGTTTTTGGGTTTCTACTTCGTTTTTCTGCGCTGTAATGTAGGTAACCTGCCTTTACTTGAACTTGTTGCTCTTTTTACGGCGTCAAATTTTTAAAAGAATAGTATTTTTTGGTTCACTCACTATGTTTAAATGTTTGCTTTTACACAAGTTTGGTAACTGTCCCTTTCTTTAATTTTTGGTTTTTTCAATATAATGCGGTTCACTGGACTGGACTGCTTTTTTCACTCGCTCTATTCAACTGACAAAAATTATGATGAAATGCCACGAGAGTTGCATTTTTCGAACATTCGAAAATTGAGTATGGAGTTGCCGGCTCAAATTTGGCTCGTAAGTTAGAGTACATAGTACACATGTTTAATTGAATCGCTTCATGCGAATATATTCATACATATATATAGAAACTCAAATGTTATATGTAGATTTACACTGAAAGCTAAGTTATGGAATTCATGGGTATAATTCGTATTTTAATAAATAAAAGTTCCGTGTGTTCAATACGATTGTAAATAATCCAAATAGTGATAATGATGGGTATACTTATTGTTGGTTGATTGTTGTAGTTCAAGATATGTATATTGACTTCGTATATAACCGCGGACTTCTGGCACGTGTGATAAGTACTTGATCTGATGAATAAAGAGAGCGCAACTTACTGATTCACCCACTTTTATAGACGCTCGCTATGGCAACCTCCTGGTTCTCCTTCCAGCGACTTCGAAAAGGGGTTGCCACGGTAAGGGTGCTCAGTGCTGTATTTTTAAGGGCATAAGTCCCTTAAACACTTAGTTAGATAATTCCCTGAGCCATATCTGTTAGGTACCTATACTCGTTTTTCTCATCTGGAAAGTAGGTACCAAGGAGAAGTTGCAACGTTTCTTCCCCCGTGTTAGTATAAGACCCATCCGCCCATTTCAGACACCCCGGTTCACAACGAGGTGATTTTGATAGGATCTTCCGTACCCTAGAACCTTCTGATACAGATTCTATCCCACTACAAGAATCTCTCCACGAGGTTCTTTTTAATTTAGTGAGTTCCCCTTTGTACTTCCTCAGATGAATTTTATACGCCTCCCACTTTAAAGCCTTCCCCGAGGCCTTAGCACTATTAAAAGCTTGTCTGCACAGCTTCCTATACCTGTCTAGCTAGGGGTTCGGTTTTCGCTTACCCCTAGCCCTTTTAATGGGACAGGTTTTATCTGAAGCCACTTGACATGCCCTGGTGAACTTATCCACCATGTCCTCTATTTCTTTAGTATCCCTAGGTTCATCAGGATGATAGTCGGAGAGGTGCTTGTCCAGTACCTCTCTGTACGTTTGCCAAATGGCATTCTTAAGATTTCTATACGGGAAGGAGGTGGACTGTACACCTTCCAAGTCAAAACGGATAAAGGAGTGCTCATCGTAAACCATCCATTTTCCGACCATGTCTTCCGCGCTTCTCGAGTAAAGCGTAACGTCCAGAACCTTCCTTCAACTTTTAGCAACAAACGTGGGCTCCTGGCCCCTGTTAGATATAAAGATATCCTGTTGTAATATAAAATCAAAAAGTGACTCTCCCCTTTCGTTTACACCGGAGCTGCCATACGCTGGGTTGTGAGCGTTGGCATCGCCTCGACCATACGCACCGCCTGCATAGGAGCTGCTTTGTCGTGCACCATATGCATCGAGGTACAGACCATACCATTGTCCTCTATTTGGACGGATGTCGTATCCTCGTCACTAAATTGGACTCACACGCTTTACGAATATTTATTCTCTTTTTGATTCTGGTAGCCCTATTAGTTTGATTGGTAAATCCTCAGTTCCGCCGTTCATTGGCGTTGGAAAGCGAAGAATTTACAAAGTTGACACTATATTATGTGCAATACGGTTTAAAGGGACAATAAAATAAATTCCAGTCAAAATACTTCCAGATGGTACGATGAGCACACCAATGATACTCGGGCAAGATTTTATGAAAATTTGTAACATTCGTTTAATAAAAATCAATAAGAAATATATAAATTAATTAAAAACAAAGTTTGCAGAACATAAATATGTAAATGAATTACACAATTTACGTTTTTGTGTTGAAAATAAAACTAACAAATGCGATATTAATCCTAATAAAGCGTAGTGTTTCTGATTCGATGGTATGTAAATCTGATGATGACTGGAGAGAGAATGTAAATATTTAAGATTGTTAATATATCTTTAAGTTCAAACACACGTACATATAGTGCAACCTAAACATTACATATAAATATAACAAAATAAATAACAAAATTACACAATAAAACAAAATACGCAATATAAGCACAAATTCAATAATTATTACCAATCATTAATTTACTTCACTTATTATCAATCATGCACTTGTTCCTTACAGTTATAGCTTAAGATATTATTGCTAGTGTAAGCATTTTCTATTGTATAAAAGCCGTAGTAAAATAAAGAACATCATGCAGAAACGAATTCACTTCTTTTGATGCATGCAATCTTAAGGTGCTTCTACCTAAGATACTATTTTTTTATATAACACACTCAAGGCGATTCTGCCTGAGTAAACTCACAACAAAAACAAACACCGTCCGATAGGCGTTCTGCCTACCGAAGCAAACATAATTCGAAAAGAATATATGAGAGGGATTTAGAACATAAGCTAAAGAAATGCAAATTTGGATACAATAAAATGGAATATTTGGGATATCTAGTTAGTCCGTTAGGAATACAACCATCTGATGCTCATATATGCGCAATCGCCAATTACAGGTTTGTTTTCATACTTTTGAAAGTTTTTTCCATCTTTTTTAATAATTGCTAAAAGACTGCTTGACCTGCAGCGGAAAGAAGCATCTTTTAATTTCACCGCAGATTGCTTGGAAGCTTTCAAGGAATTCAGAAATCGGTTAATCAACGCGCCTGTGCTAGCGATCTATGACCCCAAGGGTGAGCCGGAGCTTCATTGCGACGCTAGCGATGGCAAATTTCACCCGATTGCATATTTTTCAAACACGACCACAGCGGTAGAGTCAGAGTACCATAGTTTTGAGCTAGAGACATTATCAATTGTATATGCTCTTAGAAGGTTAAGAATTTATCTGGAAGGAATACCCTTCAAGATCGTTACAGATTGCAACTCACTCACAATGACTCTTAATAAAAAACAAACTAGTATGTAACTCCCGATAATCGGGTGGGTTTTTTTTTAGAAAAAAATTAAAGCAAACTTTAAACGCTAATATCTTATGAACAAATTAAGCAATTGAAATTTTTGTAATTTTGTGCAAACATGCTCATGATAAGCTTTCATTTGATACACATTTCATTTATGTACGTATTGTAGTTTAGTCTAGCTAAGCGCCTTGTTTTAGAATAATACTATAGATTAACCCGCTAATAGCTCGGTGGGCTTTGGAGCTAGAAAATTTCAATTACACAATACATCACAGAAAGGGCGTGAATTTGACTCATGCATATGCACAGAGTCGCTATCCGTTGCCGGACACGGTTGAAAGTGATATCGTTGCTATCATAGAGCCTGATTACTTGGACTTTCAGATTCAAGCTACCCAAAATCGGGATACCAAGATTAAAGAATTGGTCAAGAAGCTAGAAGAAGGAGAAGTGATTGGCTATGAGCTGGTAGATGGCCTGGTTTTCCGTAGGGTTGATGTAAAACTTTTATTATGTATAATTCGGCTGGTCATATGGTCATATGTGGGTTGACAAGTGTTACGATCAAATACGAAAAAACTTATGGTTTGATAAAATGAAGGAAAAGATGACCTCCTCTATTCAAAACTGCTTCAAGTGCATTATTATCCCTGTGCCAGCCCGAACTAATCAGCGCAACCTATTCAATATCCCGAAGAAACCTATACCATTTGACACTGTCCACTTAGGCCCCTTACCAGCTATTAAATCTAAACGCAAACATTTACTTGTAGCCATCGATGCCTTTACGAAATATCTTAAACTATACCCTGTCAATTCTACCAGTACGAAGGAGGGTTTTTGCGCTTAAGAAAAGTTTTATTCCTATTATAGCCGGCCAAGGCGGGTTATTACCGACAGGGGCACGTGCTTTACTTCCCTTGAATTTAATAACTTTCTCTTAAAGCATAGGTCATGTAAAGATAGCTTCACCCCAAGCGAACAGCCAAGTCAAAAGGGTTAACCCAATATTTAAGTCGATGTTAAGCAAACTGACCGAGTCAATAGAGCACGGAGAATTCCTTGAAGATAAGTCGATGAACGATATGCCTAGGGACTTGGCGAGGGGGCTAAGCAAAACATTGAAAAGTCTCAGGAATATAATAATAATATTATTCTCAGAACTAGTGTGCCCGCAAAAAAATATTTAGTAGGGTACTTTGTAGTTATTAGGCATGTCGATACTTTAGCAGGAACAAATAAAGTGTTTATTCAGAAATACCGCGGTTCTTATATAGTGCCATAAAATACTACCAAACAACAGGTATGTTATTAGGGACATCGAAAACTGCCTTAACACATTTTCCATATGATGGTATAGTTGAAATTCGGAAATGGATTTCTCAAGTTGTGGAGAGTGATAACTCGCTCCAATCATCAGAGCGAATAGGTCATACTGATCCTGTGTCTAGTAATAACCATGATTGAGGTTAATTAAAAGAAAGAAAATAAAATTAGTCAGATTGGTCGAGTTGTAAAAGATTAATCACTGTGAACAATTGTATTGTAAATTTAAGCTTACTAAGTCATATGAAACACTCTGTATTTTTAAAGTACCCTGTAATGTTATACGTTCGGCCATTACGTGTTTCTGTAAACAAAGGTCTATAATCTCTAGTTCTAAACCAGCAATTGTTCTCACTACTTTCTAACCCACAGGGACCAAACAAGGTTGTACTGTACTGATATTATTAGTCCTTGGCCTAATATGAACCTTGTATGCTGTGGTACAAGTATTTGTGTTATGTCTTTAGGCCCGTTCACTAAATGTCTGATTAACTGCTTAATCAAGACTTTTTTAGAGGTTGGCCCAAAGTTGTTTGTTCAATGTCTGATTATCGATGATGCGCTGATTGTTGTTGTTGTTTTAACAACAAAATCACTCCCCGAAGGTTTTCGGGAGTGTTGTCGAAATAACAGTCCTTGGCCGGATATGAATCCAGTACGCTCCGGTACTCCCTTGCTGTACTGCCCGACTGTCGTGGTAGCGATTTGGTATGACCATTGCAACCTTCTAGGTCATGTCATCCCTCCTTCCGAAAGGAAAGAGAAGATGGGTAATGAGAGGTGGGAGGCATCATATCCGTAGATCAACCATCGAGTTGCACATCATTACCTTTGTGCATATTGGTCGCCTCTTACGTCCGGTATGCCTACCGCGGGCATATTCTAAGCCCAAACCCGCAGGGACCTGATTGTCTTCTGATAGAAGTTAACAAAGGAAGGACATCTGATTATGTGTTGATCACAGGTACCGTAACTGTTATAAGTTTAATTGTAGAACTCGACATTTGATCATTATTTTCAGATTTTTTTCAAAAAAATGCAAGAATAATCGTTACGATCAAGTTTTATTTTTTTTATTAAGCGTAATGATCACTTTTTGAGTTTTATTTTTTTGATCAATCATAAAACTTATTCTTTGAATTTTATTATTTTGAGAGGAAATAAAACTTACCATTGAGTTTTATATTTTGGCTTGGCAGTAAACGTTATTCTTTGAGTGATATTTTATCGTTCAAGGATAAAAATTAAGTTCCGAGTTTTAAGTTTTTTCGCGGATCTAAAAACTCAAAAGCTTTTTATTAGATAGGAAACAAATTGTGCAAGTAGGAAGCATCAAAAGTACAATAAAAACGGGAGTACCACAAGGCTCCAAACTTGCTGCAACATTGTTTATAATTTTCATTAATAACGTATTGAAACTTAGGCTGCACGGTGTTCCACAGTTCTATGCAGATGATGGTAGTTTTCTATATGCAACAGATACATTAGAAGAATTAATCAGCAAAATAAAAAAAGATTTGCAAGAAATTTCCGAGTGGTTCACTAGAAACCTGCTGCAAATAAATCTCTCAAAAACCAATTTTATAATTTTTAACAATTTTAGGAAGATTCCAGATCAAATTGAACTGTCCGGAATAACATACAACGGCAACTTCATTTCAAGAGTAGACAAGTTAAAATACTTGGGAATATGGTTTGATGAGAACTTGAATTTCAATGAACAGATCCATAAAATAAAAATGAAATTGCTACCATTGAACTTCTTCATTTATAGAAATCGCAATAGCATACCAAAGAAGCAACTATGGCTCTTATATAATTCCTTCTTTCTCTCTCAAATAAATTATTTAAACCCGATTTGGAATAGATGCTCAGATGAAAGATTAACTGAATTACAAAGACTGCAAAATAAAGTAATAAAAAATATCCTTGTACTTCCACTAAGAACCACCACATCCAATTTATATGTAAACATGCTTGATATTCGAAAGTATTCCACTCTTCAAACTATTTTGTCTGTATAAAATAATCAACAATTTGATTAAACACAATTTATATGTAACAGCAACAGAAATCTCTGAATATAATTTAAGAAATGCTCAAAACATCAGGACTCACTTCTTCCGAACAGAAAGATGCGCTAGATCTATTAGAAGCTAGGGAATAAGATTATTCAATAAATTACCTTTAGAAGTAAGAAACATATATAATATCCTATTATTTAAAAGAAATGTAATAGCTACTGTCCAAGTTCAACTTTAGATTGTAAGCCACTTAATTATTACTTGCATGCTTAAAATTGTTTAATTAACAATTCAAATTATATTTCTCATTTTTAGTAGTATTTCCTCTTATCACAACCGATTGATGTAAAATGAGAAAAGTATATTCGCTATCTTCTCGCACAAAATTTTATATTTTTTGAGAAAATTGATGTATACATATCATATATCAAAAAAAAAAAATTTGTGAATTTCTACCCAAACACGTTTACAACGATTAGTTATATCATGAAAAATTAATCAGACTTTTGGGTAAATGAATATGTCATTCTGAGCCAAGCCATGATCATGTTATCATATGATAAAGTTTATCATAACCAGGCATTGAGTAAACGGGCCTTAATCTTAAAAAAGTTCTGCAAGCACTATTTTTACATGAATACCACTATATAAATTTTGCATTGATACGAATTTCACAAAGGGATGGAGCAAGCGTGATTAAAAGTTTGTATAACGAACCGTGTTGGTACTGGTACTGCAGTCAAATCCTCCAAAAGTGATGCTCTCTTTAGTCGAATAAAACATGCTAATGTCTCTTGCAGGAAATCTACCTCGCCAACTAGAATGTTATTTGCTTCAGCGCCAGCAGGGATCTTTCGCATGAAGGGTATGGTGCATTTATGATCTATTAGGTTGCTGGAACTATTGCGGTGTTGTATAGTTGCTTTATTCGAGCTATTCAGCATTTCATCTAATTGTGAGTTATTAAATTATTTAAAAGATTTAAAGAAGCACAAATAAAAATTAAAATACTTAAAGATATGGGTTTATATACAAAAAAAAAAAAAAAAAAATATAAAAAAATATTAAAGGAATCATCAAATGAAAAACCTTGTATTGATTAAAGACTACCGTTTTATCACATTCCGTTTCGATTACACTTTTGCCCAAAAGCTTTCAAAGGTCACCGATACATTTTTTATTAACTCGAAAACACTAAGGACCCTTATTTTTCGCATCTTATAACGAATACCTGGCACACATTACTTAATAGACTACTAAATTTCTCAGCCACTCGTTATACAATTTTTACGTTTGTTTCATGTGGTCACTAGTGGGTAAACTCTGTACTCCAAAACTATTTAGTAAAAAACAAAAAAATATGTGCCCTTTTATACTTGGCCATAACATAGAATTCTCTGTTCGTAAATCTTCTAAGGGCATAAGAATATATGGCCAACTTTCTGGAAGAAAATTAGGGATTGCAAAATGGTTTGGAAAAAAGTGTGTTGGCTTTTTTTGTTGTTTAAAACAAAGCAATCATACTCTGTTTTTTAAGAAACACATTGATTGTCTTAATTGAAACAATCAATCATTTCATGCTTAGGGTTTGTAACCTACCAGCAGCGTGTATAAGGTTCATCAAGATAGTAGTATTTCAACCTCTCATTAACGAAGATATCTTGGAGTTGTATATGGACAATATCGTAATCTACAGCGAAAAAGTCGGGGAAGGGATTAAAAAGCTGTCGAAAGTTTTGAATTGCGCAGCCAATTATGGACTGAAAATAAAGCTTAAAAAATTTTGATTTCTAAAGCAGGAGCTCGATTTTTTCGGGCATACAGTCCAGAATAGAATAGTAAAGCCAGGGAAAGATAACACGGAATCAATCAGAAAGATTCCAATGCCACAGAATGTAAGAGCAGCTCAATCTTTTCTTGGTTAAACAGGCTATTTTTTCTTAATTTATTGTAATGTCCTCTATGTATTATATACGTATTTAGCAGCAAATGATACGCACGTGGTTAAGGTCAAAATCCAAGTGACTTTTTATTTCATTCTTTTTCTTTCTCCTTACGTTTTATGTTTCTTACTTCTAATATCGGAGTTGTCAGATTGGTGAGATTAAAAGTAATTAATTGTGGATACCTCACACCCCAACCCTTTGAGATTGTTTTATATACACATACAAAAAAAAATATTGATTTTAAGTAATTTTACACGGAATTATAAATTAGCCTTGATTACTTTTTCTGCCTTTTGAGGTCTCAAATTACGTTTTGGTGTTTGTGTTTCATCACAGAGCCTAGCCTCAACACAGTTTTCTAGTTCCTGCTCAGTGACGTGATTGTCGGTGGACCCCGTGTCACTCGCAGAGCAATGGTACTACCTGTATTACCACCACTGACGTCTTTGCTTCTTATCTGATCTGCATGTCTTTTAAAGATTCTATTGGTGTGAGTGAAGGTGCATTGATATGTTTGTACGCCAAGTTTCATTTGTATTGTTGCAGGTGACCATGCCGGTTTGTTTGCGTTCTTATAATCCCTGATATACAAGTTTTGTCCTTCGTTAAATTCAATATTAGGCTAGCCTTTGTAGTTGTGAATGCTTTTGCTTTAATTTTTTAGTATCTCTTGCCGTGGGTGGTTTCAAAGCATCTAGCCTAGTTTTTACTGCCCTTCCAAAGAAAAGCTTTGCAGGAGTTTCACCTGTTGTGCAATCAGGTGTGTTTCTATAGTCGACTAAAAAGCTGTGTATAATAGTATCCAAGTCATCTTTGAAGTTAGTTTTAATGTTTGACGAAATACATTTTTTTAATGCTTTTACAAAACTTTCTGCTTGATCATTGATGAATGGGTGCCCTGGAGCAGTAAGTACGTGCCTGATGCCATTTATTTTCAAGAATTGTTGAAAATCAGCTGCCGTGAACTGTCGACCGTTGTCACTCACTATGTACTACGTCGACTAGTCCATTACGTGAAAATAGCTCTCTCATTGTTCTGATCGTAATGTGAAACGTGATGTGTTTAGTTAAAAATACTTCCACCCACTTGGAAAAGGAGTCCACAACTACCAATAAGTACTGGTTTTTGATTGGTCCAGCAAAATCTATATATGTACATACTTTTCCAAGAAGCGTCTTTGGGTTTCCACGAAATCAGTGTACTTTTGTTTTGCAGCTCCTGACATGCCTCACAATTCCTTATCAAAACATACCGAACATACGAACGCGCTGGATTTAGTCTTTACCATGCCGAGGTGAGATACGTGGAAGTGTTCTTAAACTGCGCGTTGTAATTTTTTGAGGACTACTACACGATATCCCTACATAATACAGTTATGTTCTGCAGACAATTCTGATTCTTTGTTTTTTGAAGATTGTAATTCTTCGCCTTTCAAACTGCTCAAGGTTCCTGTTTCTATAGAAAATAACACTTTTGAAAGGATCGGATCGCATCGAGTTTCCCTAACTATGTTTTAAAGTTTAAGTTGAGGTCATTTTTGCTTTCAATAAGGTTTATGTATTCGAGATATAAATCTACATCATTCAATGTTCCTTTTATGAACTCAACTTTGTAATCAAAACCTGATAGGGTCAGAGCCCACCTTTGCAACCTTGCAGACGCCATCATAGGAAGTCCTGTATGCTCTCCAAATATTGTCGTTAATGGCTTGTGGTCTGTTAGTAAGGTAAATTTGTTACTCAAAAGATACTACTTGCTTACACAATAAATAATGGCCAGAGCTTCCTTTTATAATGTACTATATTTTATTTCGCTTTTAAAAAGGGCTCTGGAAATAAATACTACAGGATTTATTTCATTGTTAGGAAATTTGTGCAAGCGTCAGTTGTGAGAATTATTTCTAATTTGGGATTGAAATGTGAAAGAATTTGATCTGTATTCACTTCTCTTTTTATTGTTTTGTATGCTTCTTCACATTTACTACTCCATTCGAATTTTTTGTCCTTTTTTAAAAGGTCATATAAGGGTGACATTATATCTGCAAATTTGTGAATAAATTTGGTCGGTGCATTAATTACACATGAAATTGTTTCATCATTTTTACTAAGACCATTCTTTTTGTTCAAAAATTTCATTGGGCAATCCCACTACGAATTTATCCAGTACAAAAGGGTCTAAATTTGCAGTTTAGAGCAAGTTTCTTTACTATAGCATACCATGTGGCAACGGTTTCTTCATCATATCTGGAAGCTACGTGAAATTTCCCACGTTCATGAAAAATTATTGTGGGCGGTGTAAATTGAGTTTGTAACATTTCACACAATTATTTGTACGTTTTCGATGACGGGCTACTTGGACTGCACAAACTGTGTATAACACTATATGCTTCCGAACCAATTGATTTTAGCAATATCGCTTTTTTTGCATTGTCATCTGTGCACTTAACCTCACAAAAGTGTATCTCCAACCGCTCCTTCCATATGTCCTAAGTCATTTGCGCTGGTGAGAACTCAGGAATATTTGTTGACTGGAACAAACAGTGTTGCCAGAATTTTTTCGAGCAATCCGGCTAGATCAAGAAAAAAAAACGGCTAAAAAAATAATTTCGGCGAGAAAAATTACAATTTTGGCCGAAAAAACGGCTAAAAATTTTGAATCAACTTTTCACACGTTTTATTCATTTTTATGTCATTAAAACAAATGATATAAATATTTTACAATGTAAAGGAGTGTTTCTCATATAGCCTTAAATATAAAAGTTCACTCTAAACAAAAATTTTGTTTAAAAAAATTTAGATGAATTTTAAGGTTTACTTGAGAAAATGGCTCCAATTTTATAACAATAAAAAAAAAGTTTCTTATACAGATGCTTTGCATCCTAATATACAGAGCTATAATAGTTCAACAATCAAATCTGTATTCTTCAAAATAGCCTCAATATAAAGCTTACATTTTCATATATTTGTTATATCTATTACATAGATGTGCTTATATAAAAGGTACAACGAGTAAAATTTTCAGCAGAGCTTACTGCTTTAAAAATAATGTGACTTAATGAAAGTCGCAATAAAATAACGCATCAGGTAACGAATATATTTTAAATAACATATACTTTCATGGCATAAAATGAAAAAAAAAAATAAATAAATTTGAGGGAAATGTACATATAGACATTTTACAATATTTATATATGTATCTTGCTCTGAACCATGATTCAATTATAGAGGTTGGCTCTGTAGCTGACGTTTAATTTTGACGCTCCCATTTTCTGGGTTTCTTTTTGCTGAACAAAAAAGTAGTAGTATGTTTTGAATTTGTCAAGGAAATGGTATTAGAAAAATCAAAATAGTAGAAAACTTGTAGTAAACATTTCACAAAGTCAACTAAATAAAACATCAGAACATGTCATCACATACCATCACTGTATAAATCAGTGCAAACTTTCTCTAATATCAATTAAAAAACAATAAAAACGGGTCACTGCTTCAACCAAACTTAAAATAAAGATACATATATGCGCATACGTATCTACAATCAAAATATGTACGCATCTTTGCGCTATTTCCAGAAGCATAAATCAGCTAATATAAAAATGTTGGTAGGACAATTTTCGGCTCATTCGGTTAACATGGATTGCTAAATATTGTGGTGACGGTCAAAATTAGAGCCTACAATGTTTAATATACTAAACCTATTAACTAAAATTAAGAATAATTGCACATTTATGCTTCAGACTAGGGGCGACGTTTTTTTAATAATTAGGACGAACTGAATTCTTTTTAGGATATAAAGACAACCTGACTTACTCTACCAAGTGTTTAATAAAGCGAAAAGCTTTAATGAGATGAGATTGGCTCCTATTTGTTCACTCACAGTTGGCACAGAAGTTGACTTAAAACTGTTTCTTTTTATATAATCTAAGCCAAAACTTTTCGGGCATACAGTCCAGAATAGAATAGTAAAGCCAGGGAAAGATAACACGGAATCAATCAGAAAGATTCCAATGCCACAGAATGTAAGAGCAGCTCAATCTTTTCTTGGTTAAACAGGCTATTTTTTCTTAATTTATTGTAATGTCCTCTATGTATTATATACGTATTTAGCAGCAAATGATACGCACGTGGTTAAGGTCAAAATCCAAGTGACTTTTTATTTCATTCTTTTTCTTTCTCCTTACGTTTTATGTTTCTTACTTCTAATATCGGAGTTGTCAGATTGGTGAGATTAAAAGTAATTAATTGTGGATACCTCACACCCCAACCCTTTGAGATTGTTTTATATACACATACAAAAAAAAATATTGATTTTAAGTAATTTTACACGGAATTATAAATTAGCCTTGATTACTTTTTCTGCCTTTTGAGGTCTCAAATTACGTTTTGGTGTTTGTGTTTCATCACAGAGCCTAGCCTCAACACAGTTTTCTAGTTCCTGCTCAGTGACGTGATTGTCGGTGGACCCCGTGTCACTCGCAGAGCAATGGTACTACCTGTATTACCACCACTGACGTCTTTGCTTCTTATCTGATCTGCATGTCTTTTAAAGATTCTATTGGTGTGAGTGAAGGTGCATTGATATGTTTGTACGCCAAGTTTCATTTGTATTGTTGCAGGTGACCATGCCGGTTTGTTTGCGTTCTTATAATCCCTGATATACAAGTTTTGTCCTTCGTTAAATTCAATATTAGGCTAGCCTTTGTAGTTGTGAATGCTTTTGCTTTAATTTTTTAGTATCTCTTGCCGTGGGTGGTTTCAAAGCATCTAGTCTAGTTTTTACTGCCCTTCCAAAGAAAAGCTTTGCAGGAGTTTCACCTGTTGTGCAATCAGGTGTGTTTCTATAGTCGACTAAAAAGCTGTGTATAATAGTATCCAAGTCATCTTTGAAGTTAGTTTTAATGTTTGACGAAATACATTTTTTTAATGCTTTTACAAAACTTTCTGCTTGATCATTGATGAATGGGTGCCCTGGAGCAGTAAGTACGTGCCTGATGCCATTTATTTTCAAGAATTGTTGAAAATCAGCTGCCGTGAACTGTCGACCGTTGTCACTCACTATGTACTACGTCGACTAGTCCATTACGTGAAAATAGCTCTCTCATTGTTCTGATCGTAATGTGAAACGTGATGTGTTTAGTTAAAAATACTTCCACCCACTTGGAAAAGGAGTCCACAACTACCAATAAGTACTGGTTTTTGATTGGTCCAGCAAAATCTATATATGTGCATACTTTTCCAAGAAGCGTCTTTGGGTTTCCACGAAATCAGTGTACTTTTGTTTTGCAGCTCCTGACATGCCTCACAATTCCTTATCAAAACATACCGAACATACGAACGCGCTGGATTTAGTCTTTACCATGCCGAGGTGAGATACGTGGAAGTGTTCTTAAACTGCGCGTTGTAATTTTTTGAGGACTACTACACGATATCCCTACATAATACAGTTATGTTCTGCAGACAATTCTGATTCTTTGTTTTTTGAAGATTGTAATTCTTCGCCTTTCAAACTGCTCAAGGTTCCTGTTTCTATAGAAAATAACACTTTTGAAAGGATCGGATCGCATCGAGTTTCCCTAACTATGTTTTAAAGTTTAAGTTGAGGTCATTTTTGCTTTCAATAAGGTTTATGTATTCGAGATATAAATCTACATCATTCAATGTTCCTTTTATGAACTCAACTTTGTAATCAAAACCTGATAGGGTCAGAGCCCACCTTTGCAACCTTGCAGACGCCATCATAGGAAGTCCTGTATGCTCTCCAAATATTGTCGTTAATGGCTTGTGGTCTGTTAGTAAGGTAAATTTGTTACTCAAAAGATACTACTTGCTTACACAATAAATAATGGCCAGAGCTTCCTTTTATAATGTACTATATTTTATTTCGCTTTTAAAAAGGGCTCTGGAAATAAATACTACAGGATTTATTTCATTGTTAGGAAATTTGTGCAAGCGTCAGTTGTGAGAATTATTTCTAATTTGGGATTGAAATGTGAAAGAATTTGATCTGTATTCACTTCTCTTTTTATTGTTTTGTATGCTTCTTCACATTTACTCCATTCGAATTTTTTGTCCTTTTTTAAAAGGTCATATAAGGGTGACATTATATCTGCAAATTTGTGAATAAATTTGGTCGGTGCATTAATTACACATGAAATTGTTTCATCATTTTTACTAAGACCATTCTTTTTGTTCAAAAATTTCATTGGGCAATCCCACTACGAATTTATCCAGTACAAAAGGGTCTAAATTTGCAGTTTAGAGCAAGTTTCTTTACTATAGCATACCATGTGGCAACGGTTTCTTCATCATATCTGGAAGCTACGTGAAATTTCCCACGTTCATGAAAAATTATTGTGGGCGGTGTAAATTGAGTTTGTAACATTTCACACAATTATTTGTACGTTTTCGATGACGGGCTACTTGGACTGCACAAACTGTGTATAACACTATATGCTTCCGAACCAATTGATTTTAGCAATATCGCTTTTTTTGCATTGTCATCTGTGCACTTAACCTCACAAAAGTGTATCTCCAACCGCTCCTTCCATATGTCCTAAGTCATTTGCGCTGGTGAGAACTCAGGAATATTTGTTGACTGGAACAAACAGTGTTGCCAGAATTTTTTCGAGCAACCCGGCTAGATCAAGAAAAAAAAACGGCTAAAAAAATAATTTCGGCGAGAAAAATTACAATTTTGGCCGAAAAAACGGCTAAAAATTTTGAATCAACTTTTCACACGTTTTATTCATTTTTATGTCATTAAAACAAATGATATAAATATTTTACAATGTAAAGGAGTGTTTCTCATATAGCCTTAAATATAAAAGTTCACTCTAAACAAAAATTTTGTTTAAAAAAATTTAGATGAATTTATAACAATAAAAAAAAAGTTTCTTATACAGATGCTTTGCATCCTAATATACAGAGCTATAATAGTTCAACAATCAAATCTGTATTCTTCAAAATAGCCTCAATATAAAGCTTACATTTTCATATATTTGTTATATCTATTACATAGATGTGCTTATATAAAAGGTACAACGAGTAAAATTTTCAGCAGAGCTTACTGCTTTAAAAATAATGTGACTTAATGAAAGTCGCAATAAAATAACGCATCAGGTAACGAATATATTTTAAATAACATATACTTTCATGGCATAAAATGAAAAAAAAAAATAAATAAATTTGAGGGAAATGTACATATAGACATTTTACAATATTTATATATGTATCTTGCTCTGAACCATGATTCAATTATAGAGGTTGGCTCTGTAGCTGACGTTTAATTTTGACGCTCCCATTTTCTGGGTTTCTTTTTGCTGAACAAAAAAGTAGTAGTATGTTTTGAATTTGTCAAGGAAATGGTATTAGAAAAATCAAAATAGTAGAAAACTTGTAGTAAACATTTCACAAAGTCAACTAAATAAAACATCAGAACATGTCATCACATACCATCACTGTATAAATCAGTGCAAACTTTCTCTAATATCAATTAAAAAACAATAAAAACGGGTCACTGCTTCAACCAAACTTAAAATAAAGATACATATATGCGCATACGTATCTACAATCAAAATATGTACGCATCTTTGCGCTATTTCCAGAAGCATAAATCAGCTAATATAAAAATGTTGGTAGGACAATTTTCGGCTCATTCGGTTAACATGGATTGCTAAATATTGTGGTGACGGTCAAAATTAGAGCCTACAATGTTTAATATACTAAACCTATTAACTAAAATTAAGAATAATTGCACATTTATGCTTCAGACTAGGGGCGACGTTTTTTTAATAATTAGGACGAACTGAATTCTTTTTAGGATATAAAGACAACCTGACTTACTCTACCAAGTGTTTAATAAAGCGAAAAGCTTTAATGAGATGAGATTGGCTCCTATTTGTTCACTCACAGTTGGCACAGAAGTTGACTTAAAACTGTTTCTTTTTATATAATCTAAGCCAAAACTGATAATCAAAGCTGGATAATAGTAACCAAGTTTTGTCAAAAATAACAGGAATCGAATCACAGCAGTTGCTAAATAACGGAAATCACGTTTTAAACGTACACCATTAGATCTCCCAAAAGTCGATCTAAATAATAGCGTAAATGAATATATTTTCTGAAACCAACCTTTTTAAAATTTTGTGTAATATAATACATTTTTAGCTGCTATTTTAAAATAATTTCTATAAAAGGCAACCCAAAATGTAAATGACAATTTTACAGGGAGCAAGATGGCGCCAATTGTCAAAATCTGTCACTACAGAGCTAACCTCTAGTTATTAAATCATGGCTCTGAACCAGGCGCGTATTCAGGGGGGGGGGGGGGGTTTCGGGGGTTCAAACACAAAATGAGTGTCTCTTGTTATTGTAGTCACGGTTGCCATAAGCTTAACCAAAAAAATTACCAAGAAGTTAAAAAAAATTACCAAAAATTACCAAGCAGTACACAACGCAGTCGTATTGAATTATCAGAGAAAGCAACAATTAGATTGTACTTATACTTGGCAGGTGATAATAAAATTTGACGCTAATTTGGCAAAAAAGGATTGAAAAAGTTTTAAAGTAAAAGCCCGGTATGCTGTTGAAAAGAAAATGCTCAAGAAATATTTTCATTTATTTCTTGACCATGAAATTGTCATGAATAGCCAAGAAATTTTGACGTTCCGTTCTGCATTTTGAATAATTGCAGTTTGCCGCTTTTTATATGAATTTCAATGTTATTTTGAAAAGTAGAAGAGATTCTTACGCAACATATTTTTCTTAAGCGTTGCATAAGTGTCATTTTATATAGAGTTTTTGGATTTCTTTTGAACAGCCTAAAGCCCTGAAAAAGAAAAATATTTTCCAATCCCAAAGGAGGAGCGACCAAGCACGTTCATTGATGCATTAAATAATTGTTCCGTGTCTTTTTTCCCTATGGTACATCGATATATAAAAATTGCTGCAACGCTTCCAGTTTCCGTTGCTCCTAGCGAACGGTCTTTCCCTTCCCTTCGAAGGTTAAAAACTTATCTAAGAAGTACAATAGGGCAGGAGAGGCTGGCTCTACTTAACATCCACTCTACTTTTGAATGAACTCCTGAAGAAATCCTAAACAAAATTTCAAAACAAACAAGAAAAATAAATATTGTTTTGTACACGGCTAAAAGTTTTAGCCTAGATTTAAAACCTTTTGGGGCTACATATACACCTAGACCAGTATGTCAGCGTTCAAAGTGTTGTTTGGAATTTCCAGTAAGTAATATTAACTTCCTTTGACTAATGTCAATGTATGAAAGTATGAGTAAAAACACAATAAAAATACTGCAACTCAAAGTTTCGAACTTTGTGGAAAATTCATGAAAATTCAAGAAAACTTTCATCAAAATTTCTAAGTTTTTAGTGCAAATTTTTAGATTTTTTTCGAGCATGCCCGTATCCCGTTCAATTGAAGTGAACAAAGATACCAATCTTAAACCGCTATAAGAGTTACTCGATTTTTGGCAATTTTTTTTCTACCCGACCAAGTGCATACAAATTTATAAGCGTAATATTTTTATATTGAACAAAATTATCTTGATGCGCAATGCTCTACCTACTGAGCTACAGCGCACTCAATTTTTTGTTTATTCCAGTTAAGTTTTAAATCTAAACGGCAAAAAATTTAGAATTTGTGAAGGTGGTTGAAAGGTTTGGAATTTATTTCCAAAAAGTTTTAAAAATTGTGTAAACCAATGAATGGTTTAAAATTTAGGCTCAAATTTTTAGCCGTGTAGAGAGAGAAAAATTTCAAATAAATAAAAGTATAAATATGTAATATGTAAAAATATAAGTATGTGTGTATTTACAGGTAATTCTTATTTACTGACACTTTGGCCAAAACCCCCCCGAAATTTTTTTCTGGCTACGCGCCTGCTCTGAACTATCATAAATGCTAGAGTTATTCATAAGCGTAACGAGATCTTTAGATATTATGAAGTCATGACAGCACTTATTTTCCTTTTTGAGTCCATATCTTACATACAAAATTGAATTTAGCATTTTTTCAGTAATTCTATTACGCTGCTTTGTTTTTATGTTATTCATAGTGCTAAAAATTCGCTCCACTTCGGCATTACTAAGAGGCAATACTAAAAAGTCAAACACAAATATAGCAAGAGCAGTAAAAGGATTTTCCCCTAAAGCATTTTTATACTCCTATACTCCCGAACTTTTGCCCAAAATTCTACAGTGGAACCCACGACTTCCCATTCATGCAAATGTAATTGTTTGTTACATTGGCAAAAAAACTAAAAACGGCTAAAAAAAAAATAAAAAAAAGGCTAAAAAACGGCTAGCGGCTAGATTCAAATTTTCCCGGCTAAATGGGGAAAAAAACGGCTAGATCTAGCCGGAAGACGGCTAAAATGGCAACACTGGGAACAAAGTGACATTTGAGTTTGTGCCTTCATCGCTTGTTTTGGGAGTCATTTTCGTCGCCAATTTGTAATTTTCTCGTATATATTATATACGTATTTAGCAGAAAATTATAGGCACGCGTTAAGGTCAAAATCCAAGCGACTTTTTATTTACGTTCTTCTTACGTTCTAAGTTTCTTACTTCTAATAACAGAGTTGCCAGATTGGTGAAATTAAAAGTAATTCATTGTGGATACCTTACATTTATCAAAGGTTATGCAGAATTAGCACGGCCAATACCGGAGCTGTTAAAGAACCAAGGCCAAAAACTCGCTATAGACACGAGTCAAATTCAATCAGTAATTACCTTGAAGGTATCGTTAACATAATAACCAGTACTCAGCCTCTACAATCGGGATTTTATAAGCAAAGAACACAAATCTATAAGAATGGAAAACAACTTACTCGCCGTAATTTTCAGCGAGTCTGCTCCAGAAGAACAAATTTCAAGAATTTACCACATGCTCCACACTATTGTGCTTACATGCAAACTTTACAATATATTATTGCATTCGCTTCGTGCAAACTATTTTGAGGCAAAAACG
The DNA here is from genome assembly GCA_951509765.1 of Sphenella marginata. Lineage (NCBI taxonomy): Eukaryota > Metazoa > Arthropoda > Insecta > Diptera > Tephritidae > Sphenella > Sphenella marginata. The sequence continues at coordinate 34,541,113 of OX608080.1, read as the reverse complement.
AATGAAGGCTATCTAATAAAAATATGTAAACAAACAATAGTGGTAACCAGAATGAAAACGGCAAACGACAAGCGGCATCTGTCAAATTATTTTTACACGTGTTCTTATGGGGAGGAATTTTTTGAACACGACGCGACAAAGCGGCAATCAATCACAGATGCCGCTGTCGCCAGATTAAATCTAATTCTATTTTGACAAGCGGCAGATGGTGGCGTTTGGTTTATTTTTGGCAATAAAAACGAAAGGAAGAGTAAATAACTTGTTAAATAAGTTCCAATTATTACAGAATATGTCTTTTTCACACTTTTTACAACATTTTTTGCTACTTTTCGAGATGATTCGCACCTGTCGCCCCTGCTCTCATTATAATCATGTCGCCAATGCTTGACGGCAAATATCGTCAAGCTTTAGTTTTTCGTCGTTGTCGTTCGCCGCCGTCGTGTTCATTGTGGACGGGCCTAATCGTTGATGAAATAATCCTAGGTGATTGACATGCTTTCTTGTTTGCACTTATGCATGTGTCCAGTGATGCTAGAAGGTTTTTTCAAAAATCCCTACACTGGCTGAAAAAAGTCCCTACTTTCCCCTACACTCGAAAAATTTCTACCTACAATTTCATTAAAAATAAAATATACATATGTATGTATATAAGTAATGAATTAAATGATACATGTGTACTTTATTGTCAATTCGTTAATACACTCAAACATATAAGAACCGCATGCATTCATAATACACAGCAGAACATTTGAAAGTAACACAATTTAAATTTTTATCTTTTAAATACGATCTTATTAGACAAATGGTATTTATGCTTTTTTCACTTAGCTTATTTCTCTTTTTTGTGCGTACATCATTTATAATAGAAAATATTCTTTCAGCATCAGCGTTTGCATGAGGTAAGCTCAGTACATAATTTGCTACTTTTGACACATTTGGAAACAGTAAATCTTCTTTAAAATTTTGTTCATTATTAAATTTTTGCCAAAACTCCTCAACATCTAAAGTTTTTAGCACTTCAACCTCTTCTTTAATATAATTATATTCTAAATTTCGCCATTCATCTGTTAAATTTAATGACAGTTTGCGTGCTAATTTTTCAAAGGTAAAATTTTACTTTAAAGAATCAGAGCCCAAAGCAATCTGTGGATTTATAAAACCCATTTCTCTAAATATAGAATTCTCACTAAGGGGTAACCTTTTTTGGATTACCTCTAGTGCGGTTATATAAAATTTAAGACAATCTGAATAAATTGTATTACGGCAACTAACTCGGTGCACTCTGGCCCAAGATACACTTCTTCTTACAGTTTACTAGGAGCTCCGACTTCTTAATACAGTTTTGACCAATTTTAAAAAATATTTTGACAGACTCTGTATGAAGCTCATGTACAGGGGTGGGCACGACCACATAGACACGTTTGCAGAAATGTGAGTGTGTTAGTAAGCAAGGTCACGCATCGACCACGGAAGCAAATTGAATTAATAATTCAGTTTGATTTTAGAGCTTGCAAAGGTAACACGTACCACGCACAGTTGCTATCAGACTAACAACGACAACGTCAGACAGTGGGCGATCGTACAATACGTACATGTTTATGAAAATGTTTAAGGTCGAATGGGAAATGGAGTTTTTTTTTTTCAAACGCTACAAGTAAGCCGAAATGTTTGATTTGCGGAAAAGTATTGAATTAGCATTGAAATATTGACACGTTTATGTAGTTACTAAAATACTGAGAATACTAAGTCTTCAACTCAACTTCCAACCCTACCTAAAAAACTTAACACTCGGCAGAATAAGTCTGCGTACAGGTATATTTTTGTAATTTTCACCCATTTTTGAATTGGTAAAATTGTTTTTACTAATTTTCTATAAAATAATGGGTCAAACTCTAACACAGAAGATGTAAATTATGTTTTAAAAATGTATGGAAAAATCGGAAAAATTCGACGAATTTTCATCAAAATTTTCAAGTTTTAAAGACGGTTCAATTCTAGCATGATAAAGTGTAAGTCTTAAGTCCGTGGGAAATACTACTGATTTTTGGGAATTTTTTTTCTGCCGAGCTCAAGTATTTTCTTCCATATAAAAAAATTCCATTCATAAATTTGTATGGAAGAAAACCCACAATTCCGCCAGGAAAAAAATTGCCAAAAATCAGTAGAATTTCTCACGGACTTAAGACTTACACTTTATCATGCTAGAATTGAACCGTCTTTAAAACTGCATACTCAAAAAAATTCTGAAAATTCTGAGAAAAAACTTGAAAATTTTGATGAAAATTCGTCGAATTTTTCCGATTTTTCCATACACTGCATACTCAAAAAAATTCTGAGAAAAAACTTGAAAATTTTGATGAAAATTCGTCGAATTTTTCCATACATTTTTAAAACATAATTTACATCTTCTGTGTTAGAGTTTGACCCATTATTTTATAGAAAATTAGTAAAAACAATTTTACCAATTCAAAAATGGGTGAAAATTACCAAAAATATACCTGTACGCAGACTTATTCTGCCGAGTGTATGTACGTACTGTTCGATTATCCTCTGTACTAAAACTGAGTGCTTCGCTGTGCGACACACCCTCACCGTACGAGTGTTGAAATCAAACTAAATGTGGTTAGACCCGTCCACAATGAACACGACGGCGGCGAACGACAACGACGAACAAGTGAAGCTTGACGATATTTGCCGTCAAGCATTGGCGACATGATTATAATGAGAGCAGGGGCGACAGGTGCGAATCATCTTGAAAAGTAGCAAAAAATGTTGTAAAAAGTGTGAAAGAGGCATATTCTGTAATAATTGGAACTTATTTTACAAGTTATTTACTCTTCCTTTCGTTTTTATTGTCAAAAAAACCAAACGCCACCATCTGCCGCTTGTCAAAATAGAATTAGATTTAATCTGGCGACAGCGGCATCTGTGATTGATTGCCGCTTTGTCGCGTCGTGTTCAAAAAATTCCTCCCCATAAGAACACGTGTAAAAATAATTTGACAGATGCCGCTTGTCGTTTGCCGTTTTCATTCTGGTTACCACTGTTGTCGTTGATTTTGACGAAGAAGTCGGTGTACACTCGCTTTTCGTATACGTATATCACGTCACTTAGCAGGTGCTACGCTGATGCCCACCCTTTCATTTCATTTCATTATTATTTATAAAATATCAAACACAACAACCATAAGTTTTATTTACAGTGTTTGATAATAGGAGCTAATACATACAACTTTAAATTAAAAATTTAATATTTAATACATCTTTAAATTAAACATATTTTTAAACAATATTGAGAAAGATAGATGAGGCAATAAATAGTTAGGTGAGAAAGATAAAGAAAAGTTGGAGTAGGAAGTTTACATTACAGGGTGATTTCTAAATTTGCTTAATAAAGTAACGCAAAAGTTCCAAAGACGAACTGTCGAAACAAAGAATTGGCGCTCAGATGTTCGTGAGCTGAATGTTAAATGCAATATTTGCGAGGAGCGCACTGATCTTGCTAGTTTCAGCCGTTCGCTGAGATTTTCGGGTTCCTTATTTATCAGAATCCGGTGTAGGAGTGTTAAGCATCTGAACTTCAGTAGATCATCAAGTGGGACACAGTATATCTTCACAGCATATTCGGAAATATGTTCGTATCGACCAATACCGTAGATATAGCGTGCAATATTATTGTACAATACATTAAGTTTTCTACTACAAATGCTGTCACAATTAGCGTAAATTTCGCAACCACAAAGTAACGTTGGAATCAAATAAGACTTCGCTAAAAGCAGTCTTATTTTAATCGGTGTGAAGTGTTGAGTGGCCCACAGTACTCTTAGCTTTCCATACACTTTGCCAATTGATGTAAAAATATGATTATTCCACGTCAATGTTCTATTGAAAGTAACGCCAAGATTTTTCACATTGTTAACAAATTTTATCTCAGTGTTATTAAGTATTACTTTGGGATAGTTGTTGAGGTCAAACAATTTTTTATAGATAGCTATACACTGCGATTTATTGGGGTTTAGGAATAGTCCATTGTCACTAGCCCATTCATTTACCAGGCATAGATCGGCGTTCAAATTGCATATGCAAGTTTCAATGGAGGCAAATGGACTGCTAAGATAAATTTGGACATCATCTGCATATATGTGAACATTGCTGTGTTTGCGAACATTTGGTAGGTCATTTATATACAATACGAATAGTAAAGGGCCAAGTATAGATCCTTGCGGAACACCTTTAGTTACAGGCAGTAAGTCAGACATAGAGCTGCCTACACTTACTGACTGGGATCTCTCATGGAGGTAAGACTTAATTGGATCAACCGCAGGTGTAGAAAAGTTAAAAAGAGTCCTAAGTTTTAAACAAAGTAATATATGATCGACCGAGTCAAATGCCTTCGAATGATCTAAGAGAGTAAGAAATGTTACACGATTATTATCCATATTCAGTCTTATATCATCCGAAACGTTTAATAAGGCACTGATACAGCTCCTATTAGTTCTGAAACCAGACTGGTACGGACTTATTAAGGAGTTGCTACTTACAAACGAGTTTATCTGACCATTTACTATACGTTCGAACACTTTCGACAGACAAGGTAAAATAGCGATAGGCCTAAAATCGCCATTAGCTTTTTTAATGGGAATAATTTTCGCCTCCTTCCAACATTGAGGAAATACCGCCGTAGTTAAAATTGTGTTGAAAGCATAAGTAAGATAGGGTAAAATTTTTGGCAATATGCATTTAATAAATTTTGGGTGAACACCATCGAGGCCAACGGCACTAGATTTTATCGAAAGTAAGGATTGGACAACGTCGCAGTTATCAACACACTTAAAACAAAAACCAGAGAAGGAAAAATCATAACTAGCATTATAGCGACTATAATTTGCATTACTCTGATTACAAGGCAAGCTGACGAATTCTCTGTTCAATTCATTAACATCTATATCTAAAGGTGTAATCTTACTTTTGTTAGTAATTCCTATATTACGAATCTGCCTCCAGGTTTGCTGGGAGCCAATAGCAGCACTGAACAGGTTTTCATAGTATTTCCGCTTATGATTCTTAATAGTTCTTGTAACGTCCCTTCTCAAGAGCCTATAGCAATTAAAGGATTCTGCTGACTTAGTTTTCTTCCAAACAGAGTATGCACTATTACGTTTTTCGATTAATTTCTGAATATATCCGTTAAACCACGGACACCTTTCAGATTTAGTAGGTCTAGTAACAAGCGGAACGTATTGGTCAAAGAGGATACTGACGTGGTTCTGAATGAAATTGATGTGATCATTGGCAGATGTTAGGTAATAAATGGATCCCCAGTTTATGGCATTAACGGCTGCATCAAGTTCTTGGTACCGAATGTTTTTAAAATCGCGATATGAATAAGACGAGATATTGCTAACAAACTGAAAATCGTATGTTAGAAATATCAAGTCATGCTTAGAGAAGTTCGGAACGGAAATCTGGTCGTTTAAAAGTGTTTTTGACGTGTCATTTACCACGAAAATATCCAAAAGAGTACTAGAAGTAGACGTAAAATGCGTTGGTTGGGAATAGTTTACAAAATGAAGGCCCAAATTCTGCATAATCAGTGGAAATCTTATATCAGTAAGAATATTGCTCATGTATTAAAGGCTTCTTTGTTTGAAAAAGGGCATTGAGAACATTAAAATATTAGAGTACATATTTCAAGAACAACAAATATGCTTTGTTCCATACATTTTCAAGTTCTCCTAATATAAATTCTGCTGATTTTAATTGGTCCTGAGCACTTGCATAAGTGAAATATTATACAAGTACATCCCAATTTTCTAAAATGCGAACAATACATTTTTGGTGTGACAACCTTCGAGTAGTACTGGGCCGTAAAATTTTTTTTCGCTCTTCATTTAACCCATCTTCTACCGGTACTAGTTTCCGTGGAGATAATCGTATGAAATTTTATATGGTGTGTTTTAGAGGCCCACTTATCACCCTTACAAATTTTCAGGCTGATAGGTATCTGGGATGCACCAGGACAGACTGTTGCGAAAACGCAACGCTGGTTAAAACGCTGTAAAATGTGAATCATATACATAACATTGAGATCTAGTACGATTTTTTTTAAATGCTCTTTATTCAATAAGTTATATTTGTTTATGTTTACAAAGTAAAGTATTGTGGTTATTTCTCTTTCTTACTGCCAAAATGTGAATGATAGTCGTTAAAACATTTTGGATGTAATCTCAGATTGCATTTTTTGCATTCATAAACAGTTTGAGAGTGGCACATAGCACATCTTTTACGTTTGTTACCTGGAGGTTTCCATACCACATGATCACGAATATTTGTGCGAGGTAAATGGACTGGTCTCTGCTTCTTCTATGTCAGATGCATCACTTCTTTCATCAGAAACATCTTCACAATATAAAAGTAAAGATTGTGCAATATCAGCTTTGAAAGCTATTTGAGACATAGGACGAGTGCCTTCTGATTTACAGATCAAACAAGGAATTTTCCATGCATTCACAGTGGTACTATTAACTGAATTGGTCCATAATGGCCACCACCATTTTTTTCCACGAATACCAATGCGATAGTTAGCTACTGCATTATCATGTAGGTCTGCCCCTCCCATATGTTGATTGTAGTCATGAATAAGTCCAGGTTGTTCCACAGAGACTTTTTTCTTCTCAGCTTTGCACCAACGTTGTCAGTGCTTAACATTTTCTCTGCACCTCTCAGACGATTTGCTCTTACAGTTCCAGTTGCTCTGAAACGTTTCTCACTCAACAAACAAAGCAAATAATACTAGGAAAAAAAGTTATCAAAGTATATGGCATGATTTTCCGGATTTGGAACGTTTTCCAACAGTGATAGTACGACAGAAGCTCCTAAGCCTATATTCTTGTCATATGATACAGATGATCCTCCGTATGGTGCTACTGCATATAAATAACCGCTGTCTGAACAAAGAGCCCAATACTTGAAACCAAAGCGAATTGGCTTGTTACGAATAAACATTTTGCACGAATGTCGACCAAAGTAAGGTATCATTTATACTTACGATTTTATACTTACGATTCAAAGCATCAATTAGTGGGCGAACTTTTGCAAACCTGTCTGTGGCATCAATTTCATTATTGTTCATTAAATGAAATATTTTTTTGATCAACTGGAAGGTATTACGTGATAATGCTTGCTTTACTATAGGTACACCAAATGTTTGCTGTGTACTCCAATAATGTTCAACGTGAGGTACTTTATGATAACCACTCAGTATCAAAATTCCGATGAAACGATAGATCTGCTGTTTAGTGATATCGACTAAAATATTGTTTTGGTGAGCATACATATTTGTATTCTCAAGGAGAATTTTCATTATCTCTTCATCGAAGAACTGCAGAAACAATTCAAAAGGTGTTTTTCCGCCTGAACGAAAAGAAATAGTCAACAAATCATAATTGTAATATAATATGTATTCAGACTCACTCATTGATTCAACGATGTTGCTTTTTAGTGATTCCACAGCTGATTCATCGGGCGGTCCAAACTTAAAATCAATACGTTTGGTTTTCTTCCAGATTGGTATACCGAAACTTTTTTCTGCAGTGTACCCAGAGTTTTTTGCAAGAATAGATGGTTCAACATCTGGCTTTCCAGCTAAAGCTGACTCATGATTATCTTCCACATCTGATTCATGTTCGACTTCAAACTGTCCACATAAATCCGTCATAGCTGGTACTTCTGTTATCATCTCATTATCGTCAATTAATTCCTCGTCACTCACTGCATCAACATCTGCCGGTGGAATGTATACGACAGAAGTTATTTTTTTCGATGAAACTTTATCATATTCCTTCGTTTAGCAGAAACTGCTACCTCTTCGCCTTCATCTTCACTGCTCGATGTATTTATGTAGGATTCTATATCCGTAATGGTTAGAAAACGTCGACGATCCATTATGCTTCAATAAAGTTATAAAGTAAGATAATTTAAGCAAAAAACATCAAAAATACACTATTTTTACCAAAATACGGTAGGCAGTTTTCACGAAATATCTTTTTTTTACTTTTTAGTCGCACAAATAACAAAGAAAGAACTTTTAGTGCAAATATTCACATAAAAATGACATCAACACCAATTTTCCCGCCAAAAATAATGTCATTGAGACTCGGATGTCATAAGCAGCGTTTACCCCAGCGTTGCGTTTTCGCAACACCTGTTTTTAACAGCTTATTTTTGCGGGAAAACGTCAGCTCCACTGGCTAATGGTACAATATCGTTGAATTTTGATATTTTATTTTTCAGAAACTAGTAAAAAGCGCCTAAAAAAATTTGTGAAAATTGTATTTTTTTTTTTTTAATTGTAGCCAATTTGAAACAAAACCTGTCATAAAAAAATTCAGTAAATACTTATGTTGTCGAAAGTCCAAATTATAACGTAAAATCAAAAAAATTACAGTTATCTTTTGTTTTACTGTAAGTATGAAGGTTAAAAGTGGATGTTGCGAAAACGCAACGGTGGTAGAAAATGGACTGTTATTCCTCGAATATCGCGCAACGCTTTGCACTTCCCGAAACATAATTTGCAACTTGTCGTAACAATTCATCCGGGGCTCTTGGCAACTATAAACACGCTTTATTAGCTATAATAGCAGACGAATGGCAAATACATTTAATGACAAGCGTTTCTGGAAGTTTATCCACTAATCGGGAAGCAAATGAGTTATGTGTACCCACCATGACACTCGCACCATCACTGCACATACCTTTGTAATGATATACATACATATATATTGGGTTAAAATAAACATTCCATCGGTTATTTCCTTCTACAAACCTATGATGTTTTCAAAAGGGATTTCCTTAGAGGCAATGAAGTCCTTAAACGTTTTAAAAAGCGCAGCAGCTGAACAGTCTATCTCCATAGGTAACAACTGTAGCAAACGAACAAATACTTTCCCTAACTGGGTATCATAAAATCTTACCAGCACACACATATGCTTTTTGGATGCAATGTCAGTACTTTCATCAATCATTACTGAAAACTGAGTACCCACTAAAAATGCTGACTAGTTCTTCATTTTCAGCTTTCGCGAAAACATTTGTAATAATATTGACGCACTTCTGTCTGCACATTTTAGCGTTTTTGATAATGTCTGAATCTGGCACAATTTCCTTCAGAAGGGGCAGCAAATGATCGACGATTCGAAAGGCTACAATGTGCTCCGCAAAAAACAAGCTAAGTTTTATTTCAAACGTTTGGGTAGACCTGCGCAACCCAGCTTCTCCCGATTGCTGGAAAAATTAAACTATGTGTTTCGTTATCTTTATCGCTGTAACCTTTTCTTTGTGCTTTTTTGTTTCGGAATGCTTCACTAGTTCTGATTTACCACAATTCATACTGTTATCGCAAGCTATACATTTGCATTTATATGGATTTCAAAAACATCCAGTTCCAACCAACCCATATTTAACTTCTGTTTTGCGATATTTTGCACGCTTGGTAGTCTGGCTATCAGCACCAGAAGAATCTGATGACTCCTTCACTACTAACCTGCAAACTGCAACATGCAATATGAACAAGAAATTAAACTAATATGCACACAACCTTACTTAAAAAATTGACTGAAGAAGTTGTCTGGTTAAAGCTAAACGTGATGTCAGATCTGTTATCAATCACAAAAATTCTTTTCATCGCAAAACTTGAAGTGTGGAATAGAATACCGAATTAAAAACACTTAAACAATATAATCTAATAAAAAGTAACTACATATCGGATTATAATAAAAATCTGTCCTTTTTCCACTACACTCGATTTTTTATAACCTAAAAACCTTACATGTATGGTTTTCCCCCTACTTCTAGCCTCACTGCATGTGTCACCGACCGCTGTGTTGAAAGCCGAGTGATGGAAAACGACAATAATTTAAACGAGGCTGTTAAATCATTCCGGGAATCACTCAGTTTATCTATACCAGGACCGGCCAAACAAATTCTAAAACATTTGCATAAGTGTGCGTAAGTTTTGAGTGATTTTGCGTACAGTGGCTGCAAAGAAAATGCAGACTGTGAAACTATAAAATCAAAACGAAACTTTATTATTTGATTTCGCGTCAAACCATAATTTCATTTTGATTTTTAGACATTTTTAATTGATGTGCAAACATCTTTGAAAAGGAAAACAAAGGAAAGGAAAATTAAACACATTAAGGAAGAAAATGTAAGGAAAGGTAAGAAAAGAATGAGAATAAAAGGAAAAGGTAGGAGAGGAAAGAAAAGAAAAGAAAAAATAAAATAAATTAAAAGAAAAGAAAAGAAAACAAAACAAAACAAAACAAAACAAAACAAAACGTACATTGGACGTAAAAGTTCGGTCGCATAGCACGCATAGCAACATATTATTTTTATTGTATGCGCAAAAATAAGTTTGTGCATTTCCATTTGTCATGAGTCGTGACTGTTGCTTGTTGATAGTAATGTGACATAGTCTTGCTCATTGTAAAATCCTACAAGTAACCCTACGGGACATGGGTGATGGTTACCAATACAAACATAAATTATTTTATGAAAGGGAAGATACGAGTTGTTATTGTTAGAAAAAGTAGGGTGATTTTCATACCAACACATGCAAATATTATCTGAAAGAGAAGTTTCGTTGGAAAGAGAAGGAGCTTTGGTGTTAATTTTGTTTTCATCATCTTGGAAGTCTTTGTATATCATCGTTGTAATAATCGCTTAATATTTTGTATGTCACCGATGATGTTTCCTTTTTCACCATAAATAAAGTTTTATGTTTTGATCATGGTGGCAGAGCTTAAACATCACAAAGGCAGTTAATATTAATCAGTGAAGAATATTTAGCACATCATTGCTGATTGATCAACTTTGATTTGTATATATTTCAGCAGGGTAAACAATGCTTATCATTGATGAATATTTTGTATGTCAATACTGATGTTTTGCATTTCGGGTTTGATTCATCGCTACATTACTTGTACATCACCGGTGTGCTGCAGCGATGCATATTTCTGAAATCATCGATGACAGTGTTCCCCTTTTCAAATTTGAATTCGAGCACTGATGCATAGCTTGTACATCAACGGTGTGCTGCAGCGATGCATAGTTCTGAAATCATCGATGACAGTGTTCCCCTTTTTAAATTTGAATTCGAGCACTGATGCATAGCTTGTACATCAACGGTGTGCTGCAGCGATGCATATTTCTGAAATCATCGATGACAGTATTCCCCTTTTCAAATTTGAATTCGAGCACTGATGCATAGCTTGTACATCAACGGTGTGCTGCAGCGATGCATATTTCTGAAATCATCGATGACAGTATTCCCCTTTTCAAATTTGAATTCGAGCACTGATGCATACCTTGCACATCACCGGTGTGCTGCAGCGATGCATATTTCTGAAATCATCGATGAATTTTTGGAATGGCGTCACTGTCCCGTTATTTAACGCGAACCAAATTTGATTTAATTTCTGTGGCGTGCGGACGTGTTTGCAAATTGTGCTAAAGTGTTTTTTTCAAAACAAACCAAATCAATTATAAACTTTTAAAAGTGTTTCAAACAATCAAAATTAAAATAAGTGTTTACAATGAATAAGCGCTACTTTCAAAACTGCTTGAGCAAAGAGAAGAAGATTTTCGAATCTAATGTACAAATGTACAATGCTCAATCTGCTCAATCAGTGGAATATGTGGCAGGTGAAACAAATGTGAATAGTGGTTTAGTGCTAAATATTTCATACGGGTCGGATAATTCCGGCATAGATGATGAAATAAATTTCATCAACGAAAGTGATGCTGGTGCTGAAGATGTTAGGGAAATAGAGGCCCTTCCTGATAGTTGTGAGGCCCTTAAAAATTGGGCAATACGGCACAAAATTTCCCGCAATGCCCTTGACGACCTTTTACATACTTTGCCAAATGTAGATGTCAAGGAATTACCCCTCTGTGCTAAGACCCTTATGGGAACTGATAGGGAAAAACCATTAGTCAAATATATTTCTAACGGGGATTTCTTGTATTTGGGTATCCAAAAATATTTTATTTCCCACTCTTTTGAATATTTGCAGGCCAGGGAAGAAATTTCCATAGATGTAGGAGTGGATGGGCTAAAATTATTTAACAGCTCTTCTAGAGTTTTATGGCCTATCCTTGGTGCCATTGTAGATTTCCCTGAGGTTAGTCCTTTTATGATTGCCTGTTTTTCAGGTTTTAAAAAGCCAGAAAATATCAACGACTTTTTTTCTGATTTCTGTGCGGAAGTGAATTTTCTTCGGGAAAATGGGATAAAAGTAGGAACCAATGAAGTGGTAAAGAAATTTAGTATCCGCGTTTTTACATGCGATTCTCCAGCAAGGGCTTTTGTGACAGGAGTTATTTCGCACAATGGGAAATTCGGTTGTCCAAAGTGCCCCCAAAAAGGGAGATATTTAGAGAGAAGAGTATGTTTTTCGAAAGAGGTATGCGGATCTAGAACAGATGCATCCTTCGATCTGAGAGCGGATCCATCACACCATATTATTCAGTTCAGGGAGCAGAAAAGCATTCTAGAAGAAGCAGGTTTTAAAATGGTTTCGCAGTTTCCCCTTGATCCCATGCATTTGGTTGACCTAGGAGTATCTAAAAAACTACTAAAGCTAATTTTAAAAAGAGCAAATGTTAGAGATATGAACCAGAAAACTTTAATTTGTACTAAGTTTGTGCCATCTGAATTTAGCCGTTTGTCAAGAAGTTTAGATGACGTTTCTTATTGGAAATCAACCGAATATAGACAATTTTTGTTATACACGGGCATCTTCATCTTGAAAGATTGTGTAAGTGAGGACATTTATTACCATTTTCTGTTGTTACATAGTGGTATTCGAATGCTTTCAAGCCAAAGATCGCACCAGGTAGAAGCAGAAGTTGCCCAAGAAATTTTACAAGATTTCGTTTCCAACTTTGGAACATTGTACGGCGATGAACTAATCAGTTTTAATATTCATGGATTATTGCATTTGCCTCAAAGTGTTAAGCAATTAGGGCCTTTAGATTCATTTTCCGCATATAAATTTGAGAACTATATGCAGTTCTTAAAAAAATTAATAAAAAGTCCCTCCAATATCCTGCAGCAGTTGGCTTTAAGAATAAACGAGAGAAATACACCTAAGGTAGAATACAAAAAAAATTCTTAACAGCAACCGAAAGGGTGATAGCTTCTGTTTTAGCAAAAAAATAGGTCCTTTAGAGATAATAAAAGTTAATGAAACAGAAACCTCTAAAACATTTCAATGTAAATTTTTAAAAAAAACTGAAAATTATTTCGATGAACCCGTTCAGTCATTCAATTCGTTAGGTATCCTTGTTGCAAGTGAACTCTCTACGGAAACAGTTGTACTTTCGTTAAATGAAATTGATTATAAATACTTTTATATGCCATTAGATGGTAGATGTTTACTTATCCCACTATTACACAATTTGTTTCACGATTTTAATTAACTTGCCACTTATTCATTACTATATTTTTGATATTTCAATTATTTTCATTATTTTTATTATCATTATTTTACATGAGTTTCAACAAATCAAATTTTTTGGAGGGTATCGACATCGGCGAAATGGCTCAAGTATCCGTGTGCGACAACGCACCGGTTACATATGTAGACACAGATATTGCCGTTGGTGCGGTCGAAACGCTGGCTGTAGGCGACGTTCTTCCAGTTGCTATTGGTGAGTTTTGTTAGGTTACAATAAAATCTCACAGAACTTTGACTTTAACTTTTTCTCACAGCTGACCCGAAGATTGTTCGGAAAATATTCAGCACGGGTGAATTTAATCAACCAACCTCAACACCTTTAAAGAAGAGGAAATATAAAGAAAATGTAGCGCCTTATTCCAGTACTTCTGAAATGTCTGACTCTACAAAGCTGGACATACTATTGAGTAGCTTTGAGAGAATGGAGCAAAATGTTAGTATTGGCGGAATATATATAATTACATTATACTTTCATTATTTCTTTCTTCTATATAGCAAAAAGTACTGGCCGATAACCAGATGATTGTAATGAGTCATATCCTTGACTTAAAATCAAATGTAAGTATATTTCACCTTGTATTGTAGTCACATTTTATTGAAATCTACTTTTTATCCATATGTAATTTCAGATGCTCACGAAGGAAGATGGTATGGCCGAAACAAAGGTGTTGAGGGAGGTCAAGGTTATGACCTCAAAAATCGAGCGGGAAATATGCAAGGTGACTGGGGAAAGCACCGACCTTTTAATCAGGGAAGTTGCTAGCTTCATCCCAATCGCTTCCCTGATCACTCTGTTGGAGGTGGAGGAAAAGCTAGAAGATGAAGAGTTTTGTCAGGCGATGGTAATTTTTTTAATTTAAAAAATGTTCGTTTTAAATTTACAAATGTATTTTTTCCTGTAGACAACCTACTGCTACAAGGTAAAGGGTGCCGAAGAACATGCAACAAACCTCATCAAAAAGGTGTTTAGCGACGAGGTACTAGTTCAGTTTAACTGGGTCGGCATAGGTGGCAAAAGAGCTTTCAGGACGCTAAATTTGGTTGTTAAAGTGCTGCAAAGTATGATAATTTTTATGCCTGAGTCTTATCTACCCATGTAACAAAAATGTTTTCCTCATTTCAGACATATTCAAGTCGACAAGCGCCGTAAGCTTTGAGGAAGCTGCAAAGAGGGCTTTAAATTTAAGCCACCATAGGGTCCTGCAACAGAAGGACAAAAAAACCAAAAAGGTGGAAACATTAACAGCACCACCAAAGTAAAAGCAAATATGTACATACCATGGAGTTTTAATAAAATAAAATAAAAATGTTATAAACAGATATATTTCATTTCAATGGTTGAACGCGCTAGTTATAGGTGAGGAAGTAAGTCGTCAGCGTTGATGTCATCGTTGAGCCAAAATATTGACAGCGCTGATGTCATCGCTGTACAAAAATATTGTCAGCTTGTTGTAGTCATTGCTGCCTATATTTTTAATCAGCGGTCATATCACTGTTGAACGTAAATATCAGCCGTGAAGATGATTTATACTCTGAACTGCCTTCACTGCTGAGCTTAAACAATGTCCTTGGTGATAATCATCGGTGATGTTATATTCCATATCGACTGATATAAACAATTTTCATAGAAGTCACCACTGATTTAGTAAGGTATCATCACTGACATCACTGCTGGTACTATTTTGAATCATCAGTAATAAGAGTGAGAGAGACAAATCTAAACTTTGGGGGTAGGCAAACCACATGAGTTAGAAGGTGAAGCAAGATCACACGTACGCAAAACCAGACAGCACTTTTTTCACAAAGCCCTTAAGAAAGTGATGGCGGTGCGACCGAAAACCTATGACAGCGCTGATCAGCACATGCTATGTCAGCTGAAGCTCAGTGTCCCGTAGGGAAGTTATCTTTGTTCCTTTCTCTTTCTAACACACAGGGTTTTGACACTGAGAAAAACGTCAAATCAGCGGTTGACACTGAGAAAAATGTCGAAAAAAAAACTAGTACAGCAACCCCTATCGCAGTAGGGATGTAATTTTCAATCAAAAATGGAGCGAAATTCCAGTGTAGGGTTGCTGTGTAGGTTAACTTTTGAAGCATATTTAGTATGGAAATATAAGCCGAAATATGTCAAAGGACAAGTTCTAACTTTACATTGTAGAAAATAATACTATATCGCATTTATAATTGAATAAAATGATGCTTAATCCACTAAGGACTGGTTTTTCAGTGCAAGTTTAACTCAATTTGTCAGTTAAACTAAGCTTAAACTTGTTATGCAGTTTTTCAGTCAACTATGAACGAAGTTTAAACGTAGTTTAAGCAGCCAATCTGCCAGGGTTAAACTCTTGTTAACCTGTCAGCTGTTTGCATAGTTGATTGTTTTAATTGTGAAATATTTGGTGAGAAGTTCTTGCTTCTGGACCTGTTAAATTTATTTATGTTTACATATTTTATTTATCTTGTACACGGCGTATCTTTATCTTTGTTCACAGCGATTTTTCATTTAGCAATTGCGTTGAATATGTAAACGAATGTCATCTGTTGCCTATCTAGATAAAAAAAACCAATGTTGCCGTATAAAAAGCAGATCAAAAAAGCGGCCTTCAACTCTCACTGAAAAACCGCTTTGCAGTTTAACTGGAGTTAAAATTTATGCCGAGATTAGGCAAACTTAGTTTAAACTGAGCTTAACCAATGACTGAAAAACCGGGCCTTAATGAAGGAAAACATTTTGACGACAAGACCACTTCTTCGCAATTTACGTTCGGGTTTCTTTGTTTCTAGTAAAATCTTGAAGCTAAAATATTTGATTCACATATTTGTTGTTTTCAAAATATCGTTTGTGCTAGAGCTAGGCATTAGGCAACTAGATTTTTTTCAAAAGCGAAGTGGATCGATCACTTCGTTCAGTCCTTCAGCCGTTCAGTACTGTGTATTTTTTTCAATATGGACAAAAACCCGGGAGGAGTTAACCGTTCGAAAAAATATTATTATACGCATTCAAATGCAGGTACGTGAAGGACTGTATGAATAAAACAGACATTAGCCTGCTTGAAATATCCAACAATATTAGATAGTTAAACCAATAATATTAGTAATAATAATAGATAATAATAGGTATAACAGATGTCGCAACTTATCTAAATTTCACACGAGACGAAAATATGCTCACTATACAAGATCTGCAAACGAAGCTAGATTTTGCTGAGTATTCTGTTAATAAGACTTCCAATTGGACAGATTTCGTCGAGTCCAAAATGTTTTTTACAAAAATTTACTAACAAAATAACTAATTTACTAAGCTATTGTCGTGTTTGAACTAAGCAGAGGCACATCATCCACTATTTTTCACCACATTTATGCTTTACCGCTTTAGTGAGGATACCGATGTTTAAGGAGCTTTTCATATGAATTTTCTAAAATACTTATCTACCTCGTGACACATTGTGCTAAAATGAATTAAAACAGGAAAATTAGTTCCATACCGAACTGAAGAGAAATTCAACTAATATTATATTGTTCTGCTTTTATTGGTATAATTGGTTAAATACATGTTTGAGCCTAACACCAGCTAAAAATAGATAGCATTGAACGAGTTTTCTGGCTTTTGACATTATGCAAACATTTAAAGTACGTTATAATAAAGCGACGCCTAAGAACCTTGCGAGTACCATGTGAATGCACCTTTAGTTAAACACTTTTGCGCATATGTATATGAAAAAATTATATTTGAGCATGCGTTTTGTTTGTAAACGCTTTAAAATGGTTTGAAACTTCACTTAGATACCAAATAAATAAGAGAAGTTACTCATTAGTTCAGGTATTTACGGAAATTTACCAAATTAGCACGTGGTATTTTAGTGTAAACAAGGAAGAACAAGAGAATTCCCATGGCAACATCAACTACATGGTTGCTTTTGCGAGTACCACAGGAAAGTTTTACAAAGTTTAAGAAGATATCATAAAATGATCTTTAAACAGTGAAAACTTTTGTACAAACTACTCTGAACTAAATTACCTGCAACAATAAATATTTTTCAACAACTAGTTTCTGATATTTTCATAGTTATCATACATTTTTCAATAGCTAGTCGTACTTTTTTTTCAGTCCGCATGAATGAGACCCTGCGTATTTCGCCTCTGAATTCGGAGCTCCCAGTCAGGTGAGCACAGCTGTTAGTCGAACAGCTGATTGATAACTTACTTGTAGAGCTTTACAATGGTCTTGCTTCATTGATAGTTGAACAGCGACTGACAAGCGAAAGCTAAATTTCGTGCTCACACATCGTTAACGTCGGTGTGAAAATACGAACTCAAAGTGCACAATGTGCAGCTCTTGGCCGGTCCTGCTTATAACAATGCATGTGAATGTAGTATGGCACACACGTATTCACACAAACAAGCAGACGCTCAACGCAATTACTGCATGTTATAGCTCAAACACAGCGGTGGGCACCACTACAAACAAATGTACAGCACCTCTTGTGCTTGTATGAGTGTGCTTTTGAGAGGACAGTGGGGTCAACCCCGATTTTCACGAGTAACTATTTTGTTTTAGTTTCCATTTTGGTTTGGTTTTAGTTTATATTTTGCATTTTTTATTAAGTTTTCAAAATAAAGCATATATTTTTTTTTATTTAAAAACATTAGTTCAGGATTATATTTTTTCATATGGTTTTGATTTGTTTTTTGTAACAAGAAAATATTTTTTTTTATTCCAAAGCAATAGTTAGCTTTTTTTTTTGAATGTACTCTCTCTTTGTTCAAAAGCAACAGGCAATCTTTTTAATTCTTTTATATTTTTTTATTTGCAAGTAAGTAAGTTCGCTTTCGATCATTTTTGCTGAAATCATTAATAGCCCTGTGGAACGCCAAAAAATGTCGCTTTAAATTGAACTCTGTAATAAGATTTAACGACCTGGAGAAATTATGCATTGTGGCTTTTAGAACTACCTATATAAAAGAAAAATAACTTCAATTTCAAACCCAATTTCAAACATCATACAACTTTCATCAATATAAAACAAAGTTGCCCACTGTGTAACGTATAGGCAGAAACCTGTTTCTTGTACTCTTGAAATTGAATTGAGCGCATTTCATTCTCACGGCTTTTGTATACGTACACACGATTTTACTCTCGCAGCTCTATAGAGCTGCTCTGCCCACCATTGCTGATAGTTATTATTCGGCAATGGTCAGTGAACACGATGAGATCTATCAATCGGCAAAAAACGAAGGCAACAGCATTTATCATAGGCAGCGGTGGGCACCACTACAAACAAATGTACAGCCTCTTGTGCTTGTATGAGTGTGCTTTTGAGAGGACAGTGGGCCCAACCGCGATTTTCACGAGTAACTGTTTTGTTTTAGTTTCCATTTTGGTTTGGTTTTAGATTATATGTTGCTTTTTTTTTATTAAGTTGTCAAAATAAAGCATATATTTTTTTATTTCAAAATATTAGTTCAGGTTTATATTTTTTTCATATTGTTTTGATTTGTTTTTGTAACAAGAAAATACTATTTTTTATTACAGTTAGCTTTTTTTTATGAAAATATACTCTTTCTGTTTAGGCCCGATGCCTAAAGTCTAAAAAAATGCGCCACCCTAATGTCACTTTTCATATTATACAAAACCCCAACACCAAGCCGCCCACATGTATATACATGTACGCATATTCATGTTTGTCAGCAAACATATACATGCATGTGGGTGTGCATGTGTCGGTTCACCTCCCCTTAAAACCG
The DNA here is from genome assembly GCA_951509765.1 of Sphenella marginata. Taxonomy (NCBI): domain Eukaryota; kingdom Metazoa; phylum Arthropoda; class Insecta; order Diptera; family Tephritidae; genus Sphenella; species Sphenella marginata. The sequence goes on along the minus strand of OX608080.1, from coordinate 34,521,849 downwards.
GAGGCTGAAATTTGGGGTTCAACGGTTGTCCGCGACTGGCCAACCGTCTACTTTTCCAGCGAGCGTTGACGAAACCACATCACGGCCACCCCAGGACTTTCACCGGCAATATTTAAGGTAAAACCAACTTGTACAATTATAAACTTCATAACAAATATACGGCCACTTTATAACGAGAATTCTCGTTCTTTTATTTTCTTTTCTAACTAAATCACAATTCGACCGGGGTGCTTTCGAGCCACGGCCGCTCCAGCTAAGCACCACAGCCGATTTGTTCATGGTACTTCGAGCCGAGAAACGGATACAGCCTATACAGTCCACAACAACAACAACAAAAAACATCGAAGATTATTATATATTTGATTTTACTAACATTTATCGTTGGATAAGTTCACTCAGCCACACACAGCCAAATAATCATTGCCGCAAGGAAGCTACCACAACAATAACATATACATACAACATACTCTGCCGATCACCACATCAAAGCACGTAAGTTGTATATTTCTTGCCACTTGTTTTTTGGTGTTGCTATTTTTTGTGTTAAACGAATTGCCACAAATATTTATATTTAAAAAAGTGTCGCCCGCGAGTGTGCTCAAAACATAAGTGCGAAAAGTGAATTTGTTTAGTGAGTGCATTATTTAAAACTTTTTCAAAATAATTAACTTTGTAATTGCTGAGGTAACATAACCTCACTTTCGCATTAAATTCACTTAGCTTTTCGGTTGTTCGTTTCGTCTCAGTTTTCCACTTTTTTTAGTAATAAACACGCACAGCAATTCAACCGAAGGCTAGTTAGTTTTATTAAATAAAGTCACTTAGTTTTTTTTTCAGTTAAATTTTTCATTTATTCGCACAAAATATCCACTTAAACATTCACTTATTCGCTCGTTTTGATACACCGCGCACTTTACTTGTGGTTTCTCTTGTTTACTTTTGTTATTGCGGCAACACATATACACACGTATACATACATATATATATAAACATATCCCCGATAGCGTGTGGGTGGCGAATTAATCAAATAGTATAAATTTGAATTTATTGTCGAGTTTAAATAAATTATTCAGACGATACGGCCAAGTCTGTAATAAATAAATAAAATTTAATAAGATTTTAAAGTCTGCTTTCATTTATTGAAAAAATTATTGAATTGGTTTGTTTGATTTTCCTGGGGTACATACGGCCTTTACCCTTTTTTAAGAATTATATTGTACGATTGAGCATTTCTCGTACCTCCAGCTATTTTTCTTATTTTTGTTTTGATTCTAATTCCTCAGAATTGAAAACATGGACAGTTTCATTAGGTTGGCTGACACGATCAGCGAATTCGAAGCTGACTATAATGAAATAGAGGATTCCGCCCACACCAAGTTTACTCTTGGCCTTCAACAAGAGGACTTGAAGTCAATGTGGAGGAAAACGAGAACGGCCCAAGATGACTTGTTAAACTCGAACAAGCTGGAAGCGTCTGACATTGTATCAGTTAAACTAAAATTCAAAAAGGCATACGCCATATATTTACGCTGCATGTCAGACATGGCTACACGCCAAGCGACGTTCACAAAACCCGATTCCAAAACGGAAGAAAAGACAGAATTTGAGCACAGTATCCGCCTGCCTCCTTGCGATACGGAAGTTTTCAAGGGCGATTACTTGTCATGGCCAACATTTCGTGACATGTTCACTGCCATTTATATCTTAAATAAGCGCCTAACACCTGTTGAGAAACTTTTCCATCTCAACAATAAAACACAAGGTGAGGCAAAAGATATTGTGAAAAAATGTCCACTTACAAATGAAGGATTCGATATCGCGTGGAGAAACTTATGCGAGAGATACGAAAATAAACGTATACTTGTGAACTCGCAACTCCAAATTCTGTTTAACTTAAAAAAGGTAGAGAGTGAGTGTGGTAGCGCAATTAAAACATTGCAACGCGATATAAATAATTGCCTTTCGTCCTTGCGAAGTCATAAAATTGACACTTCGAACTGGGACGCAATTATTACTTACTTATGTTCAACGAAATTGCCGGAAAGTACGCTTGGTCTATGGGAACAAAGCATAGACCATAAAGTGGAAATATCCAAGTGGGAGGATATGGACAAATTTTTGTCCAACCGCTTCCAGACACTTGAAACGGTGTCTGGGTTCATAGGGGCTTCTTCGAAAGCGCAGAAACCGCAGAGTATGCGACCTGCCAACGAAACTCCTGCAAAAAGACTTGGTGCATACCAAGCAAATGTCACAAAGTTATTGTGCACAAAATGCAAAGCAAATTCCCACAGATTGCGAAATTGTCCCCGTTTTCTGAAATTGACGCCGGTGGAGCGAATAAATTTCGTTAAATCGACTAAGGGCTGCCTAAACTGCCTATCCCCAGGACATACAGTGTCGAAGTGCAGCAGTTCGTACGACTGCAACAAATGCCACTCTCGACATCATACGCTCCTGCATGCGGAGTCTCTACAGACGCAGGCAACCACCAGCCGGAATCAGGATAATGCTGAGAATGCTGCCTCTACTTCTCAACAGGCACAACAGAGACGGGAAGTTTCAAAATCAAGCGCGGATTCGTACCGAAATGTAAAATCCTGCCATGTACATTCAAGTGCAGGTGTGCTGCTAGGGACAGCTCGAGTCACCATTCATCATAATGGTACAGACTTCCCAGCAAGAGCACTGATAGATTCTGCCTCAGAATGCTCGTTCATGACAGAACGACTTAAACGCCGAATCAATTTACCAGCAAAAAGGATGCATGCCCAAGTTTCGGGTATCACTAATGCTGTGTCGGCTCAAGTCAAGGCGGCCTCCCACATTGAACTCCGTTCACCAGTGGACCCTTGCTTTAGCCTAAAAACTTCTGTGCTAATTCTAGACAAACTAACTGCGAATCTGCCATCCTGCCATATCGACGCAACGACTATGCAGGCATTCCCAGACTTAGTCTTGGCAGATAAGAGATTCTACGTTAATGAAGAAGTAGATCTCATACTAGGCGGAGATATATATCCGCAAATAATACTGAGCGGACTAAAAAAGAATGTACTAAGTACACTTCTGGCTCAAGAAACGGTGTTCGGGTGGATACTAACCGGGCGTGTAGACGCGCCCAATCCAACCAGAAATATAGTGTCGTGTTACAACTCTTTGGGGTGGCAGGGACCTTCTTGGTTCCAAGAAGACAACTCACAATGGCCAGTACAAGAACACGAATACCATAATACCATACTTCCGTGGAGGAAAAGAGGGCGCAGGCCTGCGCAATATCAAAGCAACAACTTCTGCAGGCGAGGGAAAGTGGAATACTTATCCGAACTTCAAAAACGAGTGAAGTGGAAGCATCCGAAACAAAACATTAAGGTGGGAGATCTTGTTGTCATCAAAGAAGACAACTTGACTCCGAATGAATGGAGGCTCGGTAGAGTTACGCACGTACACCCCGGCGAAGATAACCGAGTGCGTGTAGTGGACCTCGTAACCGAAAAGGGGCAGATCAGAAGACCGTTGGTCAAATTGATTCTGCTCCCTCCAACCAAGACCCTACCATCTCCCATCTCCCAACCTTCCACCCTTCACTCGCTACCCTTAACGAGGACACAAGAAAGCCTAACGCAGAAGGTCGAGCCATTCTGCCACAGAAAACCTAAATGCACTCGCGAACGAGGCCACAGAAAACCTAACGCAGTAAGGCGAACCTTTCTGCCACTGAAAATTAATCCATCTGCCACGACAAGTTGGCAGCCGATGGACCCACCCTCGTATACATACGCCAAAAAAATACTAGTAAATAAACATATTTATAAAAATTACCAGTGTCACTCGCCCTGGAGGACACCTATCCAATCATACCGCACGACCCAATTTAACAATACCTGAAAAGACGAAAAATTAGTATCGTTCTACACGGAGTTAAAATATATCTATTCTAAACAAGGTAGAATTGACAACTGAAATATTTTTTGTAGGAGTTCTTACTTCAAAAAGGTATAAACCAACGAATTTACCTTTACTGGCCCACGTACAATATTTGGGCCCCATACAATTTTGTATTAAAAAGTTAAACCGCATTTGCAAATATCAAAATATTATTAATACAGAAATTCATAAACTATCTAATAAGCTCACTTTTGCCACCAAGTGCTATTCTGGAGTCTACCTCTTTAAAGACCTTGACCGCAACGAACAAGCAGATATATGTATATAGTAGGATAGCAACGATTTGGGTCACTGTTTACGACTATCATCAAATTCTAAAATGTTGGGAGGAGTACCAAAGTAACTTTTCGGTTCAAATGAAAATCGGCCTCCGGAGCATAAACACGATACATAATACGCGATCCCGTCTTCTTGATACAGAAATTGTTTCATTCGCTTCCAAATATCTTGCAAACTACTCAAAAAATTGACCTCGTAATCGGATTATTATTTATGGGTACTGGGCGCGTCTATGGATACCTCTCCAGGCAATTTTTGGACGTGTTTTAGCACTCGGTTGCAGTCATAAACAATTACCGCGATTTGGTATTTCACAAAATAAAAATAACGAACTGATAAAATGGAAAATTTTAAATCGAACGGGTTAAAATTGGCATGTTTGGTTTTCATTTGACGTCAAAACTCCTACAGCAAAGAGAGAACTGTCAAGTTCGCTATTACTTTGTTTAATGTACTTTGGTAAACTACAATTACTATTAGTGTCTAAACAGGCTAAATAGTTACATTGGTATGTACGTGTTTTCTGACATATATTTGTGTCCATACATACTTCAAGTGTACAGAAAAGTTAAATTCTAATAACTTTTGCATACAAAAAAATGCACCTTCGGTGACTATAGTTTGCTAAATTAAAAGGAATGGTAAATTCGTCGAGGTTCCAGAACTTATACCTGAGTTAATAGTTCCTGATTTAACTGATTGCAAATTAAAGCCATATGTCTCATACAAAACGCCCGATGTTGTACAATCAGAATTTACTAGTTTGGATTTATTCAATGCGGTTTATTCAAAGAAGATCGTTGAAGATTTCAAAGAGGGCAAACTGAAAGATGATGGAAACCCAGCAAATCCCTCTAGTGAAGAGCAATTGACAGCAGAAGAGGCATTGTTGCGTTCCCGCAAAACCGGCACAGATATATTTTAAATTGTATATATTTACTTACTATAAGTTTATTATTTTGTTAAATGCATCATTGATGTACGTATGCATTTGTACATTGTTTACTCCTGATAGTATCTCTGTCTGTAGTTATATAATTTGCGCAACCACTTCTCAGCCTTAAGTTCTGTATCGCCTATGAACTGTAAAAATTAAATAATTCAGTAAAAGGAAATACATATAATGATTTTGATCTTACGTCTCGTAATTCAACAGCGCCTGTACTCCGGCTAATCCATTCTTTGGTTTTCACTCCATATAGCATTTAAGGTCTGTAACTCATGACCTTGGTCGGCAAGTATAATGCGAAATTTAACAGCACGTACACGATGATGTCAGGTGGTTTTAGTAATTCAAAAATACGGGACGGAACAAGATAGCTGTTATTGCTGCGGCTATAGCTCTTATAATATCCGGGCATGCATTTGTATCTTACCTCTAGCAACCAGCGGTTGTTGCTAACATTACTGTTGGCACACGCTTTGGTGTCCACGACACACCCAATGGAACCCGACTCTACCCCAACATCATCAAATGGTGTCTAAGCGTGTCACTGACATTTTAACACATTTCAACATTCCAACAAATTCTTATTTGTTTCCCGCGTACCAACAAACAGGGTATAGCTTTTGCCTTAAACGGCCTGATTTATCATACCCATACTTGAAGCCACGTACACTTAGTATGTCGTCAGCATTGGCTTCTACTGGACTCATTCTAGATGAATCTGACAATTGCCCACCACAGTGTATTTGCCTTCGGGCAAAGGCCTATTCGCACTAGCATTACTGGGACCATTGGCGATAAACCCATTAGCGGTACATGTAGCTAATGCGGGTGAAGAAGAATTTACTACCCCATTAGGTGAAGCGACCATTGTGTGAAAATTTCCATTTAAAACAATCCAAGCGAAAGCGTACTAATACGACTAGTTAAATGCGCTAAAAAAGACCAAAAAATCAATTGGAAGAACGTTGGTTAATAGTTATGATGTTTAGTACTTCGATGGTATAACTAATACCAAATGCAAGTGTGTCTCAAACGCATGTGCCGGCCGCCACAGCATTGGAGACACAATTTTTTCAAGTAAATTGCGCTGCTACCGAAATGATACAGTATTTCGGGCAGCGCAAAATAAAAACTTACCCCAATCCTGTATTATGCCCATGCGCCGTCCAGGCGATCCACCAAATCTGCCTCCATGTGTCCATGCCGACCTGAAAAGAAAGAAAAAATAAGGTTAGACACAAAATTTTCATGTAATTGCAAATTTTACTTACCTCTGCTACTGCGACCACGCGTGCCAAAAATCCATGAAGAATGAATTGTTCTACATAATGTCAATATGTATAACAATGAATTTTTCTAACCACTCACTAGCAAAGCGTGAGTAAACACATATATGTATGTGTGGTTCAATTGAACCGTCGCTCAATGCGAGCGCCATACATATATGTAAATATGTTTGCTGATGATCACGCCAGCGCGCTAGTGCTGCTACGGTTTTGGCGACGGGTACCAAAAAACCCGACATGCCGAAAAATCGGGACCGCTTACTGCGGGCGAAGGGGGGACGAAATCTACGTTCGTCCCACTCCTAGGCGACCGTGCCGAGGCCAAAAAAAATTAAAAAAATCCAATAAATAAAAAGTTTTTTTTCACTTCGGAAAATTTTTTTTTTTCGGTTGCTGATTTTTTTTTGATTTTGGATTTGTTTTTTCGGAGGGGCAGGACTGTTTTGCCCACAAAACAACCATAACAAGCCCGAAAACCGCGCTCCACTCACACTCTACCCGGATCGGTACCGAATGTCAGCACCGACCAAAGCGGAAATGTCGCTGTGTGCGCAGCCCTAATGAGCACCAGTGAACCATAGCAGAATAAATACATATATGTACATATGTAGGTACACAAAAAATAGCAAAACGCACTACAGGGTGATTCTCTACGTACAATAAAACTTTCTTTGGAGGCGTTCCGGTGGTACGGTGCCGTACGGCAACTTTTTGCAAAAATTAGTTGCATTAGACGGCAAACTTGAAAAGACCCATAAGTAAAGTAAAATCATATACAATTGCGCCAAATTATAACGCTCTCGCCACCCACGTTTACCAGCGTCGTTCATATAACGGTGCAAGCATCGAACCTGGTTCGGAACCACGGCCACTCCGACCAGTACACGGGGTATCGGACTTACTGCCGTTCCGACCCTTTCGAATGAGTTTTCATATAAACTCGAAGACTTAGACTGGCCATTCAGCCGTGCCAGCTAAATATTTTCTCTGTCGACAACTTAGACTGGCCATTCAGCCGTGCCAGCTAAATATTTTATCTGTCGACAACTTAGACTGGCCACTCAGCCGTGCCAGCTAAGTCCCAGCTCCGGGAGTTACACCTGCGTAGACTGGCCACACTGCCGCGCCAGCTACGTAACCTTAACCATTAGTATGTAAAATTAGATTAAGATTAAAATAAAAATAAAAATTTTTTTCTTCTCGTTTATGGGTCCACATATGTATGTACATACGTAAATCAATCTACTGGCAAGAAATATACAACTTTTTATTTTTTCAAAGTTTCTTCCACCTAGCTCTAGGTAAGAAGCAGAGGTACGGCCAGACGATAAACCTCAATCTTCGGGAGGTCGCTCAAGGGCAGACATTGGTGACTGCGCCATCCGGCACTCACCATCCTAGATATAAGCCAGTAGCTTTAAGAGGACGTGGTCGGAAATCCTGGGGGCGGATTAAGATGTTGCGTATCGCAAGGGGGCCGGCATGTTTAGGCCCGATGCCTAAAGTCTAAAAAAATGCGCCACCCTAATGTCACTTTTCATATTATACAAAACCCCAACACCAAGCCGCCCACATGTATATACATGTACGCATATTCATGTTTGTCAGCAAACATATACATGCATGTGGGTGTGCATGTGTCGGTTCACCTCCCCTTAAAACCGGAGGCTGAAATTTGGGGTTCAACGGTTGTCCGCGACTGGCCAACCGTCTACTTTTCCAGCGAGCGTTGACGAAACCACATCACGGCCACCCCAGGACTTTCACCGGCAATATTTAAGGTAAAACCAACTTGTACAATTATAAACTTCATAACAAATATACGGCCACTTTATAAGGAGAATTCTCGTTCTTTTATTTTCTTTTCTAACTAAATCACAATTCGACCGGGGTGCTTTCGAGCCACGGCCGCTCCAGCTAAGCACCACAGCCGATTTGTTCACTTTCTTTGTTCAAAAGTAACGGGCAAGTAAGTAAGTTTGCTTTCGAAAGAACATAATAATGTTTGCTGAAATCAAATAGCCCTGTGGAACGCCAAAAAATGTCGCTTTAAATTGAACTCTGTAATAAGATTTAACGACCTGGAGAAATTATGCATTGTGGCTTTTAGAACTACCTATATAAAAGAAAAATAACTTCAATTTCCCACCCAACTTCAAACATCATACAACTTTCATCAATATAAAACAAAGTTGCCCACTGTGTAACGTATAGGCAGAAACCTGTTTCTTGTACTCTTGAAATTGAAGTGAGCGCATTTCATTCTCACCGCTTTTGTATACGTACACACGATTTTACTCTCGCAGCTCTATAGAGCTGCTCTGCCCACCATTGCTCAAACAGAATAAGTCCGGCAATACATCAGTTACGTCACGTACGTCGATTTTAGAGCAAATTCTATTTTGCCGTATGCGTCGTATCTGTCGCTACGCACACCCTGCAAAAAACCGAAATACTCCGTTCCATACTCCATAGAGTACTCCTTAAGGAGTATCGGAGTACTCCAACACTTATCCTCGCTCATATAAAAAAGGTGGTCCAATTTACATGGCGATGGCCGGTAATTGGATCACCTAATCCGACTCGGAGTACTCCATTTCTTTGCTTTTGAATACTCTATAGACCACCTACATGAGAGTACTCCTAAAATACTCCTATTGGATTACTCTATGGACTATTCAACAGCAAAGCGAGAGAGGGAGTAGGTGGTCCTCAAAAGGAACACATACTCCCTCTCTCGCTTTACTGCAAAGTACTCTATAGAGTAATATTTTGCCAGCATTTTCAAAGTACTCTCATGTAGGTGTTCCATAGACTATTCAGCAGGGTGCTCCGATATGGATTAGGTGATCCAATCACCGGACATGGGCTTATAAATTGGACCACCTTTTTGTATGAATGAGGATAAATGTTGGAGTACTCCCATACTCCAACGTTTTTTACAGGGCACAAACACTTCTCGTCTACTCAGCTGTCAGTTTTTTCAACGTATCGCCGTACTGATTCTGCCGAAGCCATTACTCAGTTCGACTATATGCACGCAATTTGAGTATTTTTTATTGTAGCTACGATTGCTTAAGTTCGCTGCAAGCAGTGAGGGTAAAAAAAGCTACAATTAAAACACTCAATACATTCAGTAACTCGAAATTTATGTATGAGTATTTCGCTCATTTACCCAAAAATGGTTGAAGGCATTGACATTTCATGAATTGTACTAAATCCACTCAAAAATCATACTTTTTTCGTTCAAATTGTACAAAATTTTTTTTTGTATGGATTCGCATAAATATGTTGCCCTATTACTCATTTACTTTTTTTTTTTGCTACCGAAATAAAAATACATTTGAAATAGGTTTTTCTTTTTATTTGTCTTAGTGCAATAAGAGTTTTTGACAAACATAATTATTCTTTCCTTACACATGAAACCTTTTATTATTGCATACTAGCAGACGAAGGGCATGGCCACAGCTTTAATTTTTCTTTCACTTTTCGATATTGCGTTTTATCTATACTATAATAAAAATCTAGAAAAGTTGTGTCTGTATATTGGGGATTTCTTTGAAAAAATGACTGGGGATGACTTGGGAAATGTTTAGGCACAACTAAAAAGTCAAATGGAAAGGAGATGACAAAATGTCTAAGTTAGACTATTAAAAAACGCCTTTACTTTAGTTGGTTGCCGTAGACATAAACGGGATAGAATGTGGAAAAAAAATATTGTTCTGAACCTTCTCTGCCTGTAAATTGTCTTCTCAAGTGAGGGTATCAGAATTTTATGAACTTCTTACATCCCGAACAACGCCGGGTTCCCTGCTAGTTTCTAATAAAACAAATCAACGTTTATTAAGGCATTACAAACATAAAGGGAGTCAGCTACTTACCGCAGTGGGCATTGTATGTAAAGATCTAGAAGTAAGATATGTCGGCATCTCTTTCTCTTCCCTCCCTTTCTAACTCAAAGGAGTTTGACACTCACTCAGATGCCAAACAAGCGTTTGACACTCACTCGTGGCTGGGTTGCTGGTCGATTAAAATTGAAGGGATGCAACAGCTTAGTGATAAAATGGACTGAATTTTGCAGATGGGTTGCTGTGTTGGTTAATTTCTTTTACTGAATTTAGTATGTAGAAATTTGGAAAATAGCTAATAAAAAGCCTCAGCTGAAAAATAAACATAATTTGCACATTAACAATAATAAAATGTGGTTTTCGTTGTTAATAAAGTTATTTCCATAAAATTATATGATAGAAAATATCTGGATTATATGCAATAAATTGTCTTATCCGAATATTTTCGATTCTCTATTACTCCAAGTGTCTGTCCGCCGATTTTTCATTAGCTCAAGTGTGTGTCCGCCATAGTCCAAAGTTCAAAGTTTTTTTTATATCAATTTTTAATTAGTCCAAGTGTCTGGATGAAAAAGTCCGAAGTTTTCTGTTTTCATATACATATGTATATATTTTTGGTACCATTCTGGACTACGGCTTAATGCCTAATATTTATCGAATTGGGTGTCAAAAGACACGTCTTGACCTCAGCATCAAGAATCCGAACGCGAAGTTTTAATGTCTTATTTCGTTTGAGATATATTTGCAAACAAAATGCGAGTTTTCATGTGATTGTACACATATGCAAGGAAACAGAGTTAGAATATTCCCAGCATACACAAAGATGACTAGATACGAAACTTCGCGCTCTCTGAAAGCGCTCTAAAAGTGGTCCTTTTTTTATAACATTTTTCAACGATGCCAGCATGGTGAAACAAAATATGGGCATTTTAAGTATATATTTAGGAATTTTGCAATTTCCACAGATCAAGAGGTATGCAGAAGGTGCTATCCAATTAATTATTGGTCCTCGATTGTGTAGTTTTGCCAACTAGAGCACGCATAAAATAGTAGGCAACACTGCATGATCGAGGACCGAAATGAGAGCGTGAGAGGGTTTCCTATCAAGTCATCTTTGGAATGTATGCACTTTTTTTATGTGTGCGCTAGTTGGCAATACTACACAATCGAGGACCATCTGACATTAGATACATAAACAATGAGGAGCCAGAAAGCAAAAAACGCAACAAATTTGGGAAAATCAAACAAGTGAACATTTCGATAATCTTAAAATATTGCACGATTGAGAAAAAATACGTAGAGTATGAAATAGTACAATGTAAGAAAATAGCTGCAGAAAATATATGTAGAAAATAATATTTTTTTACGCATTTGAGTGGTTTACAGGTATAAAAAAAGCTTACAAGATACAAACAATACGCCTTTTCTTTTTGTGTTATATTCAAATATTTATTTTAATTATAATTCTTTTTATTTGAAATCATATTACAGTAGACGCTCACAAATTAGAATCACTTTGTTTTTATTGTGATTCTAATTTCTGAAAAATTCTAATTCCTGGACGTTTTTTTATATTTCAATAAAACCTTAAAATTTAAGTCAATTTGCATTGAAAAACTACAATGAAATTTTGTCTTATTCAATTTTATTCATAAAAACGAGAAAACATAAGGTAAAAATCCAATATACATACATGTATTTATGCGCTAAGTCAAAAAAAGGTCCAAAAAACCAAAACTCCAATTATATTAAATATATTGATCATTTTGCAGTAGCTGTGCTAGTGGCACATTATCGTCAAATATCAAGCAAACAATGCCGAAACACGTGCACGCGTATCGAATTCAAACAAAAACTGTACAGATAGCGACGAAAATCCAACGACTACCGAGGGTAACATGAATAAATTGGGGATTCCCCTTTTTATATCTCCTTTTGCAACAAAAAACAAAATACGCTCGCAAATTGGAATTTTCGATTCTAATTTCAGAAGGTGTAATGTATTCAAAAAGTTGATTCTAATTTCTGGAAATTCTAATTACTGAGAGTTCTAATTTCTGAGCGACTACTGTATTTCCATTACCATGTTCTATTTCATTACGAAATGTACATCATTAAGGATTTTCCCTTATTTTAAGATATCTTGGAAATTTTAACTTTATATTATGAATTATTTACTATTTCATATACTTTATTTTAAATATATGTTGTCTTATTTTATACGTTCCGAGCAAGAAAAATTCAAAATTTAATTCGAAGCTACTCAAAATGCCCGTCTTTTCTTTTCACCATACTGGCATCATTGGAAAATGTTATAAAAAATGACCACTTTTTGAGCGCTCTCAGAGAGCGCGAAGTTTCGTATCTAGCAGGAGTGGGATTTTTTTCGAATAATATTCGAATAAACACTATTCGAATAAAAATATTCGTTGCAAAAAATTCGAATAGTATTTATTCGAATTTTTTATTCGTTTATTCGAATATTATTATTCGTTTATTCGAATATTATTATTCGTTAGTACTATTCGAATATTTTTGTTAATAGACTTTTAAAACGATATTCGCTGTTTTCTTTGGTTGTACCTATGAACGTGCCTTTATGTTTTGTATGTTTTGGATGTGTGTGTGTATGTTTGCGTCTACAACCCTGCAAAAAACCGAAATACTCCGTTCCATACTCCATAGAGTACTCCTTAAGGAGTATCGGAGTACTCCAACACTTATCCTCGCTCATATAAAAAAGGTGGTCCAATTTACATGGCGATGGCCGGTAATTGGATCACCTAATCCGACTCGGAGTACTCCATTTCTTTGCTTTTGAATACTCTATAGACCACCTACATGAGAGTACTCCCAAAATACTCCTATTGGATTACTCTATGGACTATTCAACAGCAAAGCGAGAGAGGGAGTAGGTGGTCCTCAAAAAGAACACATACTCCCTCTCTCGCTTTACTGCAAAGTACTCTATAGAGTAATATTTTGCCAGCATTTTCAAAGTACTCTCACGTAGGTGTTCCATAGACTATTCAGCAGGGTGCTCCGATATGGATTAGGTGATCCAATCACCGGACATGGGCTTATAAATTGGACCACCTTTTTGTATGAATGAGGATAAATGTTGGAGTACTCCCATACTCCAACGTTTTTTACAGGGAAATGTGTGCCCAAGCAGTAACAATATTTCCTTCATTATTCGAATAGTGGTAACGAATAGTTGTATTTATTCGGTTAATGGTGGTTGAATAGTTTCTGGCTAGTTATCTTAATAACTAAATAGCTATTTGTACAGTGTTGTGGGAATAATAAAATAAAATTACTGGTAATAATTGAAGCTGTAAATAGACATTTACTATAAAGTTACTATACATAAATATGTATTTGTACATTTATATGTTTATGCAGCTACATTTGCTTGGTAGGTATTGTGCTAGGGCTTCAAGCAAGAGATGCCAGGGCCAAAATTCATTATGTATACTGTTTATTATGGTAAGAAAAGGACGGGTTTGTGCTGATTTTTCATGTTCACATGTGTAAATAGTTTAATTTGCGTAAAGCAACATACACAAAATAATACTACCTGCTTCCCATTTTTTGTTAAATACTCATATAAATGTACTAACATACATACATACATATGTATGTAAGTATGTAGGTATGGTCATGGAAATTTGCGAACTCTTTGTGTTGAATGGGTTGGTTAACGATGATCATTAGTAGGCAGATTTTTATTCGAATAGTCCCAGTATCTAGTCATCTTTGATACATTCGCTTGGTTAGATATTAGAGGCAGAGTACGAAAACATCAAACAGAGTAAGCAAATACTAATCAGAGCATGACAACATAAAACAGAGTAAGCAAACCCTGATCAGATTATGACAACATTAAATAGAGTATGAAAATCCTGGTAAATTAATGAGAATTTATGAGTTTAAATAAATAAACGGCGTGATTTCGCAACAGCATGTCAAAGGAATATCGATTTACAAATTTATAATTGTGCGCTTGACATCTTCTTTGTTCGTATTTGCAATTTCTCTAAAAAATTAAAACAGTGCTCCTCCCGCATGCATATGGCGTCTGCTGGACAAAGGTAAAATTAGGTATGTTCGGTGAAAAAGTTAGAAAGAATTGTTCAGCAAAAAAAAATAGAGAAAAAAGTGTCTTACTCTCTCAAAGAATTAGTAAATATTTGCAAGAAAGCTGCAAAAATAGCTGTTTGTGTTGAAATGCAGACTGCTAGTTGTGCAGCCAATGATTCCACTGTGCCAGCACTAACACATTTCCTTCTACCGGAGACCTTATTTAGTTATTAAATTGTTTTTATCAACCAAATACATTTATTAGTCACATTTTCCAGTAAATCACTCATTTCAGTGTATTTGAAAGTTTTAAATTTCAGTTAAGTTGATAAAAAATGCAATCAGCTGATGTCAAATCATATATCTTCTTGTTTGCTAATTCCTGCTAACAGAAATTTGTGCAGCAGGAATTCGCAACTTCCCCTCCAAATGAAATGTCGAAATCGCGCTCTCTCGTTGCAACTTTTGCCGAGTTTTTGGTTTTCCGAACACATCTATTGTCAAAAAGTTCAGCTGAAGATGAGAAGCTTTATTTTATGGTAGCCTGGTGCTCAGGATTTATTTGTAGGAATATAATGCGATATCGGTCGTTGTTGATATAATTGGCAAATAAATAAATTTTTTATATTTTCTTCTAAAATCATTCAATTTATTGATATTTGATAGCCCATTCTATTTTTTTGGGCAGTAAGGTATAGCTCTGTCATTTTCGGCCTGTCCCCTTTTGATTGGTGCCTGATACTGTTTCCCACTTCCGAAAAGTGTGTGTTAAGAAGTAGTTTCTTTCCATGACCAGTCTGGTCTTTTCAAGCATCCTGGATAATATTTTTCGTTACTGTGTTGACAGTTGAGTGCAGTAAGAGATCAGAAAGGCGCGTAATGCAGAGGATTGGTGAACTAGCAGTTGAAGCAGCGAACCTTAAGCTCACAGTAGCGGCGATTGAGAAGAGAGCGGCTTATGTTGAAAATGCCTGCTCTGATGTGCTCACTCTTCGTAGCGAACTGCTTGTAGCTCAGACTCAACTCAACATACTTGAAAGCAGCGCAGTTTCCACTGAATTGCTAAGTATTTGCTAAAATATGCAGATTTGCTGAGCACGAAGCACCGATGGTGCGAGATGCCTTCCGCATAAAAAGCAATAAGCAGCAAAAATCTAACCGTGCATGCCTTATCGTATTCATGTTATGCTCTGCAACTGAACGAAACCGACTGCTCAAATCGATTACCATTTTCTGCAAGTCAAAGAAGAGATCCCTTGCGCTTTCTGACGTTGGTGGGCTATGGTTTCACCTTTCTGCATGAAAGTCTGCCAAGAAAAGAGAGAGAAGTGATGACTTATGCCTCTGAGCTAAGGCGGCAGAAGAAGCTAACGTCGGTGTCTCAAACCAGGTGAAGAGCCAAAAATAGTGAGCAGCAGAGCTGAAGTGAATGCTGTTATTGGAAAATGAGCGCAAAAATAGGTTTTATGTGTATATGTATGAGTTATTTAGTTCTTGTATTTTGTCGATCGTATGTTCGCATTTATATTTAAGCCATGTCACTTATTTACTCCGTCAATTTTCCTTCTCTCTTCTTTTTTCCAACCCTCTTTATTCAATTCTAAACAATGCATTTTGTCACTGTTGTCTGACGTTCCTTGCACCTCTTGTGTTTGCTCCTTCTCCATCCCATGGATTTAAGCCCCTGTGAGAAATCTGCCTTAAGCATTAACGAATGTCATCAGACATTAATAAACATTTTGTGCAAGTAAGCTGATGGTTTAAGTGTGGTACATTTCAACCCCCGTTTTCTGAATATTGATAAACTGGATAATGTTAGGGACACCTTCGCTAATTCTAATGTTGATATTATTATTTGTGGTTCAGAAACTTGGTTTTCCCCCAGTACATCCGATGTCTACTATAACACCCCTAAAAGGTGGAGGCGATGCCATATATTGCAACTCCACGTTGGAAATTAGGGTTTTAGCAGAGTCCAAAAATAGTGATACGGAATTTATTATTGCTGAGGTAACAGACAAAGTTAATTAGGTATTAGTCTCCTGCGTATATAACCCCCTAAATGTTACTCGTTAGATTTGTTTTTTGCCGAGTTATCTCTGTTCGTGATTGACTTTAAGCGTGTTGTTATATATGGAGACTTCAACATCAATCTTCTAGTCAGTGACTCCCATGCACGGAAACTACTTGAACATGTTTCAGCTGCAGGTCTTATAGAAGTTAATAAACAGGAACCTGCTAGATATGCTCGCAATTCGGCCCCAAGCCTGCTCGATCTCATCATCATCTCTAGTCCTGAACATGTTCTTATCTTTGCCCAAATTAGCTTTATCTCTGACCATAACCTACGTTTTTGTGCACTTGATGTCATGTTTAATTCTCCTGTTAAAACTGTAACCCTCTGCATCATGACTTGAAGTCGGTAAATGTTGATGAGCTGTTTTTTGATGCGTCTTGTGTAGATTGGACCTTGTGTTGGTGTGTTGCCACGGTTTATGCTAAACTCGGGTTCTTAAATTGAAAATTTGTTCAGGCTTTTTAACAATCATGCCCCTGAAAGAAATGTTCGAATAACCAATAACATCGTTCCTTGGTACAATTATAAAGTTAGGTCAGCTATAAAGGAACGCAATAGGCTTTACTCAAAGTGGAAAAAAACTAAAACTGAGTTCGCTTGGATGCAGTACAAAACAGCTCGGAACAAAGCTAGAAAAATCAAAGCAAATGTACTCCAACTCAAAGTTAAATCCGTCTCTACCTTCAAAAGACCCATGGCGTAACCTGCGGAATCTCAACATCCACTGTAAACAACAAATTGAATGTCATGTTGAGCCTGATTCTCTCAACGACTACTTTATTATTATACCTTTCATGAACATGAAATGGCATTATAACTTTGGTCCGATGTTTGTAAGTATGAGAAGAAGAAGAGATAGACCCACCATTAAGTATACCGAAATGGGCAGGGCGACGAGCTGAGTTGATTTAGCCATGTCCGTCTGTCCGTCTGTATGTTTGAACGCAAACTAGTCCCTCAATTTTAGAGATATCTCGATGAAATTTGGTATGGAGCCGCCATTTTGTATTATATTAATCATTTGTCGGAACCAGTAAGATCGGACCAATACAACGCATAGCTCCCATACAATCGATTGTTCCGATAAATGGGTTTTGGCCTATAACTCTTGCAATCAAAAAGCTAGGAGAGTGAAATTTTGCAGGTTTAGTAAATATTATATTTGTAACCTGTGTAGTGAAAATTACCCAGATCGGACAAACAAAACATATAGCTCCCATATAATCGATAGTTTCGATAAATGGGTTTTGGGCTATAAATTTTGCAGTTAAGAAGCTAGGAACGTAAAATTTCCCAAGGTTGGTACTTATTATAAATGCGATGTGTGTAATGAAAATCATACAGATCGGAGTAACACAACATATAGCTTCCATATAACCGATTGCTCCGATAAATGTGGTTTGGTCATGTAGGACACTTAAAAAAGATATGCGTATTCATGAAAGGTATATAGCCTTCGGCACAGCCGAAGACAGCCCTTTCCTTACTTGTTTTTATTTTATTTTATTTTATTTTAAGTCGACACTAACACAAAGCGGTCGACTAATGGCGAATGTAAAACATTCTATTATAAATTATACAGTATTACAAAAGTAAACTTAACATAGCAAAATAAACTTAAGTATTACATATTGGCCAAGTCCCCAATCCACCCTGCCATTCGGTTCATGTGTTCATGCAAATATATGCTCAGGAATCCTGATCTTTCACTGAATGGTTGGAGAGGCCGAGTCTCCAATCCATCTTCTAGAACGGTCGAATTATTAAATTACGCTGTGCTTGGATATCTTGTTTGTACATTGAATGTATCGCAAGAAATAAAACATGAAGTACTGGGGCGTTTACTGGCGCAAAATACAATATTTGGTTGGTACCTGAGTGGACCATTATGATCAACACCTTCACGAAAACCCATTCACCATCAGATGACGATATCGTTTATGAATATCTACTTACCGACGTGATGATGGATGATATGTTTTGAGTTTGTCCTTTAAGTCTGATTTTCCCTCCCACCTCTTCCTTGGCCCATTTCGATCACAAGCTATGTACCAAGCAATTCATATGAAACATACTTATGCTACAAAAAACCTCTGATCTCGAAAACGAGTACAACCGTGTACTAGAAGAATACCAACGAAACCCATGAAAACGGATAATACTTTTCGTACTATCTTCCCCATCATTCGCTGGTTAAGCCAGTTTTTTTTAATGCTTTTAAGTCTACTTCCTCCGGCACTTCCCTCAACTACATTCACAAAAACGCAAAACGACCTTATGTTTGTCATTATAAACTCGCGAAGATGCACTGACAGATACTTTTACATGAGGACGACTATGAATGCTAGCGAATTATCTTGTGGAGAAGTCAGGACGCAAAAATCGTCGACTATGCACTCAAGGCGGTTACATTTGGAGTAAAGTGCTCACCGTACTTTGCGTTCCTGACATTACAACAACTCGCAAATAACTCCAAAAGCACCTCACCCTCTTCTTAGGGAATTTTAATTAAAGATACTTACGTTAACGATATTCTATCCGCTGGCTTTCCTCCGAATGGGATGAATCTGTTAAGCCACACTCACTGCAAAAATGGCAGCGGCTTGTATCCGATCTCCCCTTTATAGAACAAATCACAAAAACCAGGATGGTCTGAGTTATTCCCCAATAATAAAATATAAGTGCACGGATTTTGCAAGTCGCCATAAAAAGTATACTGTACCTGCCTTCTCAATTACCCAGCAAAGTCTCCTCCCATCTACTTTTCTATAACAAAAGTTGCACCACTACAAATGGATAGTCTACCGCTTTCAAAGCTGTATGGTGCAGTTTTATTTTCCAAATGTTTAAAGAATCTCACCAGTCAATTCCTCCTAGGAGACATCTAAATGGTTTTCAAAAAGTATTCAATGCAACTCAGCAGATCTCGAAACCCGTGGATGTAGACCTTGGGATTTAACTGAACAACAACTATGGTGGTCCGGCCCAGATTGGCTACTCAAATATTCTGACCAATGGTCTATGTCGGCTCGTAAAATATAACGCAGCCAGAGGAAAAGAAAGTCATTGCTTTCCATACTTTGGTAAATAAAATATATATTTTAGGACGCTTTTCATCTTGGCCGACAGCTCTTCGATTGGTAGCCCACAAACCTATACAGTCCATTCAATCAACAAATTAGCAATCTTTCGTTATCACTCAAAAAGAAATTCAATTTATGAAAGCACGCCTGTTCAAACTCACCCAAGAAAGATACTACTCTAGTGAGTACGTTTAACTCTACAACTTCTCAGACTAAATGGTCGCTTAGACAACTCAGTTCTGCCCGACAACGAAAAACACCCTATTATTATTCCTGAAAATTCGCGATGCTGCCACCTTTTTAATCAATTCATACACAACCATACATTGATGCATGCAGAAATCAAAATCATAATTAGGACGGTTAGGCAGAAATACCTAGACTGAAAATCAAAGTTAAATTTTTGTATTCGCAATTCTAAAACATGTATCATGAAACAGACTACCCAGCTTCAAATCATGGCAGCTTTAGAACGGTCAAACTTCTTTCTCCCATTCACGTTTACCGAGTTGGACTTTGAAAGCCCCTTCGATCCTAAGTCCTCATCTCTCCGGAAGTTGACAATGGTGAAAGGTTATGGCTGTGTCTTCGTAAGTTTTTCAACCGACGCAGCTTATCTAGAGCCTTGTTCCAACCTATCCAGTAAAGCGTTCCAAGCAGCCTTTGCGCGTTTGGAATATATTCAATTGGAATCGGAGCACAAAGAACTCTACAAAAGGACTGTGACCGTTTCATCAAAGAGGCTTCACAAGATCTTCAAACAAAATAATCACTACACAGCTTGGATTGGCAATTTCTGCTCCCCAAAGCACTTCATATGGGTGTCCTCGGGAAGCCTTTAGTAAAAAGTTTCAAAGTACACTTTAAGCGCACTGTTCAAAGTCACCACTACGCCTATGAAGAACTTGTCCACATCGAAGCAGTCTTGAACTCCAGACGCCTGTCACCTACCCTGATGATCTCCTAACCCTAACCCCAAGAACCAGATACCGACAGCATCTCTATCAAAAATCGTTGCAAAAAGCTCAAAATTCTTCATGAACAGTTCGCTCCGTGATGGAAATGTGAATTTTTGAAGCAGCTGCTTTAACGATATAAGTGGAAACAAGTAAGAAAAGGGCTGTCTTCGGCTGTGCCGAAGGCTTTATACCTTTCATGAATACGCATATCTTTTTTAAGTGTCCGATTCTTAGTTACAATTGGTCTAAACTCTTCAGAATACATTTATCGGAACAATCGATTATATGGAAGCTATATGTTATATTACTCCGATCTGTATGATTTTCATTACACACATCACATTTATAATAAGTACCAACTTTGCGAAATTTTACGTTCCTAGCTTCTTAACTGCAAAATTTATAGGCCAAAACCCATTTATCGAAACTATCGATTATATGGGAGCTATATGTTTTGTTTGTCCGATCTGGGTGATTTTCACTACACAGGTTACAAATATAATATGCACTAAACCTGCAAAATTTCACTCCCTAGCTTTTTGATTGCAGTTATAGGCCAAAACCCATTTATCGGAACAATCGATTGTATGGGAGCTATGCGTTGTATTGGTCCGATCTTACTGGTTCCGACAAATGATTTATGTAATACAAAATGGCGGCTCTATACCAAATTTCATCGAGATATCTCTAAAATTGAGGGACTAGTTTGCGTTCAAACAGACAGACGGACGGACGGACAGATGGACATGGCTAAATCAACTCAGCTCGTCGCCCTGATCATTTCGGTATACTTAATGGTGGGTCTATCTCTTCTTCTTCTCATACTTACAAACATCGGACCAAAGTTATAATACCATTTCATGTTCATGAAAGGTATAAAAACCACAGTAAAATCTGTCAGTTGGTGATTCCGTACTCATCATAAATGATTTACTACCCCAACAAGCGTTTGATTGTTTGATAATAAAAAACGGTAAGAAAGCACTTTTTGATTATATTCATCTTCTCTATATATGTATATACAGTGCACTCGCGAAAACTCGAACACACGATAACTCGAACATTCGGAAACTTGAACATTTTTTTTTCTCCATTGACTACTTTAAAACTCGAACAAAATGTAGTTACTCTAAAACTCGAACAATTATTTTCTTTTTTTCATGGAAAAACAGGTTAGAAACTGTCGTTTTGCATGTGCTGTAACGGCCGATATTCAAATTTTTGTCGTTATGTGCGTCTTTTGTTTCATTCTAAGGCGCCGCACTGGCTAGGTCTCGTGCTAATTACGGAACTTTTCTTTTAAGTTGATTGATATTTGTCAGTGATACACGGGATTTTGCGCGGTTAGGATCAAATTTATTTGCGTGTTATAATGGGACGAAAACTAAATGTTTTAAGTTTAGCAAAAAAGGCTGTATTGAATGCGATAGCAAATAAGAAACATCAAACCAAAATCACTGCTTTTTTTTCTAATACATAATTTGTAAACAACATTCATATTTGCTAGCATTTTTTATTAAATAAACTGGCAATGAACTACAAAACATCAAACCAGAGAATATCTTTGATTAATAATACCATAAAATTGGACAGGGTATAAAAACTGTTAAAGAGAATACATATATCGATTAAAAATACATAACGTTCGAAAACTCGAACATTTCGATAACTCGGACGGGGCTGGTTTTCATTAGTTCGAGTTTTCGCGAGTGCACTGTATATACATATATAAAATTCTCCTGTCACGGTGTACGACGCCAAACCAGTGTTGCCAGAATCGGGGATTTCTCCCTTTTTCGGGGATTTTCGGACTGCCAAAGGGACAAAGGGAGTTTTTGGCAAAATATGGGATTTTTCAAAATCGGAGCTAAGGCAAAATTAAAATTCTTCTAATGATTTTAAAATAACTGTATAAACTTATGAATTCATCGAAGAAATATTAAAATGTGTAATTTCCATTAATTTTTAAATAGCAAGCAGCTGTCGTACTGTATCGAAAATCAACGCCGTTGTATTAATTGCATCAGCGCAAGCTTCTTGTACAAACACATCTGGCAGCATGAGCAGTATTATTTCAGTTCGTTAGCGAACAGCTGCTACTTGCATGAGAACGACACACATATGGTTACATACTTAAATGTTCATGTATTTTGTTTTTGTGTTTCAAAGTTTTTTTTTTGCAAATTTTACAATTAGCTGGGCTAATTCGTTGAATTTGATTTGAAAATCGTGAGTGGAAAAGATCAGAAGTCAATTCAAGCTAATTTTCTCTAGTTTGTAAAAGTTATCATTTTGATTTGTTTGGTAAGTAAATTTATAAATAAAGTGTACTAATTATTTCAAAATAATAAAAATAGTACAATTATTCAACACTAAATGGCTAGATCTTCCGCAATTCAAAGACTGGTTAATGCCTGTGAAAGAGCATAAGGATAAAGCGTTTTGCAAGGTTTGTGCATCCACATTATCAAGTGGTCGACGCGAAATTGAGAAGCATAACAAAACTAAAAAACATGAAAAAAATTATGCAGCTTACAAATCAACTCCTTCGAGGAGCCAATGCTTCCGTGAAACAACAACGCATCAAAAAAATGTTCAAAAGGCTGAAATAAAACTGAGCATGTTCTTTGCTGAAAATAATGTGGCATTACACGTTATAGACAGCCTAGTGCCGCTACTAAAAAACATTTTTTTTGATTCAAAAATACCGAATGATGTTAATCTGGGAAGAACAAAGTATACGGAAGTGATCAAAAATGTCATTTGTGCCGAGGAAAATAAAGAAGTGGAAAATGATTTAAAAGACAGGAAGTTTTCGATATTCTTAGACGAATCAACTGATATTGAAACAAAAAAATTGATGTATAGTGGTTAGATATGTAAAAGACTTAATAGTTAACATGCGACTGCTCCAGTTGGTTGAGCTCGACGCAAGGGATTGTAGTGGATTAAAAATATATGAACGTGTAAAATCTGTATTAGCTAAGCGTAATATCCCTATAGTAAATATAATTGCAGTAGCTAGTGACAACGCCAGTGTTATGATAGGAAAGCATAACTCATTTTGTGCTAATCTGCAAAAGGATATCCCTCATGAGCTAGTCGTGATAAAGTGTATTTGTCATTCATCTGCTTTGGTAGTTAAGGCAGCAAAGATTGTACTGCCGGATGAAGTGGAGCTAGTCTTAATACTGATAGGCTCATATATTTCAGAAAGCCCTAAAAGCTCAGCACACTTACAAGAATTTCAGCAATCCTTCAACGAATCGTGTAATAAGATTACTTCTCCTGCAGCAACTAGATGGTTATCATTACAACCATGTGTGGTGAACCTGCTTAAAAACTGGAGTACTTTAACATATTTTTTTTTTATATGAAGCACAATTTACAAAAAGATCTAAAGCAAACACTATTTTGAGTATTTTAAATAATGATGAAATCAAATCTTACTTGATTTTCCTAAAACATATTTTAATACCATTTAATCGTTTTAATGCCATTTTCCAAAGCGAAGCTGTAATGATTCATAAACTGCATAGCGAATCATTCGAAATACTTTTAAAACTTTGCAGAATTGTATTAAATTGTGAAACTATCACACGGATAAAATCCAGCCAGGCTATTAACTATGTATATATGATGACATTGTTAATTCCAATACGGAACTTCATCCTCTTGAAATGAATTTTAATAGCAAGTTTTTGAGCTTCACAGAATCTAATATAGAAACAAGTAAATTGATAGAAGTTAGAAAATGTTGTGGAGATTTCGTAAAGTTGTGTATTTTGAAAATAATAGAGAAATTTCCATTAAATGATTCTTTTTTTAAATACCTCGAGTTTATTGCCCCGGAAATTGTTTTAAATGAAAATAAACGGATAAACTGCAAATCATTAGAAAACATATCAAGACTTACAGACTTTTGGGAGATATTTGCTAACAATAGGGTAATAAACGGAGATTTATTATATCCAAACTTAAAAGAATTATATGCTTTCGTAGTATCTTTACCTCATTCTAATGCTGACTGCGAACGAATTTTTTCAATGGTCACTGACATTAAAACGAAAAAAAGAAATAGGTTAAGCGAGCAGGCATTAAATGCAATATTTATGTGTAATAAAATCTTATTTAAAGAACAAACAACTTAGTTGTGTTAGTTATATTTTAAATGATAATCACTTGAAACGGTTGAAAGGATTGTTCCCAACAAGCAAATACGACGTAACCTAAATATTTTTATTCTTATTTATGTTTTTCTAAATTCTTATTTCAACCTCACTAATTTTTATTTCTTATTACTAATTGCAATAATGTACATTCTTATTTTCAATCATACGCACATTTAATGTAGTAATTTCAACCGATTAAAAACAAACGGTGAACACTGCTATTCTTATATAGAAACTTTTATGAAAAAAAATTTCAAAAATTTAAATTGAACAAAAAAATTACTTACAAAGTTTTTTCATCATTTTTGTAAAAATTTGCATCTTAAATTTAAGAGATAAATCAATCTTGAAGTTTATAAAAGATGTAGTATATGGCATGTTTAAGTTATTTTGAAAACATGCAATTTTTTGTATTCTATACCTAAATTTTAAACAATAAAAGCGCTATAAAATAGCTAACAATGTGTACACTTTTAGTTTTCCATCGAAGGTAGTTTCGGTCTGAAAATATATTTGTATGTATTAACATATGCGACTACGGGGATTTTTGATAAAACTGTAGAACAAAAAGGGATTTTTGATGGAGATTTGCGGGATTTTTTAAGACCGGGTTCTGGCAACACTGCGCCAAACTCCTCCGAAACGGCTTGACCGATTTTAATGAAATTTTGTATGTATATTCGTTAGGTCTGCGCGATGGTTGTTATCTATTTTTTATGTTCCTAAGTGCTACCGGGACCGACCAAATTCAAAACTATTTCATATGTAGCCCGATTAGCTTGAAATTTTGTATGTGGGTAGCGGTATACCCACGTTAAAATATGGGATAATTTTTCTTCTGGGAAGTGGACCCGCTACCGACCTATTCAAAACTATTTCATATGTGACGCGATTTGGTTGAAATTTGGTATGTGGTTATCGCTATCGATCCCGAACCCACAATCGAAGACGACGAAATTTACGTCCCAGAACCCGACTATAATGAGGTGCGAATAGCAATATCCCGGTTAAAAAACAATAAATGCCTGCTGAGCTATTCAAGCATGGCGGCGAGGAGCTGGTAAGGCGTATGCACCAGCTTCTGTGCAGAATATGGTCGGATGAATGCATGCCCGAAGATTGGAATCCAAGTGTTCTGTGCCCAATCCACAAGAAAGGTGATCCTGCAAACTGCACCAACTACCGCGGAATCAGCCTTTTGAATATCGCATATAAGGTCTTGTCAAGCGTATTGTGCGAAAGATTGAAGCCTGATGTGAACAGACTGATTGGACCTTATCAGTTTGGCTTCAGACCTGGAAAATCTGCCATCGACCAGATTTTTACAATACGTCAAATTCTGGAGAAAAACCTGTGAGAAAAGAATCGACACACACCACCTCTTTGTTGATTTTAAAGCCGCTTTCGATAGCATGAAAAAAGGAGCTGCCTATATGCCGCTATGTCTGAATTTGGTTTCCCCGCAAAACTTATACGGATTTGCAAAATGACATTGAGCAACACCACCAGCTCTGTCAGAATTGGGAAGGACCTCTCCGAGCCGTTTGAAACTAAACGAGGTTTCAGACAAGGTGACCCCCTATCGTGCGATTTCTTTAATTTGATGTTGTAGAAAATAATACAATCTGCAGAACTTAAAGCGTGCAACTGTTAGCATATGCTGACGACATTGACATTATCGGCCTTAACAACCGCGCCGTAACCTCTGCCTACTCCAAACTAGAAAAAGAAGCGGAAAAAATGGGTTTGGTGGTGAACGAAGGCCAAACGAAGTACATGCTGTCATCAAGCAAAGAGTTAGCGCATTCGCGCCTTGTCACCCACGCCACTGCTGGCAGCAACAAGTTCGAAATAGTGAAGGACTTCGTTTACCTTGGATCCAGCATAAACTCCAACAATAATGCCAGCCTAGAAATCCAACGAAGAATTCCTCTTGCAAATAAATGCTACTTTGGACTGAGTAGGCAATTGAAAAGTAAAGTCCTCTCTCGACGCACGAAAATCACACTCTACAAGTCACTCATCGCTCCCGTCCTGCTATATGGTGCAGAGGCGTGGACACTAACAACATCTGACGAGGCTGCATTGGGAGTATTCGAGAGAAAAGTTCTGCGAAAGATTTATGGGCCTCTACGCGTTGGCGACGGCGAGTACAGAAGAAGACTAATGATGAGTTGTATGAGCTTTACGCAGACGTCGACATAGTACAGCGCATTAAAACACAGCGGCTTCGCTGGCTAGGCCACGTCGTGCAAATGAACGAAGACGCTCCAGCTCAGAAGGTATACTTATCGGCACCCGCCGGTGGAAGCAGAGGAAGACCACCACTCCGATGGAAGGACCAAGTGGAGACCGACCTGCGATCTCGTGGGGTCTCTGCGAGATGGTTGTTATCTATTTTTTATGTTCCTAAAGTCAATTCGTACATTTAATGACATCATTCGGTGCAACAGAAATAGTTAGGAACTATAAATGGTCAGCAATTCAACTCAAAATTCAAAATTAAAGCCCAAATTTATCATAAAGTAGGCCCATCGCTGCCAATGCCAAACGAATCACCCAAATTTTTGTTTCAATTGCATAGGTACCTTGCCGCCCTATGTAGGTATCAGCATATCTCTACATATAATAAAATTGTAACAGGTCAATGTCTGTATATGGCAGATATCAACAAAAAATTGATTGGGGGAAGCATTATTAAACGAGTAGAATCCAAATCAACCATTTTTTTAATTTTTGTGTGTCTGTCTGTCCGTATGTTTGTGGCCGTACCACTCTGAAAGTACTGAATGGAAATGAATGAAACTTTTTTCGTTGGATTGCTAGATACTCAACTTAAAACTTAGGATATTCGTTTTTGCGATATCTCAACCGGTTTTGGAATTATCGTCCAATATGTGGACCAGGGGTGACCAAAAATGTCTTAGTACAATATGGATGTCAATGAGGGCTGTAATATGCGATGTGATCAATTGAAATATCCCAAATGGTTTCGGAGATATCTTGAAGTTATCGACGAATATGTATATGCAAAAAAATGTGTTAGTACAATATGGGTATCAAACGAATGGTGCCAATGGGTACTGTTATATGCGATGCGCTTAATTTAAATATCTCAAATGGTTTCAATTATATATCTTCAAAAATTTCGGACGGAAAAGAGAAGGGTGGGTAGATGCCATGTGCAGACATCGACCTGTTACAATTTTATTATATGTAGAGATATGTATGTATTTCAAATTTCGAAAACTGGCCCACATGTATTTTTTAATTGTTGTTGTGAACTATACAATCAAGTTATAGAAAGAAAGTCGAACTTCGATAAAGTGCGTATAGGCCATAATGATTAAAATCGGACTCAGTCTGTTATAAGTTCCGATACGCAGAGAAGCAAGCGGGCCTTACTAGTCTTTAATAAAACTCTAGAAGAGTTGTGTCTGTATATTGAAAATTTCTTTGAAAACTGACTGGGGATGACTTGGGAAATGTTTAGGCACAGCTAAAGAGTCAAATGGAAAGGAGATGACAAAAGGTGGAAGTTAGACTATTAAGAAACGGTTTAGTTGGTTACCGTAGACATAAACGGGATATAGTGTGAATGTGTTCATCGCATCTCCTGTATGACGGTGATGTCAGCTTTTGCCTTCCTCCGGGCCTCAACCAACTGGGCAGCGGCAACTCCCCATTGAGGGATCGGACATTCCAGGTGCATACCTGCATAGTCCTTATTTCTTTTGAGGGTGTCCTCATCTAAAAAGGGGTCCTTATATGCGAGGCGTTTTTGTTGGATTCCATTGTTACGTCGTTTTATATGGTGGTGTGGAGACTCGTAAGCCCAAGAAGAAATCTCATTTGACTCGTAAGAACCACAACACTGGTCTATCGCAGCGTTATCGATTATATGTACAAGGATTCGATACTCATGACAGATGTCTTGCAATCCCGATTACACGTGTAAGCAACTTTGTATCAATTTAGTAGTTTTTAATTGAATATAGATTTAAAGCAAAAACGTCTATTTTAATTTCTCGAAACCGATATTCCCAACAATTGGTGACCCCGACGGGCAAATATTTTGGCAGAAACATACGCAATGCCGACCGAGGAAGAACATGCCGCGCTTATTAATAAAGTTTCGGTGAAGGTTCCACCGTTCTGGCTGGAGTACCCAGAAATTTGGTTTGCGCAAGTCGAAGCGCAACTCTGCGTATCTGGGGTGTCCACTGATATTTCTCAATTCAATACCGTAGTTGCCGCTATAGAATCGAATGTTCTAGCACACATTTCTGACGCTATAGAATCGAATGTTCTATTTAGCACAAATTTCTGACGCAATTTTGAGCCCACCTGACAGTGGCAAATACCCTAACCTCAAAGCACGTATTATTGAACGCAATTGCGAGAGCGAACAAAAGAAAACGCAAAAGCTTGTTTCGGAAATAGATTTAGGAGATAATCGACCATCGCAACTTTATAATGAATTAAGCAGCCTTGCTAAAGATAAAGTTAGTAAGGAACGTCTGAAGTCACTGTGGCTCCAGCGGTCGCCGGCACAGGCTGGGGCCATTTTACAATCTTCAGACTGCCAGAACTTGCAAAGCTGGCCGATAAAATTTTAGAAGAAGGCTATTTTCAACAAATGGCAGTTGTAGGCGCGAATAATACCGTAAATGCAACAGGTACAGAAATATCCAAACGAATCGAACGTCTTGAAATGAAATTAGAGAAGTTAATGCAAAATTGCAATCATCGCAGTCGGTTCAATTTCGGCAAAACGTCATAGCCACGCAGATACTCCAAAACGAAAAAACGAGTAACACTGCTGGCATTGTCAAGTGTATGGCGACAATGCGCGTAAGTGCCGAGCACCGTGCACATACTACAAATCAAAGCCAAAAAACGAATAAAAGTTTCCGATCAGAAGGGCAGATCTGGAAACTAATAAAGAAAGAACACATAATTTTTCATCGACACCGGCCCAGATGTGTCTGTGTTGCCGGCACGCAATGCTAAGTCCTTCAAAAACCTAAAGTTAACGAATCTCTAAGAAGCAAAAAGATCACCTATAAAAACATATGGTGAAAAACATCACAACAATAGGCGCACCTGTGTTTGCAAGGCCGCGAAGGCTAGCGCCAGATAAGCTGCGGGAAACTAAAAAAGAGTTCGAATACCTACTAAAAGGGGCATTTGCCGAGCCCCTTATACCTCGTTTGAAAGCAAGACAGGACATGGAGACCCTGTGGGAACTATCGGGCCCTGAACGCTATCACGCTATCACGCTACCCGATAGGTACCCAGTTCCATATCTACACGACGTTACGAGTATTTTGCATAATAAAAAGATTTTTTCGGCAATCGACCTTCAGAAGGCCTATCACCAAATACCCATAGAGTCATGTGACATACCAAAAACGGCCATAGCCACACCATTTGGGTTATTTGAATTTGTTTTTATGACGTTCGGTCTGAGGAACGCTGCTCAGACTTTCCAGCGACATATTCACCAGGTATTTAAGAGACTTGACTTCACATTCGCGTATATTGATGATATTTTGGTGGCTTCGGAGCCTGAAGAGCACCTACGAATAGTTTTCGAACGCCTACGTCAAAGCAACCTGGAGATTGCACTCGGCAAATGTAAGTTCGGGTTGAGAGAGCTTACGTTTTTAGGCCACACGAGTCAAAGGTCAAAGCCATACGTAATTTCAAATTGACAACCGTTGCCAAGGATTTAAAGAAATTGCTAGGCATGATCAATTTTTACCGATCCTTTATACCACACGTAACAAAGAACCAAGATATCCTGCAGCACCTCATCGTCGGAAATCGAAAAAACGACAACACCATTATTAATAGGTCATCCGATTGCATTGCATTGATTAGCTATATGGCACCGAACTCCCAACTAACTTTGACAGTCGGTGCTTCAGACGACGCAGTAGGAGCTGTGCTGCACCAAATCGTGGATGGTAAAGCTCAACCTCTAGGCTTCTATTCGAAAAAGCTGACTACGGCACAGAAGAACTATAACGCGTACGGCCGGGAGCTCACTGCGGCGTACTACATTTCAAGTATGCTCTCGCGTTCCGACAAAGCAGCGAGAAGGCATCACCACGAAGAGCACGGCAACTTGACACCATCGGTCAATTCACTACAGATATTCGTCACTTACCTGGACGTAACAACAATATTGCTGACTTGCTCTCCAGAATAAGCACTATAGAAAGTAGCGCCATTGACTTTGATGCTATGGCGACCCATAACTGCAAGAACTTCTTAAATTAGGTGAAAATAATTCAGCTTCGTTTAAAAAAATATCAATTCCAGGGTCGAAAAGAAAAATTTTCTGCGACGTATCCAACGAAAAAGTGCGACCGTATGTACTGAACAGCTTTCGGGTCCATAAGCTACACAATTTGTCGCACCCCGGGATAACAACAACACAGAGGTTAGTAGCGAAGCGATTCATTTGGTCGCGAATGACCGCCGATATTGCTAAAATTGTTCGCGGATGTATTCGGTGTCAGAAGGACAAATACAACGAACAACCCGCACCGCGGGAGGTTGTAATTTAATTGCACGTTTCTATAGCGATCCGCTTGATCCAAGACAGATACCCGCTTGCAGCCGCACCACTAGGTGATCAGGCGCTGCTTGTTTAGGTAAACCCCTAGTAAGCCCTTCAACCGATTATGTCGGAGTGGCCTTGCCAGGTTGTCGCCTTTTCACGTTTAGCACACCACCGGACGGGTGATGACTTAGATGCAAGCGCCCGGAAGTAGTGAGCTGCTTTGACTGCATGCAAAAGAATCACCTAGTAAGGAAGTAACAAGGAAATGGGACCCAAATATGATAAAAACAGCAAATTTAGGCTGTTAGAAATAAGGAAATGGGCACCTTATTTGTATCAAAAACCTTCAAAGAGAACAAGGACACAGAATATGATTTCTGTGCATCTCAAGTAGAAAATGACAGTGAATTTTAAATATGGGCACAATGCCTGCAGTGCGATATGGTTTGGGGACACGAGAAGTGTTTGCCTAAAAATATACGCAACTTTTCTCTGCACTTTTTGTTCTGCTTAGTTTAAAAAAATATGTTCACTTCATTTCTTATTACTTATACATAACTACTTTTTAGATATTACCACAGCCATGAAGGTCAGAATTGTTTATTTACGTTTGTTAAACCAATAAATAAACACTTGGCGGAATATTATTGTATCATTTAATAATTCGTATGGGCATTCAAATTGTTGTTTAAAGAAATTATTGTAATAGGAAAAAAATGTATTTGAACTTCGAGTGAGGTGTGCAAATTAAGTTTTGCCCTTTGGCAAAATGGTTTTTAAAAAATAATAAGACTTTAATTTATTTTAGTTCCCTTTTTGGCGAACGAGTATTTATTAGAGCGTAATATAGTATTGAACGCGCTTCTCTAAAAACTGAAACTTAATTCTAGATTCAGGCTTATTTATAGCTTACAAAATTGTTTACTTAATTTTAGCTTCATGAAATTGCGAAATAGCTTAGCCTTGAAATGAAGATACATACAAGTAGAACATTCCAAAGATACAAGGAAGCTCATTTATGTCAACAAAGTGCGTTACTTTAAAGAATGATTTCTAAAGAATCAATTATGCAAAAAGATGATTGTTTATAGTTACGCTAATGGAGCTGTGTGGAGGCTGCAGTTAACTTCTCCCTCTTTAAGATGAATCGTCCCCGGTTCAATTTTATTTTTTGTTAAATTATGAATTTGATCCAAAATTACGTTATATGAAACTTGTTGGAATTCAGAATTTACATTCTGTTTTTTTGTTTTAACTGATTTGATCATCCCTTTACACAAATAGATTATCAAAATTACGCAAAAAACCACAAAAATATAGAAATATATTGAATGTCGTTTAATATCTTAATTTTTCTTACCTAGAAAATTTATATTTTCCAATTTTAAATGCTCATTTTTAGATTCCACATATTCCAAAACTTCAAAGTTATTTACATAACTATGTGTTAAATAATTCCAAATTTTCATTTCAGTATTTACATAAGTTATATTATTTATTTTTGTTTGATTTTCAAATGCTACTAAATATGTTCCTGTTAAATTTTGATTTTCTGCAATGTTTTCGCCTGAAATTAATATAACTCCTTGTTTAATTATTTCAATTTTATTATTATTTTCTTTAATTTTTTTACATTTTGCTTCTTTTTTATTCAAAAGGTCTGACAAACATGTTTTTTCTTTATTTAATCTGCAATAAGTATTTGCTATTTCTGTTTTACAATTTTTAACATTAAGAAATTCATTATTACAACTTATTATATTTTTGTCAATAATTAATTTACCATCTACCTGTGCTATAGCTCTGGCTTCATAATACCTACAAGTAAATTTTATTTTTGGATACTTTATAGTATATACAACAATAAAATTATTTTTTTGAGCAATTTTAAATTCTGAAATATCCATTAAATCTGTAATTGATATTAAACCATGTTGATGGTTTGTAATATTTTTTATTTTATCTAAATGCAAAATTACTGGGTTTAAGGTTCCTATTTTTCCAAGAGTAATTGTATTTATTAAATTTTGAAGTTCATGTTTCATATATTGATTTCTTTTTCTTTTCAGTGTTTTAGCAAATGTATCCCCTTTAATGTTATTTACTGAATCCGTTAATTCCCTGATTACTTTAAAAATTTCTGAATTCGTGGTGAACTGTTTATTATTATTTTCTACTAACTCGTCTAGCTTGTCATTAATTTTCACAAAGTCATCATGATCAGGGGTTCCTGCTATCCATTTCCAAAGTGTTCCTAACTCATTTATTCCTCTCTTCTGTCTAAAAGAATTTTGTTTCAATTGTCCTAACAGAGCCTCAATTACCAAAATATCAGACTCATCATCCAAACTATTGGTATTTAATTCATCAATTTTTTTCGTTTACTAAATTTCGTTAAATACGCTAAAATACGTTAAATTTGTGATATGAAAAACATTTCCATATTCATCGTATATATGTAGAGTAGGAGTGGGATTTTTTTCGAATAATATTCGAATAAACACTATTCGAATAAACGAATAAAAATATCGAATAAAAAATTCGAATAAATACTATTCGAATTTTTTGTACCCGCCGAATAAAAGTTTTGTTTATTCGAATAATTTTTATTCGAATAGTCCCATGCCTAATATAGAGACGTATCCATTTTCAATTAATACATAATTTTGTCTGGTGTAATCCACAATGTCAGCAGTTATTGCGCCAAATAAGGATGCAATTATAAATAGTTAGTATCATTTAGGGAATCTGTGAAAAATTAATATTTAATGTTATCCTTATGTATAATTCTTTCTCTATTATTAATTATTATTTTACTTTCTAAATTTTCCTTAGCCTGTTGTTTTTTATACCTAGGTCTAAGCTTATTCCTTTCTCCTATGACCTTTTCGTAAATAATTTGGCGGGATAATATTGTTTCTTTATTCTATTTTTATTATGGGTCGCAAGCATTTTTTCTTGTGCTTGTTTTAATATTATTGATAAATTCGCGTGCTTTACTTTATTATAAAGAACTTCATTTGGTTTAAGATTTGTGACTGAATGAATCGTTTTATTATATTGTTGAGCTGCTCTAAGGATTGTTTCTAAATCACTTACTATATTATATTCTTCTTTTATACATCTAGCTATTTCAATTATTGTCGAATGGACTCTTTCTATTTGCCCATTTGTTATGCTATGTCTTGGATCGCAAAAAATATATTTTGATGTTTAATCTTTGCATAAAGGATTTAAATATTGGAGTTGTGAAACTTGGTTCATTGTCTAAAGTAATCTGCTTTACATCCGTGAAAGTCTGAAGCAATTCTAAAACTTTTTCTTCAATATTGGATTTATCTTTTATATGTTTTATTATTAAAAAATTTTAATATGCGTCTACACATGTGATAAATTTTAATTTTTGTGCGTAGAAAATGTCTAAATGAAGCTGTTCCCCTTCCTTTTCTGGGATTGGAGCTTTTCCTACTGGGATTTTTTAGGATGTCGATCATATTTATTTTTGTTGCATCTTATGCAATTACGAATATATTCTTTCATTTTTTTCCTCATTTCTGCCCAATAATACATTTTTTCTATTTGTTTAATATTTTCATTAAAGCTACGATGAGCTCTATTATGGGTTTGTTCAATTGCTCCAGACTGATCCTCTCTATTAGTTATATTGATTGGAAAAAGATTTGTATAAACAAATTTATTTTGAAACCTTTGTTTCAGGGGTTCTTGGATTTCATACAAATCCTCAATAGTGCAATGAATTGCAGTCATCAATTTTGGTTGAATAAACTCCTTCAAGATGGTTAATAAATTTTCCACGGTGTCATATTCTATTAAACGTCTTTTCTTTCCGAAATTTTCAATCATTTCATGGATTGTGGATCTATTTTTACACAAAATTATTTGTTGTTTAAATTGATTACTTGATACTTTCACTACTTTGTGCAGAATGGTTCGATTCATTACTTTCTGAATTCTCTGGATCATCGGACATATTATTTAACTCGAGACGTGACAACGCGTCTGCCACAATATTGGTTTAACCAGGTTGATACACCAATTTCGGAGCAAACTCTTCTATAAAAGCATGCCATCTTTTCATTTTTGGATTAGGGTTACGGGGTGACAAAGCAAATGTCAAAGGTTGGTGATCCGTACGAATTTCCAGATTGGTAACACCATATAAATAATTTCTAAGATTTTTTAATGCCCAAACAATGGCATATAATTCCTTTTCATTAGTTGCATAATTTCTTTCTGTTTTATTAAGAGTTTTTGAAATAAAGGTAATTGGTTTACCCTCCTGTGAAAGCACAGCACCAATCGCCACGTTTGATGCGTCGGTAGTTAATACAAATGTTCTTGAATAATTTGGTTGCGTCAATTCCATTTCTGAGGCTAAATGTTTCTTTAATTTATTGAAATATATACTATGGTGATATAGATATAGAAATACCATCTTGATCTATTTCAATTTTAATTTTTTTTGACATATTCTTAGAAATTCTTCCATTCTCTCCCGAAAGATATTTATTTAGAGGTTTTGCAATTGTAGCATAATTTTTAACAAATTTTGGATAATAACCCGCAATTCATAGAAATCCTCTTAATTCACGTAGATTTTCAGGTATCGGATAATTTAAAATTAATTTTATTTTATTTGGATCTGTTTTAATAACATTTTGGGCTATTACATATCCCAAAAACTCTATTTCTTCTTGAAAAAATTTTGACTTTTCGCGTGAAATCTTCATATTGGCTTTTTAAGTATTTCTGTAATTATTTCTAAATCCTTCAAATGCTGGGTCAAATTTCTTGAAAAAATAATTATAACGTCCATATAAACATGGCAAATTTTTCCTATTTGTTCCCGTAATATATCATCCATTGCCCTTTGAAAGATTCCGGGCGCATTCTTCAAACCGAACGGCATTCGTAAAAATTCATACTTACCGTTATTAACGGAAAAAAGCCCGACTCTAAATCAATGCTTGAGAAATATTTTGACTTGCCCAAATTAGACAAAATTATATTTGTATCCGGAATCGGATATCTATCAGAAATTGTATGTTCATTTAATTTTTTATAGTGGATGACCATTCTAAGCTTTTATGAGCCATCTTCATTCATTCCCTTTTTAGGCACCACCCAAATTGGTGAATTATAAGGACTTTTACTGGGTCTAATTATGTTTTCATTTAACATTTCTGTGATTTCTTTATGTACTAAGGAGTTTACTGATAAAGGATATGGATACTGCCTACTCCAGATAGGCTCAACATTTTTTGTTCTTATTTCTGCTTTTACGTTAGTCATAAACGGAAAGCTGGTATTTATATTCGAATGTATTTTGCTAATTTTTCCTTTTAAATATTCTTCAAATTTCAAAAGTTCCTCACCTTGATTTCTATTACTGAACTTTTCAGAAATTTTTTCTGAATTTTCATCTTCACTATTTTTATCTATTTTATTATTCACATATTTTTTATAATTTGACAATTCTTCATTGTGACTATTTTTTTTCACAATCTTTGCTAACTGCTTAACCTTTCAAGATTTTTTTCATTCAATGAAACAAAATATTTTTTTAATATTATATTGCCGGTAAAATCTTCGGCTGGCTTTGTAGAAACTTTTTGTTCCACAACATTTTTTATTTTCTCTTCACATTTATTCTCATTGTTGCCGGTATTACCATCGGCGGGCGCCTTAGGATCTGTCTGTCCCAAGGGGTTTACATTTTCACATGTATTAGACTTCCTTGTTTTTTTTTTTAATTTTTCACTTTTAACTTTTGTTTGCCGGTATTATCGTCGGCGGGAGCCTTAGGGTTCTCTAATCCCAAGGGGTTTAATTTTTCTTTTTGACTTTTATTATGAAAGTTTATATTTACGCTTTTTTCAATAATATTTTCACCACTTCTTACCTTAAAAAAAATTTTCCCATCGCGCAAATCAATGTGCGCTTCTATTTTCTTCAAAAAATTATAACCTAGGAGCAAATCAGACTCCAAGTTATCTATTTCATAGAAAACTTGCTCCACTCCTAAAAGTGTTATTATATTAATTGAATGACCATTTACTGTTTTTACCCTTTTGTAAATGGCTAATTCTTTTCTATTTTCTAACAATCCTTGCTTTATATAGCAAGAAGTTGCTCCTGTATCGACAAGAGCTTTATATTTTTTATTTAATTTGTTGTTGCAGACTGTGATGTAGGGGAGGTTATCCCCTCTTCTTCTAAAAAATAATCTTCATTTAAATTATTTACTCTCTGATTTTTCTCCTGCGGCCTGAAGCTGTTATTGCTTTCTCTAGGTCGCTTTATTCCATGTGAACTTTGGGCTAAAGGCCTGTTCACATGAGTAGTTGTATTATTTACTGTGGGTTTTGTATTTTGATTAAAAAAATTTGTACTTTTTTGCCCTCTGGCATTATAATTTCTGTCATACATTCTTGACATAGATGGATCTACGTCCATGGATACAGGTTTTGTATAATTATTCTGTTGATTATACACCTGATTTTTTGGGAAGTCATTTTGTTGATTTGCCTGTGAATTATTCCGATTGGGATAACGCAAATTGTTGCTTGGATAATTTTGTTTTATTTTCAATATTTCATTTGAAAAATTTTGAGCAAAACGTGCTCACGTTGAACCTTTGCCAAAGCATCCGGTAAGTCTTGAGGGCTCAAAGAGAATATAATATCTCTTAATGGCAAATTCAAGCCAGTAATAAATATTCTAAGGGCATGATCCCTATTTTTCTTATTCAATTCTTTGGTAATATCCGCTGAATTACCATGGGTCATTATAGTTTTATTTATTAAAAGAGTCAGTTTTTGTTTACTAAATTATAATATTCTACCACAGACATTGAGCCTTGTCGCAAGACACTCAATTCCTGTTCGATAATATGAATTGGACGTTTGTCCGAATATGCGAAATCCAATCGTGCGATTATCGCATCAAAGTTTAAAACTGTGCCATGATTTGTTAAAACATCATTGGCATCCTGGGTTATTTTGTTTCTTAAAATAGTTAAAGCAGCAAAATATTTCCTGCTCTTTTTGACATAAAGGCTCATCGCATTATGAGCTGCTTCTCGCCAACTTACATAGACATTTAATTTTCCTGAAAATTCAGGCAATGATTTAATAAGGTCAAGAGATTCTTGACAAGCAATATTATCGTCAATAGTTTCAGCTACGTAATCGGTAGCACTATTGGTATTAATTTCTAATTGGGATTTTAATCTGACAATCTCCTCTCTTAATTGTATGTTGCTATCAGCGATCAACCTTGTGATCTGATCTACTGTTAATCCTTCACCGTTAGCTATTTTCACTTTATTTAAAATAAGGAAACCTTATTTTCCTCTTTCTGCAATTCTGCTAGAATTCTATCCAACTCTTCAAGATCTTCGTCTAATAATGGGGTATTATTGTTATGTGACAAAAAAGGATTATTTCCTTGAAAGGGATCTAGAATCTCCAGAATTTTAATTATTACATTATTAACCTCTTCAGTGGAGAAACTTTGATCATTATTTAAAGTAGGCTTCT
The DNA here is from genome assembly GCA_951509765.1 of Sphenella marginata. Classification (NCBI taxonomy): domain Eukaryota; kingdom Metazoa; phylum Arthropoda; class Insecta; order Diptera; family Tephritidae; genus Sphenella; species Sphenella marginata. The sequence continues at coordinate 34,483,029 of OX608080.1, read as the reverse complement.
TTGACATATTTATCTGCCTAATCTGCTATTAATTCTTCTTCTTTTTCTTAATCAAGGGACACCTTAAAACATCATGTTCCCCACCACAGTAATTGCAATATTTTAGCCTCAAATACTTTGGCTTATTTGGGATATTACCCATTTATATTATTTTTCCTTAAATTAAAATTTAAAATTGCTGAACAAAACATCAAATTTCAATTACACAACTTAACCATTAACAAATTCACTTATTTCAATGTTTAATCATACCATATTCCGCATGACCAGTCAACTAACCAGGATAAGCAAGGGCATCAGTATTTTATTCTCGAGCTGATTTCCAATTTTTATCACGATGAGTACCAATTGGGTTGTTGGGTAAAGTTGATTTTTTCAATAATTTGTTAAATATCTTTTTTTTTAGTTCTTTTTATTGTTTCTTTTATTGTTCAAAGTTTTTTATGCTCTTAATTGTTGTAAATTTTTTTCATTACGATACACAATAAAAATCTTTTTTAATTATGATTATGGCGATTTCCTCTACGGCTTGTAATGCTCCCCACTGTATGTATATCGGTGACTCCGTCAGTCACTTTGCTGACACTCTTCGCTACAATAATGGTCACCACATCTCTGGCAAATTCTCGATGTTGGGTTTTGGCACACAATACACCGACCCGTAAGATATGGTGCAGGCATAAGGACAGTTTCAATGAAAACCTTTTATTGACAAGGATCAAGGATATCTTATTCCTTATTTGATCCTTAACTTTTCGAATTCACTCGCGTACTAGGGTACTTGTACTTTTCCCCTTAAAATTCGTATCGCGAGCCCCACGTTGGGCGCCAATTAAGTTTTGCCCTTTGGCAAAATGGTTTTTAAAAAATAATAAGACTTTAATTTATTTTAGTTCCATTTTTGGCGAACGAGTATTTATTAGAGCGTAATATAGTATTGAACGCGCTTCTCTAAAAACTGAAACTTAATTCTAGATTCAGGCTTATTTATAGCTTACAAAATGGTTTACTTAATTTTAGCTTCATGAAATTGCGAAATAGCTTAGCCTTGAAATGAAGATACAAGTAGAACATTCCAAAGATGCAAGGAGGCTCATTTATGTCAACAAAGGCGTTACTTTAATGAATGATTTCTAAAGAATCAATTATGCAAAAAGATGATTGTTTATAGTTACGCTAATGGAGCTGTATGTCGCTTCCGTTAGCTTATGATTCATATGAAGAATCCACTATGTAGAAAGATGCATTTTGTTTACAATTATAGTAAAGAAGCTGTGTGGAGGCTGCCGTTAACTTGCATGCTAGCGATCGCACGTCCTTCCTTCTTCGTTGCTTACACACGACTGCCCTCTACTCAACAGCTCGGCCTTTCCTGACATTCGTCCTTTAGGATGTCTTATCCTCTGAAGAGTCGGAGAGCTCGTCTTCGTTGCATTCGAGATCTGGACTTAAACGGCACCAGGGTTTCATATGGTCGCTAGAGACGACATTGCAATATCGTCGTTGTGTATGGGTTGCGTCGGGTAGATCTTCCACAATATACGGGCCATGTGGTAGTTGCTTGGTTACTATATAAGGACCCCTGTATTTTGGATCGAGCTTATGGTTTTCTCCTGTTGCGCTTGGAACATGGTCAATAACTACCAACTGTCCTTCCTTGTATATTAGTGGACTCTGATGTGCTCGATCGTACCTCTGCTTCCACTTGTGCCTCTCGGCATCGATATTCCTCATGGCGTTCTGCATCTTCTCCAGCTTATCGCTATCGTCCGACATGGTTTCTTCATCGCTTACTGCTTGGATTAGTCGGTTCTCGCTGACGCTGCGCAAATCGTAATTAAATACGAGTTCGTTTGGACTAATCTTCGTGGTACTGTTGGTTGTACTGTTGGAAAGGGTTGTATCCCAATCCTTAGCCGTGTTGGTTCAGCACCTTATTGCTGCTAATATGGTCCGGTTGACCCGCTCTGCCTGGCCGTTTGCTCTTGGTGTACGTACAGCTGTTTTAACGTGCTGAATCCCAAAGCGTGTCATAAAGGTTTCGAATTCCCTTGATGTGAATGCAGTTCCACGGTCAGTGGTGATTCGTAGAGGCTGACCAAATACTGACATCACTTCATGCAGCATTGATAAGACTGGTGTTGTCTTTGTGGAACGCACTGCTTTTAATATGGTATATTTGGTGAATCCACAAAGTAGAACTATAATGTATAGGTTTCCCTTCTTGCTTTTGGTAAACGGTCCAAGGTGGTCCATGTACATTGCTCGGAATGGAATTGGTAGAACCTCGGTGAGATGCATTTGGCTTTCCAACTTCCCTCCTTTAATCTTGTTCAAACAGCATTCAGGGCAAACCGCTATGTACGACTTAACGTATCGCCTCATTTGCCTGAACCAAAAATAATTCTGTAAACGTTGGAGTGTCTTCTCTATTCCAAAGTGACCCGCGTCGTCATGACAAGACTTAGTCACGTGCCATCTAATAGCTTGAGGAATGACAAGTCGTCGTTCACCTTGGCAAATTCGTTGTCTATGATGAAATCATCCTGGAATTGAGCTGCTCTGTCGTCGCCGGTATATGCATTGGGTAAATCCAGTCGTCGCAATTGTCGTTAGATATAGCTAAAACTCGTTCAGCAACAGTCTCAGGCTCAGATGGTGGTAGAGTGGGCGCACGGCTTAGGCAGTCGACGTGCTGCATCTTCGCGCCTTGACGATGTTTACATTCAAATTCGTATTCTTGTAAGCGCAGCCACCATCTGGCTATACGTGGTGGTAATTTTGCAGTCCGTAACGACAATGAACTTTATACCTAACAAATACATTCGGAATCTGTCCAGCGTTTCCACAATGGCTAGGACCTCCAATTCGTGACTTGCGTAGCGTGATTCCGCATCGTTGCACTTACGGGTATAAAATGAAACTGGTTTCAGCCCCTCTGCTTCTTTCTGCAGCAGTAGGTATACCTGACAACCCAAGGTGGCTGGCATCAGTTTGCACCTCATGTGCTTTATTTGGATCGTATAGGACTAGTACTGGATTGGTAGTGATTGCTTGTTTTAGCTGATCAAATGCTCTCTGTTGATCTTCTGACCAGATGAAGATTGCGTCCTTCTTTAGAAGCTTTGATAATGGTGCAGCTATGTGGCTATGTTTCTCTACAAATTTTCTGAAAAATCCAGTCAGCCCTAAAAACTGACGTACCTCAGCGACGTTTGATGGTTTGGGAAAATTTCGGATGCACTTCGTCTTTCCGTCACCTGGACTTATTCCATTGCTACCTACATTATGTCCAAGTATGTCCAAGGAATTTCACATTTCCATAGAGAAAATTACATTTGGATGGTCTGAGTGTGAGGCCGTATTGACGTATCGCCTCCAAGACCTCTCTCAAAACACTTTTCCCTTCATCCACTGTTGGTGTTGCAATTATCATTTCGTCAACGTAGCTGATGACTCTTTCTCGATTACTTAGTCCTGACGTAACTTTGGTGATCATCTCCTGAAAGTACATTTGTGGCGTGACTAACCCAAATGGCATGACGTTGTATTCAAACAGTCCATCATGTGTGAGGAAGGCGGTGTACTTTTTACTACATTCATCCATAGGTATCTGGTAGTAACCCGATGTCATATCCAGTGTGGTAAAGAATTTCCCTCCGGCTAACTTAAAAAGTTGCTCTTCGACTACGGGCATTGGGTAGTGCTTCCGTTCAGTGACTGCGTTTAAGGCCCTGTAGTCGATGCACATCCGGGTTTCGCCGCTAGCTTTACGTACCAGTAGTGCTGATGCAGCGTGTGGCGATGTACTCGGGCGAATTATGTCGTTTGCCAATAGGTTGCTTAAAATTTCGGATAGCTCCTTTTGTTGCGATAGTGGAACTTGATATCGTTTTCCGACTATTGGTCCTGGTTTGGTTACGTTAATCTCCATCGTGGTGGTGTTGCATCTGCCAAGCGTTGACACGTCTTCCGCAAAGCAATCTTTATACTCATGCAACATTGACTGTATCCCTTTGCGTTGAGTATCATCGAGTTGTTCGTTGATTTTAAAAGTTTCCGATTTCACTTGTAGCTGTAGCGACCCATTGTCGATGACAATGCGCTTATTTCCGCCGCATAGAACATCTCTTCCAGGTATAACGTTGCGTTTACACATTGGTTGTTGATTACTAGCTTTACCTAGGCCCTTCGCGTAGATTCAGCAGTTGATCCACCGAAGCCTTTAAAGCTTTTATATGTTGGAACGCATCGAATCGTCGATGGTAACACTTGTTTGCTTATCAATGAGTGATCGCTGCCTGTATCGACCAGGGCGTCGTACGATTTACCCTCAATGGTTACGTGTTGTATTATTGGTGGAAATCAACTCCACAACCTCTGCTACGTTTGGTTTAGTATTTACTCGACAGTCCTTGCTATCATGGCCGACTTTGGAGCACTTAGTGCAACGTTGTTTCTTTTGTGGTTGCGGACACTTAACTGCGACATGACCGTACTTATTGCAGTTGAAACATTTGATAGAACATGATGTTTGTCCCGCACCACCTGTGGGAATACTAGTCGATGATGACGTTGGGTTTTGCTGTTCGGAGTTAGTGGTCTGTACCGTTTGAAGGTTTTCTAAAGACTGCAATAACTCGTTGCTGGTGGCATATTGCTTTTTTTTCCGTTTAATTACAACGCGTTTGCCCCAATCGCTCAAACCTTGCTTCCTTTCGTGGCTGTTGTGTTTGACAAACTCCTGTCTTTTCGTGTCTATGCCCGCTTGCAATGCTGGTAATTTTCCATTCCCCAACCAAGTAAAATTATTTCCCCTCACTTTCGTTTAGTTCGGTTAATCGAAAACAAAAGTTATATGTAAAATTTCTGCTGACGTCGCTATCTAAGCATTGATGTTGATCGATTGAGTGTCCGTGTTTGTTCGCTGTACTTCGTTACGCCGTGCCGCTACAACAATAATATTGTTGTTCTCTCACAGCTCATGCGCAGTTGCGAGTATCGTTTCAAATCGTTTTCCGTTGAGCCAAGTACGCTGCTCCTTTCGTTGATTTTTCGTTGAGCGGGGAACGTTGCTCTATTTTGCGTTTGAAATATTTTCCGTTGAATCGACTGCGTTGCTATTTTCGTTGAACCGAGTGTGTTTCTCCTCTTTGTCGCGTATATATTTCGCTGAACGTCGACGTTGCTTTTTTTTCCCAGGCGCTGAGGAGAAATTGTCGTTCACTAGTTTATTCGATATGTATGTAACTTTTTTTTTTTTTTTTTCGTCGCTCAATGTGAGAATGAAAACATTTTACAGTTAGGATTTTGCTACATATAAACAGTGTACGAAAATAAACTATATTGTACAGTACTATTTCGTTTTGTTTCTTACTTTCATAATTCAAAACAAAACAAAACCCAACGGCTCAGTGCACTTTTCAATTATAAAATACTTTTTTTGAAAATTACAGGAAAATCAGAAAACAAAACCAAAAATTTTTTTATGTACTTATGCATTTGTAGTGACAGCAAATTGACATAGGAACTTCTCTTTTTGCTAATGACCGTACTTATAACGCTTAGTAAAGCTCAGCATGCATATTTCAAGTGGAGGCATCCTTTGAGAGCAGGGATGGGCAGTTTCAATTTGAAACGTTTTGTGTGTACAAATAAATATTTGTTGGAATTGTCACAAACAAAAAGCAAACGTTTGGAAACATGGTTCAATTATACCAGGTTAGCTTTTCGATGACAGATTCTGTCAGTTGCGGCCATCTTGCTCCCTAAAAAGTTGTCATTCACAAATTGGCAACTACGAATGTCTCTTCTTGGCAAATGTATGTAAAATTAGTACTTAAAAACAAAATCCCAAGATAACATTTTTTTTCAGCAGCACTTACAGTGTTTTGACTTTTTGTCTCAAATTAATTCTTTTAAATATTTTTTTTTTGTCAATGCGGAAAATTGGTAAGTTTGTAAAATACTTGTTAATTTAGCAATAAAATGGTTGTATCCTTTCCTTTTCAGAGTTACAGCATTGAGCTTTATTTAGCGTTCATCCGGCAGTGCAAATTGCAGGTAATATAAAAGTTTTGTGTGTGGAACTTTATAACTTTGATTCATGTTTTTGTTTTCAGGTATAACGGATAAATACACCACGTATGTATGTATTCAACCTCGTAGTTTTTAATTAGGTAGGTTCAATTGGCTGCCGCAAAGGGCACACTTAGGCCAGTTTTGAAGGTCCGTTGTGATACCACAAGCGTTAGGACACCATTATGCCTCCTCGAACCATCTAGATGACCTGACGAAGGCCATCAAATCCTTTATGCCCATCTCCGAATGTGATTTGCATCCCTGCTACAACCTATCAATATATCTGTGGTCATAAGCAATAATAGCTTAAGTCGACATATCATAATCGTATATTTCGGACTATTTTCATTAAATCAATGTCTCCAGTCCAAAACTTTCTACTGGAACATGTGTCTTGCGAAAACTAAAATAATTTGTTCAATCTGGAATGATTTCTGAAAAATAAGCCAAAATATCTCCATTTTCTTAGGTCGACATAAGCTGTTATTGCTTATGGCCACAGATATATGACCTTAGAAGGTATAGAGAAATAATGTTATTTGTATTCATAGTAAAAATTAAGAAGGGGCTTAAAGTTTGTTGCAGCCTTTTTGGCAGATAGATGTAAAAAAATAAAACAAACTTTAAGCGCCTGCCTAATTATGAATACGACACCTACATACCAGACCTGTACAGTACTGAGGGTCATTTTGATAGTCTCTGGTTAAAGCTAACCAGAGTTTAATTTCGGTACTTGTATATATTGGTACTTAAAATAAAACTATAAACATTTAATGTTGTTATTACTTTAGTAAATTTTGAAATGCCAAAATCAAGCTGTACGTTGTGTAGAAAAACCTGGACCCATGAAGGTTTTAAAATGTTCCATGTACCAAAAAATGAAGTAAAAAGAAAAAAGTGGTCCGAATCCTGTGGAGTTCACTTGAGTGAGACAGCAAAAATTTGTTCGCTGCATTTTAGTGCAGCTGATTTTGTATCACAATCTGATACTAAACGTGTGAAGTTTGCGAAGGACGCCTTACCTATGCGTGTAGAGTTTGTCGAAGATTCTCCTCAGTCTGTTGATATAGGAATAATACTACTACTATCCTACTTTTTTTCGAAAAGGGGAACAAATTATTCCCCCTTTTCCTTCCTTTGCAAATGCAACCCATACACATTTTACACATTGGGAGTGTCAAAGCCATCTGTCAAACGAAGAGCAAACCTTCTAGTAATTGAATCATGGTTTGGAAAATGTAACAAAATGTACAAAACCAAAATGACATGATACACGATGAGCAAATGTACTGTATTTTGTACTGTTTATTTTCGTGCCCTGTTTTTTAGTACTATACTATTTTCTTGATCCAACATTTTTTTTTTTATAGTTTACGAACTTGACATCAAAATTGTCAACCAAGAGCATGAAAACGTGTATTTAGGAAAGTTAGTTCGATTCCTATCGAGAGCTATTTATTTCGTCTTTCATGTTTAAAAATATTATTCCAATTGGTTAACCACATACCAAGATATGAGCGACTTCTCAACTACTCTTGATTATTTAAAAAAAAAGTTCAACCTCGTCTTCTAAAAACTTCCTATGAGAGCTTAACCTGAACAAAAGTTGGAACGAATTTCATACACATATTTGGTATGTCGCATAATCATTCATATTGATAAAAAAAAATTAAAATATGTGATTATTTCAAAACATACGGACGCAAATTAACCAGTGTTACTTTAGTTTTTTCTGTCGGTATTGGGTACCATAAGCAAGTTTTGTGTTGTCTTTCTATTTCATTAAAAAAATTTATAAAAAGTGCTGGTATCGAGAAATGTAAAGATATTTAAAATGTGAACGTCCGTATGCACAATTTGTTTTTTTTTTTAATATTTCGGTGCATATTTTAAAGAGATATCTTCTTATTCGAGGCTTTTCTTTATCGAAATTACAAGACAATTTTTACTTGTGTTGCCTGGTTATATGGCAAAATCGAATCATTTGCAAAAATCAGTGACAAACTTACCCACAACAAGGAAGATGTTCAGTCTTATTGTAAATTTCATGGGAAAAAATCTCCCAAAAATGTTTAATGGGGAAACAAAAACAAAGTGAGAAAATTGTTAGTGTTTCCCATTAAAATTTTTGGGAGATTTGTTCCCATGAAATTTACAATAAGGCTGGTTTGCTTTTTTATTACAGAAATTGTACATTTTTTCCGATGGATGCTTAAGTCAGTTTAAAAACAATTGTATCAATATTTTCGATCTAATAATTTTTTGTGCCAGGAAAATCTTAAACAGCGAAGAAAAATAACATGCGACTAATTTTAGCAGTTTTGGCCACGAAATTCGCAGAAATTTCAATTCGCTTCGCAAGTGACAATATTCGTAATAATCTAATGATGCATAATATGTCACCATGCCTTTAACCAGGTCACTTTACATACGTTCGAATTTGGCATAATACATATGTAACCAAGCCTGTAAACAGGTGGATCCGCACCTACTTTCAAGCATGGTCCCACTGGACCACCTGGTCCCCAAATTTTTGCAGGGTTATTACACAAATATATGTATATACATATGTATGTAGAATGAATAATTGAGGCGGTTAGAAGCAAAGGGTTGTAAGTCCCTACATCATAGCAAAAACGAAAATAAATAAGTTCAATTTCGTAAAACTATCTTACGAAGGACTTGATCAGTTTTCATGTGTATCAAATTTACAATACTATCAAACACACATTAGGAATAAACAATTGCACACATTTGTATCTGTAACATATATAGCCGATATATATCAAACCTCTTTAAGTCCTTCGTAAGATAACTTTGAAAAATTGAAGTTAATTATTTTCGTTTTTGCTATGATGTAGGGACTTACACCCCTTTGCTTCTAACCGCCTCAATTACAGAAATATACCCTGCAAAAAATACAATTAGTCTAGTATTAGTGCGGGATGAGTCGGAAAGATAAGAGAGATAAAACTGGCAGAAATGAGATTTTTATAGCTTTTTACGAGACTCTCTTTTGCTGACAGTTCTTTGCTGGAGATTTCAAGAAACAGACCCACTATTTCAAACGCTATACTGTTCTGCAAATATTTCCACCGCTGAGAATATACAAACATACATATCTATATGGATTGAAACGAATGGACGTTTATTTTGAGATTCCGCTAACTTCTTAACATTAGCCGGTTTCCAAATTGTGTTTTTTTTTTGGGTATACAGACAGTTTTCTCAATTTTTAGTTTAGTTGTGGATTTTTTGAAGTCCGTATAGCGGGAGAATATTACAACTTCAACATATGATAGTTTTCTGATTTTTTTCGTCAACTTCAACTCAGAAATACTGAAAACACATATCTTAACTGGCCCAATTTATTATTAAAATTGATAAATTGGAATAATTTTTTAGCTTTTTTTCAAAAAATTTGATTTTTTCACTCCAAGATAGAGGTCATAAACAGAAAAATATTGAAATATTTTGTTACAAATATGATAAATGTAAAAAAAATGTTATGATAAAAAGTTTTCATATGTTTCAAGGCAAATTCAATTTACTAAAAACAAAAAAAAACTTAACCTGCCCTGAACCCGTGCTTGAACCTGCGAACGCATGCATCATAGCCGGCGCGCTTACCACCTGCGCCACTGCTGTATATACAGTAAAACAGTCAGATACTGTAGTTAACAGCTTTGGCTTTTGGTGAAAACTTTTATGAATTATTACAAATTAATGAAGCACTTTTTGTTAAATATAATATGCCTATGCAAATAATAATTGGAATTATGCATGTTTTTATGTGATACACTCTGGCAATTGATTGTATGGAAAAAATGTTAGCCTATTAATATACAGATTCTTTGACAAACATATATTCTTTTTTACGGTTATGCAATGACCCACATTACCCAAATACCCTGCCCCACATTACCTGAAATTTTTTCTTTCATCGATTTTTGGGTTTTGGTTTGCTATTTTTCCAGACGAAAGCGTTCACAATTAAATTCCTTTTGCATCAAATTCAAGGAAAAAGTGATATGTGGCACAACAAATTATCTTATCTCGTTTGCACTGATTTTATTTTGGCTTGAATTAAGGCTAGAGTAAAATGATGCCCACAATACCCGTCTTTACTCTATTATTCCCTTTATATTTATTGTCTTACCAATAAAACTCTCGGTTTCGTCTCGGGCCCCTAAATATTTTAATTTGGATAGATATACATATATGTATATATTTGCTTGTGCATATATATTTATCTCAACCTGTAGGAGATGCATAATTTCGTAGTATAAGTATTTACTTTTAGTAGCATAAGTGTTACTTTAATATATCAATGGCAACCCTTTATTGAAAAGGATTGTATTGCATTCCACGCTGTAAGTTACAATCCACAAAAGCACTATTTTTGAAAAGCAATGAATTCTAATCCACAAAAGCTGTTTGCTAACAGCTATAAAAGGAGAACTCTCGAGTGAATGCCTTCACGTTCATTGTATAACTTTACAAGTAAGTTATGTCTCAGCTGTTCGCCCACAGCTGTGCTTGCCCATGTAAAAAGCTTGCTATTCAGAAGCTGCTCAACGCAGAGTCGTACTCATTGGAAGCAGAAAAAAAAAGGACCGATGCTATTGGAATATACATGATAAATAAATAAAAGAAATTAGCTGCCGCAAATTATTGTTTAAAGCGGATCAACTCAATTAGAATTATTTTTGCAATAGTTTTACTTATTTAACTACCACGTTTTGATATCTTTGAAATCTTAATAAAAAATATATGTGCTCCCTATAAAAGCAGCCATGTATTTAGTTCATGTTGTCATGACAATTTTCTTGTTCTTCTTTGATTACAAATAAATTGCACGTGCCAATTTTATCATTTTCTTCAAATATTTTAACGATAACAGTGTTTTTCGTATTTAGGGTGTATCTTACTGAACTTCCCTGCAAATTAAAGTGGGTCGTCTAAAATGCGCATGCTTATTTCTTGTTTTTCGTTTTGTGTTTACGTTTGTGTACCAAGCGTACAAATAAGAGTGCGTTTACGTGAACATCCGCGCTGCTTGGGCGCTGTACTTTTATGTATCCTTACTTTTTTAGAAAATGCTAAACAAAACTATGTTTTGATTGATATTTTAGAAAAATTAAAACGACTTGAATAGTGATGGATGGTTAGGAAGTCACCTGCTTCTCATCAGACCCCTTTTAGACAGGTGGATTTCAACCAGAGTCACTATTTAAAAAAATATGGTACTGTTCAATGCTTAATATTTATCAGATTTTGCCGAGTGGGATGTCAAAAGATGACCCAAGCATCAATAATCCGAAAGCGGAAACTAAAATTTTTATTTCTGTGAAAAGTTATAGGCAAAAAATGCCCTGCATCAGTCCAATATCGGGAACCTGATCCGTGGTATTTATGTGCGCGCTAAAAAAATAACCCTTACCCGGTTCAACACCGGCTATGCCATCCAAAGTATTTCCGCGCAGAACACTTTCGCAATTTTAGTGGTAACCAGAATGAAAACGGCAAACCACAAGCGGCATCTGTCAAATTATTTTTACACGTGTTCTTATGGGAAGTAATTTTTTGAACACGACGCGACAAAGCGGCAATCAATCACAGATGCCGCTGTCGCCAGATTAAATCTAATTCTATTTTGACAAGCGGCAGATGGTGGCGTTTGGTTTTTTTGACAATAAAAACGAAAGGAAGAGTAAATAACTTGTAAAATAAGTTCCAATTATTACAGAATATGTCTCTTTCACACTTTTTACAACATTTTTTGGTACTTTTCAAGATGATTCGCACCTGTCGCCCGTGCTCTCATTATAATCATGTCACCAATGCTTGACGGCAAATATCGTCAAGCTTCAGTTTTTCGTCGTTGTCGTTCGCCGCCGTCGTGTTCATTGTGGACGGGCCTTTTGTTTGCAAATATCTCTCAAACGAAATAAGACATTAAAATTTCGCGTTCGGATTCTTGTTACTGGGGTCTTACGCGTCTTTTGACACCCCACTCCAATAAATTTTAGGCATTGAACCGTAGTCTATAATGGTACCAAAAATATTTATGTACATAGTATATGAAAACAGAAAACTTCGGACCTTTTCAACCAGATACTTGGACTAATTAAAAATTGATATAAACAAAACTCGGAGAACTTTGGACTATGGCGGACAGACACTTGAAATAATAAAAAATCGGACAATGGCGGACAGACAATTTATTGCAACTAAGCCAGATATTTTCTAACTGGTTGATCATATGATTTGATGGAAATAACTTTATTAACAGCGAAAACCACATTTTATTATTGTTAATGTGGAAAATATATTTATTTTTATTCAGCTGAAGCTTATTATTAGTTATTTTCCAAATTTCTAAATACATTTTGACACTAAATTCAGTAAAAGAAATTAACTAACACAGCAACCCATCTGCAAAATTCATTCCATTTTATCACTAAGCTGTTGCATTCCTTCATTTTTAATCGACCAGCAACCCAGCCACGAGTGAGTGTCAAACGCTTGTTTGGCATCTGAGTGAGTGTGAAACTCCTTTGAGTTAGAAAGGGAGGGAAGAGAAAGAGATGCCGACGTATCTTACTTGTAGATCTTTACAATGTTCACGTTTAAGTTAGTTTAAGTATATAAACAATATAAAATGAAACCATTTTTTTGAACTTTTTTGTGGATACATTTGATATAATCGAATATAAACACAATAACGGCTCAGCGAATAAAGGCCTAACGAACTAACGCCTAAAAAAAAATGAAATATTGCCTAAATATTTCATATAGGAATGAGGCGGTTGTTCATAGTGGAAGGATATCTAACATTTTAGGCATTTCTTCATTAAAATTGTTAGGTGATTCTTCATAATGAAAACCTAACAATCGAAAATTAATGAAATGGTATTTATTCATTTTTGATTGTTAGGAATTCTTTCCTTAACGTTAGGCGCTTTTTCATTTTGCTAAAAGTGTGATTTCTATTGCTATTATGCGTTTTTGGGGTGTCAAAAGACGCGTTTTGACCTTGGCGGCCTGTATCATTTTCTTCTTTTGGCAGTTTGTAAGCGTAACAATTACACTGTTATGGCGTTATTTAAACTTTGGTGATATTGCACTTGGGTGTATGCAATAAAGCCATATGATTTAATTTCAAGTTTCATTGAGATATAAGGCCATATGGCTTTATTGCCCATGGCTTTATAGCACTGTACCAAAAAATCGATCGAATTTATATTCCAAATTTTCATTTTTTATTATCATTATATTATATTTGAAACTAAAGACTATTATATCATGAATCGGGATTTAAAGGGTATAGTAAAAAATGAAAATTGGGAATATAAAATATATTTTCTTAAAGTTCTTAAGTAAGAATTTTAATTCGGTTAGGCCTTCTTTCATTGGGCGTTATTTCATAATGAAAGAAACACTAACAATTAAGACTTTCTTTCATTTTTAAAATTAGGCTTTCCTTCATTTTTAAAGTTAGGCGTTCTTTTTTAGGCATTCTTTCATTTCGAAAAATTAGGCGCTAGTTCGTTAGGCCTTTATTCGCTGAGCCCACAATAACACATATGTATATCGTTATGATGCAATTTAAACCTAAAATTATTCTAGAACGCTCTTAGATAAGTACTACGTACGTAAAGAAACACCTGTTTGGCATGTAAGTAATAACTGTATATGAAATTATTATTCCATAAAGCAAATTGGAATTGGAATTGAATGCCTTCACTTTGCGACTTAGTACATCTCTAGTAGTAGCGCAACTAACAGCTGACTTACTCCGAATCAGCACCACACACAAACCGCACAGGGAACTTTGTATGCAATAATAAAGCAATCGGATTTTAATGCTGAAACATTGAACGTGAGGGCAAAAAACTCCCAAATTATTAGATATAAAGCAGTTTTAACAGCTATTAATTGTACATTTCATTATATATGAAAGTTTCTAGTTGCAATTTTTACTTTCAAGCAACTCTGAACGTTATTTTCTCCATTCCACTTTGTTGGAGTACCATCATCCACTGCTTTACACTCTGATTCGCAAAAAAAGATGCCAAACTAGTGGAGTTAAACAATGCTTTGCGAATTACATTCCCTCGAGAGGTACCTAAGCCAAATTTAATAATAAATAAGGTAGCCGTATTAGTTGAACAGTGTCAAACTGCTCGCTAATATTTCTATCATTAACTGTTAAACAATAATATTACTAAACATATATAGCAATATTTAGTTGAACAGTGATAAACTGGTCGCTAATATTGTTAACTAGCATAAATTCAATAATTTATCAACATACATATATATACATTTGTTTAGTAATAACCTACCACTGATCGCTAAGCTAATTTTTTTATACCTAGTAGTGCTTCGCACACAAGGTATATTAACTTCATTTGCCTAACGGTAGTATGTAACGGCATAAACGAATCGAGATAGATATTGACTTATATATATCAAAATGTTCAGGAGGAGAAGAGAAATTGATTGAGCCATGTCCGTCCGTCCGTCCGTCTGTAAACACGATAACTTGAGTAAATCTTGAGATATCTCAATGAAATTTGGTATACATTTTCCTTTTTACTTATCTCGGAGCGCTATTGAAAATAGGCAAAATCGGTTAAAAGCCACGCCCACTTTCTATATATATAATATTTTCGAAAATACAAAAAGAGTGATTATTCAGTACATAATACAACTATAAAGATAAAACTTGGTGTGTACTTTAGCGTTAAGGCAAAAAATAAATTTTTGAAGAAATTTTTAAAAAGGGGCGTGGCACCGCCCACTTTTGATTAAGTCAAATTTGGAAATATTATTAATCATAAATCAAAAACCGCTCAAGATAGCAAAATAAAATTCAGCACACATATTTATATTAATACAGGCAATATTTCGAAAAAAATTAGCGAAATCGGGTTAGGTCCACACCACATTCTATACGAAAGATTTTGAAAAGGATCATAGATATATTGAATATGCTATAACTTTGCTTAAACTAGCTGTATATCATTTCTATTTCACCAATAAAGTGTTCGTGGGCAAAGAAAGTCAAAAGCACAAAATTTTTGGAAAATGGGCGTGGCCCCGCCCCTTTATGGGGGATTATTCCACAAAACTTTCCCTGCCATAACTCCGGTAAAAATTTACTTATTGAAACGATATTTAGAGAAAGTGTTCAACATATAAAGCTAACTCTTTGCTGTAAAAATAAACAAAATTGGTGAACAGACACGCCCACTTTTTGTACACAGTTCTAAAAAATTTCTTCGTAAATTTAAAATCGCGATATTTCCATAACTGTATAAGTTATATAAATAAGATTTTACACACATAATAAGCTTTTTAAGCAAAACTAAACTGTATAAAAATGTTGTGGAGTTTGGTGAAGTAGGCGTGGCGCCGCCCACTTTTTAGCAAAAAAGGTCAGCTATTTTCAAAAGCGATTGCTTGAAATTTCAAGAAGGCATTTTCATGAAAGTTAGTGAGGTGCTTCCCAATAGTTTGTAGTATACTCCTGCCAAAAATTACGCAAATCGGATAGCAAACACGCAAAATAGACGGACAAGTAGTTAACACCTTTTTTTGTATTAATTTTTTTAATTTTCATACCTTTCATGAACCTGGGGAAAGCTATTTATATTTTGTTATTTAGTGATAGTTTAATTGTGACGTCACAGGGCATCATAGCTTAGAAGTTAGAATTTCCTAACAGCGGCTTTGGTGCAGACACTGGTTCATATCCCAGTGTCCGAAAAGGGATCTGATGATGAGCTTGGAAACTCTGAAACATGTAATCCTATCCATAGCTGTGATTTAACAATGTAATTTTTCTCCAATTATCAATTTTTCCCAAAAACTGGCAATTAAAAATTTATTGTTTCTCTGTGTCGCGAGCTTGCAAAAACTTACAAATATGTAAAAACAAGAAAGACCGCAAAAACCAACAAAAAAAGTTTAATTTACCACTTGCAATAGAAATGTTTTTATCGAAAACAATCAGTTGCCTTTATAACAAATTTTCAGTTATTAAAATAGACCTGAGTAAATTAGGATACCAAAACAGATCACTACTAGGTATTTAATGTTCGGTTACACCCGAACTTAGACTTCCTTACTAGTTGTAAATGTTATTTTAAGGATTCAACTACAAGTTTCAACTTAAAATTCAACTTTACGTTGTTCTACCCACAACCCAAAACTCTACTCCAAATATAATTTTAATTGGAATTATAAATATTATAACTAAACCTAAATTTCTTTTGTTAAATCATTTAGGTGCATGAATTCGAACATTTCATTTTGTTAACATGTTTTAATTAAGACATTGATTGTTAAAATTTGATACGTTCAGTTCAAACATTTGCAATCAGCTTTAACTCTTTGCGTCACAGCCTTTATATGGCAAAGAGAAATACAAATTATAATTTAACTTTTTAGGAGGATCATAGGTGTCATTTTTTTTGTTAAACATCATTATTTTTTAAATAATCTCATAGCTTGCTTATCTACGGCCCCCCTTACATAAGTTATTCGTAAGATGTGGGTCTGTTGAGTAAAGCAAAAGGTAAGTAAATAGGAGAACAAGTTATCTATTGACTACTGAATTGATTGAAATAAAACTGTCTTCGGAACACACCTCTGATGTAAGTAGTTTCTCTACATACCAAATACATATATACAAACAACAACTTTGTGTCAAATCTCTTCTGCAACTTACGTATTATCTTCTCGTAATACCATTTTTCATCTCATAGTATAGTCATATATAATTGCTACTTCGTTTGAAATGAAACGTTATTGATCTAAAAAATATCGAATTAGAGGTGATAGGTGACGTCAATTGACGTTATTTCGCATGGCACATGGAAGTAACTTCAATTGACGCCATTGGTTTAGCTACTCTTTCAAAAATCTCATCATGACTTTTTAATATTTAACTTTATAAATTTTAAATTAAAAATCTATAGTTTTTTTAAACCTATTTTTCATTTTATAATATGTGACCCGGTCTATGAAAAGGTGGCTCAAAAATATTTTTTCACTTTTTTCTGGTTTCGATAGTTTTTGAGACGCTCTTTACGTGGTGAAAACTAAAAAGTCCTATCTTAATTAGAAGTGTACTAAAAAGTAGTTTTCTTCGTCGCTATCCTGTTTCTCGCAATTCCTTTTTTGAGAAATAAGCCACTTTTTCATAGGCCGGGTCACATATGCAATTCAGCACGCGGTATATTACTTTTTTTGGATGATTTATTAAAGGAAAAGGTTACTATATCTGCATATTGATTTACTTTTTGAAAATGGATGTATGCAACCCATATCAGCAAGGGAGGTGAGTATCGATAAACCTTTGTCCTTCATGTGATTTCCGTCCAGATGGTAATGTGGTCGAAGCAACAAATGTTTAATTTCTTTATGCCAGCTTTCAGCCAAGTTACCGGTGTTAACCATATTGTCAGAAACCAAATCAGCAATAATTTGAAAGCTATTGGCTTCCACATCCAATATAACGGGCCCCTTAAGTAATAAGTTGCGCAGCTGAAATAAAGAATGAAGATATAATGTACCCACATGAGGTTTTGACCATCTACTGCCACCTTCTTCGACATCTTCTTCAAATTTAACCCATCTTGCAATTTCAATCCACTCAAAATCATTGCAAAATTTTACCAGATTCTGCATTTCGGAAAATACTGGACGTACTTCATTAATGCCATCACCTTCAATTATAAATTTTACATTCTGCTCCAGCGGTATTTCTGTAAATAAAAAAATTGTGTTGTTCACGATGTCATTAGCTTTAAACTACGGGAAGTAACACAAATTGAAAATATTAATTACTAGACAACCCGCTCACGCTTCAGTGAGTCTCAGAACGAAAGAGCATATCGACAGCCCCACTGCAAAACTCCGTAAGTCACTATTTTTCCAAAAACAAGGTTCTGAGCCTTTTTCATAGATCGTGCTGTTTCGCTCATTAAAATGCAGTCAAAATCGGGTTACAACTTCCCGTTTCTTTCCAGTGATGAAATGTAATAACCGTCGATCATATACATATGCTATATATCACAGTTTTTTCCCTCTCCTGAAAACTTTTTGGTTATGAACATACAGGGTTTTGCAGCGTGGCTGTCGATATATGAATAAGAGACACCAACACGTATGTACATACATATGTTCGAGCAAAGCTACTCACTACATTTGCTCGATGTTTTCTATTATTGTTCATTTTCTCAAATTATTCAGAGTGACTTTATAAATAACAGCTGATCGGTTGAGTAGCAAATTTTTATTATGAGTACCAACCCCCTTTTTAGATGACGACACCCGCAAACGAAATAAGGACTACGATTAAAAGGCATGCACCTGAAATGTCCGGCCACTCAATGGGGAAGGTGCCGCTGCCGGATAGTTGGGGCCCTGACGAAGGTAATATGAACATACCACCTTGTAACATTTACTGGAGTGGGCATGTCGACAAGCGCAGATTTGGCGAGGGATTTGTGGTGGGAGAGACAATTCGTAATCGAGTACTGTCGTTAACACCCGTGAATGAGCGTCTCGGGTAAAAGTGCGATTATTTAACATCTCGTTTATCTGCGCGCACGCTCCGATAGAAAAGAAGGACGACGTGGAAAAGGATGCAGGAACAGACCCTTCTTCTCGGAGCATGCGTACATTGTTTATAACATATCTCTAAGTACCGTTAAAGGAAGGGAACTTTGTAGAAACCTCAAAACAACCAATTGGAGCCGTTTTGAAGGGTGTCTGAAATCAAAGCTTCGGCAACCAGAGGCGACTAGTAATTTTGAGGATATGGAGAAATCCACAAATATCCTAACAGCGACACTAACTATAGCGTATAAATCAGCCTGTCCCCTTAGGAAACCCAGAAAAGTCAAATTGTTTCTTTTAGAGCTTTCGCACAAAGAAACCAAAAGTTTTCTGGGTTCTGCTGCTTAAATAATGCAAATATAAGTAATTGTTGTTATTTTGTTTTTGTTTTTATTCTTTTTTTTTTTCTATAATTTTATATGAGTTCCACTGTTTGTTATTTATCTTCACCCCACACACACTCTTTTGCCTTTCACAATTTTCATCTTTTGGGATGGCTTTCAATGCAAAAACTTAACGTTTTTAAGAAATGCCTTTCTTTTTCTTGCATTTTAGTTAAGCGATATCAAGTAATTTTTAAGTTACTGATGTACTATATATTGTCTTTTGTAAGAAGAATGAATAAATATTATTATTATTATTATAAACAAAACGAAACCACCTTGGTGGAGTAAAAAGCTGGGTTTCCTAAGGAGCCAGACTAGAGACTTATTTAAGCTAGCAAAGCTGTACAAGAAAGAAGTTCGTATAGGTAAAAGAGTCTCTTGGCAAAAATTCTGTGGTGATCCCCAAAGTAAAAATCCCCAAAATCAAATCCCCAAACAAAATTTCCATGCTTGGAATAAACAATATTACCGTATAAAAAATAGTAAAAACATTGTTTGATCTGAGCTCAAATTCGTATTTATGTACATATGTATAACCATATTTTAATTTTATGTCCTTACCTACATACATATTTTTACCTGTGCATATGTGGAACTATTAATCGCAATAATTCAATCATATTAAATTGGAGTTAGTATCAAAACAATAACGACACGAACGGAACAAATGCAGAACAGCTCCAACTCTCTGATAAAAAAACCAAAAATTGGGATCGGTAGACATTGTGATCGTGAACATAACGGAATTTTTTTTTCTGGGTGAAACAACAACAACAAAAGTTATAGAAGGTCAAAGTTTATATAAAGCATTTCTTAAAATCAAAATTTCTCAAATCTAACCAACCGATTTCAAAAAAGTTTATGTTGTTTGATTGGTATATAAATTACCTTTAATTTATGTGATCATTATAAAGTTAATGTAAAATTATACTTATTTAAAAAAAGTAAAAAAAAAATTGTAACCCTTATTTTTCCCTTAAGTTGCTTTACTACCTTTACAAATAAATGTAATTTTCAATGTATCAAAAGACGCGTCTTGACCTCCGTAATAATAATCGGAAGGGGGAAAAGCAATATTTTGTTTCAGTGAAAAGTTATTAGAAAATTGACCCTGGTCAGATCCCCAATTCGAGGCGTGATCCATGGTATTTATGTGCAGAACACCTTTCCGCATTGGCGGCTTTCGGCGGCGCTTAAAAAAAAACAAGTAAGGAAGTCTTGGTTTGGGTGGAACCGAACATTAAATACCGAGTAGTGATCTGTTGTAGAGTCCCAATTTAGTCTATTTTAATCAGGGACGGGGACTTTTATTCCTTTTAAAATAAAAGTCCGAAGAAAAAAGTTATTTCTAGACTTTTATTCTTATCCGGACAAAAATAATCGGACAACTCGGACTTTTTGACGGCAACTGATTGTTTTCGATAAAAAACACTTCTGTTGTGAGTGGTAAATTAAATTATCACTAAATAACAAAATATAAATGGCTTTCCCCATGTTCATGAAAGGTATGAACATAAATACAATTAATTAAAACTAGGTATAAAAAAGGCAGTAGGCTCTAACTACTTGCCCGTAAATCTTGCTTGTTTGTTATTCGATTTGCGTAATGTTTAGTAGGAGTTTACTACATACTATTGGGAAGCATTTCACTAACTTTCATTGAAATACCTTCTTGAAATTGCAAGCAATCGCTTTTGAAAATAGCAGACCTTTTTTGCTGAAAAGTGGGCGCCACGCCTACTTCAACAAAATCCACAGCATTTTTTTACAATTTAGTTTTGCTTAAAAAGTTTATTATGTGTGTAAAATCTTATTTATATAACCTTTACCATTATGGAAATATCGCGATTTTAATTTTACAAAGAAATTTTTCAGAACTGTGTTCAAAAAGTGGGCGGGTCCGCTAAAAAATTTTGTTTACTTTTACAGCAAAGAGTAAGCTTTAGGTGTTGAGCACTTTCTCCAAATATGGTTTCAATAAATCAATTTTTAGCGGAGTTATGGCATGAAAAGTTTTGTGGAATAATCCACCATAAAGGAGCGGGGCCACGCCTATTTTCCAAAAATTTTGTGTATTCGACTTTCTTTGCCCCCGAACATGTTAGAGTGGAAATAGAAATGGCATACAGCTAGTTTAAGCAAAGTTATTGCATATTCAATATATCTATGATATTTTTCAAAATCTTTCGAATAAAATTGGGCGTGGACGTTTCCCGATTTCGCTAATTTTTTTTGGAATATTGCCGGTATTAAGATAAATATGTGTGCTGAATTTCATTTTGCTATCTTGAGCGGTTTTTGATATATATATTATAATAATATTTCCAAATTTGACTTAATCAAAAGTGGGCGGTGCCACGCCCCTTTTTCAATATTTCTTCAAAAATTAATTTGTTTGCCTTAAAGCTAACGTACACACGAAATGTTATCCTTATAGGTGTATTATGTACTGAATAATCACTCTTTTTGTATTTTCGAAAATATGATATATATAGAAAGAGGGCGTGAATTTGAACCGATTTAGCCTATTTTCAATAGCGCTCCGAGATGAGTGAAAAGTAACCTGCACACCAAATTTCATTGAGATATCTCAAGATTTACCCAAGTTATCGTGTTCACAGACGGACGGATGGACGGACATGGCTCAATCAATTTCTCTTTTCCTCCTGAACATTTTAATATATGTAAGTCAGTATCTATCTCGATTCGTTTATGCCGTTACATACTACCGTTAGGCGAATGAAGTTAATATATCTTGTGTACGAAGCACTACTAGGTATAAAAATCCTGGGCTACGCCATGCCAACTCCGGGTGGTTGCCTGAACCGTGGGAACGTGCCACGGTACGCACACTTTTTCACTTTTTTGGCTCAGCCTAATGTGCCATTACAATAACCACATGAAAATGACAGAAAATTGTGAACTTTAACAAATATCTCGCAAACTTCTAAAAATATCGGATTTCCCCCTCCAGATTATTGTTACGGAGGTCAAGACGCGTCTTCTGATACCTCTCTCGAGATTTTTGGACGTGTATTAAGAGTTGACTTTCGGTGGCAAGTATTACCAACTTAACAGGATAGATACTAAAACGTTGTTTTTCGAATACAAGATAATTAAATTACCTATGCAAAGATACCAAAATTTTAAAAATCCATTCATTGGTTTTCGAGAAATGTTCATTTTAAAAACCGCTTTATATGAGCTTTGACCCTTGATAACTCTTGTTGTTGTTGTTTCCCCCGAAAAAGAAGTATTCGGTTGTACTCACCTTACTAATATCTAACGATCCTCATCCTTTTTTATACCTAGTAGTGCTTCGCACACAAGGTATATTAACTTCATTGGCCTAACGGTAGTATGTAATGGCATAAACGAATCGAGATAGATATTGACTTATATATATCAAAATGTTCAGGAGGAAAAGAGAAATTGATTGAGCCATGTCCGTCCGTCCGTCCGTCCGTCTGTGAACACGATAACTTGTGTAAATCTTGAGATATCTCAATGAAATTTGGTATGTAGGTTCCTTTTCACTTATCTCCGAGCGCTATTGAAAATAGGCAAAATCGGTTAAAAGCCACGCCCTCTTTCTATATATATAATAGTTTCGAAAATACAAAAAGAGTGATTATTCAGTACATAATACACCGTTAAGGATAATATTTGGTATGCACTTTAGCGTTAAGGCAACAAATACATTTTTTAAAAAATTTTTAAAAAGGGGCGTGGTACCGCCCACTTTTGATATAGTAAAGTTTGGAAATATTATTAATCATAAATCAAAAACCGCTCAAGATAGCAAAACAAAATTCAGCACACATATTTATATTAATACAAGCAATATTTCGAAAAAAAATTATTGAAATCGGGTTAGGTCCACCCCCAATTTTATACGAAAGATTTTGAAAAGGATCATAGATATATTGAATATGCTATAACTTTGCTTAAACTAGCTGTATATCATTTCTATTTAACCTCTGAAGTGTTCGTGGGCAAAGAAAGTCGAAAGCACAAAATTTTTGGAAAATGGGCGTGGCCCCGCCCCTTTATGGGGGATTATTCCACAAAACTTTACATGCCATAACTCCGGTAAAAATTGACTTATTGGAACGATATTTAGAGAAAGTGTTCAACATATAAAGCTAACTCTTTGCTGTAAAAATAAACAAAATCGGTGAACGGACACGCCCACTTTTTGAACACAGTTCTAAAAAATTTCTTCGTAAAATTAAAATCGCGATATTTCCATAATTGTATAAGTTATTTAAATAAGATTTTACACACATAATAAGCTTTTTAACCAAAACTAAACTGTATACAAATTTTGTGGATTTTGGTGAAGTAGGCGTGGCGCCGCCCACTTTTTAGCATAAAAGCTCTGCTATTTTCAAAAGCGATTGCTTGGAATTTGAAGAATGTATTTCAATGAAATTTTGTGAGATACTTCCCAATAGCATGTAGTATACTCCTGCCAAAAATTACGCAAATCGAATAACAAACAAGCAAGATTTACGGGCAAGTAGTTAACACTCTACTGCCTTTTTTTTATTAATTTTTTTTATTTTCATACCTTTCATGAACATGAGGAAAGGTATTTATATTTTGTTACTTAGTAATAATTTGATTTACCACTCACAACAGAAGTGTTTTTATCGAAAACAATCAGTTGCCTTTATAACAAATTTTCAGTTATTAAAATAGGCCTGAGTAAATTAGGATACCAAAACAGATCACTACTAGGTATTTAATGTTCGGTTACACCCGAATTTAGACTTCCTTACTAGTTTTTTATTTGGTAGTTGGAGCTATACTGCATTTACGCCGTGCATTTTGCCGCCAAGTTGAACGTGTGGATGGTAGCTTAGCCGATTATCAAGTCAATGTTTGCAATCAAGTCCTGGCCGGGGAAGTTTTTTTATTTTATTATAGTTTAATAATAATTAATTAAGTTTTTTTTTAATTAAAAGGATTAAAAATGTTTGTTTTGGCTATTTTATTTTTCTAAAAAAAAACATAGAGCCTTGAACTAGTACTCGTATTGAACCTACGCCGATTGTCGAAATCTTTAGCCACTAGGCTACGGTACTTTATTAGATTCAATGGCAAAATAGCCAACGCATTACTAACTGACCCAATTGATGAAAAGCATTGTTATTAAAACAAAAGCATAACATTTTCATCTATTCTTTAATAAACATATTTTCATATACTACATATGTATATGACTCACTCTGTATTATATGTTTACTTATTATGTATTGCTATGTACTGAATTTTCTGCAATTTATCTATAAAAAAACTTGTATGTATTTGTGAAATCAAAATTTTTGTTGATAGTATGTAATTTGGAAAACAAATAAATTTGTATTTGCGTTTGTTTGGTTGTTGTGTTTTCCGACAGGGTGGATATTAGATTCATATTGGAACGAATTTCCGTCGTCCCTTGTCAATTTTGGTTTTGTAGCAAACCGGTTTCGTCGATGCGACATCTTCAATGCTTTATTTCGTTCTGATTTTTGTCTATCCGTTGTCATGTATTTATAGTCTGGACACTGTATCAGGTAGTGTTAGTCTGCGTGTACATGGGTCGTGTCCCACGACCGTACCCGAATGGGTACCTGCAATGAGGGTTGTTTCTGACGATCATTCATTAGTTGTACATGTTAGGTCAGGTAATTAGTTTGTGTCAGGTTGGTTTCGACGCTCGTTAGTAATGTAGAAGTCGGTAATTTTTGACTTCTGATTCGTTTTGTGTGTCTGTTTGTTTATTGTTGGTCGTTTTTTTTATAGTACCTGCGGTGTTGTCTGGTTTGCTGTATATTAGTTTCAGGGGTTCAAATATTGCGTCAGAAATGGTGTTAGTTTGTTCGTTTATTACCCTCCCGTCAAATGTCTTAAGTTTGTATATTTCCATGTTTTCGAGCACATTTAAGCGTCGCCCCTTTCTTTCTACGTGCAGTGTTCTGGCTGTATTTTTGATGTTGGCGGGGGTGCATTTGTTTTCGAACATGTGATTTGCGAAGTTCGACTCTGGTGTGATAGTGGGTTTTCGTGTTTTCCTGTTGTAGTCCCTGATGTGCTCTCGGAAACGTGTACTTATTTTCCGTCCGGTTTGCCCTATGTAGCTGTGCTGGCATTCGCAGGTAAGCTTATATATTCCATGTTCGCTGAATGGCTCTTCCGAGTTAGTATTTGTTTTTAGTTTTCGCCCTAAGTTGTTTTATGTTCTGAATGCTATGTTCATGTTGTGTTTCTTGAAGAAGTTTGCCAGTTTGTATGTCGTTTTTCCAGTGTATGTCATTGTCGTCCAGATCTTGTATTTTTCTTCTGCTTTATGTCTTTTCTGGGATCCATGCTTCCTTCGGAGCGTGTCTACTAGACCTTTTTTGTATCCGTTGCTTGTAGCTATGTCGTATATGGTGGTAAGCTCTTTCTTGTATGATTCTTGAGTGAGGGGTGTTCTCTGAAGCCTGTTCACTAGGTGTCTTAATGCCGCATTTTTGTGCTGTTGGGGATGGTTTGATGTGGAATGAATTATGGTGTCCGTTGTTGATTTTCTGTAGATGTCGTATTTAAATTTGTTTGTGGTTCTGTCAATCTTTATCGTTAGGTCCAGGTAGTTCAGTTCTCCTTCTTTCTCGGTCTCCATAGTGAATTTTATATTTTCATGCTGTTTGTTTAAAAACTCTAGTATTCGTTCTTCATTGTTAGTGTTCAATATACAGATAATGTCGTCGACGTACCTTGCGTAAAATGTCACTCCTAGTTCAGTTTTTAGTTCTTGCATGTATTTTGTTTCCAAATTCTGCATGAATACTTCCATGAGAATGGATGATGTTGGGTTCCCCATTCCCAGTCCGTTTGTTTGTCTGTATATCTTATTGTTGAACATGAAGTAATTTTGCTGTAAAGTTGTTCTTAGTGTGTTCGTAATCTGTGCTGTTCTGACCGTATTTTTGGTTTTATCACGTAGTGTTTTGTTTACTATGTCCAATGTCCCTGGAAACGGTATATAAGGGTACAGGTCTTTTATGTCAAATGAGACGATTGTGCTTTTATCTGAGAGTTTGACGTTTTCAAGTCTTTCCATTAGTTCGCTTGTATTCTTTATCGTATGCTTATGGTCGAGTTCAAGCGTGTCATTTAGTATCGTCTTTAGATGCTTTGATAGTTTGTAACCCGGCGCTGACTTGAAATTTATTATTGGCCGCATTGGCGTATCCTGCTTGTGAATTTTTGGTAGCGCTATTACTGGGGAAGCTGATTTAATTATTAATTTGTGTCAGACTATGTCCCGTCCTCTCGTCTATTAATTTTGTAGCATTTTTTATAGCCCCTTTGATTTCCATCTGGTATTTATCGGTTGGGGCATAATCAACCAAAACCCCACTTTACCTTTTACCCTTTTTCAGGCATTCTTTCATTTCGAAAAATTAGGCGTTAGTTCGTTAGGCCTTTATTGTTGTTGTTGTTGTTGTTGTTAGCAGTGCTTCGCCCTGCCCAAAGGGCCAGTACACTCCTAGTTGTCATCGGGCTCTTCTAACGGAAGCCCAAGGAAACGCGCTGTTTCAACAGGGTTGGACCAAAGTGATAGGGGAGTTAGAAGAGTATGTTCCGAGGAACACGAAAAGAGGTGTTGCGTGTCATGGGGGGCCATACCGCATGCAGGGCATGTGTTCGTAATGGTGGGGTTCAGTCTGGACAAATAGGAGTTCAGCCTATTGCAATATCCAGACCGGAGTTGAGCCAGCATGACTCTAGTCTCCCTCGGAAGGACACGTTCTTCCTCAGCCAGAACGGGTTGTTGGGCACCAATAACGGGGTTCACAGGCCGGGATCTGAGGGATCTGTCCACCGACTCAGTGTGGAGGTCCTTTAGGGCCCGCCTATGGTCCCGCAGATCAAACGGCAACGAGATGTGATGTCGGATCTCATCATAATGCTTTCGGAGATGTTTCCTTATGTCTCTGGGGGGCGGAGTTTCATCCAATAGCTGTCGATTTGGATAACTGGGTATATGACAGTTCAGTTCAGAGACCAGTTGGTGTCGTGAAGGTAAGGCGACCATATGGGCGCAGCATAATCAATAACCGGTCGGCCAATAGCCTTATAGGTGACCAGCAAGGTTTCTTTGTCCAGTGACTTGAGGATCTTGTTGCGGCTTTGTACCTTTGAAGCTATTGCGGTGGCATGATTACCGAAGGTGAGGCTATTGTCGAATGTAACCCCTAGAATTTTGGGGTGGTTGACTGCAGGTAGTGGAACACCATCTACGTGGACATTCAACTCCTGCCCCATCTGCGCATTCCAAGTGCTAAATAGTGTCGCCGTAGATTTAGTCGGGGACAGTGTCAGGTTCCGCTCTGTGAAGAAGCTGGAAAGATCGCGCAGGTAGTAATTGAGTCTGGTGCATAGTTCGTCCGTGGAAGGTCCTTTGCCCGTAGCCATCACAGTGCAGTCGTCAGCGTACGAAACGATGGAGACCCCCTCTGGTAGGGGAGGGCCGCTCGAGATGTAGAAGTTAAACAGAAGGGGTGAAAGGACACCACCCTGCGGAACCCCTTGTCTAATTCTTCTAGGTCTACATCTCTCGTTTCGGAACTGCACTGACGCCAGCCGACCGTTTAAGTAGTTGGCGGTCCAACGTTTTAGGCCGGCAGGAAGCGGTCTCATCTCTGCTGCTGTCTAATCTCCATGCTCCTCCAATATTGTTCTCAGACTCTTTTAACGAAAGTCTCAGGAAAGTGACAGGTCTTTAAGGAGTGTGGCGTGGTTGACTGTGTCGAAGGCTTTCGACAGGTCAAGTGCCACGAGAACCGTCCTGTGGTTTGGTTGGTGTTGGTTCAAACCGAAGTTAATCTGCGTCGTGATGGCATTCAATGCCGATGTTGTGCTATGATTTTTACGGAAGTCATGTTGATGATTGGCCAGCTGCAGGTTTGCAGTATAGTATGGGAGCAAGATAGCCTCTAACAACTTCACTACCTGCGAGAGGAGAGATATCGGACGATAAGAATCTCCTTGATTAGCCGGCTTCCCAGGTTTCAGGAGGGGGACCACAGTCGCGTGTTTCCAGGTATGTGGTATTACGAAGGTGGTTAGTGGGGGGTTGAATATAGCCGCCAAGTACTTGTGCCCCTCGTGGCCGAGGTGTTTCAGCATCTTCATGGCAATTCCGTCGGGTCCGAGTGATCTAGAAGGTTTCGCCTTCCTTATAGCTTCCTTAACCTCTGCAGCGGAGACGACAATGGGCGCGGCTGTGTGTTTGTGCGCACTTCGAATGACTTTTCTCTTAGCCCTATCCGCAGGAGAATGCACTATAAATTGCCGGCAGAATGCGCTCGCGCATTTCCTGGGGTCCGATTTGACGCAATCGCCGAAAGCAATGGCGACCTTGTCATTGTATTTGGTCGGGTTGGATAGGGCCTTGACTGTCGACCATAGGTTGCCGACACCGCCGGAGAGGTTGCATGACTCTAGGTGTTCTTTCCACTTTTTCAATTTGTGGTTATTGACAGTCCGACGGATTTCTGCGTTGAGATCCTTTATTCTTGGGGTTCAAGAGTCTCACTTGGTCACTTTCTCTTGCCATTGCCGCTGCTTCCGCAGGGAAATTCGGCCGAATTTCCGGGTTTCTGCCAGCAGGGATGAAGCGGCCGGAGGCTGAATCGATGACTTTGCGAAGCTCTTTCTCACCTTTGCAGACGTCCGTCCGTGTGGGTAGGTCAGCGAAGGAGTGCTCTGTATAGTCCGTGAAGCGGTCCCAGTCCGCTTTACTAAAGTTGATGTACGTTCGTTTTTCTGCCGTTATGAAGTCGGACGGTCGTTCGATGTTTAGTAGGATGGGTAGGTGGTCTGATGCCAGTGTAAGCATTGGTTGCCAGTTAACGTGGTTGCCCGCACTTGAAATGGAGATGCCTGGCGAGCTGTGGCAGTTACCTGCCACCTTAGTGGGGGCATCTCCATTCAATGTCCAGAATGCCGAGTTGTCTATTTGCTCTGCGAGTGCGAGCCCTCTGCTATCTGCTGGCAAGTTGGAGTGCCAGAGATCGTGATGTGCGTTGAAATCTCCTAGGATGAGGCAGTTATCGCCCCTTAGCAACGTACTAATATCAGGGCGATAATCACGGGGACAGCACGTAACAGGGGGAATGTATATATATATCACTCGCATGTCGACGTCGCCTGTCCGGACTGCTATGCCCTGGCATTCAAGGGTAGAGTCCCTGGGGTCAACGTTCGGGGCAAATAGGTTATACTGTACAGTATGGTAGGTGATGAATGCAAGGCCGCCACCATGACCGCTGGGACGGTCTTTCCTATGCACATTGTACCCATCTCGAGTACGTAAGTCCGAGTTAGTGTTCAGTTTGGTCTCCTGAATGGCGGCCAGTTTAATGTTGTTCGACTTCATAAAGTCTGTTATCTCCGCGATCTTTCCAGCTAAACCGTTGCAGTTCAGCTGTAGGATTTTGAAGTGTGTCGGGAGGGAGGGTGAAGGCATGCAGGGGGTAAGGGACGGATGTGGTTGCCTAGATGGAGGTAGGCTTAGTCCCAAGCTGTGACGCAGTCTAGGGTTCAGCGTGCCTTGGCCGATGTTGTGTGGCGTGGAGGGCGGCTGAGTACTGCAGCAAGGGGCTATAAATGCATCCGTTCAAAGGTTCCTGTTTGCAAGCCCAGAGCACAGATGGATGTGGCACAGGCCAAGGCAGTTATTGCACTCAACCGATGCCGCAGGCGTATATAATCTTTGCCGACAGACAGTGCACGTGGTGAAAGGTACGAGGAGGTTATGTTCCTGACCCACGTGCATACTGGAATTAGAGGAGGACGAGAGTGGGGACTGAGGTGAGTCGGGAGCAGCAAGGCTGCTGGTCGTGGAGACCGGGCCACTGCTGTGGCCCTTTGATGATGGTAGGTGCGGTGTCAGTGCGCCGGAGAGACGAGAACCGCGGGACGCGCCTGCGCGCGAACAACATGGTACCTCAAAAGTACTGAAAAAAGTATGGGTTCTGGGGATGGCAGGGTTAAGCCCTGAGCATCCATATCAGTGCAACCATCTCTTGCATTTACTGCATTGGACTGAATGTGAACGTTTGACATATATTTTCTTCCAGCAGACGCAGCAGATCCAGTCTCTTGGTCCGGGGTTGGATTCGATACCAGCCCGTAACAAGAGACATTGGAGCAACCCTGCTGCAAGGGATTGTCCGAAGGATGACAATTTATGAGTGGGACTGGACAAATTGGACAGGGTTACACTGAAATAACAGCCCTTGGCCGGGTAAAACCCGGGTCCCTATTACCAGTGACACTATTACCTGTCACCCGAAGAAGCTTAATTACACAGTGCCACAAAAAAAACAAAATTAAATACACTTTTGAAGCGACCTAGCTAAGATTGTTCACCTGGTCGAGTTATTCACGAAACCCCCCTTAAAAAGTTTCTAACACCCCCAAAATCGGGTTTTAAGGCCAAAAAACCGATTTTTCAGTTTCCTCTTAAAACAAAATTCATGAAGAAACCAATTTTCAACCGATTTCAAAATTCTCAACGGTTTTGGGTAGAGAATTGTTGACACTTTCAAAATATATACAGTTTTTTATTCATTTGAAAAAAGTATGATATGTTTTTTAAGTCAGAAGTAGAAATTTTTGGAAATTTCATCCGGTTTTCCGGTTTCGACGTCATTTTTTTGCCACTCATTAACAATGAATGAACCTCTTTGGGCATGTGTCATCGAGAGGCATTCACTACTTAAATATGCCAGTTTTTATTTTTTGAAAAGGACTTCAAGTTTTCAAGTTATGCAGCCTAATCCAATAAATTATGGCTCTAAAATGGCCTAAAATGCATCTGGTGTCAAAAAAAAATGTTTGTAATATTTCATGGAAACAAGAAATTATTAATCAAACCATCGTTAAAAATCACTATTTGTTGTTAAAAATTATAATTGATGTCCTAACAGTTAGCCCATTTTTTCACTTACACGGGGTGCCCCTGGAAATAAAAATGTTAGATTTTTGATAATGCTTCATAACGAGAAAACTTGAAGTCCATTTCAAAACATAAAAAATGGTATAATTAAGTAATGAATGCCTCTCGATGACACATGCCCAAAGAGGTTCATTCATTGTTAATGAGTGGCAAAAAAATGACGTCGAAACCGGAAAACCGGATGAAATTTCCAAAAATTGCAACTTCTGGCTTAAAAAATATATCATACTTTTTTCAAATGAATAAAACACTGCATATATTTCGAAACTGCCAACAGTTCTCTACCCAACACCGTTAAGAATTTTGAAAGCGGTTGAAAATTGGATTTTTATTAAATTTTTTTTTACGAAGAAACTGAAAAAAACGGTTTTTTGGCCTTAAAACCAGATTTTGGGGGTGTTAGAAACTTTTTAAAGCGCGTTTCGTGTATAACTCGACCAGATGAACAATCTCCACTAGGTCGCTTCAAAAGTGTAAAATGGCTGTTGCACTGTGTTATCGTTAAAGGTTACAATGAACTTATAAAGTGTTATATTTCTTTACAGTGAATTTATTTTTTTTTTTATTTAATTTTATTAAACAATAATAAAAGCTTATTTAAAAAAAAGCGTTTTTTTCTTTAATTCTTTTGTTATGTTTGTACCTCGTTGTGTTTGTTTATATGTATGCACAAAGTAAACTATGTATATCATTATACTTGTTTTGTTTTTTTGATAATAAAAACAGAGCATCCCTGATGATGCTAGGATTCCTTGCGAAGCGTTGAAAAAGTGGAATAACTTGTTTTATATCTGCTCTTTGGACAAAAATGACCAAAATAGCCAACCACAACTACGAAAATAGAATTGACCGTAAGACAACCTATAAAATATTTTATAATAACTTTTTTTTTAATAGATATTACCGAGGTAAAACACAATTATCTTAGAGCGCACAGAAGCACTTCCTACTGAGTTTACATTTTTTATAGGCGTGGGGCCTTGGGGCTGTGGTCTCATAGAAAGCGTAAGACACGGATTATACAGTGAAATTCCTTGAAAAGGCCAACGGATTGCTTTGATTGGAATTAGCGGAGGCAACACCTACACTGGCTCTGACCGTTTTGCTGAACTTGCAACCGGTTGACATTGTGGAGTAGATCGTCGCAGGATGGGCGATTGGACTCCGTGGGGCGGGATATAGTCTTGTGAACCGGGGGAATTCCAGTACTGTAAGTATTTTTGACTTCCTCCTTGACAAAACGAACTGCTGAGCAACGGCCTCTTCTCCGGTGACACCATCATAACCTCGAGAGAGGCGTTGGTCACGGTTGGGGCCAAGCTTAATGAAAAGGTCGGGGAGGGGTCTTCTGCGAAGAGCTGGGTGTAAGCCATATATTTAGGCAATTCTATCACTGCAATGTCTTCCAGGCAGAGGTGGCTACTGTTAGAGAATTTAATGTTTACTCGGTAAGTCAGCTCGCAATCGCTGTGTAGTTGTGTTTTTATTTCGCTATGTGCTTTTGTCTAAAATTTAAATCATATTTGTTACATATCTGAAAATTTTTAAGTTAAGATTAAAGTTAAAGAGTTAAATACTTAATGTGCTTCACTACTTGGTGTGAAAAGTGTTAATTTTTGTAAATTGAAAAATTATAAATTCATTCTATTGAATTTGTGTGTGCCGAGTTTTTTTTTTTGCATATTTTATTTGTTGCTTTTAAATGGCTTACATTTTACATTGTAATTGTTGTTGTGTGCTGACTTGCTTTTCCCACTCCTGACGGAAGTTGGTCTATGTAAAGTCTTTTGTCATATTAGAAAGAGGGTTTTCCGTGATCAGCAAAGACTTTTCGTTGGTGACCGAAAAATTCAAAAAATATGAATATATTTTCAAAAGTTTCGAAAGTCTTAACAAAGCGCCTCAATTGGAAAATTATATCAATCGTGGTGGCGATCGCAGGCGTACGGATGATCTGCCTGCTCCTATATTAGCGCCGAACTTGCCGCAAGCCGTCGAATTAAACACTTGGATTCACCAATTCCTAGCACTTCTGTTCACTAAAAAAAATCCGGATCCTCCCGCAATTGCAATGGAGTTTCAACTAATTGTTAGGAAGCTGGTTGTGGGCCCTTGCAAAAAACCATCCTGACACTACGGAAGAAGATTTGATATACCATATACCATACACTGTTGAGAAGTTTAATTTCACGTTTCAGAGAAATATGTCTTCATTTAGAATTTATGTCCCTGGAAAAGATTTCGATGCTCTTGTGCGGGAGTTTGAATATAGACCAAATAGAAATGTTCAAAATGTAGCAACAATCTCTCGTGATAACGTTGAGCCAAAAAACTGAGTGTAAGACCATGACTATCTTTTATCAAAATGTCAGAGGTTTATATACCAAATTAACCGATCTTTATTTGAAATCTTTCTGCTGTAACTAAAACGTAATTGCTTTTACCGAAACTTGGCTAAAACCACATATTTTCAACTCTGAATTTTTTTGTAACGAATTATGTATATATAAATGATCGCATGAACAGAGTTGTGGGTGGAGTTTTACTTTCCTTTCATTGCTCCATACCTTCAGAGGAGATTGATATACCTATCATTGATTCCATTGAGTTCAAATGCATCCTCAATCAGCTAGCGAATGTCTCTATGTACTTATGTTTTTGCTACATCCCTCCAGCATCATATTTTGCTTTTTACATGCACTCGCCGCTTTATCAAAACTGTTAACTTTTTGACTAAAGATTCTGACTTGATAATTGTTGTGGGTGATTTTAATCTTGTGAATATATATATTGATAACCTGGATTCAACGACAAACACTTGCACCACACAATCCCGTCCAGCAACCAAAGGATCGTCCAGCAACAACAACTTAATCCAATTACAGCAACCAAAAACAACAGCAGCAAACTTCCCACTTCGTAAGAACAGCAAACTTCTTAATGGAAGATTCAAACACTTGTAATTATTAGTACACAAGTTATTTGCTTCAAATAAAGCTATTTTAAATTTGTTTTTCAATGTGATTTTAATTAATTCTTCTTTTTCTTTTTCAATTTCAGTTTTCCAACTTGTCACACCGGTGTTTTTAATTCGAATAAAGATGAATGTTAATTCTTTACAGAGACTGTTATACTTAACATATTCAAATACGATGAATATTGCAATTTGCTTATTTAATTCGAACACATTATTGCATCATCCATGTTAGCTAACATGGCTTCATGTATACATGCTTGCCAATTATCTTTAATTATAATGGGTTGCCAACACACCTCCTCAAATTGCAATAGTCATATCAAAGTTTATAAATTAAAGTTTTAGATGAATATACATATAGGTTCAATTCAATTAAAAAAAATATATATATACATATATTATTATTATTATGTGATACATCTGAAATATATATACATGAAATATATATATCCAATTACATTTAAATTAATATTTAAAATTATAGGTGTGACAAGCTTGGTATTATCTGGGAGTAAGTAATGGTCCAACATTCGTTGCGAGGATTAGGAAAAACCCAGAAAAACCTAATCAGACCCATAAAAAAAATGTTTAAAAAAAAAACAGTTAATCAAATACTATTTATTAAGATTATATTCAGCATATAAACACACTTCAATTTCATCAATATTGATAGATATACATTAACCGGTCAAACCCATTTGGCTTCTTAGTTCATTGAAGCGTGGAGCTGGAAGTGGTTTCGTCAAAATATCTGCTATCTGTTTATCTGTGGAAATATATACAACTTTTATTAGTTTATTTTCAATTTGTTCTCTAGTAAAATGATATTTTATATCTATGTGTTTTGATCGTCTGTGACAAGAGGGGTTATTGGCAATACTAATACAACCCTGATTATCTTCAAATAATTTTATCGGTTGTTTAAATTCTATTCCTAAACTTTCCAATAATGCTTTAAGCCACATTGCTTCTCTAACTGCCTCAAACAAAGCCATATACTCTGCCTCAGTTGATGAGGCAGCGACCGAGTTCTGTTTCCTTGTATTCCAACAAATTACATTAGTTTCAAACATCTTATAAATAAAAATGAATGTGTGTCTGTGTGTCTGTGTGTCCTTTATGGGCGTCCAAAGTACTCAACCGATTTTTATGAAATTTTCACAGTATATTCTTGGGATCATGGGTTAAAGCATAGGCTATATTAATTTTTGGAAAAGTGGGCGGTGCCACGCCCCCAGGCTATATAAAACTACAATTCTTCATAACTCTGAACATATTTGGTATAAATTAATGATTTTTGGATATGTGGTTCCTTTGGTCAAGATTTATGTAATTTTGGAAAAGTGGGCGGTGCCACGCCCACATTTTTGGTGTTTTGTTTGTACTTCAATAATGTCCAAAGTTTATGGTCGATCTCTTTCAAACTTTCCAGATTGGTTCAGAGGATTGTTGTGTACAAGTTAGGCTATATTAATTTTTGGAAAAGTAGGCGGTGCCACGCCCCAGGCTATATAAAATTTAAATTCTTCATAAATCTGAACATATTGGGTCTAAATTAAAGATTTTTGGACATGTGTGTCCTTTAGTCAAGATTTACATAATTTGGGAAAAGTGGGCGGTCCCACGCCCACATTTTTTGTGTTTTGTTTGTACTACAATAATGTCCAAAGTTTTTGGTGGATCTCTTTTAAACTTTCCAGATTGGTTCAGAAAATATTTGTGTACGATTCAGGCTATATCAATTTTTGGAAAAGTAAGCGGTGCCACGCCCCCAGGCTATATAAAATTTAAATCATCATTACTTTGAATATATTTGGTCTAAAATAATGATTTTTGGATATGTGTGTCCCTTGGTCAACAATTATATAATTTGGGAAAAGTGGGCGGTGCGACGCCCACATTTTTTGTATTCAGTACTTTGTTTGTACTTCAATAATGTCCAAAGTTTATGGTTGATCTGTTTTAAACTTTTCCAATACGTTAAAATCTTCGTTGGGTACGACATACATAGGCTACATTTGTAAACTTTTTGGAAATGTGGGCAGTTCCAAGACCACAATCTAAGTAATATTTCAATTCGTTATATCCCTGAATGTATTTGCTTTAGTGACATTTTAACGTTCTTAAATCTTAATCAAAGCACATAATTTTTTTTTTTGGTTATTGCCGTTTATACATATCCGGAGTATAATAGGATTTTCATAAAATGATAATAGTCGCGTTAAGTGGTAGATATAGGATATAATTAAATAAACACTAACTACACATCTGCTCAGCAGCACATAATGGTTTTTGTCATACGCATTGAGTTCAAAAGATCAGTTTTTTGAGTTGGAAATCCCAGAAATTTATTTGTTTATACCAAAGACGTTAAAGCCAGAAACATTGTATATCCTAAAGCACTGCAATAAATGGAATGTTAAAAGTTAATAGAAAAATATTTGAAAATGTATTTCTAGGGCAGTCACTGGTCAGGCAGAACAACGTCTGCCGGGTCTGCTAGTTTTGAATAAAAATCCTGTTGTACTTTTTCTATCACTCTCGCTACCACCCCAATCTGAATCCACATAGCCAATTAAGAAATTATCGTTTTTAATGGTTTTCTTAAACACTAATTTCGAATGTAGAGTACCCTTTAAGAATCTTAAAACCCTTTTTAAACATTGCCAGAGTTCTTGGTTGTTCTTTTGACTATATCGACTTAACAGGTTAACAGATGTACTCAAATCTGGTCTTGTACATAGCATGATGTACATTAAACAACCTATCAAACTTCGACATGGTGCGTCATATTTGTCATCCGAATTCAATGCTTCATGATTCAGTTTACTAGGAAGTGGTGAATTTACTGGGTTACACTCATCCATTCCAAATTTATTTAACACCTTTTTAATATAAGCTGATTGACTTAAACTTATTTGATCATGATCTCTTTCGATTCTTATTCCAACGAAATATTTTATTTCTAAAAGATCTGTCATTCTGAATTTATTCATCAAATAAGATTTAAAACTATTCATTGTACAAATGTTTTCTGTTGATATGACTAAATCGTCCACATACAATAAAACATATATATTTTTCAAAATATCTCCTTTTTCTAGTATATAAATACATCGATCTACAGGAGAATTTATAAAGCCAATTTCTTTTAAAGTTTGTTCAAATACTTCGAACCAACATCTAGCAGCTTGCTTCAGTCCGTAAATAGCTTTATTTAATTTACATACTTGATTTATTTCACTAACTACTCCTTGAGGAACTCTCATATATATTTCCTCTTTCAATACACCGTTTAAAAAAGCTGTTTTTACATCCATGTGATGTACTTTTAAACCATATTGGTTTGAAAGAGATATTATGAGCCTAAAACTAGAAATCCGAGCAACTGGTGCAAATGTTTCGTCATAATCAATTAAATACTCTTGCGTGAATCCACGTGCAACAAGTCTCGCTTTGTACTTAATTCGCCAACTTCATTATGTTTGATTGTAAATACCCATCTACAATCCACTACATTTTTGTCAGCTGGCATGTTAACAAGTGACCAAGTTTTATTAATCATATGCGCATCTAGCTCATCTCTAATTGCTTCTTCCCATTGTGCTTTATCACTTCTGTACTTTATCTCATCAAAAGAAGTAGGAGTATTCTCTACGGAAGACTGAGCATTCATTATACAATTTTCTAGAATATCTCTGTATGAAATTTTTGGCTTATCCCTTAATCTCTCACTTTTTCTGATATCTGTCAGCGGTATTGAGTTAATTTGTTCACCTATGTCGTCACACATAGAATCACCAGCTAAATCTGGATCGGCATTTTTTTCTTTTACCATTTTTCTAGGCTGTTCATATAATTGCTTATCATTTTCTGTATCTAATGTTTTATTTTCACAGATACCTAAAGGAGTATACATATCCGGTAATACATCCTCATTTCCAGCATCAACCATATCTTTTTCAGTATGGAACTGAACATTATCAATGTCAGCTCTGGAATTAACCATATTGGTTTCATCAACAATAACATCTCTAGCAATTTCAAATTTCCCAGTTTCCGCATCCCACACTTTATAACCATTTGGTTCATATCCTACCAGTATACCTTTCCATGATTTTTCATCAAACTTTCCTTTCCTTACTTTCTTATGAACGTATACTGTTGAACCAAAAACTTTTAAATACTTAAGACACGGCTTTTTATTATGCCACATTTCATATGGTTTTTTACTACATTCTTTTAATGCATTACTTGGGCTTCTATTAATTAAATATGTAGCTGTCAATACAGCTTCACCCCAGAAATACTTTGGTAATTTCGATCCTATAACCAAGGCACGAGCTTTTTCAGTTATAGATCTAATCATTCTTTCAGACACACCATTTAATTGTGGGGTATGCGGAACT
Source organism: Sphenella marginata (assembly GCA_951509765.1). NCBI lineage: Eukaryota > Metazoa > Arthropoda > Insecta > Diptera > Tephritidae > Sphenella > Sphenella marginata. The sequence goes on along the minus strand of OX608080.1, from coordinate 34,444,539 downwards.
GTTAAATGGTAACTAATGCCTTTTTGAACACAGAACTCCCGCATTTCATTTGACAAGTATTCCCTTCCATTATCAATATATAAATGCACAAGCTTAAGGTTAAAATGTGCTTCACTTTTTGCCACGAAGTCTTTAAAAATAGCAAAAACGTCAGACTTATGAGTTAGTAAGTATGTAACACAGTAATGGGTATATTCATCAATAAAAACTACATAATAATTTCTTTTATTGATGGTTGAAGGTGATATCGGTCCACATACATCGGAATGGACAACAAACAACGGCCTATTAATGTGATCTTTATTTTTGCACTTTTCAAAACTAAGTCTAGCCTGCTTTCCTTTTATGCATGCTTCACATAGAGAACTATCGTGGCATAGCAAAGCTTTCTGCCATCCCAAAAGTGTTTGAAGCTATTGTTACCAATCAGCTTACGAATCCTATCTCTACCTTGATTTCTGACTGTCAACACGGGTTCTGTAAGGGAAAGTCCACCGTTACAAACTTACTTGAATTTACAAATCATGTCTCAAATGGCTTTAGAAAAAATCTGCACACCGACGTTATTTATACTGATTTCAGCAAAGCTTTCGATAAAGTGTGTCACTCGTTACTTATTCATAAACTAGATCAGCTGGGTTTCCAGCCGGGTCTCAATCGCTGGATCTCCTCTTACCTTAGCGACAGAACACAAAAAGTAGTGTTTAAAAACTGTGAATCCGATGTTATTTATGTCTCCTCTGGAGTTCCTCAAGGAAGCCACCTGGGCCCGATTCTGTTCTTGTTGTTTATAAATGACATTTCTACAGTAATAGAATTTTCTAAAATGTTAATGTATGCCGACGATGTAAAGCTTTTCATGTCTTTCGCATCATCCGAAGATAGCAATAAGCTTCAATCAGATCTAAATACACTAGTTACTTGGTGCGATTCAAATTATATGCCGCTTAACCTAAGAAATGTAAATACATGCGTTTTTCGAGAGGAATTTCACAGCCAGCTTCCTATACAATTAACAATTATTGTCTTGAGCAAATGTATGATTTTGTTGACCTTGGGGTTACTATGGACCACAAACTTAGTTTTAACTGCCACATTAACGTAACTGTCAATAAAGCTAGAGGCGTTCTAGCATTTGTTAAACGATGGTCTAAAGAATTTAGCGACCCTTATGTAACTAAAACTCTCTTTACTACATTAGTCAGACCGATACTTGAATACGGTTCTATAATTTGGAGCCCGCGTTACCAGGTCCACGTGGACCGCTTGGAATCAGTTCAAAAACAATTTTTATTATTTGCCTTAAGAGATCTTCACTGGGATCCGTTGTATAATTTGCCATCCTATACGAGTCGCTTAAAACTTATTAATCTTCACAGCCTTTCTAGTCGGAGGGAAATGCTTGGAATTGTTTTCATGATTAAATTACTAAATGGTTCAATCACAAGCCCGTTTCTTTTGAGCGAAGTGAACTTCAATGTACCTTCTCGTCCATCAAGACATTTTAAACCCCTTATCTTGAAACAGTGCCGAACTAATTTTGAATTAAATGAGCCTTTTCGTTGTTTGTGTCAAGATTATAACTCTCATTCTGGTACGTTTGATATTTCAGACTCACTATGCAGCATAAAAAAGTCAATTCTTTCTATCCTAAATACATAGCAACATTTTGCTCCTTTGATTTTTATCTTTATTCTTTACAATAATTATTCGCTGTCAACTATTTATTAATTGTGTCATCTATTTTTTATCTACCTTACTTAGCTGATGAGGTTTTCTCTGTAGCTGAGCAGTTTTAGATCTCGACGATTAACAAACCAAAGCCTTTCAAAGACTCGGCACGAAAGAACAATCCGTGCATATATGAATTCACCATATTTTGCTACAGCTATTTTAATAGGTGAATTCAGAACAGTAAAAGTAGTGAAAAGATTCTCATTATTGATTAAATGATTCCGGAGTTCAAAAGGAATGAAATACTATCACTTGCATAACATGCACGTTTCAACATAAATGCAGAGCTTGACTGGCCTGGTTCTGTTTGAGCTGACACCATTTGCGCTTGTTTATTTTTTTCTAGATTATTACTTTCTACACCTTTTTCTTTTTTATATATAAAGCAGTTCTTTTTTATGTGTCCTACTTTGCCGCAATGAAAACATTTCAATTTATTGTTATTAAACTTATTTTTATTAAATTTGTATTTATTTTTTTTAAAAGGTTCGATATTATTTTTAAATATTGATTGTTTATTTTCATTTCTAACCGCTTGTAAAACTTTTAGACTGGTGTCCTTACAAGCTTGTTTTAATTTGATCTCATGATCTAATAATCTATTTTTAACAAATGCCAATGTTAAACTGTTTTCAGACAACGTTTCAATTGCGGTGATAATCCCATCATATTGAGCAGGTAGAGTCAAAAGTAAATAAGATATCTTATCCATTTCTTCCACTTGTGCTTCGGATGCTAGTAATTCTGTTATTAAATCATCAAATGTATTACAGTGAGTTAACAATGGTGTTTCACTCTTCAGTTTCAAAGACAATAACTGTTTGCGTACAGATAATTGTGAAGCCAAGCTTTTTCTTTCGTATATAGCGTCTAAGTTTTTGAAAATTTCCTTAGCACTACACTCACTTTTAGCAAAACCAAGAAAAGAATCACTCAAATATTCTATAATTAAACTTTTTGCACTTCTATCTAGTTTTTTCCATTCTTCTGTTTCTACTGGATCTTCATCAATAACTTTAAGCACATCCGTTTTACTTAAAAGCGCCCTAACGCGGAATTTCCATATGGAATATTTTTCTCCATCAAATGGTTTTATATTGCGCTTACCTTTTTCCATTTTATACATACATATGTTATTTCGTATGGATACTTATTTGCAGTCTCTAGGCATGGACTGGGCCCATAACCTGTGAATATATATATTGATAACCTGGATTCAACGACAAACACTTGCACCACACAATCCCGTCCAGCAACCAAAGGATCGTCCAGCAACAACAACTTAATCCAATTACAGCAACCAAAAACAACAGCAGCAAACTTCCCACTTCGTAAGAACAGCAAACTTCTTAATGGAAGATTCAAACACTTGTAATTATTAGTACACAAGTTATTTGCTTCAAATAAAACTATTTTAAATTTGTTTTTCAATGTGATTTTAATTAATTCTTCTTTTTCAATTTAAGTTTTCCAACTTGTCACACCGGTGTTTTTAATTCGAATAAAGATGAATGTTAATTCTTTACAGAGACTGTTATACTTAACATATTCAAATACGATGAATATTGCAATTTGCTTATTTAATACAGTGACGATTTTTGCCTAGCCCGCGGGCGCCCACCTTTATTGCTCTCTCATAGATTCGCTCACACGTACAATGCAAGCGCTCTCTATACATTGTGGAAAATTAGAGTGGGTTTACCAATCACTTGATCAAGGACTGTTGACTGCTAAACATGCAATTTGTATTTACGCGCTGATTGACAGCTTTGGGATGTTTAATATTGAGTTGGAAGAATTTTTGTAACTGATAAAAAATTTAATAATGAAATGTTTAAGATTATTTGGTTCAAAACCATAAAAATATTACTTTTAGTTTATAACAAAAATTAGTTTAGGTTTTATATTATTCTACGGTTTCCATTGTACCATTTTCCTTTTCGCACCTTTCCTTTATTCTCCTTTTATTTCTTTTTTACTTTACTAATTCCCTTTCGATTTTTTTTTGTTTTATACACAATTTTTTTTTGTCGCGTTTTTTGGGTGTATCAGCAAGTTCTCTCATATTTCAACACAAGCGCAGAATTAGGTAGTGTGCGTTTGAGCATCAAATCTAATTAAATTAATTAATTAATTAAATTTTAATTCGAACACATTATTGCAGGCATAGTTATATAGTAATAAAACTGTGGTGAATAGTACGTCATATTGGTGAATTTTCAGGGTTGATATTCCTCGTAGTACGTGATCTCAAGGGCGCACAGATGTATTTTCATACCAAAAAAAAAATTTAAAAATGTAATAGGTATGTCTCTTTCACACTTTTACAAAATTTTTTTCTACTTTTCAAGATGATTCGCACCTGTCGCCCCTGCTCTCATTATAATCATGTCGCCAATGCTTGACGGCAAATATCGTCAAGCTTCAGTTTTTCGTCTTTGTCGTTCGCCGCCGTCGTGTTCATTGTGGACGGGCCAAATGAACTAAGATACTATTTGGTTTAAAACGTGAAATGTTTGCAAAAATCATGTCATTACGATCAGAGATCTAGAAAATAATAGTTTAATTGTTTTTTGAACTACCTTAGCCATATTTTGATTGTTTCGAAAAATTTGAAAAGTTTATTTCAGGTAAATGTGTGTGAAAATTGGACACAGAATTTAACGAAACTACCGACATAGTGATATGTGTGCAACATAAAAGTATAGCGTTATAATTTTTAACCAACTAATATACGCATAACTTTTGTTTAAATGAAAACTATCTCAATGTATTTTTAACAAATTCTCTTTTCTTAAAATAATGTATACACCTCATTCAATTTGCAACACAACACCCTAAAATGCTGAAAAATAGTTGACTGAAACCCCGAGTACACGAAAAAGGTGAATATAGCCGCGGATTTTACCACAGTTTTCCTACTGTATTATACTGTGATTGCAGGCATCGGCAGCCCATAGCTCACTGAGCTGTGCAAGAGCGTAAGTGTTTCACACGTACATGCGAGCGCAGTAGCGAGAGCTAGCAACACAAATCCAAAAATATGATCAGTTCCTATCCAACTTTCATGAAAGCAAGAACGTTGTCGTTTATGCGCATCGATTCTTCTTGCTTACGTGGGTGCCTACATATGTTTGATATATCCCTGTATGTTTACGAACGCAATTATGGCAAAATTTAATTTAGAGTGGGAAATGCGATTTTTCTTTGCAGAAAATTTAGACGGGGAAGCTGTCTGCTTAGTATGTAAAAGGCGAATGGGCATTAAGTCGTTTAATTTAGAAAGGCATTATAGATCCTGTCACAAGTACTTTTGTACTTTTACACAATTTCTATTTTTTTTCACGAAACTGCGAAATAATATGTATAAATATTTTGCTTTTTATTATCAATGAATCAATTTCTTTATTGTTTAAAAATAAGCAGCACAAAAAAATTAAAAAACCCCAAAAAAAAATTAAAAAAAACACAAATTAAAAAAAAACATTTAAAAAAAAACTTAAAAAAAACCCAAAAAAATTTAAAAAAAACACACAAATTAAAAAAAAAAACATTTAAAAAAAAATAAAAAAACACAAAAATTAAAAAAAAACGGTATTGTTTTTAGTTGCTAAGATGAACTAGGTACGGTCTTTTCTATTTATTTCAGTTGTTCGAGATGTGCGCTACATTTGTCAGAATATATTGAAATTGTCATGCAAAACCTTAGTAATCAATTGAGCAGCCATTATTAGATAGTCACCCACGTAAAAATATATAAATTCGTAAAGCCGAACTATGAGCAAATTTGTGTAATTGTGCTCGCCTATATGTGTGACACACACATTCACGAAATGAATTGTTTGCATGTATGAGAATTCCGATGCCTGCATTATTGCATCATCCATGTTAGCTAACATGGCTTCATGTATACTTCATGTATGCTTGCCAATTATCTTTAATTATAATGGGTTGCAAACGTTATTCTAATTTATATATTTTTACGTGGGTGGCTATCTAATAATGGCTGCTCAATTGATTACTAAGGTTTTGCATGACAATTTCAATATATTCTGACAAATGTAGCGCACATCTCGAACAACTGAAATAAATAGAAAAGACCGTACCTAGTTCATCTTAGCAACTAAAAACAATACATTTTTTTTTTTTAATTTTTGTGTTTTTTTAGTTTTTTTTAAATGTTTTTTTTTTTATTTTTTTGGTTTTTTTTTAGTTTGTTTTTAAATGTTTTTTTTTTTTTAATTTGTGTTTTTTAAATTTTTTTTGTGGTTTTTTAATTTTTTTGTGTTGCTTATTTTTAAACAATAAAGAAATTGATTCATTGATAATAAAAAGCAAAATATTTATACATATTATTTCGCAGTTTCGTGAAAAAAAATAGAAATTGTGTAAAAGTACAAAAGTACTTGTGACAGGATCTATAATGCCTTTCTAAATTAAACGACTTAATGCCCATTCGCCTTTTACATACTAAGCAGACAGCTTCCCCGTCTAAATTTTCTGCAAAGAAAAATCGCATTTCCCACTCTAAATTAAATTTTGCCATAATTGCGTTCGTAAACATACAGGGATATATCAAACATATGTAGGCACCCACGTAAGCAAGAAAAATCGATGCGCATAAACGACAACGTTCTTGCTTTCATGAAAGTTGGATAGGAACTGATCATATTTTTGGATTTGTGTTGCTAGCTCTCGCTACTGCGCTCGCATGTACGTGTGAAATACTTACGCTCTTGCCCAGCTCAGTGAGCTATGGGCTGCCGATGCCTGATCTATGGTAAATAGGTTACAATCAAAGATGACTTGATACGAAACTCTCTCCCGCTCTCTCATTTCGGTCCTCGATTATGCAGTGTTGCCTAGTTTTTCATGTGTGCGCTAGTTGGCAATACTACACAATCGAGGACCATCTGACATTAGATACATAAACAATGAGGAGCCAGAAAGCAAAAAACGCACCAAATTTGGGAAAATCAAACAAGTGAACATTTCGATAAACTTAAAATATCGCACGATTGAGAAAAAATAATTAAAGTATGAAATAGTACAGTCTAAAAAAATATATGTAGAAAATGATATTTTTTTACGCATTTGAGTGGTTTACAGGTATAAAAAAAAGGTTACAAGATACAAACAATACGCCTTTTCTTTTTGTATTATTTTCAAATGTTTATTTTAATTATAATTATTTTTATTTGATATCATATTATTTCCATTACCATGTCCTATTTCATTACGAAATGTACGTCATTAAGGATTTTACCTTATTTTAAGAAATCTTGGAAATTTCAACATTATATTATGAATTATTTCTAATTTCATATATTTTATTTCAAGTATATCTTGTCTCAATTTATACGTTCCGAGCAAGACAAATTCAAAAAATAATTCGATAGCACCTTTTTGCACACCTCTTGGTCTGTGGGAGTTGCAAAATTCCTAAGAAGCTTCTCAAAATGCCCATATTTTGTTTTCACCATACTGGCAGCATTGGAAAATGTTATAAAAAATGACCACTTCCCTGTAAAAAACGTTGGAGTATGGGAGTACTCCAAAATTTATCCTCATTCATACAAAAAGGTGGTCCAATTTAATTTGGTTACAATATACATATGTATGTATGTGTTTACTCTCTGGTATCATAAAGCATTACACTCATGTTCATTATATTAGGAGTTACAGTCATGTTCAATACATTACAAAATCCATCCAGGCCGGGCTAAAATTACTTTTTAGATGGAATTTCCGGTCTCTGCCTGCATCAAATAAATTTTACAGCAAACAAGTTTGGCAAAGTCTTAGATTTAGTTTTTGTTGATGATAAAAATAAGTTTTCTGTAAATCGTTGTGATCCGCCGGTTTCACCAGAAGACATCTACCACCCTTCTATGGAAATAGTCTACGAAGCCATAAGTAATGTCCAAGGTGTACAATGTTACTCGAATAGTAGCTTTGATTTTAACTTTTCCAAAGCTAACTATAAAAAACTAAATAAAAAACTGTCTAAACTAACTTGGCCTGAATTTAGTGGTGATATCGACCTAAACGTTTAAATTTTCAATAACTATTCACTGCCTTTTTGCGAAGTACATTCCTAAACGTAAAGTAATCTATGATCTTCCTACGCAAGCTTGGTTTACCAAGGAGCTTAAGACGCTGAAAAACAGAAAAACGAGATATCTTAAAATATATAAAAATCCGGATTAAATGAACATTATTTACTGTATTCCATTCTACGCCAGAAGTACATCGATTTAAATAAAAAGTGCTATAAATCTTACATTTCTAGAACTAAACGAGACCTTGTTCTCAATCCAACGTCGTTTTATGGTTCCGTAAACTCTAAACGTAAAGTAGCGGGATTTCCCTAAGCCAAGAAACATCAAGACATTATATCTAGCGATAGTCAATATATCGCAAATTTCTTTGCGCAATTTTTCACTTGAAACTATTCTTCCGTCACCAGTTCCGACTTTCAAAATTATCCTTATAATCTGCCCGGGAAAAATGTAAACAGTTCTAGAACTATATGTGCCAAATATATTCTAATTTACCTTAAAACATTAAATGAGTCTTATAAATACGGTCCTGATAGGATTCCTTCGTGCAGGCAATGCAACATTTGAATGAGAGTTGCTTCTCAACCTATACGAGTTGCATATTGGACTATGATTAAAAAGTTTGTGGCGCATACAACTATATCAAATGCTTTTGTAATGTCAACAAAAAGGCTAGCACAATTTTTTTTGTCATCCATTCCTCTATATATAAAGAAGTAAACTGGGTGATTGTTAGATATGCATTTCGGTATGAAAATTTCCAATCGTACCGAAAAATTCATTGAAATGATTAGCAACGTTTGAAACATGTTACCCATTAATTTCCAAAGTAATAGAATTATCATGCCTTTTCGAATTACGATTAAGAATATCATTTACTATATTCCATTCGCTGCAGTCAACCTGTTCTTATAAAAATGGTCATGCCTCAAAGAAGTTTCTTTACGTAACCTACTACTGACGCTTTTCACAAGCTTTCGAAGACGGATATTCGTTGGGTGCTTACTGCACTTATTATACCCAGCGTACTAGTACCAGTACAAGGGTATTATAACTTTGTTGGGATAACGGTTGGTTGTACAGGTATAAAGGAATCGAGATAGATATAGACTTCCATATATCAATATGATCAGGATCGAAAAAAAATTTGATTGAGCCATGTCCGTCCGTCTGTCCGTCCGTCCGTCTGTCCGTTAACACGATAGCTTGAGCAAATAATGGGATATCTTCACCAAATTCGGCATGCGTACTTATTTGGGTTCAGAATAGATTGGTATTGAAAATGGGTAAAATCGGACCATAACCACGCCCCTTTTTCGATATCGAAAATTTCGAAAAACGTATAAAACGGGTTAATTCAATATCAGAAGCAGCTACAATGATAAAATTTGCAATATGTATTGATTTAGATGTTCTAAGGCCGATTTTTATCAAACTTTTTGAAAAGGGGCGTGGCACCGCCCACATATATTTGAAGAAATTTTCAAATTTTGACTCTCAATAACTTCAGAACAGTTTGTGCTAGTATAACGAAATTTTGTAGAGGGCATACTATTGTTGTGTTAAATTCAGCTATAGAAAACAAACGAAATCGCTTAGCGACCACGCCTACTTTTTCATAAAAGTTATATTGAAAGGGGGTGGAAATATTGAAAAGTCCATATCTAATTAACTGATACCGCTATAATAATATAATTTGGTACATACATCAATTTTTATATTCCGTACATTATTTTCGCAAAATTTTGGAAAGTGGGCGTGGCACCGCCCACTTATGAGTCACGCAATTTTCAAATTCGACTGCTAATAACTTCAGAACGGTGTGAGATAGGTTTACGAAACTAGGTACCAGGCATGTTATGTTTATGTAGAGTACTACCACAGGAAATAAGAAAAATCGGTTAACGACCACACCCACTTTTGGACTAAAGTTCTCTAAACGAGAGTTAGGAAACCGGAATATGCAATATCTGTTTAACTGATAAAGATATAATACTAAAATTTAGTACACTCATTCACTTGATGATGTTATTAGTGTTGTTTAAAGGTTTTTTGGTAATATTTTGGAAAATGGGCGTGGCACCGCCCAAAAGTGAATAAACAAAATATCAACATTTCACTATTAACAAGCCACTGTGAAAGTATCAGAAAGATCTGCAATGAAAACTGATCTTCAAATAGGGACAAGCAACATAATAAAATCCGTGGGCGTGCCACCACCCACTTTTATAAAATTATGTAAATATTGATTAATGGACCGTATATCAAAAAATTTCATAAAATACGTTAAAAGTTATGGGCATGGCACACCTTCTTTTCCAAAGTTATATATAGGGCATGGTATAACCCTTGAAAAGATCGATTCTGTACTTTGGCTCATGTAAGCGGTTAAAGCTTTATAAGCAAGGGGCGTGGCCGCGCCCACCAAATTCGCTATTGTTTAGGCTCGGAATAGATTGGTTTTTGAAATGGGCGAAATCTGATGAAAACCACGCCCCCTTTTTCTGAAAACTAACGCTGGGTATTTAATGTTCGGTTCACCCGAACTTAGACTTCCTTACTTGTTTTTTAATTTAATTTTACGTAGTAAAAACAAAACAAAAATAAACTATACGCTATAGTAACATCTTTCTCTTCATAAACCGTTTTAGTTTTTTTAATAAGTGTAACTCCATTTTTATCATAATTACTTACATTATTATGACTGAATTGCAGACCGATCATGCAATGGTCAGAAATCCCCAGATCTAGATTTAAACCAACAAATTGGCCAACCCCACGCCCAGCGAAGCGTCCATAAATATGGTCTATGCATGTGCCGGCATCGGGCCGAGTAATACATTTGAAATACGATGTCAAGCCATGACTTGCCATCAGCTCCAGGTGATTATATAACGCGGCGTTAGTGCCTAACAAGTCAATACTGAAATCCCCAAGTAAGACTAGATTCGGCGAATTTTTATTATCTAAAAAGGATCTGTATGCAGGTTCCTTTTCACTTATCTCGGAGCGCTATTGAAAATAGGCAAAATCGGTTAAAAGACACGCCCATTTTCTATACATATAATATATTCGAAAATACAAAAAGAGTGATTATTCAGTATATAATACACCTAAAAGGATAATATTTGGTGTGCACTTTAGCGTTAAGGCAACAAATTCATTTTTGAAGAAACTTTTGAAAAGGGGCGTGGCACCGCCCACTTTTGATTAAGTCAAATTTGGAAATATTATTAATCATAAATCAAAAACCGCTCAAGATAGCAAACTGAAATTCAGCACACATATTTATATTAATACCGCCAATATTCCGAAAAAAAAATTAGCGAAATAGGGTAAGGTCCACGCCCAATTTTATACGAAAGATTTTGAAAAGGATCATAGATATATTGAATATGCAATAACTTTTCTTAAACTAGCTGTATATCATTTCTATTTTACCTCTAAAGTGTTCGTGGGCAAAGAAAGTCGAATGCACAAAATTTTTGGAAAATGGGCGTGGCCCCGCCCCCTTTATGGTGGACTATTCCACAAAACTTTCCATGCCATAACTCCTGTAAAAATTAATTTATTGAAACGATATTTGGAGAAATAGTTCAACATATAAAGTTATTCTTTGCTGTAAAAATTAACAAAATTGGTTAAGGGACACGTCCACTTTTCGAACACAGTTCTGAAAAATTTCTTTGTAAAATTAAAATCGCGATATTTCCATAATTGTATAAGTTATGTTAATAAGATTTTACACAAAAAAATGTTGTGGATTTTGTTGAAGTAGGCGTGGCGCCGCCTACTTTTCAGCAAAAAAGGTCTGCTATTTGCAAAAGCGATTGCTTGAAATTTCAAGAAGGTATTTCAATGAAAGTTAGTGAGATGCTTCCCAATAGTATGTAGTATACTCCTGCCAAAAATTACGCAAATCGGATAGCAAACACGCAAAATATACAGACAAGTAGTTAACACCCTACTGCCTTTTTTTATAAATTTTTTTTATTTTCATTCCTTTCATGAACATAAGGAAAGCTATTTATAATTTGTTATTTAGTGATAGTTTAATTTACCACTTACAATAGAAATATTTTTATCGAAAACAATCAGTTGCCTTTATAACAAATTTTCAGGTATGTATTAAAATAGACCTGAGTAAATTAGGATACCAAAACAGATCACTACTAGGTATTTAATGTTCAGTTACACCCGAACTTAGACTTCCTTACTAGTTATAATTATAAGCTTTTATTTAGTCTCAGTTGACGGCTGTCTGTAATGGAATCTTGCAAGTTAAATTTGATACACTTCTCAGCGTCCGATTGAGCTGAAAGTCTGCACCGATGTATAACCCCGATGACAAAGCAATATTATGAAAAAAAATTTCCGATAGGTGCCGCGTAAATCGCTATATTTTGAAAAATCGCATTTATTGTCCGCTTTGGCTAAAATTCGGAACATGTGTTACTACCATGAAAAGAAATATTTCCCAAAAAAAACATTCCGGTAGGTGGAGCTGAGATCGCGGTTATAAATACTAAAATTTCTTATTTTCTTATTTCTTATGATATTTTACGTGTGTGGTACTTAATTAATTTCCATATTTAAAAAAAAAATTGGACCCGCTAGGTAGCGCGGGTGTCGCTCTATTTATGAAAGTCGTGTCGCTAAATTCATTTTTCAAGGAATTTCCCGTTAAGGTAGGCTCTTTCGCTTTTGTTATTAATAATAAAATAGGGACTATGATGTAGACTAGAAGACTTAATAATTTAAGTGTAAAGTTTTAATGTTCAAAATATATAATCATGTACAATATGGAATTATTTTATCGCAGACGAAGAAGCCTAATTATCCTTAAAGGCTACAATGAGCTTATAAAGTGTTATATTTCTTTACAGTGAATATATTTTTTATTTTTTTGTTAGTTTTATTAAACAATAAAAAAAGCTTATTTTTAAAAAAGTTTTTTTTTCTTTAATTTTACTTTTACTACATTAGTCAGGCCAATTCTTGAATACGGTTCCATAATTTGGAGCCCGCGCTACCAAATCCATGTAGATGGACTTGAATCAGTTCAAAAACAATTTTTACTGTTTGTGTTAAGAGATTTTCATTGGGATCCAATGTATAATTTACCAGCGTATATAAGTGGCTTAAAACTAATTAATCTTCACAATCTTTCTAGCCGAAAAGAAATGCTTGGAATTATTTTTATGATTAAATTACTAAATGGTTCAATCTCGACTCCGTTTCTTCTGAGCGAAGTGGACTTCAATGTACACTCTCGTCCGTCAAGGCATTTTAAACCACTTATCTTGAAACAGTGCCGAACTAATTTTGAGGTAAATGAGCCTTTTCTTTGCTAGCGTCAAGATTATAACTTCCATTCTGGTGCATTTCTCCTAAATACATAGCAACAAATTGTTTTCTTATTCTTTGAGTCTTATTTTTAACAATAACTTTCTTCTGTTAACTAATTATTTGTTAGTTGTGTAATCTATCTTATGTTTACTTTACTTAGCTGATGAGGTTTTCTCTGTAGCTGATTAACAAACCAAAGCATTTCAACGACTCGGCACGAACGAACAAGCCGAGCGTTATGCTTCAGTTATGCTTGCATAGCAGGGCATAGCATAGCAATACACAGCACGTAAAAGAAAATGTTGATTATACTTCGCACAACGCACAGCCCCTCAAAATCAGATATTCGCGAAACATACAGAATTTCATGAGCTCGCACACATTCTTTCAGCTTTTCTTCTTCCATTACAACGCTTTTATTTGTTTTTTACTAAAATTTATCAGAATAATAATTAGTTTTCATGGCCTTTTGTCAAAATTGAAACTTCAAAAGCAAAGGCTTTGACAGTAGGTATCTTAAGTTACATAGAGATCAAAATTCAACAGATTTCTATGCCATGCTCTGGGTTGCCATGCGTTGTATAATCGAATACATGTAAAACCAATTCAACAGATATCGAAAACTAGTAAGGAAGTCTAAGTTCGGGTGTAACCGAACATTAAATACCTAGTAGTGATCTGTTTTGGTATCCCAATTTACTCAGGTCTATTTTAATAACGGAAAAGTAATTTTTGGCAGGAGTATACTACATACTATTGGGAAGTGTCTCACTAAATTTCATTGAAATACATTCTTGAAATTCCAAGCAATCGCTTTTGAAAATAGCAGAGCTTTTATGCTAAAAAGTGGGCGGCGCCACGCCTACTTCACCAAAATCCACAAAATTTTTGTACAGTATAGTTTTGTTTAAAAAGGCTATTATGTGTGTAAAATCTTATTTATATAACTTATACAATTATGGAAATATCGCGATTTTAATTTTACGAAGAAATTTTTTAGAACTATGTTCAAAAAGTGGGCGTGTCCGTTCTCCGATTTTGTTTATTTTTTCAGCAAAGAGTTAGCTTTATATGTTGAACACTTTCTCTAAATATCGTTTCAATAAGTCAATTTTTACCGGAGTTATGGCATGGAAAGTTTTGTGGAATAATCCCCCATAAAGGGGCGGGGCCACGCCCATTTTCCAAAAATTTTGTGCTTTCGACTTTCTTTGCCCACGAACACTTTAGAGGTGAAATAGAAATGATATACAGCTAGTTTAAGCAAAGTTATAGCATATTCAATATATCCATGATCCTTTTCGAAATCTTTCGTATAAAATTGGGCGTGGACCTAATCCGATTTCGCTAATTTTTTTTCGAAATATTGCCTGTATTAATAGAAATATGTGTGCTGAATTTTATTTTGCTATCTTGAGCGGTGTTTGATTTATGATTAATAATATTTCCAAATTTGACTTAATCAAAAGTGGGCGGTGCCACGCCCTTTTTTAAAAATTTCTTCAGAAATTTATTTTTTGCCTTAACGCTAAGGTACACACCAAATTTTATCCTTATAGGTGTATTATGTACTGAATAATCACTCTTTTTGTATTTTCGAAAATATTATATATATAGAAAGTGGGCGTGGCTTTTAACCGATTTTGCCTATTTTCAATAGCGTTCAGAGATAAGTAAAAAGGAACCTGCATACCAAGTTTCATTGAGATATCTCAAGATTTACTCAAGTTATCGTGTTTACAGACGGACGGACGGACGGACGGACGGACATGGCTCAATCAATTTCTCTTTTCCTCCTGAACATTTTGATATACATAAGTCAATATCTATCTCGATTCGTTTATGCCGTTACATACTACCGTTAGGCGAATGAAGTTAATATACCTTGTGTGCGAAGCACTACTAGGTATAAAAAAGGCAGTAGGGTGTTAACTACTTGCCCGTAAATCTTCCTTGTTTGTTATTCGATTTGCGTAAGTTTTGGCAGGAGTATACTACATACTATTGGGAAGTGTCTCACTAAATTTCATTGAAATACATTCTTAAAATTCCAAGCAATCGCTTTTGAAAATAGCAGAGCTTTTATGCTAAAAAGTGGGCGGCGCCACGCCTACTTCACCAAAATCCACAAAATTTTTTTACAGTATAGTTTTGTTTAAAAAGGCTATTATGTGTGTAAAATCTTATTTATATAACTTAAAAAATCCAACAACAAAATAACTTATACAATTATGGAAATATCGCGATTTTAATTTTACGAAGAAATTTTTTAGAACTATGTTCAAAAAGTGGGCGTGTCCGTTCTCCGATTTTGTTTATTTTTTCAGCAGAGTTAGCTTTATATGTTGAACACTTTCTCTAAATATCGTTTCAATAACTCAATTTTTACCGGAGTTATGGCATGGAAAGTTTTGTGGAATAATCCCCCATAAAGGGGCGGGGCCACGCCCATTTTCCAAAAATTTTGTGCTTTCGACTTTCATTGCCCACGAACACTTTAGAGGTGAAATATAAATGATATACAGCTAGTTTAAGCAAAGTTATAGCATATTCAATATATCCATGATCCTTTTCGAAATCTTTCGTATAAAATTGGGCGTGGACCTAATCCGATTTCGCTAATTTTTTTTCGAAATATTGCCTGTATTAATAGAAATATGTGTGCTGAATTTTATTTTGCTATCTTGAGCGGTGTTTGATTTATGATTAATAATATTTCCAAATTTGACTTAATCAAAAGTGGGCGGTGCCACGCCCTTTTTTCAAAATTTCTTCAGAAATTTATTTTTTGCCTTAACGCTAAGGTACACACCAAATTTTATCCTTATAGGTGTATTATGTACTGAATAATCACTCTTTTTGTATTTTCGAAAATATTATATATATAGAAAGTGGGCGTGGCTTTTAACCGATTTTGCCTATTTTCAATAGCGTTCAGAGATAAGTAAAAAGGAACCTGCATACCAAGTTTCATTGAGATATCTCAAGATTTACTCAAGTTATCGTGTTTACAGACGGACGGACGGACGGACGGACGGACATGGCTCAATCAATTTCTCTTTTCCTCCTGAACATTTTGATATACATAAGTCAATATCTATCTTGATTCGTTTATGCCGTTACATACTACCTTTAGGCGAATGAAGTTAATATACCTTGTGTGCGAAGCACTACTAGGTATAAAAAAGGCAGTAGGGTGTTAACTACTTGCCCGTAAATCTTCCTTGTTTGTTATTCGATTTGCGTAAGTTTTGGCAGGAGTATACTACATACTATTGGGAAGTGTCTCACTAAATTTCATTGAAATACATTCTTAAAATTCCAAGCAATCGCTTTTGAAAATAGCAGAGCTTTTATGCTAAAAAGTGGGCGGCGCCACGCCTACTTCACCAAAATCCACAAAATTTTTTTACAGTATAGTTTTGTTTAAAAAGGCTATTATGTGTGTAAAATCTTATTTATATAACTTATACAATTATGGAAATATCGCGATTTTAATTTTACGAAGAAATTTTTTAGAACTATGTTCAAAAAGTGGGCGTGTCCGTTCTCCGATTTTGTTTATTTTTTCAGCAAAGAGTTAGCTTTATATGTTGAACACTTTCTCTAAATATCGTTTCAATAACTCAATTTTTACCGGAGTTATGGCATGGAAAGTTTTGTGGAATAATCCCCCATAAAGGTTCGGGGCCACGCCCATTTTCCAAAAATTTTGTGCTTTCGACTTTCTTTGCCCACGAACACTTTAGGGGTGAAATAGAAATGATATACAGCTAGTTTAAGCAAAGTTATAGCATATTCAATATATCCATGATCCTTTTCGAAATCTTTCGTATAAAATTGGGCGTGGACCTAATCCGATTTCGCTAATTTTTTTTCGAAATATTGCCTGTATTAATAGAAATATGTGTGCTGAATTTTATTTTGCTATCTTGAGCGGTGTTTGATTTATGATTAATAATATTTCCAAATTTGACTTAATCAAAAGTGGGCGGTGCCACGCCCTTTTTTCAAAATTTCTTCAGAAATTTATTTTTTGCCTTAACGCTAAGGTACACACCAAATTTTATCCTTATAGGTGTATTATGTACTGAATAATCACTCTTTTTGTATTTTCGAAAATATTATATATATAGAAAGTGGGCGTGGCTTTTAACCGATTTTGCCTATTTTCAATAGCGTTCAGAGATAAGTAAAAAGGAACCTGCATACCAAGTTTCATTGAGATATCTCAAGATTTACTCAAGTTATCGTGTTTACAGACGGACGGACGGACGGACGGACGGACGGACATGGCTCAATCAATTTCTCTTTTCCTCCTGAACATTTTTATATACATAAGTCAATATCTATCTCGATTCGTTTATGCCGTTACATACTACCGTTAGGCGAATGAAGTTAATATACCTTGTGTGCGAAGCACTACTAGGTATAAAAAGGCAGTAGGGTGTTAACTACTTGCCCGTAAATCTTCCTTGTTTGTTATTCGATTTGCGTAATTTTTGGCAGGAGTATACTACATACTATTGGGAAGTGTCTCACTAAATTTCATTGAAATACATTCTTGAAATTCCAAGCAATCGCTTTTGAAAATAGCAGAGCTTTTATGCTAAAAAGTGGGCGGCGCCACGCCTACTTCACCAAAATCCACAAAATTTTTTTACAGTATAGTTTCGTTTAAAAAGGCTATTATGTGTGTAAAATCTTATTTATATAACTTATACAATTATGGAAATATCGCGATTTTAATTTTACGAAGAAATTTTTTAGAACTATGTTCAAAAAGTGGGCGTGTCCGTTCTCCGATTTTGTTTATTTTTTCAGCAAAGAGTTAGCTTTATATGTTGAACACTTTCTCTAAATATCGTTTCAATAAGTCAATTTTTACCGGAGTTATGGCATGGAAAGTTTTGTGGAATAATCCCCCATAAAGGGGCGGGGCCACGCCCATTTTTCAAAAATTTTGTGCTTTCGACTTTCTTTGCCCACGAACACTTTAGAGGTGAAATAGAAATGATATACAGCTAGTTTAAGCAAAGTTATAGCATATTCAATATATCCATGATCCTTTTCGAAATCTTTCGTATAAAATTGGGCGTGGACCTAATCCGATTTCGCTAATTTTTTTTCGAAATATTGCCTGTATTAATATAAATATGTGTGCTGAATTTTATTTTGCTATCTTGAGCGGTGTTTGATTTATGATTAATAATATTTCCAAATTTGACTTAATCAAAAGTGGGCGGTGCCAAGCCCTTTTTTTAAAATTTTTTCAGAAATTTATTTTTTGCCTTAACGCTAAGGTACACACCAAATTTTATCCTTATAGGTGTATTATGTACTGAATAATCACTCTTTTTGTATTTTCGAAAATATTATATATATAGAAAGTGGGCGTGGCTTTTAACCGATTTTGCCTATTTTCAATAGCGTTCAGAGATAAGTAAAAAGGAACCTGCATACCAAGTTTCATTGAGATATCTCAAGATTTACTCAAGTTATCGTGTTTACAGACGGACGGACGGACGGACGGACGGACATGGCTCAATCAATTTCTCTTTTCCTCCTGAACATTTTGATATACATAAGTCAATATCTATCTCGATTCGTTTATGCCGTTACATACTACCGTTAGGCGAATGAAGTTAATATACCTTGTGTGCGAAGCACTACTAGGTATAAAAAAGGCAGTAGGGGGTTAACTACTTGCCCGTAAATCTTCCTTGTTTGTTATTCGATTTGCGTAAGTTTTGGCAGGAGTATACTACATACTATTGGGAAGTGTCTCAATAAATTTCATTGAAATACATTCCTAAAATTCCAAGCAATCGCTTTTGAAAATAGCAGAGCTTTTATGCTAAAAAGTGGGCGGCGCCACGCCTACTTCACCAAAATAAACAAAATTTTTTTACAGTATAGTTTTGTTTAAAAAGGCTATTATGTGTGTAAAATCTTATTTATATAACCTATACAATTATGGAAATATCGCGATTTTAATTTTACGAAGAAATTTTTTAGAACTATGTTCAAAAAGTGGGCGTGTCCGTTCTCCGATTTTGTTTATTTTTTCAGCAAAGAGTTAGCTTTATATGTTGAACACTTTCTCTAAATATCGTTTCAATAACTCAATTTTTACCGGAGTTATGGCATGGAAAGTTTTGTGGAATAATCCCCCATAAAGGGGCGGGGCCACGCCCATTTTCCAAAAATTTTGTGCTTTCGACTTTCATTGCCCACGAACACTTTAGAGGTGAAATATAAATGATATACAGCTAGTTTAAGCAAAGTTATAGCATATTCAATATATCCATGATCCTTTTCGAAATCTTTCGTATAAAATTGGGCGTGGACCTAATCCGATTTAGCTAATTTTTTTTCGAAATATTGCCTGTATTAATAGAAATATGTGTGCTGAATTTTATTTTGCTATCTTGAGCGGTGTTTGATTTATGATTAATAATATTTCCAAATTTGACTTAATCAAAAGTGGGCGGTGCCAAGCCCTTTTTTAAAAATTTTTTCAGAAATTTATTTTTTGCCTTAACGCTAAGGTACACACCAAATTTTATCCTTATAGGTGTATTATGTACTGAATAATCACTCTTTTTGTATTTTCGAAAATATTATATATATAGAAAGTGGGCGTGGCTTTTAACCGATTTTGCCTATTTTCAATAGCGTTCAGAGATAAGTAAAAAGGAACCTGCATACCAAGTTTCATTGAGATATCTCAAGATTTACTCAAGTTATCGTGTTTACAGACGGACGGACGGACGGACATGGCTCAATCAATTTCTCTTTTCCTCCTGAACATATTTATATACATAAGTCAATATCTATCTCGATTCGTTTATGCCGTTACATACTACCGTTAGGCGAATGAAGTTAATATACCTTGTGTGCGAAGCACTACTAGGTATAATGACAGATCCCATGCAATGTATTGCTATGCTATGCAAGCATAATTGAACCATTATGCGGATGCGCCCGACCGGCGGGATATGGTGGGTAATCCGATGGGAATTATTATTATTATAAGTCAAGCGGGTATAAGAGCGCTGATGTCGATTACAGTGCGATCGCGGGTTTCATGGGGTGCTTGACCTCGCCGGCTGTGGATTGCAATTGTTTTACTATTTATTAAGATAAGTTGCTTACTTGTATTTGTTACGATTTAAATTATTTTTGCGGATTATATTTTATTTGATATTTTTCCACAACCGTTCAGTTACGCTGTCATCGGAAGAAGGACATTACAACATGGCCATCATCTCGGTACAGGGTAAATAAGTGAAACATATAAAATACAGGGCGGTCTGTATGAACTGTTTAGTAAAGAGTTGCCAACATTACAAAGATCATCTGGGTGCTCGGGTATAAGGACATCCCTGGAAACTTCAGAGCGAAGATCCTAGCCCGAGAGGGCACATGCGAGCCCGAGTTGGTTACCGGCAGGGTTAGATGTTTAGAGAATGCCCGCGGTACGCATAACGGTTGTAAGAGGCGACTAAAATGCACACAGGGTAACGACGTGCAACTCGATGCTTGATCTACGAATATGTTTTCTCTCACCTTTCATTACCCAGTTTATCTTTCCTTTCGGAAGGAGGGATGACATGGCCTAGAAGATTTCAGTGGCCATAAATCGCTCCCACGACAGTCAAGCAGTACCACAAGGACTGTCAGTAGGCCAAGGACTGTCAATTCGACAACACTCCCAAAAACCTTCGGGGAGTGAGTTTGTTGTTAATACAACAACAACAACTGGTAGTCTGCTCCTAAACACATGGGACTCGGATCAGCTAAGCAAGAACTGGGCTGATAAGTGCCCAGGTCCTTCTGGAAAGCAATAGAGTCCATGCGGTCAGCGCAACTGTTATGATTTACCAAGACACATATGTCTATGGTGATTGGATTACTGACTGGGCACTGTCCGATGGCTATCCATTCGGGATGTCTGAATATGCTAAAAACCTCCAGCTTTGTCAGCTGCATGGGGAATGATGGGATTGAAACACCGCCAAGTCACTTAGTCCTGAGCTGCCCAGCTTTTCCAGGATAAGGGGTAAATACTTTGGTCGGGATGTACCTGACAATCCGGAAGAGCTCTCCGGGACTGAAATTAGCGTCATCCGCTCATAGATAAAGATCGCTGCCACGATTAAATTTCGGTCCTGTCATCTCTTGTCGAAAGGCCTACCAAACGATATACAAAGCAAGTGTAATTGCAATAAACATTTTAATGTATTATTATTTAAAGTTACTGCTATCTACAGCTTAATTTATTCACAATTCATTATTCTCACATCACTACATATTCGAATAGCTATTTAGTTATTGGAATAACAACTAAAAAACTATTCAAGCCCCATTAACCGAAAAAATAACAACTACTATTTGAATAGTTCAAAAAATATCACTGCTTGTGCACATATTTGTACACTCAAAGTTACTTACATACAAAGCATAAATGCATGCTCATGGGTACAAACAATCAATACAAATATTCGAATAAACGAATAGATAATTCGAATAAATACTACGCATATTTTTAATCGTTTATTTGAATAGTATTTATTGTGCTTAATGTAATCAACTTGAGGTCAGCACATTCGCATCCATGAAAAAATACCGAAAAACAGATAACCGTTTTTTTTGACGCAGCGAAAATATTAAAAAAAATAGAATAGAATAGAAATTTGTGAAACTGCAGAAAAATCTTACCTCTAAAATCATCACCCTTGAAATGTTGCGAGGAGTTTTCGTTAGCAGTGTTTAGGTCTTTTGGTGACTCATCGTGTCCACTATTTGGATTCATTATGCAAGGACTGAAAAGACAAACAATATAAACGCGAATAATAAACAAGCACTGTAATGGCCCATAATCATAGTGAAATTAAAATAGCTTTATTTACTTGAACATGATCCTAAAATAAGCACCAGTTATGTCAACATAAAATACATTTACGGGTTAATTATGGAAACTGTGTCTATTCACGAACAGTGCTCCAACCCAGTGTAAAGTAGTGAGTCGTTACTACTTTTCCAATATATAATAATAATAATAATAATTTCATTTTGGAGAAAATTCAGTGTTCAATAGCTGCCTCACGGATCTAGTCTCAAAAAAAGAGTAACTTATTTGTCAGCTGATTCTAGTAAAATGTGGGGTTGAAAATCATGTAAACATATTTAAAAAAGATTACATTTTATTAAAAATAATAATAATAAAAAATAACAATAAGTAATAATCCGCAAACCTAAGATCGAATGCAAGAAGGAGTGTGTGTGACCGCGAGTTGAAGAAGTTAGCGAGGCGATTTTTCTGGGCAAAAAAAGAGAGGCAGAAAAGCGTGAAATCAATTAGCTTGAAATGCTAGCCAACGGGAATAATGCCCGAAAATTCTATCAAAAAATTCGGCGAATGACGGAAGGTTTCAAACCCGGGGCAAATTCCTGTAAGAACGAGAACAGCGACCTGGTGACTGATGTTCAGAGAATACTAGATATGGAGGGCTCACTTCTCTGCCCTTTTAAATGGAGAAATTGAGCAAGAAACCAGAGAAGAGCTCGAACCCGCCCCCCCAATCGAAGATGACGAAATTGACGTCCCACAACCCGACTTTAACGAGGTGCGAGTAGAAATATCCCGATTAAAAAAGCAGCTGGCGCTGATGGTTTGCCTGCTGAGCTATTCAAGCATGGCGACGAGGAGCTGGTATCGCGGAATCAGCCTTTTTAATATCGCATATAAGGTCTTGTCAAGCGTATTGTGCGAACGATTGAAGCCTGACGTGAACAGAGTGATTGGACCTTATCAGTGTGGCTTCAGACCGGGAAAATCTACCATCGGCCAGATTTTCACAATTCGCCAAATCCTGGAGAAAACCCTTGAGAAAAGAATCGACACACTCCACCTCTTTGTTGATTTTAAAGCCGCTTTCGATAGCACGGAAAGGAGCTGCCTATATGACGCTATGTCTGAATTTGGTTTCAGTCAGAATTGGAAAGGTCCTCTCCGAGCCGTTTGAAACTAAACGAGGTTTCAGACAAGGTGACCCCTATCATGCGATTTCTTTAATTTGATTTTGGAGAAAATAATACAATCTGCAGAACTTAACCGCGCTGAGGCAGTATTCTATAAAAGCGTGCAACTGTTAGCATATGCTGAAGACATTGACATTATCGGCCTTAACAACCGCGCCGTAACTCCTCTGCCTACTCCAAACTAGAAAAAGAAGCGGAAAAAATTTGTTTGGTGTTGAACGAGGGCAAAACGAAGTACATGCTGTCATCAAGCAAAGAGTCAGCGCACTTACGCCTTGGCACCCACGCCACTGCTGGCAGTAAAAAGTTCGAAGAAGTGAAGGACTTCGTTTACCTTGGTTCCAGCATCAACTCCAAGAATAAGGTCAGCCTAGAAATCCAACGAAGAATTACTCTTACAAATAAATGCTACTTTGGACTGAGTAGGCAATCGAAAAGTAAAGTCCTCTCTCGACGCACGAAAATCTCACTCTACAAGTCACTCATCGGTCCCGTCCTGCAATATGGTGCAGAGGCGTGGACACTAACAACATCTGACGAGGCGGCATTGGGAGTATTCGAGAATAATTTGTGGGCCTCTACGCATTGTCCCCGGCGTGTACCTACGTAGCACTTCCCATTTGGATCTGAAGAATGCTGAGCGTCTCTTCTTCCAGCATTAGCACGAATATAAGTCATAACCATCAGCTCCTGGTCCCTCATACTACGTGCACTGTTTGTCGGTTAAGAATATACCTGTGTCACCTGCTTATATGCTCTGAACTTGGAAACAGAAATTTATGGACTGATACGTACGTTGAGCCTTGCTGTCGAGCTACGCAACCTTCAACGTCGTCCGATTCGCCTTTCCCTGCCGGTAAAGCAATTCCTTCGACTTCAAGAGTGCGCCGTAGTGCGCAACCCAGCCTACTACCACCTAGGCATACGCATAAGTCCTTGCCCCCCCCCCCCGCATCAACTATTTTTCAACTTCGCATATCTGAATTCTGTAGTTGAACTGCCTATCGGGTAAAGTCTATGAAATCGTTAATTTCATGAAAACTAATAATATTAAAATCGTGGCGATCCAAAAGACAAAGCTCGGTGATCGGTTCACTCTCAGGACCTGCAAAGGATACAAAATTCACCATTGCGATCGTGCGAGAGGACTTGGGGGTGGTCTGGCATTCATTACCCATCAATCTGAGCAGTATCGTCTATTTCAGGCTGGCGTCGACCAGAGGGACATCACCTTAGAACGTCAAAGTATGATTGTCCGGTCAAGCGATGTCGACCTTGAAATTATTAACATCTACATACCTCTTGTCACCTGCTGTCCCAGGGATTACCACCCCGACATTCGTGTGTTACTCAGGGGCGAGAACCGTGTCATCCTTGGTGACTTCAAAGCACACCACGACCTAGTCTTCAGGTCGATGGTAGGAGACAGGGGCTGCGTCATCAAGTAGACGATTCGACGTTCTGCACGGTTAATGGGGATGCCTCCACTAGAGTGGCGGTTAACTGCTGTAGCTCTCCAGATATCACCATAGTCAGTGCAATCTTTATAAACTGCATTGACTGGCGTCCGATGCTAACGCTTGCTTGAGGTCACCTACCCATAGTTGTCACTATCGATCGCCCCACCGACTTTGTCAAAGCTGAAAATCTCACCTTTACTAATTTCAGCAAAGCCGACTGGGATAGTCTCCTTATTACCACAGAGAGCGCCTTCGCTGCTCTCCCCACTCCGTCTGACGTACGAGAAGGGGCAAAGGCGCTTTGTATGGTCCTAACTTCAGCCTCTCATCAACACATTCCGTCAGGTAGAATAAAGGAAGTGCGTCCATACTTCCCCGCAAAGGCAGCAGCCCTGGCAAATGAACGCGACCATGTTAGAAACTCTACGGATCCTCAAATAAAGGATCTTAATGCGGAACTCAGACGCCTTGTAGATAAACACAAACGTGATAAGTGGGAGGAGCACCTAAGGTCTTGTAACCTCCCTGCTGGAGTTGGCAAATTATGGTCTGTAAAATCTGACTAAACCCAACGACAAAATATCCATCGCCTTCGGCGAAAAGGTTCAGTCGAAACCAAAAAGATGTGCGAGCGCCTTCTGCCGACAACTTGTTATGCATCCTCGGCTGGTCAAGGAAATTCGCCGAGCCACCAGGGAGATCAAAAACACCAAATATATAGGCCCCGATGGCATTTCCATGCTGATGCTGAAACATCTCGGCGACGAAGGTAACGGTACCTAACACACATTTTCAACCTTTCCCTGTCCACCTTTGTCATTACTGAAAGATGGAGACAGGCAAAGGTGGTACCACCACTAAAGCCTGGAAAGGCAGCTGCCTTGGGGAGTCATATTGCCTGATATCACTCCTCTCGCCAGTAGTGAAGCTGTTGGAGTCTGTCTTACTACCGTATTTTACCGCAAACTTGCGGCTCGCCTAACATCAGCATGGTTTTCGCAAAAACCACAACACCACCACAGTGCTGAACCCCATCACCACTCAGATAGGGGACGGACTAAACCAAAAGCGCCCAAACCACAGGATAGTACTAGTTGCGCTTGACTTGGCCAAAGCTTTCGACACGGTCAACTATGCGCAACTATTGAAAGACCTCGAAGATTCGTTCCTTCCCCCCTGTCTTAAATGTTGGACTGCAAACTCAGAATAGTAAAACAAGGGGTGCCACAGGGTGGTGTCCTATCCCCGTCTTTGTTTAACTATTATATATCGAGACTTCTCCCTCTCACCAGAGGGTGTCTCAATCGTCGCTTATGCCGACGATTCTACGATGCTGGCAACAGGCTCTGTTCTCGCTTTAATTCATACCTCCCAGCCGTGTCCGAAATTTTCGCTGGAAGAAACCTGACATTATCACCGAATAAGTCCTTGTTCACCCTAATCACGACGTGGACAACGCAGGTGAACATGGAATTAGACGTTACGTTGATAGTGTCAAGCTACCAACTGTCTCACAGCCCAAACTCTTAGGGGTCACGTTTAATAACATGTTCAAATATGGCGCGAATGTAACCGCAATTGCCAATAAAGTCCAAAGCCGTAACAAAATTCTCAAGTCGCTAACTGGCAGCGCTTGGGGTAAAGACAAAGAAACGTTTCTAGCTACATATAAGGCAATTGGTCAGCCGGTGCTGAGCTACGCGACGCCAATATTGGCGCCGGGGCTTGCAGACACTCACTGGACAAGGCTTCAGGTCTGCCAGAACACTGCCCTTAGAACCGCCACTGGATTGTTAATATCAAAACTCAAAAGCTTCCTCCTATATGTAGTAGAACAGTTTCAAGTACATGAATGAGTATGTCTCTTCATGGTCAACCGAAATCTACAATGATTGAAAAAAGTTTGAGTGAATCCTACATATATAAATTACAACTTAATCATTACTTTTGAGTTTTATTTTCTTGATTAAGCGTAGTGATCACTTTTTGAGTTTTATTTTTTTGAGAAGAAATAAAACTTACCCTTGAGTTTTATATTTTTGCTCGAGAGTAAGCGTTATTCTTTGAGTGATATTTTATCGTTCAAGGATAAAAATTATGTTCCGAGTTTTAAGTTTTTTCGCGGATTAAAAAACTCAAAAGTCCGCTGCGCCTTTATGAAAAGTATTTGGTCATAAATATTGGTTGGTATAATTTCGTCAACATATGTACATATGTATGTACTCCAATATCTAAAGTTTAGATTCTAAACATAGTTTCAGCCACATACATATACTAGCCACGATAAAATATCACTCAAAGAATAACGTTTACTGTCGAGCAAAAATATAAAACTCAAGGGTAAGTTTCATTTCCTCTCAAATTAATAAAACTCAAGAAATTAGTTTTATGTTTGATCAAAAAAATAAAAATCAAAAAGTGATCGTTACGCTTAATCAAAAAAATAAAACTTGAGCGTAACGATTACACTGGTTTACAGCCAAAATGCACCAGAGACGCCATAGTGAAATTCCTATGTAAAATCACCTCCTAATTCCGAAAATCAAGGTTATTTTTACTTGAATAGTACCGTTTCTGAGATATTTACGATTTACCGTTATTTCAAAAAACAAAAAAGATGGCTCCACTTAATCGTGTATATCTCAAGAACAAATTGAGCTCTTCCGAAACGGTTTGAAAAATTTGAAAGCCTATAAAATTTACTATAATCAGTACATACAACACTTTTTGCTAAGTCCTGCAGATTCAAACATATTGAACAAACATTACGGATTTTTTTAATTTTTTTTTTAACAATATAAAAAAATTTGTACTTTGCGAGGAAGCATCTCGAAAACTTTTTGTTTTTTTGCAGATATTTTTTCCCCCCTCTAAGCTCTGTTTTATTACAAAAAATATAATGAATAATAATATAAAAATATGTATAATCGATGAACTAATACAAAAGTTATAAGCATTCAAGTACATATGTGTTAGTATTCGTATATCAGTTAGTTAGCAGGTAGATTTTCTAAAGTTATTAGATACAAAAAGCTGTTAGTGTCGTTTTCTCAAACCTAGGTACATTTTAAACAAGAGCATATTTTTGAGGCAGGTAGTGTTTTCTTTGTAGAACTAGGGAACCTTTTTGTTTAGGTAGGCTTGAATTTTTACTGGATCTAAGTATAAATAAGAGTACATGCGCCTTGTTCCTTCATAATATCTGCAAGGCTCGCCGGATACTGTTCAGTTTATAATTGCAGTTTATAACCCGTCATTTACTTAAAAATACAAATGATCCAGATATGTTCTGCTTCATCTGCAGTCAATTTATTGTTAAAAGTATGAGACGTGTGTTTTCAAATCCTTTGAAAGTTACATACTATAAGTGTTTTGGAATTGAGCCTAAAAACCATGGACACCGAACACTGTGTGCACCACATGCCGAGTCGAATTGATTTCTTCGGAAACCGGAACAAAAAGGTACGTTGTAAAATTTAGGAATTTGTTCCCTTTTAATGCATAGCTGACTAATTTCTGAAACTATCTATTTAGGCGACGTGTGAAATTTATTACACCAATGAAGTGGAGGGAACCAACTTGCCATTCAACGGACTGCTATATTTGTACTGCAAAAGTACTTGGGGTTGGAAAGTCCAGAAAAGTAACCTATGCGAGCGCATCTACAGTGTCATTACCAGAACTAATTTCAACAGAAGCGACATTGCCAGAATCAAATTTAACTTTAGTTCCGGCTCCAGTTTCATTGTCAAGAGTAGTATCTGATTACGCGGCATCATGTTGTACTGAATTTCAAACGGAAAACGAAAGAAATTCTTTGTCACAAGCACAACTCAATGATTGGATAAGGGATTT
This sequence comes from Sphenella marginata, assembly GCA_951509765.1. NCBI lineage: Eukaryota > Metazoa > Arthropoda > Insecta > Diptera > Tephritidae > Sphenella > Sphenella marginata. Next base: position 34,416,032 of record OX608080.1, on the reverse strand, counting down.
GGAATTGTCAAAGGATTATCAATAACTCTGGTTGGTTGTAACAGATATCCATACTACATAAGTAGGTTTAAACGAGTATTTTATGGCATCAAACGGCTTGGGCGACCCGGGTCGCATTCATTCCACTTACCTACCATAATCGTACTATGTAATAAATTCTGTTTCGATGACTGAAATAAGTAAATAAAATTTCAATTTTAGCATAAAACGATTGATCCTGCCTAATTGGTACTAGGTTTCAAAAGTGGCTTATCTTTTGGAATTCAAATTCAAGTGCAAAATTTATATCCCACACTTTTTTAACGAGTTGTATGTAAATTTTGTTAAATCATTCTACATTTTTTTGTAAAAAAAGAAGTTCGCCTACCGTTTTTGCTGTAAGTTTTGTTCTGTGATCGCTCACAACCAATCCCCCTTTACTGAAAACTCTCTCCGACTCAGACGATGCTGGTATGCAAAGATAGTTCTGAGCAAATAAAACCAGAGGATCAAATTGCCTGCTGTTCTTTTCTTGTTAAAGATATCACTGGACCACGAATTTTAACTTTTTCTCTTTACCAGAAACGCCGTTATGAAATTCGTATGTCAAACCACCCTCCGATTTCGAAAATCGAGTTCATTTTTTATTTTATGGTACCGTTTTCGAGATATTTGCAATTTACCGTTATTCGAAAAAACCAAAAAGACTTCTCTCTTTAATTACGCAGTACCTGGGTGACCGAGACTTGCTCGGTATTTTTCGAATTTGCCGCATAATCTTACTTACCAAGAGCATAAATTTCCAAAATAGATTTCCAAAATATCGAACACTAACCACAAAAAGTCACTTAACATACATTAGCGTCACCTGTTGTGTATTAAATATTCTGGTTGGTATACGTCCTAAAATACCTTTCATTTGATACCCATATTGCCATATATTTAAAAAAAATCGGAAGGGTGGCAACCCTCTAAGCTTCCTTTAGTGGTAACATTCAAGTAGAAAATCTAAGAAGGAAGCATACTATCCATCTACCAAATTTTATCGAAATCGGTTTGGCCTTTCCCGAGATAGTGGTCGATATCTGAAGGAATAAATAAAATGCGTTCCGGTGGCAACCCTAGGTGGCAATCCTATTCGAAAATATTTTGGTTGGTATACGGCCTAAAATACCTTTCATTTGATGCCCATATTGCCATATATTGCTTAATATTTAAAACAAAAATTTCATTAAAATCGGTGAAGTCGTTCGGGAGATAGTAGTGGATATACAAATATACAAATATACAAGAATAAGTCGTTTAAAGTTATAAGATATCTCACGAACGGGTCAAGCTAAGCTAAGCAAAAGGTTTACAGAATCAAAATCATAATAAAATTTGGTATAAATGTATCGTACATTGTTATTTGCTCAACCAGATAGTTTTCGCAATATTAGCTTATCATTTCAGATTTTTGTTTTTTTTTATGAAAAAATATGAAAAATATTACTCTTTGCGAGGGCTGCATTCTAAAACCACAACTTTTTTTTCATATATTTTTTCTTTACGTAAAGCTCTGTTTACCTAGAAAACAGATAAGCTATCATTGAAGAAAATTGATGGAAAACTATGTAGGTACCTAAGTTATAAACGCAGGTTGCGCAATTTCAACGTATACCTCAAAACGTATGTATGTATGTACATGGGTCATTATTTTACAAAACGTACGGATTTGGAGAAAAAAAAAAGTTCACTTTTTTAAAAGTCACCGAATTTATTTCTGGGAATCTTTTCGTAATTTCAGTTAACACCTATATCAGGATTTCGTCGGAAAAAATTTTCTTTCAGAGATATGCATGTTTTTAAATACGACGGTTAAGCAAATTGTCCACATTCAAAATTCTATAACTTTGGTTGTAGTAATCGAATCTTACTAATTTTTGTCTTATTTTGAAGGTAACAATATTTACTTTATAACTGCTTTTAAGAAATAGTAAATTTTACAAAATCAACTATTTTTTCTTTTAAGTAAATTTTCTTTTAACAATTATTAAAAACATGTCCAAAAAATATTTTTTAAAAAATATATATAAGGTAACAATATTTACTTTGTAACTGCTTTTAAAAAATAGTAAATTTTACAAAATCAACTATTTTTTCTTGTAAGTAAATTTTCTTTTAACAATTATTAAAAACATATCCAAAAAATATTTTTAAAAAAATATATATAATATGCGCTGATAAAAAAAAATTTAAAAAAAGTTATTAAATCATTTCTGATGTGACATCGAGGCACATACGCGTGCCTGCGTATGCATGTTAGTTAACTGCAATATACATACCTACATTTGTTAGGTAGGTAGTAGAGGTGAATGAAACCATTCTCATGTGAATACATGGGAATGTGAAAATAAATAAACGTGTTTTATTCTTTTAGTGATTTCACATTTGTAATTCAAGTAAAATACATCAAATACAAAATATTTTTTAATTTACATAATTTAAATTTATATATCATAAAAATTATTTCATAACTTGCACTTCAATGGAATGTTCATCCAAAGAAAAGTGCTTTGCTATTACTCTTCCTTCTGCAACTGGAATCATGCAGTGGTATGTCAGAGTCCCTTTCACTGCTACAGCTTTTTTAAATCTATCTTCAAGGTTCTTTTCTTCTTCGTAGTACTCCTCGTTTTGCACATATTTAAATGAAATATTAGTTATGGCCACTTTTGCCCAATCATATAATTCTTTGGGCGTTTGAATTGGATTACGCACTCTCTGAAGACTTGCTCTAGCAGCCAATCTTTTCAAAGTCCCTCCCAAGCCATCGCATGCATTTCTTCCATGTGAAGTGGGGAAAAAGTGCCACTCCGCAGTCAAACCAAAATCTTTTTGATGATGGGTAAGAACAAAATTCTTTTTGTTTTTATATTGTGCACTTGCCCTATCAGAGAAATATGTAATTTTGGAAATATTTTCGAAGTGATGTTTAACATATGTAAGTATTCCACTAAGTATTATTGAAATAAATGCACGGCAATTGTGTTGTGATCACGGTTGCCGAAGTTGGTACTTTAGTACCAAAAGTGGTACTTTTTTTTAGCGATGGTACTTTGGTACTGATTTGGCCGATATGGTACTTTTTCACCATAATCGATTTTAAGACGCCATAAAGAGTTAATCGCTAATTTCTTTTTACAGTTTTTTGCGAAGTGAAACAAAGTTTCATCTTGCTGAAAAGCATCCCGCTTAACAAAAAAGTGAAACTGATAGGATCCAGCCATCAATCCAAACTGCAAAAAATGGATAAGTAAGTATAGGTATTTGCATCCTTTAGGTCTAGCAAATTAGGTAAAAAGCGCTTTTTAATTTTTCGCTTCTGTGAAAAGATGTTTGCTGATATTTAAATGGGTTTAACGATCCAACTTTTAAAGAGCTTACTTCTTTTATTTTTAACCTTTTGTCTTTGCCTGATAGCTCTGCAGCCGCCGAGCGCAAGTTCTTTGAAATGAGTTTAATCAAGACTACATAAATTACGAAATAAGCTTGAGTTCGAAACAGTTAATAACGTAATGCTGTGCAAGAAGCTACATATGTGCAAATCAGGGTGGTCACTATGTGTGGCCACTAAAAGATATAAAAACTACGTATTAAATATACTTTAAGAAGCCCTTTATTTGCACCTAATGTTAACTCACGACTATTAAAATCAGTATTTCCTTTAAGCTTATAAAGGTGTAGATCACAAAAGATATACGACACCCACTAAGAATGCTTTAATAAAAAGTCTGATATATACCTATTGCTAACTAATGTTGCCTAAAAATAATAATAGTATTTAATACATTAATGTGCAGATCTCAAAATATAAAAACCACCTATTAAATATGCCCCAATAAAAAACGTGTGTTATATGTCCTAATGTTAACTAAACGCCCTTAATAAAAGCGGTATTTGATAAGGTTAGGTTAGGTTAGGTAAGGTGGCTGCCTCTCTGTAGTGCCGAGAGGCACACTTAGGCCGGCTGGCCCATTGTGATACCACTGAGCGGGTTAACGTCCCTTCTACCTTAAAGTGTACGTGTTCATTGGAAGAACCACCCTGTACGCTTAATGAAGCGCAGGATGTCCCCAATTTCGGCAGAGCCTATCTCCGCTAGTCCGAGGAGTAGGCCCCTGCTTAGGCACTCCAGCCGGGTTCTGGCTAGAGCGGGGCAGCTGCAGAGGAATTGCTCGACACTTTCAATTTCCTCCTCGTCCCTGCAGCTACGACAGAAGTAATTTGAAGGGGCCCCCATGCGCCTAGCGTGTACACCCATGAGACAATGTCCCGTGAGCACCCCTATCAACTGACCAAGAGAGGGTCGGTCGAGTTTGAGCATGGACTCTGTTCGTTTGTTGCAAATGCGAGGCCAAGTTAACCTGGACACCTCGCATGTCGTTTCCCTAGCCCATCTAGAGTTTGCCTTCTTTTCGAACTCACGTAGGAGCCAGAGCTTAGTCGTGGCAAGAGGCGGGGAGATGCTCCCAGTGTGGTTCTCCTCGGTGTGCTCCGTGGCCTCCCTTGCCAGCTCGTCGGCAGCACAGTTTCCAGGAATGCCGCTGTGGCCTGGAACCCATACCACCGCTGTGGAGCATTTCGAAGACAATTCATTGAGCAACTGCCTACAGTCTTGAGCTACTTTCGAGGTAGAGTTACTACCCTGAAGAGCTTTGATCGCTGCCTGGCTGTAGCTGTATATGGACACAGATGTGCGGTTTTCCGATAAAAGCCAGGGTGCAGCCTCCTCTATGGCCGTAAGTTCCGCCTGGAATACGATGCAGTGGCTGGGTAGTCGAATGCTTAAGCATAGTGAAAGATCCTCCGAGTAGACGCCGCTGCCCACCCTGCCGTTGCGCTTCGAGCCGTCTGTAAATATGGAGTCTGAAAGCGGGTTTAGAATGTGTCTGTCCTCCCATTCGTCCCTCGCAGGGATTTTGGTGGAGAACTTGGTATTTGGGCCGTGGCCTATAGGTGTGGTGTAGTCCACGGTTTTCAGATTTTGGGGTATGGTCTCCAAGATCTTTGCGTGTCCAAATCTGGTGTCATTCCATCGTTGAACAGCGCTCAATCTTACTGCACTATAGCTTGCTTGGAGTTTACCGTACAAGTCAACCGGGAGTAGGTTGAGCATGACTTCCAAAGCTTTGGTAGGCGTGGATGGAAGTGACCCCGTAATAAGCACCGCCGCAGAACGCTGTACTCTACCCAGCCTTCCAGTGATGCTGTTTCGTTCTAGTGCAGGCCACCATACAACAACAGCATAGAAGAGGATGGGCCTAACCACAGCGGTGTACAGCCAGTGCATCACACGGGGATTCAAACCCCATTTCTTCCCTACGGCTGCTTTGGATGCATAAAGGGCAGTGATAGCTTTCCTGGATCTGTCCTCAACATGCCTGTTCCAGTTGAGTTTGCTATCTAAGATAACGCCGAGGTACCTGACCTCTTGGGAGAGCGTGAGCCTAACCCCGTTTAGGCGGGGTGGTGTAAAGGCTGGTACTTTGTACTTTCTTGTAAAAAGGACCATTTCCGTTTTAGAAGGATTTACGCTAAGGCCACTTACCATAGCCCAGTCCTCCACGAGGTTCAGGGCCGATTGGAGCAGTTCACTTAGGGTCTGAAGATGCCTGCCGGTGGCCGTAAGAGCGATGTCGTCGGCGTAGGCAATGATTTGGCAACCGGTGTTTTCCAGTTCCAGAAGTAAGGGGTCTACGGTTAGGTTCCACAGTAAAGGAGATAGGACTCCCCCTTGAGGAGTGCCTCGAGATGCGTATCGCACTATTGAGGCCTCACCTAGATTAGCATGGATAGTTCTCTTTGCCAGGAGCTGGCTAACGAATTCCACAAGCGGAGGTTCCAGTCCCGTTCCCCGAAGGGACTCGAGGACGGCCTGCGGAAGTACGTTGTTGAAAGCTCCTTCGATGTCGAGAAAGATACCCAGCGTGTACTCCTTGAAGGCAAGTCCCTTTTCTATCTTTGTGGTAATAGCATGGAGTGCTGTTTCCACGGACTTACCCTTAGAGTATGCGTGTTGAGCCTTCGAGAGGTCAAGAGGGCGCAGATTATCCCTAATGTGGGCGTCTAGTATTCTTTCCAGTACCTTAAGAAGAAAGGACGTAAGGCTAATAGGCCGAAAGTCCTTTGGTTTTGAGTGCGAGACTCGTCCTCCTTTTGGTATGAAGACTATCTTGGCCTCGGTCCATTTGTGCGGAACGTGGCATAGCCTAAGACATGATGTGTAGATCTCGGACAGAATGGGACAGAGAATGTCTCTGGCCATTTGAAGTTCGGCGGGAAAGATGCTGTCGGGTCCCGGAGATTTAAAAGGGTCGAAGGTTCCAATTGCCCATTCGACTTTTTGGGGGGTGATTATCCCCTCTAAAGAGTTGTAAATTGTACCGCCATTGTCGGCTGTAGGTGGCTCCGTGGAACAGCCTGGAAAGTGCGTTTCCATTAGGAGTTCGACCATTTCGCCGCTGGACGATGTCCAGTCTCCGTCCGGTTTCTGGATGAAGGTCGGAACGGTGGGACTTTTAGATAGAACTTTACGCAGTCTATTTGCCTCTGAGTTTGTTTCAATGCTGGTACAGAAGTCCATCCATGAACTCTTCTGGGCTTTGTTGACTGCTTTTTTGAAAATTTTCAAGGCCTGCTTGTATTCGTGCCAAGAACCAGTCCGCTTAGCTTCATTAAACAATCTCCTGCTATTTTTCCTGAGCTGGGAAATTTCGGAGCTCCACCAAGGTGGTCTCGTCTTTTTCCTCGGTCTGGTAACCGGACAGGAGACGTTAAAAGCAGCGTTACAGGACTCTGTGATCGAGTCTACCGCCTCGTCAATTTTAGACGATGAGTCGAGCTCACCGATCGAAGCTGACCCGTTTTTCAGATGTGTGTGCGCTTCATCAGGTCTTTGCGGTAGGCCGAGTCTACCGTGAGAAGCGTGTTTATGGAGCGAGTGTGATAGAACGTTCCTGAAAACGTTCCAATCCGTTCTCTTCCTATTTCTGTAAGCTGCAAGAGTAGGTGGTCTCACAAGGAGACGGAAACAAATGTATTTATGATCAGAGAAGGAGTTGTCCCTTGAGACATGCCAGTTCTCAATTTGGCCCAGTACCGGGCCAGAGATTAGCGTAATGTCAAGGACTTCCTTTCTATTTGCGGTAACGAACGTTGGTTCGCTTCCAAAATTGCTTATATACAGATTGTGCAATAGAATAAAGTCAAGAAGGCACTCACCTCTGGTGTTGGTGTCAGTCGAGCCCCATACTAAATTGTGTGCATTGGCGTCAGCTCCTATAATCATCGGCAGCTTTCGTCGATTTGCCTCCATCACTGCGTTTGTTAGGCATCTGGATGGAAATTCGGGGGCTTCGTGCGCCATGTAGGCTGCAGTTAGCCAGATTTGCTTGCCTTCAACTTCGAGGCTGATGCTCGCTGTATCTGCGTCGCTGAAATTGGATAACAGAAAGTGAGAGAGGGTCTTTTTAACAAGGATGCAAGCTCTGGTCCTACCTGTAGTTGGGGGCTTAACCACCTGGTAGGCATCAGAGGTTAGTCCGCACACCTTGTTACCGACGATCCAAGGTTCTTGGATAAGTACGAGCTCTTCGGCTGTTTCGCCGAGGCGCAAGAGAAGGGCAGCCGAAGCTGCCTTGGAGTGATGCAGGTTGATTTGAAGAACCCGCATCATCAGAATTTACAGGTCGGTATCCGAGCCCTCGTCCATCGCCACCGCCTCTTCGCGTTCGGGGGCGGCTATGACTGTGATGTCATGTGCCGCGTCCTCCGCGTCAGAGTCGAGTAGCTGGCTCTCGGACTGGTGCACCCATCGGCCGAAGGTAGACCCGACGAAGCCCGACCGGTATTTGATAAATTATATATGAATTTCAACTACGTTTTAAATATGCTTTAATAAAAAGTGTTATTTGTACCTCATGTTTACTTAAAACTAAAAGTATAAAGCAGTATTTAATTCAATCCATATTTAATTTAGATACTTTAATGTGTAAAAAATAGTTTATATAAATGAAATACACATACATTTTTAAAAGCAATAAAAGTTTTCATGGAAATAAAAATTAAAAAAACTGGTACTTTTTTATTGAAAATGGTACATTTTTATGAAAATTATGGTACTCCAATTTTTGTAAGTATTCATTAATTGGGGATATCATTAGTTGCAAAGTGGTTCTATCGACGTTAATCCATTGTCTGTAGGTTGTATCTTCAATGAAGTTATCTTCCAAAATTGTTCTTATTTCGTCGATCAAATTTGTTGCATCGGGGCACTGGGAACATTTTCCGAAATAACAATTTGTTGATGCTTCAAGACATATCATACGTTGTAAACAGTGAACAAGTGAAAAAAATGGTGGTGATCCTTAGGCCAAACCCCGTCTTTTAAGCCCTCCCCCACAATTTTAGCTAATTTATTAGCAGTTGACCCCTAAAGGAAACAAATACCAAAATTTAATTTTCCCAATTGTTCTATATTGATACAATCCGTGCGCACCCTGACTGTTACAATATCCAGATCGAAGTTGGGACAGTGATAAGGTCCAATCAGTGGTTCCTTTAGCAGTCACTTCTCAGAGCAGAAAACCCAGGACATCGCCATGGATCTCTGGGCAGTGGAACCACCCGAGGTTTTACCCTGGCCAAGGACTGTTACTTTCAATCAAGAACTGAAACCAAAACCGTAACCATAACCGATTAAAACCGACTCATTTAATTTATTAAATAATTTCATGCATTTAATTTATTAATAAATAAAATAATATACTTTAATTTAGGTTTTTTAATCTCATAACAATTCATTTTTATAAAACAGAAACAAAAATTCAGTTGCAAATTGTAAAATTTGATTGCTTTCAGATAGGTGGTATTGCATCTGGTAGATAGGTGGTTTTGTATAGGCATCGACGACATATATGTCTTATTCAGCATCAAACGATGAAAATAGAGATCGTAATGAGTGTTGCGAGTTTTGTACTTCTTCAGTGGCATGTATATCTGTTTGGTATACAAACCTTGGTTGGCTACTAGCAGCCGCTTGCGGTGAAAAAATAATCTGTGAAACATTACTACGAGATGTATCAGGTACACTCGAAGGAAACGTAGAGAAATTTGAGTCCGGTGAAGGTGTTGGAGGTGGCACAAAAATACGCAGAGGCTTTTGAATTTTGATAATTTTTGGTGAATCTGTATGTAATGTATTTGTTGTCAATTGCTGTGGTAATCCTTCGTAAAAAGCGGACTCAGATGACGCAGCAAATGGCAGCTCGGCGTTAAAGGTGCTTGCAGCAGGACTTCTTATAAACGAGTCATTTAGCTCTTGGAAAATTTGTGGAGATGAACCTAGAGACATCTCGGCGTGGTTGTCGTTGGGCAAAATATTTATTTTGACACAATCACGTCTCAAATTCCCTAACTCAGCTTCAAATAAAATGTCGTTAATAGCCTTCTCAGCTATGAAACGCTGAGTAGGGTCGAGCTTCTCTAGCTTGTCACTCCAGTACAAGGCTGTTGAGTTAATTTTGCTTCCTTTACTTGGAGACAGCAAGGTGCATGCTTTCTTAAGAAGATTATTTTGCTGCTGGATTACCCCACTTCTTTTTGCTTTTTTTGGAGTCGAAGGCTTGTTCAATGACGAAAAGGAGATGTTTTCAATGTGTTCGGTCTCTTCTTCTTCCTCACCGTCTTCCTCCGTTTCTCCCTGACTTCGGTTTTTTGCATGTTTCTGAAAATATAAAAAAAAATGAATAATTAACAACCAAATTTTTTTTCCTTTTTTAGATGCCAAATACAGCGGAAGAATGGAGAAGTGTTGCTGATGATTTCCAAACAATGCATAATTTTTATAACTGCGTTGGTGCAATTGACGGGAAACATATCAAAATAAAACGACCAAGTGGCTCAGGGTCGCTGTACTATAACTACAAGGGAACATATAGCATCGTTCTTATGGCTATAGCTAATGCCAAAAAGGAGTTTATAATGGTTGATATTGGTTGCAATGGACGCGTATCTGATGGAGGTGTCTTGTACTATACCAAGTTCTACGAGCTTTTACAGCAAAACCGGTTGAATTTGCCGGAGCCAACACCTCTGCCCAACTCATTAGAACCATTACCGTATGTCTTTATAGGAGACGAAGCTTTCGCTTTGGGTCCAAACTTCATGAAGCCATATCCGCAAAAAAGGGCTACACCACCTGAACAAGTATATAATCATCGTCTATCGGGAGCCAGATGTGTTATTGAGTGTAGCTTTGGTATCCTCGCCAATAGATTTGGAATATTTCAGAGAGCTATTAGTCTGAGTCCAGAAAAAGCTTCCAAAGTAACTACAGCGTGTTGTTATTTACACAACTACTTGATGTCAGAAACAATATCACAATATCAGGCACCAAATGGTAATGACTTCCAGTTAACAGGTATACAATGGTGTGTTGCCCGAAACTCAACGGAATGTGCCAAAACCACAAGGGACAAATTTCGCGATTATTACAATACCGTGATCTAAACACTTCGCAACAAATTAATACTAAACAATAAAAATATAAACAAAAATAATTTTGTGTTCCCTTCTTTATATCTTTATTGGTATTTCACTGCAAAACCCGCTGTTGCCTTACCCTATTGCGTCCTGGAGATAGAGAGTGTCCTACTAGAGAAATGCTCTCGTAGTATTCTACGGAGGGTAATCGTTTACGTGGTGTCCTTCCGCGTGCCACTCCTTTTCTCACAGGGTAATGTGATTACAACAACCACATGAAAATGACAGAAAATTCTGAACTTTAACTGCAAATATCTCGCAAACTACTAAAAATATTGGTTCAGCGGAGTTATATTCATGCTCCTGGGACCAAATCGCGTCTCCTGATACATATCTCAACATTTTTGGTTGTGTATTAGCGCTCGGTACCCCACGTATACGATTACCCTACGGAGTAACCTTTTTGGGACTTTTGTAGGTGTTCTTTGGAGTACACAGAAGTAAAGAGATGTCACTACTATGTATATGGATAAGGTGGTGACTTGTTTCTTATTTTTTTCTACGCTTTTGCAGGGTGGAACAATAATAAGAATTTACTTACCAATTCTACAGGATGCTCGTTAGCTTTTAAAAAATGCAAAGCATAAAATGTCCACGCCTTTGGCTTGTATACTTCATCTGCGCCAGCACCGGAACGCTTGGAGTCTATTATTCTCTTCAACTCTTTGCGGTAGTTTGACCTCAAGGAGTTGATTTTTTTTGACACATCCTTTACCGTACAGTTTGGGTGTATTTTTTTCATTATTAAGAGCAGCTTTTCGTATCCAGCCGCTCTTTTGGTTCTGTTAGCATAATTTTTGGAGGATGCATCCCATAACGCTGGCAGGCTTTCCAGAGTTAAAATAAACTCCTTCCAAGTTTTTTGTTGGAAGTTGCAGAAACTGATTTCCTCTGTGTTTTCACTATCAGACATTATTGATAACAGTTAAAACCTTTTTTCACAATGAATTTTTATTTACGATTAATCGTTTCACCACCGTTTGAACCGCTCTACCGAAAACACAAGCCGTACTGACGGATCGCAAAAATTATGCTACACGTTCAATACGTATTGATACATCCATGGATGTATTTAACTTCAGATTTCAAAATTTCTAAATATTTTGCGATATGGATCGCGATACATCAATATTTCATGCTACACGTTCAGTATGGATGTAACATCCATGGATCGCGTCAGTATGGATCGTCCGTGTGACACCACCCTTAAAACAAAGCATAGTACCTGTGTACCAAATTTCATTAAAATCGGTGAAGTCGTTCGGGAGATAGTAGTGGATATACAAATATACAAATATACAAGAATAAGTCGTTTAAAGTTATAAGATATCTCACGAACGGGTCAAGCTAAGCTAAGCAAAAGGTTTACAGAATCAAAATCATAATAAAATTTGGTATAAATGTATCATACATTGTTATTTGCTCAACCAGATAGTTTTCGCAATATTAGCTTATCATTTCAGATTTTTGTTTTTTTTTATGAAAAAATATGAAAAATATTACTCTTTGCGAGGGCTGCATTCTAAAACCACAACTTTTTTTTCATATATTTTTTCTTTACGTAAAGCTCTGTTTACCTAGAAAACAGATAAGCTATCATTGAAGAAAATTGATGGAAAACTATGTAGGTACCTAAGTTATAAACGCAGGTTGCGCAATTTCAACTGCTTTTAAGAAATAGTAAATTTTACAAAATCAACTATTTTTTCTTTTAAGTAAATTTTCTTTTAACAATTATTAAAAACATGTCCAAAAAATATTTTTTAAAAAATATATATAAGGTAACAATATTTACTTTATAACTGCTTTTAAAAAATAGTAAATTTTACAAAATCAACTATTTTTTCTTTTAAGTAAATTTTCTTTTAACAATTATTAAAAACATATCCAAAAAATATTTTTAAAAAAATATATATAATATGCGCTGATAAAAAAAATTTATTTTTTCCAGAATGGAGACTTTTGTAGTTAAAAAGTTATTAAATCATTTCTGATGTGACATCGAGGCACATACGCGTGCCTGCGTATGCATGTTAGTTAACTGCAATATACATACCTACATTTGTTAGGTAGGTAGTAGAGGCTGAATGAAACCATTCTCATGTGAATACATGGGAATGTGAAAATAAATAAACGTGTTTTATTCTTTTAGTGATTTCACATTTGTAATTCAAGTAAAATACATCAAATACAAAATATTTTTTAATTTACATAATTTAAATTTATATTTCATAAAAATTATTTCATAACTTGCACTTCAATGGAATGTTCATCCAAAGAAAAGTGCTTTGCTATTACTCTTCCTTCTGCAACTGGAATCATGCAGTGGTATGTCAGAGTCCCTTTCACTGCTACGGCTTTTTTAAATCTATCTTCAAGGTTCTTTTCTTCTTCGTAGTACTCCTCGTTTTGCACATATTTAAATGAAATATTAGTTATGGCCACTTTTGCCCAATCATATAATTCTTTGGGCGTTTGAATTGGATTACGCACTCTCTGAAGACTTGCTCTAGCAGCCAATCTTTTCAAAGTCCCTCCCAAGCCATCGCATGCATTTTTTCCATGTGAAGTGGGGAAAAAGTGCCACTCCGCAGTCAAACCAAAATCTTTTTGATGATGGGTAAGAACAAAATTCTTTTTGTTTTTATATTGTGCACTTGCCCTATCAGAGAAATATGTAATTTTGGAAATATTTTCGAAGTGATGTTTAACATATGTAAGTATTCCACTAAGTATTATTGAAATAAATGCACGGCAATTGTGTTGTGATCACGGTTGCCGAAGTTGGTACTTTAGTACCAAAAGTGGTACTTTTTTTAGCGATGGTACTTTGGTACTGATTTGGCCGATATGGTACTTTTTCACCATAATCGATTTTAAGACGCCATAAAGAGTTAATCGCTAATTTCTTTTTACAGTTTTTTGCGAAGTGAAACAAAGTTTCATCTTGCTGAAAAGCATCCCGCTTAACAAAAAAGTGAAACTGATAGGATCCAGCCATCAATCCAAACTGCAAAAAATGGATAAGTAAGTATAGGTATTTGCATCCTTTAGGTCTAGCAAATTAGGTAAAAAGCGCTTTTTAATTTTTCGCTTCTGTGAAAAGATGTTTGCTGATATTTAAATGGGTTTAACGATCCAACTTTTAAAGAGCTTACTTCTTTTATTTTTAACCTTTTGTCTTTGCCTGATAGCTCTGCAGCCGCCGAGCGCAAGTTCTTTGAAATGAGTTTAATCAAGACTACATAAATTACGAAATAAGCTTGAGTTCGAAACAGTTAATAACGTAATGCTGTGCAAGAAGCTACATATGTGCAAATCAGGGTGGTCACTATGTGTGGCCACTAAAAGATATAAAAACTACGTATTAAATATACTTTAAGAAGCCCTTTATTTGCACCTAATGTTAACTTACGACTATTAAAATCAGTATTTCCTTTAAGCTTATAAAGGTGTAGATCACAAAAGATATACGACACCCACTAAGAATGCTTTAATAAAAAGTCTGATATATACCTATTGCTAACTAATGTTGCCTAAAAATAATAATAGTATTTAATACATTAATGTGCAGATCTCAAAATATAAAAACCACCTATTAAATATGCCCCAATAAAAAAGGTGTGTTATATGTCCTAATGTTAACTAAACGCCCTTAATAAAAGCGGTATTTGATAAGGTTAGGTTAGGTTAGGTAAGGTGGCTGCCTCTCTGTAGTGCCGAGAGGCACACTTAGGCCGGCTGGCCCATTGTGATACCACTGAGCGGGTTAACGTCCCTTCTACCTTAAAGTGTACGTGTTCATTGGAAGAACCACCCTGTACGCTTAATGAAGCGCAGGATGTCCCCAATTTCGGCAGAGCCTATCTCCGCTAGTCCGAGGAGTAGGCCCCTGCTTAGGCACTCCAGCCGGGTTCTGGCTAGAGCGGGGCAGCTGCAGAGGAATTGCTCGACACTTTCAATTTCCTCCTCGTCCCTGCAGCTACGACAGAAGTAATTTGAAGGGGCCCCCATGCGCCTAGCGTGTACACCCATGAGACAATGTCCCGTGAGCACCCCTATCAACTGACCAAGAGAGGGTCGGTCGAGTTTGAGCATGGACTCTGTTCGTTTGTTGCAAATGCGAGGCCAAGTTAACCTGGACACCTCGCATGTCGTTTCCCTAGCCCATCTAGAGTTTGCCTTCTTTTCGAACTCACGTAGGAGCCAGAGCTTAGTCGTGGCAAGAGGCGGGGAGATGCTCCCAGTGTGGTTCTCCTCGGTGTGCTCCGTGGCCTCCCTTGCCAGCTCGTCGGCAGCACAGTTTCCAGGAATGCCGCTGTGGCCTGGAACCCATACCACCGCTGTGGAGCATTTCGAAGACAATTCATTGAGCAACTGCCTACAGTCTTGAGCTACTTTCGAGGTAGAGTTACTACCCTGAAGAGCTTTGATCGCTGCCTGGCTGTAGCTGTATATGGACACAGATGTGCGGTTTTCCGATAAAAGCCAGGGTGCAGCCTCCTCTATGGCCGTAAGTTCCGCCTGGAATACGCTGCAGTGGCTGGGTAGTCGAATGCTTAAGCATAGTGAAAGATCCTCCGAGTAGACGCCGCTGCCCACCCTGCCGTTGAGCTTCGAGCCGTCTGTAAATATGGAGTCTGAAAGCGGGTTTAGAATGTGTCTGTCCTCCCATTCGTCCCTCGCAGGGATTTTGGTGGAGAACTTGGTATTTGGGCCGTGGCCTATAGGTGTGGTGTAGTCCACGGTTTTCAGATTTTGGGGTATGGTCTCCAAGATCTTTGCGTGTCCAAATCTGGTGTCATTCCATCGTTGAACAGCGCTCAATCTTACTGCACTATAGCTTGCTTGGAGTTTACCGTACAAGTCAACCGGGAGTAGGTTGAGCATGACTTCCAAAGCTTTGGTAGGCGTGGATGGAAGTGACCCCGTAATAAGCACCGCCGCAGAACGCTGTACTCTACCCAGCCTTCCAGTGATGCTGTTTCGTTCTAGTGCAGGCCACCATACAACAACAGCATAGAAGAGGATGGGCCTAACCACAGCGGTGTACAGCCAGTGCATCACACGGGGATTCAAACCCCATTTCTTCCCTACGGCTGCTTTGGATGCATAAAGGGCAGTGATAGCTTTCCTGGATCTGTCCTCAACATGCCTGTTCCAGTTGAGTTTGCTATCTAAGATAACGCCGAGGTACCTGACCTCTTGGGAGAGCGTGAGCCTAACCCCGTTTAGGCGGGGTGGTGTAAAGGCTGGTACTTTGTACTTTCTTGTAAAAAGGACCATTTCCGTTTTAGAAGGATTTACGCTAAGGCCGCTTACCATAGCCCAGTCCTCCACGAGGTTCAGGGCCGATTGGAGCAGTTCACTTAGGGTCTGAAGATGCCTGCCGGTGGCCGTAAGAGCGATGTCGTCGGCGTAGGCAATGATTTGGCAACCGGTGTTTTCCAGTTCCAGAAGTAAGGTGTCTACGGTTAGGTTCCACAGTAAAGGAGATAGGACTCCCCCTTGAGGAGTGCCTCGAGATGCGTATCGCACTATTGAGGCCTCGCCTAGATTAGCATGGATAGTTCTCTTTGCCAGGAGCTGGCTAACGAATTCCACAAGCGGAGGTTCCAGTCCCGTTCCCCGAAGGGACTCGAGGACGGCCTGCGGAAGTACGTTGTTGAAAGCTCCTTCGATGTCGAGAAAGATACCCAGCGTGTACTCCTTGAAGGCAAGTCCCTTTTCTATCTTTGTGGTAATAGCATGGAGTGCTGTTTCCACGGACTTACCCTTAGAGTATGCGTGTTGAGCCTTCGAGAGGTCAAGAGGGCGCAGATTATCCCTAATGTGGGCGTCTAGTATTCTTTCCAGTACCTTAAGAAGAAAGGACGTAAGGCTAATAGGCCGAAAGTCCTTTGGTTTTGAGTGCGAGACTCGTCCTCCTTTTGGTATGAAGACTATCTTGGCCTCGGTCCATTTGTGCGGAACGTGGCATAGCCTAAGACATGATGTGTAGATCTCGGACAGAATGGGACAGAGAATGTCTCTGGCCATTTGAAGTTTGGCGGGAAAGATGTTGTCGGGTCCCGGAGATTTAAAAGGGTCGAAGGTTCCAATTGCCCATTCGACTTTTTGGGGGGTGATTATCCCCTCTAAAGAGTTGTAAATTGTACCGCCATTGTCGGCTGTAGGTGGCTCCGTGGAACAGCCTGGAAAGTGCGTTTCCATTAGGAGTTCGACCATTTCGCCGCTGGACGATGTCCAGTCTCCGTCCGGTTTCTGGATGAAGGTCGGAACGGTGGGACTTTTAGATAGAACTTTACGCAGTCTATTTGCCTCTGAGTTTGTTTCAATGCTGGTACAGAAGTCCATCCATGAACTCTTCTGGGCTTTGTTGACTGCTTTTTTGAAAATTTTCAAGGCCTGCTTGTATTCGTGCCAAGAACCAGTCCGCTTAGCTTCATTAAACAATCTCCTGCTATTTTTCCTGAGCTGGGAAATTTCGGAGCTCCACCAAGGTGGTCTCGTCTTTTTCCTCGGTCTGGTAACCGGACAGGAGACGTTAAAAGCAGCGTTACAGGACTCTGTGATCGAGTCTACCGCCTCGTCAATTTTAGACGATGAGTCGAGCTCACCGATCGAAGCTGACCCGTTTTTCAGATGTGTGTGCGCTTCATCAGGTCTTTGCGGTAGGCCGAGTCTACCGTGAGAAGCGTGTTTATGGAGCGAGTGTGATAGAACGTTCCTGAAAACGTTCCAATCCGTTCTCTTCCTATTTCTGTAAGCTGCAAGAGTAGGTGGTCTCACAAGGAGACGGAAACAAATGTATTTATGATCAGAGAAGGAGTTGTCCCTTGAGACATGCCAGTTCTCAATTTGGCCCAGTACCGGGCCAGAGATTAGCGTAATGTCAAGGACTTCCTTTCTATTTGCTGTAACGAACGTTGGTTCGCTTCCAAAATTGCTTATATACAGATTGTGCAATAGAATAAAGCCAAGAAGGCACTCACCTCTGGTGTTGGTGTCAGTCGAGCCCCATACTAAATTGTGTGCATTGGCGTCAGCTCCTATAATCATCGGCAGCTTTCGTCGATTTGCCTCCACCACTGCGTTTGTTAGGCATCTGGATGGAAATTCGGGGGCTTCGTGCGCCATGTAGGCTGCAGTTAGCCAGATTTGCTTGCCTTCAACTTCGAGGCTGATGCTCGCTGTATCTGCGTCGCTGAAATTGGATAACAGAAAGTGAGAGAGGGTCTTTTTAACAAGGATGCAAGCTCTGGTCCTACCTGTAGTTGGGGGCTTAACCACCTGGTAGGCATCAGAGGTTAGTCCGCACACCTTGTTACCGACGATCCAAGGTTCTTGGATAAGTACGAGCTCTTCGGCTGTTTCGCCGAGGCGCAAGAGAAGGGCAGCCGAAGCTGCCTTGGAGTGATGCAGGTTGATTTGAAGAACCCGCATCATCAGAATTTACAGGTCGGTATCCGAGCCCTCGTCCATCGCCACCGCCTCTTCGCGTTCGGGGGCGGCTATGACTGTGATGTCATGTGCCGCGTCCTCCGCGTCAGAGTCGAGTAGCTGGCTCTCGGACTGGTGCACCCATCGGCCGAAGGTAGACCCGACGAAGCCCGACCGGTATTTGATAAATTATATATGAATTTCAACTACGTTTTAAATATGCTTTAATAAAAAGTGTTATTTGTACCTCATGTTTACTTAAAACTAAAAGTATAAAGCAGTATTTAATTCAATCCATATTTAATTTAGATACTTTAATGTGTAAAAAATAGTTTATATAAATGAAATACACATACATTTTTAAAAGCAATAAAAGTTTTCATGGAAATAAAAATTAAAAAAACTGGTACTTTTTTATTGAAAATGGTACATTTTTATGAAAATTATGGTACTCCAATTTTTGTAAGTATTCATTAATTGGGGATATCATTAGTTGCAAAGTGGTTCTATCGACGTTAACCCATTGTCTGTAGGTTGTATCTTCAATGAAGTTATCTTCCAAAATTGTTCTTATTTCGTCGATCAAATTTGTTGCATCGGGGCACTGGGAACATTTTCCGAAATAACAATTTGTTGATGCTTCAAGACATATCATACGTTGTAAACAGTCTTGATAGCTTTTTATTGGGTGCATAGACTCAGCAGTCAGATGCTTGATGTTAGGTCCTTCTATTAATAATTTGACGTTTTCATGTATAGTGCAAACACATACTGAATGGGTACCACTTGAACCGGCAAGGTTGCAAGCTTTGAAAAACTGCACTTAACGTTAGGGTACTTTTCCTTAAAAAGTTGATACAGCTCGCGTAAGTTTATTAACAATAGCCTCTTTTGCATGTGAATGCGTTCATTATTAATTTTTACGAAGAGGAAGTCTTTTTTTCCGGGCATCGCTCGACTATTTTCATCGACCTCATAAAATTGTGTTACCATATCAACAACCTCTTTTTCTAATGGCGGATGACTCTTAGGGTTCGCTTCGGCCAAAATTCCTTTTTCTTCAGCAATTTTCTTAGCAACAGTTATGAACTGTAGCAGTAGGAAAATGATACAGAATTTTTCGAAAAGGCCAATCTTTACAAATAGTCAAATTTTTTAGTTGCTTTGCTCCATCACTAGTGGCAGTAAATGCGTCTTTTAGAGTTTGCAATATTTCGTTCCCATCATTTTCCTCGAAGCAAACATTGTCATCGTTAGGAATGCCAAAAATTTTTCCTGAAATTGCTTCAGAAACGTTTTGCATTTTTTCTGCCGAATAGTGTTTTTGATGAATGTTTTTTTTCAGGATTGGTGAAACTCCGATAATTTCTAAGCCTCTGTTAATAAAATTAGTCGCCTCACACATTGCTTCTCTGTCTTTCCCAAATGATACAGATGTAGAACATTGTGGATCAGAGTTCACGTTGCTATTAGTTTCAGTAAGTGCTTCATTGAATTGAATATCATCTGATTCTTTCCTCTAGAAAAACGAATAAAATAAGTACCTAATATTTCACGAATTTAATAAGATACAAGTTAAAATATAGAAAAGAATATATGCACATACATTAGGGCAGTAGCCAATGTCTTAACGATGAGTACCATAAATATTTTATTGTTTCTAAATTTTTATATTCAATTTTTATACGTAATCAATGTATGTATATACAAACCTTATTATCTTCCTTGAGTTTAGTTAGCTTAAGCCGGCATGAGTTGCAAATTCGTTGTTCCATCGCTTCTTTCAATATAGGAATATTTAATGTCAATAAATGGGTTTCTGTTACCCTTCGGAGAGAGCAATTTTTTGTATTTGGGTGCGGAGACAAATTAAATGGATTAAAGCATCGTAATTTTGGAAATATTTTACTCTGTACAGGCTTCGGCATTTTTCTAATCCTATTTATCCAATTTAGAAAATATACTAGCAGTTCTTTTAAAACTCGCAAAAAAATTAATTGTGGCGCAGTTGATACTTCAATGTAATTCTACTTTGGAATGATCTTCTTTCAGTTAAAATCTCTATTTATATATTCCGCACTTTTATTTATTTTTTTGTAACGCATACATGCATTTTATAAGTATGTAATTAGGCTAAAAAATAGATAATGGATTTTTGGTAAAACAAGGCGTGCCTTAGCGATAAATCCGCGGCATACATACTTAAGGATCCTTAATTATGGGAAACTACCACATGAATGGCGAATGCTTACCATTGTTTCGGATCGCTGGCTTGGGTTGTCTAATGTAAATAAGTTTATGCACGCATGCAGATTTATTAAGAATTTGTATGCATTTAAGGTAAATGCAGTTTAGGACTTTCCGCACAATAAGTGGCCTTCAGCCTAGGATATATCCATGTATTATACAAGTTGATGGTGATTAGGTATAATTATAATTTTGTTCGTAAACAGGTAGGCACTGCAAACTAAAATACTTAACTATAGTTCATTATTAATGGTGGGCAGAGCAGCTCTATAGAGCTGCGAGAGTAAAATCGTGTGTAAAATGCGCTCAATTCAATTTCAAGAGTTCAAGAAACAGGTTTCTGCCTATACGTTACACAGTGGGCAACTTTGTTTTATATTGATGAAAGTTGTATGATGTTTGAAATTCGGTGGGAAATTGAAGTTATTTTTCTTTTATATATCGTCGCTGGAATAATGAAACAGTGTAAAATGAAAAGTATTGTTTTGAGAAAAATGAGTTTAAAGTTTCTACAAACTCATCGATCAACTTTAAACTTCGATTACTTGCGTCTCGTTCAAAATATCCATATTTTGAACACATCATACTTTTGATTAAGTCTTTATCTGTTAATCCGCAGAATCTTGTTCATCATGTTTGCTTAGCAATACCAGTTAAATGTATTTGTCTGAAAGTATCTGCATATACATTATTTTGTGTTTGAACATTTTTATATGAAATCATTATACACTATTTTATTTGTATAGGATACACCATTTCATTTCTAAAGATACACTGTTTTGTATCTTTAAATTATAGCGGAGAGAGAGCAAAATAAAACAGCGTAAATTAATTGAGGGAATAGATTCGCGGTTTAAACTGCGAATGATTTTTTATTCATTGATCGTTATACAAATATTGACAGGACATTGTCGTTTAAATTTGAATACATACATAAATGTATCTGGAATTATTATAAAGTAAGGTTTGTGTGTGTATGACAATAAACAACAGTGAGGTAAGCCATTTACACTAAAAGGTAAGTGTACGTAGATTGAGGTTATTATATAATAAGGAATAGGAAAAGCATTTAGTTTAGCATACCTATGCAGTTAATTTAGTTATCGCTTTCATCATCTTCGAAAATATCTGGTTCCGGTAAACAATCTCTTACCACTGGCGAAGTCTGTAAGTTTTCAAAAAACAATTTAGCATCTTTATTCAACAGTCCTTCATCACATAGTTTTAATAAGTCCCGCTTTTTCGCTGCAGACACTGGAAGATGGGAGGAATATTTCTTTTTTAGTTTAACGGCTTTGGAATTCCACATTTTTTGAGTTCTCTTTGGTGGATTAAGTGGTATACTGTTGAACTGCTCAGCTTCCCAATCCGTTTGAAAGAAAACTTGAGTTCTATCATGCTTACAAACCTTAATTACTTTTACTTGAAGCCATGGTACGTTTTCGCCACCCGAATCTTTCTTAAAATTTGATGGAAAGCCATCAAGAAGCTTTTTCAAATCAAAAAAGTCTGCAAACTCCATTTCTTTGGTGTAATATGGATTCTGGCATCGCGCATTCCGCATAATTGTTTCCCATTCTTTAGGGTAATTAATAACTTTATGTTTCTTTGCACGCTCAATGGTTGAATGCATTGAGTCTACCTCCATTTGCGTATGTCCAGACTCCAGAAATTTAATTTGGATTGTATCAAACCACAATTGCATGCTAAGATACATTAATAAAGCAGCAATGTATCTATATGAAATATAATAAAAAATTGTATGGTCAGTTTCAACTCAGAAGACACTTTTATATAGCAATAGTGATTGAATACAGACAACGAACCTGTTTCTATTTTGTCCACCGCAGCAATCCGAATACAATATAACATTTTTCACGTGCTTTGGCAGAGAAGACAAATGAATGTATAAAGTTGACCCTATTTCATCAGACCCTCGCTTTCCATTGTTTTCGTGCCAAAAATAGCAGAATCCTTCTTTAGTAACCAAGTCGAACAATGTATTGTTCTATGTGCAAAATTTTCGTGTATAATAAAATGAGCTAACTTGCGAACATGATGAGTACAGCACAGATTGAAGATCAAACGTGTACACTTTCAGAGTGTCATCATTCTGAGCAAGAGCTTTATCATCATTTTTTTGTCAGCCAAATCTTTGTTTTTAATGTGTAGCTTATACGCATCTTCATACATTTCTTTATTTACTGCATTTTCATATATATAACACTTTTTGCAAGCATCTTTTTTTGGCTGATGAAACGCGTAGTTATATTCGTAGTTAAAATTTTTTTTGTATGTGTGGTACCTTATATTGGAATTGGGGTGCATGTCCTTAAATAAGCGAAACATCCGCGCGATATTTAAGTTTGGAGATAGGTATAATCTTGTAGAATTTTTTCGTACGTAATGGGCTTCAACGCACGGAAAAGAAGTAATGTGTGACCTTACGTAGCTTAATTCTGATTCGTCAATTTTTTTAGCATTTCCTTGGGTTCCTCGCCCATCCAGTGTTACATCTTTCCCCACAGTTTCCTTTTTTTTTAAAACCATGACGGCGCCATCAGACACGTTCAGTGTTTTTAGGTAAAATTGCTTACAAACCTTTTGGTCTCTGAGCCTATACTCAAAACTATTTTGCCGCCTGTTTGAACTTACTGTCTTCCTCTTGCACGGTCTAGTCAGGATAGTATTCTTCATAAATTCTCTTTGTTTGGCATAGTTGGCTAAGCTCCAAAACTGTTTGTTTATTTCCATACGGTCCTGGTCAGAAAAAACTTCACTGCATTTGTACTTGCAAGTACAAACCCAAATTTTTGGCATTTTTGCCGGTATCATACGTCCACTACGGGTTTCGTATTCTTGTCCACTTTGCCTCATTGCCTTACGCTGATTTTGCTTCCAGCAATTAAAATTAGTTTTACGTTTTCTAGTAGGCTGCGAATGGATTTTTTCTTGAACGCCAACATTACCAATTGCATTTGAGTTCTCCTTTTCACTTTCTACACTTTCTGAGGAGCTTGCAGTACTGGTTTCGGGTACAAAAATATCACTGGAGCCATTTGAAAATTCGCCAGCAGTTGATATATTATCTTCATCAGTAAAAATAAAGTTTTCGTCTGCACTTGAATTCAACCCTTAAAGTGAATATTTAATATTTGAAAAACAGATGTCAAGCCAACTTAAAAAAAAAATTAATACATACATATTTTTTAATTAAAATACTTATTTAAAATGTGTGTTATAATCAAATTATTAATGCTCACCATTTAAATCCATTTTAACCCTCTTTTTTGAAACTCACTCTGGTATCCTTATACAATTTTTAAGACACACGGCACAAACACAATAGAGGAAACTCAAACTTACATAAATTTTTCCATAAAAACACAATGAAATAAAAATGCCTGCAACTCCGTGTTAAAGTTAAAGGGGTAGAAAATGTCAAAGTATTTTTCATTACCTAAACAATATACAAGTAAATTGCTGATAAGTTTGTAATTATAGAGACATTACTGCTTATGACCAAAATATTTTTACAAGTCAAAGAATAGTGTACGATACCTTCTCAAACTAAAAACAGTGTATACAGAGATTTAAAATGATGCAAACGCTTATACACCATTTATTTTATTCGGAGGTTCCAAGGGCTTTTAAAATTGAAAGAAATAGAATAGTGTATACCACAGATACACTATTTCATTTCTGATTTTATTTGCATATTTGGAGAAATAAATTAGCGTATGTCGATGTTACACTATTTTATAATTCACTATTTGAAGCTGCCTCTAAAAGGTATTAGAAATATAATAATGTAAAATACTTTACGTTCTTCTCATATTACAAGTATTTCTCAGAGATTTGTTTAATAATTGCGCGAGTAAACCTTACACTATTTTTATAAACTTGTTATACTTACACTATTATTATACAATTTCTTCTTTTGCGCATAAATTGGTGATACAATAAGATATTTGCAAAAACTAAAGATTTTTATAATAGATTAAGGGATTGTCTATCCAATGGTGCAATTATCGAATAATAGTGTATGTAGCACTTACACTGTTTCATTATTCCAGCGACCATATGTAGGTAGTTCTAATAGCCACAATGCATAATTTCTCCAGGTCGTTAAATCTTATTACAGAGTTCAATTTATGGCGACATTTTTTGGCGTTCCACAGGGCTATTTGATTTCAGCAAAAATGACCGAAAAATATGTTCTTTCGAAAGCAAACTTACTTACTTGCAAATAAAAAAATTTAAAAGAATTAAAAAGATTGCCTGTTACTTTTGAACAACGAAAGAGTATATTTTCAAAAAACAAAGCTAACTATTGCTTTGGAATAATTAATAGTATTTTCTTGTTACAAAAAACAAATCAAAACAATATGAAAAAATATAAACCTGAACTAATATTTTTAAATAAAAAAAAATATATGCTTTATTTTGAAAACTTAATAAAAAAAAGCAAAATATAAACTAAAACCAAACCAAAATGGAAACTAAAACAAAATAGTTACTCGTGAAAATCGGGATTGGCCCCACTGTCCTCTCAAAAGCACACTTATACAAGCACAAGATGTGCTGTACATTTGTTTGTAGTGGTGCCCACCGCTGTTCATTAATCATCCCTGCAAAAAACCGAAATACTCCGTTCCATACTCTATAGAGTACTCCTTAAGGAGTATCGGAGTACTCCAACACTTATCCTCGCTCATATAAAAAAGGTGGTCCAATTTACATGGCGATGGCCGGTAATTGGATCACCTAATCCGACTCGGAGTACTCCATTTCTTTGCTTGTGAATACTCTATAGACCACCTACATGAGAGTACTCCCAAAATACTCCTATTGGATTACTCTATGGACTACTCAACAGCAAAGCGAGAGAGGGAGTAGGTGGTCCTCAAAAAGAACACATACTCCCTCTCTCGCTTTACTGCAAAGTACTCTATAGAGTAATATTTTGCCAGCATTTTCAAAGTACTCTCACGTAGGTGTTCCATAGACTATTCAGCAGGGTGCTCCGATAAGGATTAGGTAATCCAATCACCGGTCATGGGCTTATAAATTGGACCACCTTTTTGTATGAATGAGGATAAATGTTGGAGTACTCCCATACTCCAACGTTTTTTACAGGGATGTCTCATTGTGTATTCACATGAGAATGGCTTCATGCAGCCTCTACTACCTACCTAACAAATGTATGTATGTATATTGCAGTTAACTAACATGCATACGCAGGCACGCGTATGTGCCTCGATGTCACATCAGAAATGATTTAATAACTTTTTAACTACAAAAGTCTCCATCCTGGAAAAAATGTATTCTTTTAGATGAAAGTTCAGCGCATATTATATATATTTTTTAAAAAATATTTTTTGGGTATGTTTTTAATAATTGTTAAAAGAAAATTTATTTAAAAGAAAAAATAGGTGATTTTGTAAAATTTAATATTTCTTAAAAGCAGTTATAAAGTAAATAAAGTAAGATACGATTACTACAACCAAAGTTATAGAATTTTGAATGTGGACAAGTTTGCTTAAATTTGCTTAACCGTCGTATTTAAAAACTTGCATATCTCGAAATCCTGATATAGGTGTTAATTAATTTCGTGGAAACAAATTTAAAAAAAAGTTTGAGCTAAATCAAAATTATGAAATCCTAAAAGGTGTAAGATTTGTAAAATAATGACCCACATATGTGTGGTATAAAGCAAAGTGAAACATCTCGCTATGCTCTGTTTCATTGAGTTAAAAGTTCAATTTATGAATGAAATTACCCATATTTTTAACTTTTTTTTTTAATTTATTTATGTTTATACTATGTTCTAACAATCTTTATCTATTTGATTTTACATGTGAAATAATTATGTGTTCTACTTTGACGCTTATTCTTTTTAGGATCGGTTTCTCTTATGAGAAACCAGCAGTAATCGCCCATCATTGCGACGTCCCAGAATCCTTGATATCGATTCTTAATTAATTTCATTTGCTGGTGAAAGCTTCCGAAAAAAGCTCAAATGTGAGTGCAGAAAGTGAACTTTGAAAGACATATTTACGCCTGGAAAAAAAATATTAGTTATGTAAACAAGTTATACAATTTTGGGAAATTAATTTTAATAAGGCTTTAATATTTACCCATTTTCGCATAATTATTGATTAAGTCGTTCACTAGATGACATTTGCACTGCTCTTTATTGTAGCGTATTATGTCATTAACTATTTTCTTACTGAATTTATTATTTTAAGATTATGTATTTACTTTATTGTACATTTTTATGAATTAAGAAAATAATGAATAAACATACATACATACATACATACATATCTGCTCGTAGCTAGGGCTTTTGTGTCTACCGAGAAAAGAAGCAATTGATTATTGTTGATCAACTTTTTTATTTGTGGTCCAACAAAAATACCTTCCTTTATCTTGGCTTGAGAAATATATAGAAAAATTGTTTTCAAATAATCCCCTTCTTTGTCCAAAGCCTTAACTAAGTTTTTAATGAGACCGAGCTTGATGTGTAAGGGTGGAAGTATGATTTTCTCTTTCTTGAAGTATGATTTTCTATTACCCCTATTCTATTAAAAGTGGTAACAAGAACGATGTCCGCAACTACAGGCCCATATCCAAACTGTCTACGATATCCAAGATTTTTGAGCATGCTGTCAATGCAAAGCTAAGTTTTGCTGTCAAATCTCTCATTTCTCCCTATCAACATGGATTTGTCGCTGGCAGATCAACTGTTACTAATCTAGCGGTCTTTAGTGAATACTGTGTAGAGTCATTTTCTGCACATCTTCAAGTGGATTGCATCTACACAGATTTCCCTAAAGCTTTTGATAGAGTTTCTCACAGAGTTTTAATTGAAAAGCTGGCTTTTCTTGGCTTTCATTTCTCATTCCTGAGTTGGATTGGCTCTTATTTATTCAACAGGCAGTGTGTAGTCAATATTAATGGTGTATCATCCAGGCCCTTTATTTAAACTTCTGGTGTACCCCAAGGTAGTATTCTAGGACCGTTACTTTTTATTCTGTTTATCAACAGTAGTTGCTTCTCGTTCGCCAACTGCTTGCTCTACGTTGATGACTTAAAGTTATTCTCTTCAATAAAAGGACCAGATGATGTTACAAGACTGCAAAATGACATTGACAATCTCAATCAATGGTGCGACAAATATGTATCATCTTTCCCTGAATCCGACCAAATGTTTCCACATTACCTATGCGAAATCAACTAGCATACTACATACGACTTACAAAATATCAAATTGTGAGCTTCAGTCCGTCTGTGAGATTAAAGATCTTGGTGTTATCTTTGATAGTAAATTCTCTTTTAGCAACCATGTAAACTATGTTACAGCGAAATCATATTCTATGCTTGGCTTCGTTAGGCGTAATACCAATAAATTCTCAAATCCCTATACGTTCAAGCTTTTATTCACGTCCTCTGTTAGGTCGCGTTTGGAATATGTAGCTTTTATCTGGAGACGAAGTCAGTTGACTGCAGTAAATAGAATTGAATCTTAGAACTAATTATGCCTGTAATGCTCCTATTGCCCGTGCTATACGTGAGTTTAACTCACTGAGCATTACGGTTTCTTCGGATTTTTCAATACCAACGTCCGATTTTTTAATTATTTTACACTCTGCTTTTTAAGTTCTCCGGACCATATATGTACATATGTTCCATACTTTAAGCAATACACTTAATTTAAGTACTACTTAATATCTTTTAGTCTGTAAGGATTTGTTCCATTGACTGCTAATAAATGAAATGAAATGAATTGAAATTGAGATCAGTAACATTTGCGTAACTATTACAAATTCGGATACACCTATTCATGGGTTCATTCAAAGAGTAATTCGTTTTACTAATTGAATCAGCAAATAAGCTATTAGATCGTAGCGATCTTGGGGATGTATAAACATTGAACAAAGCCTTTATGTCATCACAATCAATATTATGGTTTATTACATTATACACAAATAGTAATGAGCATCAAATTCTTCGGTCCTGTAAAGACTGCAGGCCAAGAAGCTTGCGTCTGCTAATGTAAGGCGGACGACCACCTTCAAAGTTAATTTTATATACAGCATATTTCGTGAAGACTCTCTGGACTCTTTCAATATTCGCAGAGTATAAGTCGTAGTACGGACTCCAAACCAAAGAACAATATTCTAATCGGTTCCTTACTAGAGCAATAAACAGAGATTTCAGGGTATTTGGGTCTTTAAAGTCCTTAGCATTTCTTTGAATGAAACCTATCAGTGAAAACGATTTAGAGGTTATGTAATCGATATGTTTATTAAAAGAAAGCTTGGTATCAAATATCAAAATGGACAATATCCGGCTTCCTAGTATAAGTTACTACACTACACATATTGATATTTAAATACAAATGGTTTGAACTACACCAAGCTTTAAAAGAAGTTAAATCATGCTGCAACTTTTCGCTGTCCGAGGTACCATCAACTCTCAGAAAGAGTTTGACATCGTCAGCAAACATTAAGCAATTTGCATATTTAAAGTGAAAGGGTAAATGATTAATAAAAAGTAGAAACAGTAAAGGGCCGCTATGCGTTCCTTGTGGAATACCTGACCACGCGTTGACACAAGTACTGGACGTGGTGGACCCCATTTTCACAAATAGTTTTCTACCACTTAGAAAGCTAGAGAAAAATTGAAGTAGCTCACCAGTAATACCGTACATCTTTAGTTTATGTAACAAAACTTCGTGGTCTACCTTATCGAAGGCTTTTGAGAAATCTGTGTATATCACATCGAGCTGGGACTGGCAATTGAATGCCTTAACGATTTCATGTGTGACTAAGAGTAGATTAGTACACGTAGATCTACCAGGCATAAAGCCGTGCTGACAATGGCTTAGTATGTTACTAACGTGAAGAAAAAGTTTAGATTGAATGACACTGTCAAACAACTTTGAAACTGTGCTCTGTGTCACTATAGGCCTATAGTTACAAAGGTTGTTTCGGTCACCTGATTTAAAAATTGGGGCTATAGAGCACACCTTCCAATCGTCAATTTAATAAAAACGACGTTAGAAATACACGCATTAAATAAACTAGTGATTGGGCCCACCAAAACTTGGGTACAAGTTTTGAAAAATGCGGAACTTTATCCAACTTTGTGCTGAACTTTAAATTTGAGATAGCAAGAGCCACATCACTCTCATCCACAACAAACGTTGATATTGGCGGTAATGACGGGAACGCTGAAGTAGGAAGATATTGGTCATTGTACACTTCATTGACCCCCTGAAAAAATTGATCGAACAGATTGCATGAAGCCTGGGGGGTTTCCGAAACTATCCCGTTGTATACAAAGGTAGTTGGAAACATATTTGACTTTCTTTTTGAATTTATGTACTGCCAGAAAGATGATGGATTAGATTTGACTCCAGATTCAACTTTAGACATATGCTGCGTCAACAAAAATTTGTGGAGGCAGTCAAAGTCTTTACGAAACATTTAAAGGCTTTGTATTTTTTTAATTTTTAGGTTACATAAACGTTTATTAAACCAATTATTGTTAAGTCAGGAAATATTACATAAATTAAAGTCGCCAACAAAAATTACTTCACCGTTATGTTTAGCGATATCATAAATGTATAGGAGATTATTTAAATGCTTGTTCTATATTGCTATTGGGTGGAATGTAAGATAATACTATAAATAAACATTTGTTACATGGCATTTTAATGCGCAAACAGATCTGTTCACATGAACTTTCGGCATGAGGCACCGTTATCAATTGTCTGCATAGGTCAGCTCTAATAGCCAATAAAACACCACCCCCTCTAGTTAACCCTGATGTAGCTATTGAAATACATATTCAGATGATGAAAAGTTTTCTTGATCTTCCAACGCCAAGTACTTTTGTTTGACAAATATAACACTCTATTGAATGGAAAGTAGGTTCTCTAGATATCATTGGTGTATCAAATTTTATTTGTTGTCCTGATTCCGACTGAATCAATTCTACTCGACACGATGTACACAAAGTGTTCAGTGTCCATGGTTTTTCAGCATTTTTAGGCGAAATGCCAAAATATTTGGAGTATAAAGTTTTGAAATTATCTGAGAACACTCGTCGTCGCCTTATGATAGTATATTGGCCACACATAAAACTTTTTCTGGTGAACCTTGCATATGTTATGAAGTTTCAAGGCGCATTAACTCATATTTATACTCAGAACAAGAATAAAATTTAAAAAATCAAATCTTACCTAGTTAGAAAGGTTCATTTTTATTCAAAGCTGGGAAAAGAAAATACTACCTGCTTTAGATGTAGGCTTTAAAAATTTTCTGTGTTATATAATTTTGAAAATCTACCTGCATAGTTACCCATAAGTGACGGAAATACATGTTTATAACTACATGCCTACAGCATGTTTCGAACCCAACCCCTCTTCCTTTCTATGCGAAAACTCTACCTACTATAAAATAGTTCGAGTATTAAAAGTACTATTTGATTTATTTAAAGCAAAAGTATTATTATTGCTATGATGTTATTCGTTTATCCGGATAATATCACATTTGCACTTTATAGCTTTAATATATGTACATATGTATGTATACATACATACATTGAAGTTGCGTAACCTGGGTATTTTTATTCGGTCGTTTATAACTTACGTAATTTTTCATCGATTTTCTTCGATGATACCTTATCTGTTTTCTAATTAAACAGAGCTTTACGTAAAGAAAAAATATCTGGAAGAAAAGTTGTGGTTTTGGAATGCTGCCCTCGCAAAGAGTAATTTTTTTCATATATTTTCATAAAAAAAAACAAAAATCTGAAATGATAAGCTAATATTACGAAAACAATCTCTTTGAACAAACAACATTGTATAATGCATTTATACCAAATTTTATTGTGTATTTGATTCTGTAAACCTTTTTGCAATTGCTTGATCCGTTCGTTAGATATACGTAACTAAAGGGAGCCGTCTTTTCGAATAACGGTACATTGCAAATATCTCAAAAATGAACTCGATTTTCGAAATCAGGGGGTGGTTTTACATACGAATTTCATAACGGCGTTTCTGGTAAAGAGAAAAAGTTAAAATTCGTGGTCCAGTGATATCTTTAACAAGAAAAGAACAGCAGGCAATTTGATCCACTGGTTTTATTTGCTCAGAAGTATCTTTGCATACCAGCATCGTCTGAGTCGGAGAGAGTTTTCAGTAAGGCGGGATTGGTTGTGAGCGATCACAGAACAAAACTTACAGCAAAAACGGTAGGCGAACTTCTTTTTTTTACAAAAAAATGTAGAATGATTTAAAAAAATTTACATACAACTCGTTAAAAAAGTGTGGGATATAAATTTTGCACTTGAATTTGAATTCCAAAAGATAAGCCACTTTTGAAACCTAGTACCAATTAGGCAGGATCAATCGTTTTATGCTAAAATTGAAATTTTATTTATTTATTTTAGTCATCGAAACAGAATTTGTTAAAGAGTACTATTATGATAGGTAAGAGGGTGCCCAAGTAGCTTTTAGAAGCCGTTTTGATGCCATACTCGTAAAATACTCGTTTAAACCTACTTATGTAGTGTGAATATCTGTTACAACCAACCAGAGTTTTTGATAAACTCGAGGATATTTGGATTTATAGTCGGGCCAGGTGGATCTTGATATTGCAGAACTAGTGCTGTTTCTCCATCTCAGTTGTGCTTTGCTCCGGTAATACTTTTGGATATTATTTGGATTTAAAAGTTAATATAACTTAGGAGTCGAGCTGTTATCAGCAGGGTATGAAAACGCCAGGCATAGAACCTGAACCCTCCTTTAAATGCCAAAACCAAACTCCGCCTCGGTTCCCTGCAAGGGTAAAAATGCCGCTTCTGGGCTAGGCGTTAAAGCAGTACCCAACCAACCAAACACCAGGTCTACCAACCCGAAAACCGCTTCGATGGTGTCGGGCAGGCTTTCACAGCCAGAGACCTCGCTTCGGTAGCCTGCTTAACGTGGTATGACTAAATCCCTTGAGGGAGAGCCGTTACTACGCGAAACCGCACCAGCCAAACCCCAAGAGGGCGGGGCAAAAACGGGGAGCACTGTGCAGCCGGCCAACCTCCATAGGCCTCTCAGGGCAGTTAGATAGCGCAGCCCGAAGGTGCTGGCCCCTGTCCCTCTACGGGAGGAAGGGCAGCCACCAGTGCTGCCAGTAGGCCTAGACAGCCGCGAAAAATCGCTCCGACTGGATAACGTGTCTCCCAGCGACATGACGGTGGATCAAAAGGCCTCTTAATCCTGGGCAACCAGCCTTCTCGCCGCGAGACAGGAACGCGGCGAGAACAAAGACCAAACCAGCTCCCAGCCAAGGACACTAGCCCCTAGGAAACAACGCTCTCCGGAAAGCACCACGAGTGAATCCAAGAGGCATTCCGTTCAGTGAAGTGGCCAAAGAGCACCTCACACCCGCGGTACTGGACAAGGGACACCCAGACGCCAACATCACTCCAAACAACTGGAATTCGGTGTTGGTAGGTTTGTGCAGGGTCCACGGGAAGTCCTTGATAAACATCCGTCTGACGAGAGACCCGTTGGCATCAAAGGCGGATAAGGATGGTATCTTGTGGCGACGAGCGCTCGGTTATGCTCTATAAGGAAGCAATTTCATCGTTAAGCGAGCTGTGGTCTGGGGCAGACTTAGTAGCCGAGCACAGGAACGAGATTCCTCGCAGGCTACATGTCTGGGCCTGGATACCAGCAGCCGAGACGTCGACGCTAGAGGCCATCCTGAAAATCATCCAATCAGGAAACACAGGACTACCCGTCAGTGAATGGAGGGTAGTAAGGGTGAGTGAGGTCAGGGAGAAACAACGCTATGTGACTCTGATCATAAGCGAGGATTCTCTCTCTGCACTCGAAGCCTGTGGTGGAGTCGTTAACTACTGTTGCTACTCCACCACCCTACCGATCCAAAAGAAGGATGATTCACCGCCGACGAACCTGAAATGGAGAAACCAGGAAACATCTTGAGTGGACCAGGACCCTCCATAAACACCTTGAGCGGAGCGGACGAAATATCGATCGTCTCACAAACCGCTATAGGCGGTGATGGTCTCACAGGCGGCACCTTGAGTAAACCTGCTGGGAATGCGCACTCACTAGTCGGATACGATAGAGCGAACGGCTCCGAGAGCGATACAGCTTCGGTATATTTAGAAAGCGTAGCAATTATTCCAGTGTATAGCAACTTCTTGGATGACTTTCAGAGGATTGCCAATGATGCTCGATTAGAAATGCTTCACTATTTCCTAAAATTTTTTTTTAGATGCTTGTACGAGATAGAAGAGCCTTGGTGGAAAAAATATTTTATTTTAAATTTAGTTCTTTCCCAATGAAATGACATGTTGCAGTGAGAAATTTCTCCATTGCTTTGGAAATCCCCAGATCACATGTCACAGTAACGTATTCCACTGCTGACATCTCATTGTGCATTTCCACTTTTATAGCTGTATTCTGTAAGTCTGTCTCATCTCAAGTCACTAAATTTGAGATTTTTCATTAGAGACAATTTTTGTGACTTTCGATGATTTCGGTATTCTGTAAGAGAAAATCACAAAAATTTCACCATTGATGTGTGGTAAAAACAGATATGCATAAATCTTAAGTACAGCATTTGGCAGCGCCCATATAAATATTGCAATAGCGCAGGCAGTAAGTGTCTCGGGGTATAATGTGTGGGACGCAGGTTCGAACCCGGGATCGAGGATAGTTTATTTATTATTTTTTTCTTTTTTTTTGTTAATTAATTATTTTTTTTTAAAACATTTATAAATGATTTCATACTCAAATTTTTTTTTTTAATTTATTTAATTTTTATCCCTATATTTTCTTGTTTGTGACCTGCCTAAAACCAGCTGACAAATTAGTGACTACCTTTTTGAGACCTGAGATGTGAGACAGCTTACTGAATACCGAATTGTCTCAAAACTGAAATTGACCACAAAATGTCTCTATTAGTGACTAGAGACAGCTTACAGAATTCGCCTATTAGTGCCGTATATTTATTCTCAATTAGAGCATTTATTAGGGGTGTTTTGGACTGCAAATGGTTTCTGGGTTCAATAAATCGATAAAACCTTCATCATTAACCATGCTTATGACAATTGACATCACCGTCAGACGAAGCGTCTATTACTTACTTCCGGCTGCTTTCAGTATCGTACCGACTTACGTTTCTCATACAAGATTCTATTGTTTTAAAATATAAATAAATTTTTTTTATAGGAAAAACAAAAATTGTTTAAGAAGCTGATGCAGTTCGCAAGAAAACGCTCAATAATTTTTTTATTTCTGACGTGGAAGGCACATTTGAAGCTATTTTTATACCCAGCGTACTAGTACTAGTACAAGGGTATATTAATTTTGTCCACATAACGGTACTATGTAACGGCACAAAATAATCGAGTTAGATATAGAGTTCCATATATGAAAGTTCTTAGGTTGAAAAGAGGAATTGATTAAGGCATGTCCGTCCGTCTGTCCGTCTGTCCGTCCGTGTACACGATAACTTGAGTAAAAATTGAGATATTTGCATGAAATTTTGCATACAGGTTACTTTCTGGCCAAGGTAGGTTGCTATTGAAAATGGGCGAAATCGGATGATAACCACGCCCCCTTTTTCGATATCGAAAATTTCGAAAAACGTATAAAACGGGTTAATTCAATATCAGAAGCAGCTACAATGATAAAATTTGCAATATGTATTGATTTATATGTTCTAAGGCGGATTTTACCAAATTTTTTGAAAAGGGGCGTGGCACCGCCCCCATATATTTGAAGAAATTTTAAAATTTTGACTCCTAATAACTTGAGAACAGTTTATGCTAGTATAACGAAATTTTGTAGAGGGCATACTATTGTTGTGTTAAATTCAGATATAGAAAATAAACGAAATCGCTTGGCGACCACGCCTACTTTTTTATAAAAGTTATATTGAAAGGAGGTGGAAATATTGAAAAGTCCATATCTAATTAACTGATACCGCTATAATAATATAATTTTGTACATACATCAATTTTCATATTCTTTACATTATTTTTGCAAAATTTTGGAATTATGAGTCAAGCAATTTTCAAATTCGACTGCTAATAACTTCAGAACGGTGTGAGATAGGTTTACGAAACTAGGTTCCAGGCATGTTATGTTTATGTAGAGTACTACCACAGAAAATAAGAAAACGACCACGCCCCTTTTTGGACTAAAGTTCTCTAAACGAGAGTTAGGAAACCGGAATATGCAATATCTGTTTAACTAATACAGATATAATGCTAAAATTTAGTACACTCATTCACCTGATGATGTTATTAGTGATGTTTAAAGGTTTTTTGGTAATATTTTGGAAAATGGGCGTGGCACCGCCCACAAGTGAATAAACAAAATATCAACATTTCACTATTAACAAGCCACTGTGAAAGTATCATAAAGATCTGCAATGAAAACTGATCTTCAATAGGGACAAACAACATAATAAAATCCGTGGGCGTGCCACCACCCACTTTTTTAAAATTATGTAAATATTGATTAATGGACACATATATCCGTACATCGAAAAATTTCACAAAATACGTTAAAAGTTATGGGCATGGCACGCCTTCTTTTCCAAAGTTATATATAGGACATGGTATAACCCTTGAAAAGATCGATTCAGTACTTTTGGCTCATGTAAGCGGTTAAAGCTTTATAAGCAAGGAGCGTGGCCGCGCCCACCAAATTCGCTATTGTTTAGGCTCGGCATAGATTGGTTTTTAAAATGGGCGAAATCGGATGAAAACCACGCCCCCTTTTTCTAAAAACTAACGCTGGGTATTTAATGTTCGGTTCACCCGAACTTAGACTTCCTTACTTGTTGTTTGAAAGTTTGTATATGCTGCATGATCTGCTTCTGGTTTTGGCGAGGGAAAACAGATTGCTTGCCGGCCAAGGTAGGTTGCTTCTTGAAATGGACAAAATCGAGTCATACCACGCCTTTTAAAATGGGGTCATTCAATAATCTATATATTAATAGGCTAACACTCTCCCCATAGTAACTTTCGCAACCCAACTTCATATAGCATTTATAGATAGATCCCTATAAGTTTTATATTGCCATCTTGGTATGGACTATTTCTCCTGTCTCACTTTGTTTATTTGTTATTAAACAAAAAAGAAGTATACAAATTCTCCAGAACTCTCCAGCTATTTCGTAATCTCCAACAGCACAACATTCATAATAGTTAACTACAGTATCTGACTGTTTTACTGTACATACAGCAGTGGCGCAGGTGGTAAGCGTACCGCCTATAATGCGTGCGTTTGCTGGTTTAAACAGGGGTTCAGGGCAGGTTCGGTTTTTTTTTCTAAACTGAATTTGCCTTTAAACATATAACATATGAAAACCTTTTATCATAATATTTTTTTTTTAATTTATCATATTTGTAACCCAATATTTCAATATTTTTCTGTTACCGACCTCTATCTTGGAGTGAAAAAATCAAATTTTTTGGAAAAAAAAAGCTAAAAAATTATTCCAATTTATCAATATTACTCTTTTTATTTTTTTTAAGAAATATATCATATTTAATATACAAAAAGTAAAAACACAGTTTGTAGCTTCTTCAATTTTATATTTACGAAGTAGTTAGAAATCGTGTTAATTTTCCTAAAGACATGAACTATTTTCTTGAAGAACCCGATCCTGTTATTTTAAATTAAAAATTTTTATGGCAACAACAGCACTATTCAGCACTGTTATAAAACTCCCAAAGCCACACCCATCCGCTCATTTCCCTACATACACACGTATAAATTTATGCAATGATCCAGCAGCTGCCGCTTGCTTTTATTTTTGTGCCAAAAAAAAACAACGAAATGTACCATAACATATCCTCCTCGGCATCTAAACACCATTTGTAAGCTTATAAATCCCGCTTCACTTTACGAGAACACATTTTTACTTTGATTACACTGGTTTACAGCCAAAATGCACCAGAGACGCCATAGTGAAATTCCTATGTAAAATCACCTCCTAATTCCGAAAATCAAGGTTATTTTTACTTGAATGGTACCGTTTTTGAGATATTTACGATTTACCGTTATTTCAAAAAACAAAAAAGATGGCTCCACTTAATCGTGTATATCTCAAAAACAAACTGAGTTCTTCCAAAACGGTTTGAAAAATTTGAAAGCTTATAAAATTTACTATAATCATAAAGTCATTACGGATTTTTTTAATTTTTTTTGTAAAAAAGCATCTCGAAAACTTTTTGTTTTTTTGCAGATATTTTTTCCCCCCTCTAAGCTCTGTTTTATTACAAAAAATATGAGCTATCAGTGAACAAAATCGATGAACTAATACAAAAGTTATAAGCATTCAAGTAAATATATCCATTTAATGCTTAAGTACCCTACTGGTACATATGTGTTAGTATTCGTATATCAGTTAGTTAGCAAGTAGAATTTCGAAAAGTTATTTGATACAAAAAGCTGTTAGTGTCGTTTTCTCAAACCTAGGTACATTTTAAACAAGAGCATATTTTTGAGGCAGGTAGTGTTTTCTTTGTAGAACTAGGGAACCTTTTTGTTTAGGTAGGCTTGAATTTTTACTGGATCTAAGTATAAATAAGAGTACATGCGCCTTGTTCCTTCATAATATCTGCATGGCTCGCCGGATACTGTTCAGTTTATAATTGCAGTTTATAACCCGTCATTTACTTAAAAATAAAAAATGAATAAAAGGGCGCGAGAGTTTGAGTGTACAAATGATCCAGATATGTTCTGTTTCATCTGCAGTCAATTTATTGTTAAAAGTATGAGACGTGTGTTTTCAAATCCTTTGAAAGTTACATACTATAAGTGTTTTGGAATTGAGCCTAAAAACCATGGACACCGAACACTGTGTGCACCACATGCCGAGTCGAATTGATTTCTTCGGAAACCGGAACATAAAGGTACGTTGTAAAAATTAATGCATAGCTGACTAATTTCTGAAACTATCTATTTAGGCGACGTGTGAAATTTATTACACCAATGAAGTGGAGGGAACCAGCTTGCCATTCAACGGACTGCTATATTTGTACTACAAAAGTACTTGGGGTTGGAAAGTCCAGAAAAGTAACCTATGCGAGCGTATCTACAGTGTCATTACCAGAACTAATTTCAACAGAAGCGACATTGCCAGAATCAAATTTAACTTTAGTTCCGGCTCCAGTTTCATTGTCAAGAGTAGTATCTGATTACGCGGCATCATGTTGTACTGAATTTCAAACGGAAAACGAAAGAAATTCTTTGTCACAAGCACAACTCAATGATTGGATAAGGGATTTGGAATTGTCAAAGGAAAAGGCCGAACTACACGCCTCTCGAATGCAACAATTTAAATTTGTTTCATCCGATGTTAAGGTAACATATTATAGAACTCGTCACGAAGAATTTTCCAAGTACTATACGAAGGAGGACAGTGTTTGTTACTGCAAAGACATTGCTGGTCTATTCAAACAATTTGGTGAACCATATGATTCAAAAGAGTGGCGATTGTTCATAGACGGCAATAAATTAAGTTTAAAGGCCGTATTATTGCATATTGGCAACCAAAAGCCATCTATCCCGATCGCGCATGCAGTAGATACGAAGGAAACATATGAGATAATGCAAAAATTGCTCAAGTTAATCAAATACGAAGAACATGATTGGATACAAAGTGGATACAGAAAATACTGTTGCTTTCTATGCAAATGGGATAGCCGAGCTCGTCAAGTCCACTACATCATAAAGGATTGGCCACAACGAATCGAGTTTCACGTTGGGGTAGATAACATAAAATACCCTCCACTTATAAAGAAGGAAAAAATAATTCTACCTCCGCTCCACATCAAGCTCGGCCTTATCAAAAACTTTGTGAAGGCTTTGGACAAAGAAGGCGAAGCTTTTCATCATTTGAAGACAATATTCCCAGAGATTTCAGAAGCAAAAATAAAGGAAGGGATTTTTGTGGGACCGCAAATAAGGAAAATGATGACCAATAACCATTTCAAAGAACTATTGTCACCAGTGGAGGCAGCAGCGTGGGATTCTTTTGAAAAGGTCGTTACTTCTTTTTTAGGCAAACACAAAAGTCCTAACTACGAGATGATAGTGAACGACTTAATCAAAAACGACTTGGAAAAACATATTATAATAAATTATATATTACATAAATTTACATGAGAATATATGTATAGCCATAAATCTGAATTTATCGTCCAGTTCCGAACAAACAAGAACGGGAAAAATATAAACAAAAAATTTGTTCTGAATTGAAAGATAAATCCAGCCTAAGAAAATTATATACTAATGTGTCACTTATGTATTTATCTAATTTACTTTTTTATTTTCTTTCAGGAGTAAATATGTCTTTAAAAATTCATTTCTTACACTCCCACTTAAATTTTTTCCCGCAAAATCTTTGCGACGAAAGTGACGATCATGGCGAAAGGTTTCACCAGCAAATGAAAGTGATTGAAAGTCGATATCAAGGATTCTGGGATGTCGCTATGATGGGCGACTACTGTTGGTTTCTTATAACCGATAACCGATCCTAATCTAAATAAGCGTCAAAACAAGACACATAACTTTTTCAATTATAAAATAAGATCATAGAGTTAAGACAGAACCATATGTACATATGCTATTATTTGTAGGGTACTTAAGTATTAAATGGATATATTTACTTGAATGCTTATAACTTTTGTATTAGTTCATCGATTTTGTTCACTGATTTTTTTTTAATAAAACAGAGCTTAGAGGGGGGAAAAAATATCTGCAAAAAAAACAAAAAGTTTTCGAGATGCTTCCTCGCAAAGTACAAATTTTTTTATATTTTTACAAAAAAAATTTAAAAAATCCGTATTGATTGTTCAATATGTTTGAATATGCAGGACCTAGCAAAAAATAAGCTTTCAAATTTTTCAAACCGTTTTGGAAGAGCTCAGTTTGTTCTTGAGATATGCACGATTAAGTGGAGCCATCTTTTTTGTTTTTTGAAATAACGGTAAATCGTAAATATCTCAAAAACGGTACCATTCAAGTAAAAATAACCTTGATTTTCGGAATAAGGAGGTGATTTTACATAGGAATTTCACTATGGCGTCTGTGGTCTCTGCAGAAAAAAAGTTGGAATTTGTGATCCAGTGTTATTTTATATTTTAAGCTTTTGTCGATTTTTTGAAAGTTTAATTTACTTATGAAATTTTTAGGGGGTTAAATGGAAAAATTTTTCATATACATATATTTTTCATAAAGTTGAAGATTTGCCAGAAAATATTACCAATTCTCTCATTAAGAGCAAAGCTGTAAATAGACGCTGTAAAGTATAAGTAGTTGCTGGCGTCATTTTAAATAATTTGCCTTGCTTTAAAAGAATTAAAAAAGAAACAATTTCCATTTTTGTCTTCACCGAGAATCCCGAGAATCGAAGTCAGGTGTCCTGCAAGTAGTATACATTTATACCCATTTTGGAATAAAAAGGGTACAATTAGTGTATTCATAGGACATGCTCGAACAAATGTGACCAATTTATTCCATCTAAAAGATACTAAAAAAGTAGTAGTCTGTTAGAATAAAATATTGGAAAAGTATATTTTCTAAGCAGAAAATGTATTTTTCATACTAAGAATGAAGTTAGTTATGCAGAATACAAAATTTTGATCGCAACACCAGAAGAGCACTTTTCAAAAATAGGAACGAAAAATATCAAAATCCATGCAAAGAAATGTAACACAGCGACGTGTGCCAACCAGCTAGTTGCATGAAGTGGCATGCTGTTGTGATTTGGCTGAATGTGATTGACCTGAGCGAAGGCTGGGAAGACAGCAGTGTCATATGGTTAATGACATCTGTGGGAAGAAACTTACGATAACTCTTCCCCTTCTAAGTGAGGGACGTCCGCGGACCTTGTTGTGCCGTTTGCGATAACGGATTTAAAGGATTTGGCTAAGGCCTCTATCTTTCTGTTCGCCGCTGCTCGCTTAAGTGCGTACGCGAGCATTCCCATTATAAGTAGGAATCCCAAAGCAGCGAAATGCGCAAGGCTATTGCGTTTGACGCTTTGCTGTAGGTGTTTAATATGTTGAAGGTTTTGTTGATTTACGTGGTGGAGGTAAGGTGCGCTCAGAATTTCTATATTCTGTGTGAAGTTGATATCTGGGGACCATGGCGTTTCAGGTTTCAAAGGCGCCGTGGAGTTTTCGTTATAGAATAGGGTGCCGTTAACTTTCACCCTATTCTGCAATGCCACTAGGTAAGTTCCATTTACCATAATTGGGACCTCGTCGTTTTCTTCTATGACCGCCGTTTGGTCATTAATAATAATCATACCGTCACCTATCGATGTAATAGGTGCGAGATTGTTGTATGTTGTACCATAGTTGGCTGTGTTGCGTGTCATTAGATGCAGAGCGCACGATTTTGCTGAAGATGCTAGGCAGAATGGGGGTGTTGTGTTACTACAATTTCTTACCGCTATAGTTTGGTTGTCGCATGTAGCTAAGGTAGGTTCTTGCAAATGTAGAATTTGGTGGTCGTGGGCTACTGGAAACATTCGTATTTTCTTACACTTAAATCTAGGTATAGGATATTTCATTAAAAAGTATATTGCATTATTGTACTGGACTATCTCAATCTTAACTAAAGGTATGATATCGGCTACCGTGAGGTTTGTGAAGTGCTTCGTTTTGGTTATTTAGTTTATCTCCGCATTATCCAGAAGAATAGGATTGACCGTTCCCATTTTTGCGAAAGTAATGAAGGTAATCAAGTTATCCAATTCTGTTATCATTGCCCTATTTCTGGCTGTAAGAACGTCGTAAAGGTAACCTGAGTCTATCTCTCTTTGCTTTGTTTGCTTTAGAATCTTATTCACTGTGACAGTAAGGCTATTAATTTCTTTTTGTATCTTTGTATTAATAATGATCTGCTTGTCTTGTGAGTTGATTAATTGTTCCCCTGTGTTACTCAGTCTGTCTAAGTCATCGTGGCAGGAGTGCCAGTAATATATTTTAATAGTGTCCCGAGAGTGTTTAAACTTCTCGCCTGTCGATGGTGCGTATTTATCAACCGTAGAAGTCTATCTATTTGGTTTATGTCTGCGTGTAATATTTTTTTCATGTGCGATTGGGGAAAATGATCTGTTGCGTTAAACGTTTCGTCCCGTAGTTATTCGTAAAGAGTTAAGTTGGTAATATGCTTGATGTATCCTAAGTTTTCCCATATTATAATGTCTGCGTCTGCCACTATCCGTGCTATTGCCAACGATGCCGATAACAATATAAAGGGTATCAGG
This sequence comes from Sphenella marginata, assembly GCA_951509765.1. Taxonomy (NCBI): domain Eukaryota; kingdom Metazoa; phylum Arthropoda; class Insecta; order Diptera; family Tephritidae; genus Sphenella; species Sphenella marginata. Next base: position 34,373,442 of record OX608080.1, on the reverse strand, counting down.
AAAATCCTAGAACGAATATGTAAATGTCTGTTAGTAACAACATAGGTTACTTAGTTTGTGCGAAGGTTGTCCTTATGGACCCTCCTTCCTCTTATAAGCGCTGTAGTTCCGAGATCTTTTTCGACCTCCTCTTCGGTGTAGAGAGGTGTAAGTTTATTTGCTAGCCTTCTATTGTTTTTAACCAGCACTTTCTCTCCCACCGCAAACTCCCTATCTTTCCGATTCCTGTTATGTGTTTCAAGCTCGCTATCCTGCGCTTTTTCCAGGCGAGAGGTTACTAGTTCATCCTCCTTGCCTGACTGAAAAATTGTAATAGGTTTCATTTTTGTTACCGTATGAATGGACCTATTATATTTGATTGTGGCCAAAAGAATTTTTCTCCAATGTCATTTGTATCGAGTTTAAGGCATCGCGATATTTCCATCAATGTGCTTTGGAATCGCTCTACCTGGCCATTTGATGTACTGTGAATGGTTGGGGCTATTGGCGATGTCAATATTGAAATGATTCTTCAGCATGGATTTAATACTGTTGGAATTCAGTGACTTTTAATTGTCACAGTAAATGGTTTTTGTACCCGAAAACATGTTGATTAGCTGGTTTGTAAATGAGTTTCGCGTTGCATTCATCTATGAATGCGTTCCATCTTTTTATTTAAGAATTTGGGTTTTTGTCTGAAACCGCAAAGGTAAGCGGTTGGTGCCCAAACGATGGCCAACAGCTCTCTTTCGTTTGTGGCAAAATGTTCCCCACTACTGGTCAATGTACGGGATATCATTGTTATAGGTTTCCCTTCCTGAGACAGGACAGCACCTATTGCGTGTGACGACGCATCCGTGGTTAAATCAAATGGTTTATTAAAATCAGGGTAAGTTAGTGTCACCTCCTCTGATGCCAATATTTCCTTTAAGGTAGTGAAGGCTTTTTTCTGTTCCTCAGTCAAATAAATTTCGATTTCTTTCGACTGTGACGCAGTAACTCGGCCATATTCGCCCCTCATTATGTTTGAAAGTGGCTTCGCTTTTTTAGCGAAATTCTTAATGAAACAGCGGTAGTACCCCGCCAAACCTAAAAATGATCTTAGCGCCCTTAGAGTAGTGGGCTCCTGAAAATTCCTGATGGCGTCCACTTTGTCTGGGCACGTCTTGATTACGTCCTGTGAAACTAAAAAACCCAGGAATTCTACATCGGTTCTAAAAAATTTCGATTTTTCCGCTGAGACTCTCATGTTGGCCTCAAATAAACTTCTTAGAATTGCTTCCACATCTTCCAAATGTTGTTCTTCATCTTTGGAAAATACAATTACGTCGTCCATATAGACAAAACATTTGCTTCCTGTGTGTTCTCTTAGCACATCGAATATTGTCCTTTGAAAAATGCTGGGGGCGTTCTTTAGACCGAAAGGCAATCTGCAGAACTCATATTTTCCATTTTTACGGAAAATGCGGTTTTTTCTCTATCCCGTTCCGACAGGTTGATCTGATGGAAGCCCGATTTAAGATCCAGAGTGGTGAACAATTTACTCCCCCCTAGATTTGACAATATCCCTGTTATATCTGGGATCGGGTATTTATCACTGATGATTTTATCGTTTAGCCTACGAAAATCTATAACCATTCGTTTCTTCTCTTGGCCATTCTCGTCAAGGCCTTTCTTTTTTACTACCCATATGGTGTTATTGTATGGGGACCTTGATGGTCGTATGATGCCGTTCGCCAACAGCTCTTGAATTTCCTTATTTACAAATCGGGAACACCTAATGGGTAGGGTTATAACCTTGAGTAAATATTTAATTTATTAAGGTTAAAAATGGTTGTACATGTAAGACTAACGTCTTTTAAGAGTACATCAACTTTCATTAGGTAAAGTATTTATGTGGATACAAAATCAAATTACAAACAAATTGAAAATTAAAAATACATCCGAGTAAAAGCTAAATTATAAATACAATCAGTATAGAGACCAGACGAGAGAATAGGTGTTAAAGTATAGTGAAGGTAAAGTTGAAGTTGAGATAAATGATAGATTGTAAAAAGATAAATTGATAATTACAGTCATACTCATTACAAAGACTTGAAGTAGTTAAGTATAGTCTCCTTGTAGTTTGTTCTATTGAGCACAGATTTAATACACTCAGGCATGTTGTTCCAAAGCCTCACAGCATTGATGAAAAACAGTCTGGATGTTGTCAAATATGTGTACTTCGGTATACCGGCTACTCATCAGTGGTCATAATCGTTGCTACTACGTTTGTATTATATGGTAGTGCCTCGTTTGGGTCTGCAAACAGCCCGTTAATATTTCCTATCATTTTGGAGAAAGCTTCCTCTAAATTTTGTGGGACCTGTTTGGCCTGCATTTGCAAGTGACTAACATCCTCGCTAGATATAAATAAAATAGTTTCTTTCCCATAATCGTGCCTTATTGTATTTCTTTTCAGATCAATAGCTGCATGGACCTTGTTTAGTAGGTCCAGGCCAATAACGCCGTCAAATGAAGACATATTGGGTAGGAGAAAAAATTCTGCGACCACCCCGAACATTCTAACTTTACATTTGTGCTTAATGGGGCTCACCCCATGAATTGACTTTACCAAAAATGAATTTTGCAGCTTTTTTTATTCCTTTTAGTCCTGGGATGGGCTTGATATAGCTTCTAGATGCCCCGGTGTCCACAATAAACTTGATCTCTTTCCCTCCTATTGTCCTTGAAATCCAAGGAAGGAGGGATTTTGCCCTAAAAAATTAAGCTCATCTGTTTCGATGTCGTCGGCCACCTGCTCCGCTTCATTGTTGTATGAAGGATCGTTTTCCGGGACCTGATCCTCTCTAAGATGGTTAACGCGCCGTATTTTAGGTCCGGTAACCCTGAAGAGAATTGTGGCGCTTGTGATGTTGTCATAGCGCAATGACCACAGTCGATAGTAAGCTACTGTTTTGCTGACACAGCGATGTGTGCCAACCACGATATGCTACCATGACGTGTGATCGCATTTCTGCTGATCCAGCTAGTTGCATGAAGTGGCATGCTGTTGTGATTTGGCTGAATGTGATTGACCTGAGCGAAGGCTGGAAAGACAGCAGTATCATATGGTTAATGACATCTGTGGGAAGAAACTTACGATAACTTATATATTAATACCCTAACTCTGTTGTACTACTTTACTGCACCATCCTAATGTGTGAAAACTTTGAGTGGCATCACCACCTCCCAAAATTTCGCAGTTTTTAAAAACTACGAAAACCTGATCTCAATCATATGCAGAAACCAGTAGCTGTCACTTGCTTTTATTTGTGTGCCAAAAAAATTGTGCTAAATCCTGTATAACATCATTTGAAGCCTAAGAAATTCAGCTTCACTACTCATAGCTTTAACTTACAAGCTCACGCATATAGGCAATCCTGTAAGCTCAAACCCTGCAAAAAACCGAAATACTCCGTTCCACACTTCAGAGAGTACTCCTTAAGGAGTATCGGATACTCCAACACTTATCCTCGCTCATATAAAAAAGGTGGTCCAATTTATATGGCGATGTCCGGTAATTGGATCACCTAAATTGATGGCCCTATTAATGATTTTATGAGCTATACCGTGGGCATGTAGAGCACACCCATGAAAAATAGCGGGTCACGGTGACGCCCGGTGGACTAAAGTTTCCTAAAACAGAGGGATGAAACCATAAGATGCTAGAATTTACCTGCTTATTATTTTTTTTATTTTATATTTGAATTTTATTAAAATAGGCTTCTTACCGCCAACATAAGGATGAACACAATATCGAAGTTCTGCTATTAATAGCAAATTCTAAAAGTATCATAGAGTTCAGTGATCAGACGTCAATAAGAGACAGACAACACGTTAGACACATTAAGAGTTTCGGCAAAGTGAAAATTTATACAGCATGATATGTACATACATATATCTAATTATGTAACACGTGAACCTGAAAGTATACTGTGAAGTTGAGAAATTTGTATTCCAGACCGACAAGCCCACATTCAATTGTATTTATAAGATTGTCATAACTCCACACCAATTTATCTATTTACTAGCGAATCGACCAAGCGAACTTAGACCTCGCTATTAGGTTATTTCGGATAAGAAATATTTACGGTAATTGTTTACGACCGCCACCGAGTGCTAATATTCAACCATGGCGACTTGGGTATCAAACGATATTCGGTCCCAGAAATCACAATTCAAATCCGATTTAGTAGTTTTCATGATATTTGCAACCAAAGTTGAAAGCTGAGATTCGATATTTTATTTCCACCTAAAAATATTTGCAATTAAGTCTGATAATTTTGTGTATGTATATAGTGTACCTAAAAGTGCAGAAGTGTGTTTCCCAAAATAATAAAAAATCCTTTTTCTACTGAGTCGGATTATAAGTGGGACAGAAACGCGTCTTTTTATACCCATACCGACATTTTTGTATACACACAGTGGCAGTCGTAAACAGTTCCCATATTTGCAATCGCTATACATATTTTCCGTTGTTGGATGGTCTAAATGTTGTTACTTCAAGTTGAGGGCGAAGAGCGCCAGAAAGGTATTCTGCATATAAATACCATGAATTGCGCCACCCATTTGACCTCACACCAGATAATATATTTAGGTTTTGGCCAATATGTTTTCACTGAAACTTAACATTTTATTTTCGCTTTCGGCAAAATCCGATACAAAATAGGCGTTTAACCTTCTTACCACATGAAGCACTTCATCCACGGTCTCAGAGAAATATTTGGTATAGAAGAAACCAGCTTTCTTTGCGTTGGAAAGATTGCATCCACTACATTTTTAAGAAAGGACGGGCGAGTTGGAGTGGTTTCGCATTTATTTTCGAGGTCAAAAGTACTAGTTTTCAAACCTCAAAACTTGATTGGCGTTTGATTTGAAAGAATCCTTCCTCCGTCTAGTTCGATGTCCTCTACGATCATTGAGTAGTCGCCTTGTGTATAGCACATACTGATCCTTCACTTGCATAACTTGAACATATTAGCACTTACACCGAGAGAATTGTGTGCAGAAGTCAGAACAACTCTGATAGAGTATGAACATCTGGGCATACGTTCTGAACAACTGGGATAGACTATGAACAACTGAGCATAGGTTATGAACAACATTTTCATATATTCTGAACAACTGGGATAGACTATGAACAACTGAGCATAGGTTATGAACAACATTTTCATATATTCTGAACAACTGAGAAAGACTATGAACAACTGGGCATAGGTTATGAACAACATTTTCATAGATTGTAAACAAAACTAATTTTATTTTCAAATTTCTTTATTAAAATACAATAAATCATATACTTCAGTATTTACATGTTTATTTTAATAACCTTCCTAACATTTCGATATTGTTTATGAATGGGTTTTCTTGCCACAGGCTTAAAAATTCCCGCCAGCACCTTGCAGATTTCAATTGGTTCTAAAAAAATTCAAAAATAATAATTAAAATAGGTCTTCATCTCATAAGTTCAAATTGTTTTCTTTTTACCTTTTTTTGTTAAGATTATTTGTAATTGTTTTAGCAGTTGGAAATTTAAAAAGATTTTTGCATATCGATCTACATAAATATAATTTTAATAGATGGTGCAGAATCTATACATAAATGGGCACAACTTATGAACAATAAGTGTTTATAGTCACATATTATGCACAATGTTCACATATTATGATAAATTGTGTTTGATTTTCAAATAATTAAGCTATGAACAATGTTCACAAACTGCCCATTTTTTGTGTATAACTTATGCACAATTTTAATAGATTGTGCAGATTTCATGATTATTGGGCTAAATTTATGCGCGAAGTTGCATATTCAAAAATATACCTAAACATTTTATAGCATGCACAACAGTTTTCTCCGAGTACGAACGCAATGTCAATTATTGAGCCAAAGCCGTTTCTCAAGAACGTGAGTTGCCTGCCTGAACTAATTACTGCTACATCCAAGCAAGCGAATGCTTCGATTAGCGTTCTCTCTTTGCGCGTCGTTCGATGTGAGGCCCACTCTGCAGCACAAGCGTTGAAATCGCCTGCTATGACGAACCGTTGTCTCGTGAAGGCATCTGCTGATATCTTTCCGACAATTTCTTCAAAGATATCTATCCTATATATTTAAGGACTGTTCTGTATACAGTGGATTCTCTCCGCAGTACCAGAATGCTGCCTCACCGCATGAACTAGACAGCCAATTTACAGACTTTTCCCTATATGGCTCTGTCGATCTTTAGCTCATTTATTGTTTGCGACAATGGGTATTGCGCAGCCTCGCAGTGGTTGAGATTGACGTGGAGGAATTTCATGAAGGTCTGCATTTCTGGGCAGTTGTTTCCCCCACTTAGGTGATCAGTACGGTTGGCTCTTCTTTCAGTGCACTGAATGCCATTTGGCAGATTCGGGCACGTTTTTGCGATGTGACTGAAAGTTTCTGAAGTGTCCCCTCTTTTTTCACAAAGTCGCAAATTTTAAAATAAACAACAGAAATATTTTCTTTGGGAATGCCCAAATATGTCTGAAACAAATTTTGTCGAAATTCAAATTTTTTATAACTTTTTCCCTGCTTAAACATTTTAGTATCTGTTTATTGTATTTACTATTGCAGCTACAATTTAATTACAGTTTGAATGAAACTTGGTGAGTACCTTTAGAAAACAGTCTTGAAAATATCTACATAAAAATATTAAAAAACAAGTAAGGAAGTCTAAGTTCGGGTGAACCGAACATTAAATACCCAGCGTTAGTTTTTAGAAAAAGGGGGCGTGGTTTTCATCCGATTTCGCCCATTTTAAAAACCAATCTATGCCGAGCCTAAACAATAGCGAATTTGGTGGGCGCGGCCACGCTCCTTGCTTATAAAGCTTTAACCGCTTACATGAGCCAAAAGTACTGAATCGATCTTTTCAAGGGTTATACCATGTCCTATATATAACTTTGGAAAAGAAGGCGTGCCATGCCCATAACTTTTAACGTATTTTGTGAAATTTTTCGATGTACGGATATATGTGTCCATTAATCAATATTTACATAATTTTAAAAAAGTGGGTGGTGGCACGCCCACGGATTTTATTATGTTGTTTGTCCCTATTGAAGATCAGTTTTCATTGCAGATCTTTATGATACTTTCACAGTGGCTTGTTAATAGTGAAATGTTGATATTTTGTTTATTCGCCCATTTTCCAAAATATTACCAAAAAACCTTTAAACATCACTAATAACATCATCAGGTGAATGAGTGTACTAAATTTTAGCATTATATCTGTATTAGTTAAACAGATATTGCATATTCCGGTTTCCTAACTCTCGTTTAGAGAACTTTAGTCCAAAAAGGGGCGTGGTCGTTCACCGATTTTTCTTATTTTCTGTGCTAGTACTCTACATAAACATAACATGCCTGGAACCTAGTTTCGTAAACCTATCTCACACCGTTCTGAAGTTATTAGCAGTCGAATTTGAAAATTGCTTGACTCATAAGTGGGCGGTGCCACGCCCACTTTCCAAAATTTTGCAAAAATAATGTAAAGAATATGAAAATTGATGTATGTACAAAATTATATTATTATAGCGGTATCAGTTAATTAGATATGGACTTTTCAATATTTCCACCTCCTTTCAATATAACTTTTATAAAAAAGTAGGCGTGGTCGCCAAGCGATTTCGTTTATTTTCTATATCTGAATTTAACACAACAATAGTATGCCCTCTACAAAATTTCGTTATACTAGCATAAACTGTTCTCAAGTTATTAGGAGTCAAAATTTTAAAATTTCTTCAAATATATGGGGGCGGTGCCACGCCCCTTTTCAAAAAATTTGGTAAAATCCGCCTTAGAACATATAAATCAATACATATTGCAAATTTTATCATTGTAGCTGCTTCTGATATTGAATTAACCCGTTTTATACGTTTTTCGAAATTTTCGATATCGAAAAAGGGGGCGTGGTTATCATCCGATTTCGCCCATTTTCAATAGCAACCTACCTTGGCCCGAAAGTAACCTGTATGCAAAATTTCATGCAAATATCTCAATTTTTACTCAAGTTATCGTGTACACGGACGGACAGACGGACAGACGGACGGACATGCCTTAATCAATTCCTCTTTTCAACCTAAGAACTTTCATATATGGAACTCTATATCTAACTCGATTATTTTGTGCCGTTACATAGTACCGTTATGTGGACAAAATTAATATACCCTTGTACTAGTACTAGTACGCTGGGTATAAAAATTTACTTTATTAATTTGTTTATAACTTTCTTTTAAACAAATGTGAATTCCTCGGTTTCTCTGCGCGATATTTTCGCCATTCAAATTTTGTAATATTGTCCATTATATTGGTTTTTAAAATGTGTGCAAAAAAAATTTTCAGCAACTAAAGCGTTTTCGAGAAATTTCAGTTTTTGTGTGGTAAGATACACACTGCACCTGAACATACAAGTGGTTGCATACAAATTTTACAAAAAAACTGAGAATGTCATTACGTTTGAAGCTCTGTCCTGATGAAAAATATGATTTTCTTTAAGTCCTAGCTGCTTTGGTTATCGAGAATATGCATTTCCATGCATTTATTACTACAACGTTATTTAATTCCTTTCTATGATACATTGCGTTTTGTATATGTTTATGTTTTACTAATTAATCTGCATTTAAATATATTATATTACATTTATTTACGTTGTAATTAAGTAACTTTTTTTTAATAATACGGCTCTTAGGCTTTGACTGAAAGTAGCACATTTCATTAAATTCATTTAAATAAAAAAAGAAGTACATAGCATCAAAAATGCTGAAATTAAAGTAAATTATTTTGTAAGTTTGTTTCTTTTCTCTGTCTTTTTTTGTTGCTGAACTCTATTGTTTTGTTTTTTTGAGGTTTATAATGATGGTATGCGCGTGTATTTTTAATAGTCGACGCGTTCTCGAATCGTATTTTTTGTTCTTTATCATAATCATATTCTTCAATCGTACAAAAAGCGAAAGTAATTTTATTGAAAAATTGTTGCGCCCAATTAAAAAGGTCTTTTGCAGTTGTAATATGATTTGAATTAACACGCTGTAAACTAGCTCTTTTCGCCTGCCTTTTCACAGTACCGCCAATCCCATCACAAGCTCCTTTTCCATGAGATGTAGCAAAAAAGTTACATTCATTATTTGTTTTTATACTGTGACGCAGCGCCATCAGAAAAGTAATGGATCTTTTTTATAATGTAGTTTTTAAACATTCGATGAGCTTTTTAATAAACAGATGCACTGAGCTTGTGTCATGAGTTAGTTTTTCCGAAATTACAACAAAGTTGAAGTTTTTAATGCGCCTGTTTTCGTGATAGTAAACAACGAATGGATGTATAGTAGCTTGATTATTGTTCCAGTGATGACACTGGTTCGAGTTTTGGACGTAAAATGAATAATTTCCTGGTGCAATTCAATTAAACTAAAAACCAGCAACCTTTTTGCACATAAGTTCGTTGACAGTTCTCAATAATAGAAACGAAATCATTTATGCCTGGTAAAATGCGACTGTTTCTTCGCGCAAATAAAACGATTGGACTTCTTTAGCGACCCCATCTGGAATACATCTGCCCTTCTTTTTAAAGGCTTTGCTCCATGACCGCCGGCTTCCTCAGCTTTTTCGCACGACGCGTCATTCGACGAGGTACTTGCAATTCCTTTTGCAGTTTTTTAAAAGTCCAGTTTGGTGGGGTTGGTGTAAGAATATGTATTTTGTCTAATATATTATTCGCTTTTGATAACGCTATTTTATTTCCATTGATAAACTCTTCTTCCTCATTCCTGATTGCAGGATTATTTTCCTTAGTCTGTGCAGAGCATTTTATGACTTCAGATAAAGGCGATTTTTTAATTTCGGGTACGCCTATTTCTTCCAACAAGTTTGTTATTTTTTGCAATTTCATAGCATCGTCCAGTGCCTTTCATTCAAATGAAGGGTCACATCCACATTCTTCATAAAAATTGCTGTCCTCTTCTTCATAAGGAACGACAACTTCTATTTCTCAAGGTGCAACAGGAAAAATTACTTCACTGCTTCTATATATATTTCTTCGACAATTATTACATATATGGCTGATTCCTTGGAAACTGATATATTTGTGTTCACCGACTTTAATGTCAAAAATTTATAACAAACCGACATTTTTTTAAATAAACTGATGTGCAGTCTTATGAATCTCATCGAGTAATATAAATCAAGTGCAAAATTTAATCATTTAATACCATGGACTACTTTAAAACACACAAAAAATAAAAAAAAAGTCACAATTTATAGTGTCCCTTTGCTGCGGTCATGTACTTTTATTGGCATTATATGCTATACATTGTGATCAAAACAAAATTTGAATGAAGAAGCTTTAAAAGAGGACAAAGAGCGTAACAATATGCCACAATTGTTTTAAAAATAATGTGCTTGACTAGGGTCCTATAGAGGACTAAACTTTGTTCTCCAGTTTTGTAAAAAATCAAAAAATGGTGGTCACAGTCGGCGTGTGCGAATATTAATTAACATATAATATTAATTTTTTTTGACACATGTTCAGTCTAATGTCAACATTTGCCTGTTCTAGAGCAGCTCCCATTTTGAAGACGGGTTGGGAAGATATTACGTTTAATATAGCTGTCACACTATCTCATGTCACAACTTTACCACAGCTTTTGTTCTAAACTGGGTGTAATTTGTCCTTGAAAATTAAAACACATATAGACCTTGGTGGCATACATCTAATTTCTAACGGAAGTCCAAAAATATTAAGCCATATTAAAATGAGAATAGATTAAACATGAAATGTCACAACCCTAAAATGTCACAACTTTTTTTATACCCAGCGTACTAGTACTAGTACAAGGGTACATTAATTTTGTCCACATAACGGTACTATGTAACGGCACAAAATAATCGAGTTAGATATAGAGTTCCATATATGAAAGTTCTGAGGTTGAAAAGAGGAATTGATTAAGGCATGTCCGTCCGTCTGTCCGTCTGTCCGTCCGTGTACACGATAACTTGAGTAAAAATTGAGATATTTGCATGAAATTTTACATACAGGTTACTTTCTGGCCAAGGTAGGTTGCTATTGAAAATGGGCGAAATCGGATGATAACCACGCCCCCTTTTTCGATATCGAAAAACGTATAAAACGGGTTAATTCAATATCAGAAGCAGCTACAATGATAAAATTTGCAATATGTATTGATTTATATGTTCTAAGGCGGATTTTACCAAATTTTTTGAAAAGGGGCGTGGCACCGCCCCCATATATTTGAAGAAATTTTAAAATTTTGACTCCTAATAACTTGAGAACAGTTTATGCTAGTATAACGAAATTTTGTAGAGGGCATACTATTGTTGTGTTAAATTCAGATATAGAAAATAAACGAAATCGCTTGGCGACCACGCCTACTTTTTTATAAAAGTTATATTGAAAGGAGGTGGAAATATTGAAAAGTCCATATCTAATTAACCGATACCGCTATAATAATATAATTTTGTACATACATCAATTTTCATATTCTTTACATTATTTTTGCAAAATTTTGGAAAGTGGGCGTGGCACCGCCCACTTATGAGTCAAGCAATTTTCAAATTCGACTGCTAATAACTTCAGAACGGTGTGAGATAGGTTTACGAAACTAGGTTCCAGGCATGTTATGTTTATGTAGAGTACTAGCACAGAAAATAAGAAAAATCGGTGAACGACCACGCCCCTTTTTGGACTAAAGTTCTCTAAACGAGAGTTAGGAAACCGGAATATGCAATATCTGTTTAACTAATACAGATATAATGCTAAAATTTAGTACACTCATTCACCTGATGATGTTATTAGTGATGTTTAAAGGTTTTTTGGTAATATTTTGGAAAATGGGCGTGGCACCGCACACAAGTGAATAAACAAAATATCAACATTTCACTATTAACAAGCCACTGTGAAAGTATCATAAAGATCTGCAATGAAAACTGATCTTCAATAGGGACAAACAACATAATAAAATCCGTGGGCGTGCCACCACCCACTTTTTTAAAATTATGTAAATATTGATTAATGGACACATATATCCGTACATCGAACAATTTCACAAAATACGTTAAAAGTTATGGGCATGGCACGCCTTCTTTTCCAAAGTTATATATAGGACATGGTATAACCCTTGAAAAGATCGATTCAGTACTTTTGGCTCATGTAAGCGGTTAAAGCTTTATAAGCAAGGAGCGCGGCCGCGCCCACCAAATTCGCTATTGTTTAGGCTCGGCATAGATTGGTTTTTAAAATGGGCGAAATCGGATGAAAACCACGCCCCCTTTTTCTAAAAACTAACGCTGGGTATTTAATGTTCGGTTCACCCGAACTTAGACTTCCTTACTTGTTTCTACTGGTTTTGATACAGGAATAACTGTTATTTAGTGTTAATACACGAATAAACTGATTTTGGAGCATATTGTTCACATATATGTATATATAGCCCACCGTTAAAAAAACACAAAAAAATACAATAATTCTTGGTTCAATTTCCACCAAATATATATGTGTTCTCATAAGGGGTTAATAGTTTAAATATGAAACTGAATAATTCACTTGCGTTCAAAGCATGTTATGAAATGGTTGTAGCAAAACTATATATTTTCGATATTTAGAATGCATTTTTTCGATATTTGAATAAGTATGGGTACAGTGGGCGTTAATGGGTTAAGTTGTAGCTCAATGCGAAACAGGGGCTATTTCTTATACCCCATTTACATTGTATACACTTTCAAAGGTCATTTATCGTAACATTGACATTTCACAAAAAGTCGATGTGAAATATATCAGTTTCCAAGGAATCAGCCATATACAGCCGCACGAGATTTTTAAACTTTTTATCCCATTTTGAAGAAATAAGTTGTGGCCGACTTGACCTAGTGGATTACAACACGTTTTGGGACGATCCATCATATAAATCCAAGAAACTGCAGTGCGTCAAAAAATAAGGCACAGTCAAAGGGATGGTTTTGCAATGGCTTCCTTCTTAGTTTGTGTATATCTTACCCGTGATTATCGGGAAAATAACGTATGTAGCTCCAAACGTTATGGCGTTTTCAGATATTTTGTTAAATTTTTATGCAACCTCTTGTTTGTACAGGTGCAGTTTGCACCTCACCACACAAAAACGCTTTAGTTGCTCCTAACTTTTTTTGCACAATATGAAGACCAATATTATGGACAATATCACAAAATTTTAAGAAAGTTATACACAAGAAAGTTATAAACAAATTAATAAAGTCAATTTTTTTGAAATATTTTTATGTGGCTATTTTCAAAATTGCAATGGCATTCTCAGTTTTTTTGTAAAATTTGTATGCACCCACTTGTTCGTTCAGGTGCAGTGTGTATCTTACCACACAAAAACTGAAATTTCTCTAAAACGCTTTAGTTGCTCAAAAATTTTTTGCACATATTGCAGACCAATATTATGGACAATATTACAAAATTTTAATGGCGAAAATATAGCGCAGAGAAACCGAGGAATTGACATTTGTTTAAAAAAAGTTATAAACAAATTAATAAAGTTAAATATTTCTGTTGTTTATTTTCAAATTTGCGACTTTGTGAAAAAAGAGGGGGCCACTTACGCATTTGAAACATATCCCTTTTTCGTCCTATTCGCTGGTGTAGTTCCTCGAGATATATCCGCAGTCCAAAAACTTGCAGCAGAATATGGCGTACAACCCAGCCTTTTCTAACTTTGCCACTGCTAGTTGCTAGTTGTTTTTTGCACATTCTCCAGGAATCGGAATTGTCGGATGATAGATGGTTGTATTTTCAGATACGTAAACTGCGAGCTCTGTTCCAGGCAGACATCCGTTGCCGTGGTCACCCCATCCATCGCGGATCTCGCAGAAGATCTCTTCAGTCAAGGACTTGAGCTTTGCCCTTTAAGACTTGTCCCAAGGTTGCTTGGAGCTTCGCCGGGCTGCCCTTTTTCAGCTGGGTATCTGCAATAGCAGTCTTACGAATTTCGTGAACCATAGGGCTCATTTCATTTAGAATTTCTTCGGGTTTTATTGCCCTCAAAACAGGGACCCCCAATAATGATTAATTTTGTATTTTTAATGTAAAAACTCAAAGGCTTCCGCCTATCTTAGAACAGTTTCAAATACATGAATGAGCATGTCTCTTGATGCTCAACAGAAATCCACAATGATTGAAAAAAGTTTGAGTGAATCCTATATAAATTACAACTTAATCATTACTTTTGAGTTTTATTTTCTTGATTAAGCGTAGTGATCACTTTTTGAGTTTTATTTTTTTGAGAGGAAATAAAACTTACCCTTTTTTTATATTTTGGCTCGACAGTAAGCGTTATTCTTCGAGTGATATTTAATCGTTCAAGGATAAAAATTAAGTTCCGAGTTTTAAGTTTTTTCGCGGATTAAAAAACTTAAAAGTCCGCTGCGCCTTTATGAAAAGTATTTGGTCATAAATGAAGACGTTAGTGGATGAAGGGGCTATGTCGCAAAACCACTCAAATTCTATTTCTTGCATTGGTGGATAGTCTTTACGCATATAAAGATTTCTGGCTTATCAGATAACCGCTATCATGAAAATTTAAGAAAATAAATCATGGATGAAGGGGCTATGTACACAAGTTTTAAATACGAATTGTGGAAGAAGGTGCTATGTAACATGTTTATGTGTAAATTTATGTGTTTTATTTCTCCCCTGATATGAAAGTATACAACGTCTTACACTGTTTTCCATAATTTTCATGCAAGTTCATTTTAACGGTTTTGATAGAACTTCAAATGTTTTTGTATTTTGTATATTTGTATTTGTATATTAATTCTTTATTATCTTATGAGATTTATAAATTGTACATTATTTTCTTAAATAAATAAGTCTACGCTTACATATAATAATTATAATAAGATAATAGTTAATGGCGTTGAGTGTCCAATTAACAGGACAGAGATAACGCCATTTCCTTGTATAACATGATTAGAAGTTGAATATTGTGGGGTGCAAAATTATATAAAGAATTATAAAAATAAAGTTATGTGGATTAAACAAAAACCAACTCAAATAAATTTACTGTACAGAGTTTTTTAAAAGTTAATAGAAAAATGTTTTGACATGTTTATCGGTAGATAACAAATTATACGATAGGCCTTAACAGAACCTCAATATCGTCATGCGTTAAACAAAGAAGCCATAATTTCACCTCCTTCAGGAAAACGGTTAGCTTTCTAATAAGTAGTATATCTCTGGGAAGTTTATTGAAAACCATACAAGATACTATGGTATAGAAGTTACGAAACACGGTAGTGCGATACGTAGGAACTGAAACATTTGAATGTGAATTGCTTCTTAACCTGTGTGAGGTGTATATTGGGCTACGTAGATATCCACTCCTCATAAAAAAAACTTTCAGAACTTTATAGTAATACAAGTGTCTCACAGGAAGAATGTTTAGTCTTTTGAAAAGGTTCATAGAGTGCGCTAGCCGGTTGGCGTTACATATTCTTCTTATGAGACACTTCTGCAACCTTAAAAGCGGACGAATTTTATTATTATATGCACTACCCCAGCAACTTATACCATATTGAAGTTTAGACTGTACTAGTCCATAGTACACTATTTTCAGTACGCTGCTTGAACATAATTTTTTAAGACGATAAAATGAACGCATTGTTGAAAGCAGATATTGCTTCATAGCAGAGACATGCGACGACCAACTCAAGTTTTGATCAACTATAACTCCCAAGTACTTGAAACTAGATACTACCTCAATCTTAAAACAATTACTATCACACATGATTTCTGGTGTATAAATAACTCGATTGTCTTGCTCAATACAAGTATGACAACAAAGCTTGTGCCCCAAACAACTTGCAGAGTGAAAAATAATATCACCACTTAGCACTTCCTTGCCACAAAGACTGAAATACATTAATTTTGTTTTACTGCTTACAATGAGTTTATGAGCAGCAAACCACTCTCTTAGCAGGTGCACATCGTGATTAATCTCCATACAACGATTGAAGGCATTGAGTGATCCATATGCAATTGCCAAGTCATCGGCAAATGCAGTCACTTGCCCCACGAAAGGTATTGAAAATAACGAATTTATGTAAATAAGGAATAAAATTGGACCGAGCACAGAGCCTTGAGGGACTCCCAAATCCATTATTTTAGGTTCGCTTATAACATGATTAATTTCCACTCTTTGTTTTCTGCATGTTAAATAAGATTCAAACCAATTTAAAATGTTTCCACGGAAACCTGCTGAACTCAGTTTACTTAAGAGAATTTTATGGTTCACCATGTCAAAAGCTTTCGTAATATCAACAAAAAGGCAAGCGCAATACTTTCTTTCATCCATTGCTTTATATATAGAAGAACAAAATTCAAGAAGAGCGTCTTCAGTAGAGCATCCTTGCCGGAAACCGAATTGTTTAGAACTGAAATACCTAATTTTTTCCAAATATGCTACAACTCTACACTTCACAGCTTTCTCAAAAACTTTAGATATCGACGGCAGGAGAGAGATAGGTCTGTAGTTATTCTTGTCTTTTCTATTACCTTTCTTATAAAGAGGTATGACAACAGCACATTTTAGATCCTCTGGAAATACTCCTTCGACCATACTATTATTAAATAAATGCTTCAAGATGTCAACAACATAAAGAGCAATACTCTTCAACGTACGGTTCGAAATATTATCATTTCCACATGACTCAGTGTTACTCAAAGAATTTATTAAGCTCAAGATCTCGGATCCAGAGATTGGTTCAAAGAAAAAACTACTTCCAGGCGGAGTAGAATCAAAATAAATTGAGCGATTGTTACATGTGCAGCGTATCACTCTGTTATTTTGCTAAACTTTGAAGTCGATTTTCTCGTTTCACTCAAAGTGCGACATAGCCCCTTCTTCCACTATCGTCTTCAAATATTGTTTGGTATAATCTCGTCAACATATGTACTTATGTAAATATCTAAACATAGTTTTAGCAACATTCATATACTTTCCATATAGGCGAAGTGGCCTTTTGAGTTTTTGATCTACGAAAAAACTTAAAACTCGGAACTTAATTTTTATCCTTGAACGATAAAATATCACTAAAGGAATAACGCTTACTGTCGAGCAAAAATATAAAACTCAAGGGTAAGTTTTATTTCCTCTCAAAAAAATAAAACTAAAAAAGTGATCATTACGCTTAATCAAAAAAATAAAATTTGAGCGTAACGATTATTGTTGATTTTTATTGAAAAACATCAGAAAATAATGATCAAATGTCGAGTTCTATAATTAAACTTATAAAAGTTACTGTCCCCGCATCAAAATATCCGCATAAGAGCTGTTTAGGCCATCGACCTAAATATATCGGTCGCCCCTCGTAATAGTTACTAGCATCTGCCCGTCGCTGGTTCATATCCGGCTCGAAGGACCATGTCTAAGATTTAGAGAAGGCGAGTTGTTTTTTTAAAGTTATTATTATTTTTTAATTTTATTTTATTATTTGGCTCAGGTGCTATGTGACCGTTTTGCTCAAATTGTATGTATTCATTTGGCTCAGGTTCTGACGACCATGTTTGCCTAAATGTTCAAAATTGTTTGTTCTTTAGAGAACGCGAGGTGCGGTACACCTGTGACACCCTGTATGTATTATTGAGGGCGAGCACTGTTGGCTCTGAGGCATGGCGCGATTGGCTTCCTCATTTTCGCTTGGAAAAACCACCTTTTGGCTCAGGCCTAGGCGACCGTGTTGCTCAAAAGGTATTTATTAAATCATTTGGCTCAGGTTCTGATGACCGTGTTGCGCAAATGTTAAAAACATTTTGTTCTTTAGAGAACGGGAGGTGCGGGACACCTGTGACACCCTATATGTATTTGTTGGTGGCGAGCACTGTTGGCTCTGAGGCATGGCGCGAGATTGGCTTCCTCATTTTCCTTATGAAAACCCACCTTTTGGCTTTCCAAAACATAAACTATATCTTCGAAATATTTTATAAGCTGACTGCGAATTACAATAGCATGCAATGCAAATAAAATAAACGAATGAAAACCGTAGCTTATGTATGTATGTATGTCGCTTAAACAAGAGCACTGTTTGTATAACAATTGCGTCGGGTCAGGCTGACCTGGGCTTTGGAAAGGAACGGATATAGAAAATATTTGTGGGGGGGGGGCGATTAAAATACTTCGAATTATACCTTCAGTCCGTGTTAAAAATCCATATTGCATTACTGTGCACAAGTATGAGTTCACGATAAATATAGAGGTATAAGGTTTAATCTAAGTTTTCATGTTTATTTCAAATTAAACTTCAACATAGTTATGAAAGTGCAACTAACTCAACAAAACAATACATACATATGGGTGTTTCCATGAGAAGGTCAACCACGACTGAAAAAATTATATGACCAGAAAATGGGTTTTAAGACGAATTATTAAGGGAAAAGTAATTGAATTTTTACAAAATGGAAGTATTTACAGCTTGTTGGTATCTTAAAACTCATAAACGGAAGAGTAAAACTGAGATTTTCTTCAACTCAGTTTTCGCAAATTGAATCAACTATTTTCTCTTCCGAATTACATAAATTAAGAGATTTGAAGTAGTGCAAATACATTTTAAAATTAAATTAACAATGCCAACTACTTACAAAAATGAGAAAAATAGAAGTTTGAACTCGAATAACGGTATTTTTTTAATTTACTTTTGATAGTATACCTTTGTCGCGTACGTTATGCAAAAACATTATTTGTCTATATCATTTGTGTATTGACAGTGGCAAGTAATAGAGATTACAACTCCAAATCAAGAGATCTTCTAGTTAAATATATTAGCTGAAATTTTCTTTTGAATCGAAGTAATAAAAATTGTATTACCCTTTAAAGTTTGTCGAATACGTTATTTTAAGTATGAATATTTTATTATAATACATTAAAATCGACGTTAAAAGCAATTTTTTCAATAACATTATCCTGAATACATAGGTGCAGTTTAAAAAAAAGTTTATTTTAACAAGCATCCCTTATTTTGTAAATAAATTTAGTTGCAAATATTTTGAATGGAATTTCTTTGCCACCTCGCATGGCAAAGGCGCTGTGGATGGAATAGGTGTTGTTATAAAGAGAAAGGTGTGGCAAATAGTAAAAGCTAACAATATAATTTTACCAGATGCTTTTTCATTTTATAAATGCGCTTGTGAATATATCGATATATTCGTCGACAGTCAACATATAAATACTGCTCGAACGGCATACTCCTTACGAGAAAATATTAGAGTTTATGTAAATATATAAAGAATGTATATCAACAAATACATATGTTATGAATTCGATTTTATTTTCATTATCATATAGTTTTTATAATAAGAATACATTTTTATTTTGTTTCCTAATTCAAGTGTAAATTTCAAACAAAAAACATTTTATCAGGAACCGAAAATAATTGTTATTTTTTTCTTTCAGAATTCACATTATCATCAGATTTATTTTATTTTAGTCATCGTAACCAATATAAATGAGAGATTTATTTTTTTGGTTACGAATAACCCTTATCGCAAGTAATAAATGGTTATCGGTGACCCCCTCGACAGCAAACTATTTTTGCTGAATAGTGGTAAATTTTTCCTCGAGGAACTTGCAGACATTGGTCATGCCACTCCAGCAACTCAAGTTGTTTTATATTGTTTGAATTTTTTTGCTACCGATAACCAAAAAAATCATGTTACTTACAATAATGGTTATCGTTAACCAAAAAATTTTTCTCTCATTTATAATGGTTATGTTGACCAATATAAAATATGTATTACGGTAATGGTTAATGTTGAGAAATCACTTTATGCATTAAATATGGCAACCTCATTGTGATCACTCTTGACATTCACAAAGTGTCATTTTCACTTTTGGGTTTTCTCATTTCTTTTCTCCCCTTTTTTTACTTTCGAGCTCTCACGTGGTTAGACGTAATCCATTAACTCTGTATCATTTTTATTCTTAATAAAACTTTATTAAAACTATATACAATTAAACTCAAAAGGTTATGGGCCCAGTGGTTCGCCTATAGTCCAAATAAAGTTTCTCACGTGAATAAAGTAAATGGATGATGAAATAATCATCCTCGACGATACCATCAGTTCTGACTCAGCATTTGTTTCGGGATTCATTGAAAATTTAATCGATAGCGTTTGTGCTGACTCCGAGATTCAAGGTAACCTTCAAGACGAAGAAGTAAATATGAGCGAATCAAGAGTTTTTCACATTCACCGCTTTAATGGTCAAAACTATCAGCTTTGGCGACGTCAGATGGAAATATATATGGCTGAAAATAAATTGAAGCCATACATTCTTGGTACAGAGGAGAGAACTCAGGCAAATGGTACTAAATGGGATGAGAAAGACGCGGAAGCACAGGCCTTCATCATGAGAGGTATTGAGTTGGAGCAGCTTAAACATCTCACCGAGTGTTCAACTGCTGCGCAAATGTGGTCCAAGCTCAAAGCTGTGCATGCCGAAAAGAGTGAGCAGTCCGCTCAGGTTCTGCTTGAAAAATTTATGAGCATAAAAATGGAAAATGATGAACAAGTTGTTGATTTTATTGCGAATATTATGTCCATAGCACAAAGGCTTAAAGACATGGACATTGAGCAAAAGCAACCAATGATTATTGCAAAAATACTCAGCAGTCTACCAGTCAGATTCGATCACGTGCGTACAGCATGGTACGCTGTACCAAGAGATCTTCAAAGCATCGAACGACTTACAGAGCACCTTGTCAATGAGGAGAGTCTCATGAGTTCACGTGCTAATCACAAAAGCAATAACAATTTGTCAAGCGCTGCATACACAGTAAATGAGTGTAAAGGCAAAAATAACAACAATCAGCAAAATCAAAAACGAAATAGCAAATGTAACTACTGTCACAAATTAGGGCACTGGGCAAGAGAATGCAGAAAACGTCAAAAGGAACAGCGAAATAAAGAAGACAAAAAAATGCAACATCATTCACTGTCACTTCAAAACGAGAAAAACAACAATGAACACAAAGCCGAAAAATCAGACAATAATGCATACCTATTCAATGTAAATGCATCGCAGAATAACAATAAAATTGAAAATATTTTCTACGCAGATTCAGGTGCCACTGATCACATGGTTTTCCAAAAGGAATTATTCACAAACTTTAAAGCTGAATCATCCGAGAGTGTGAATGTAAGAGTGGGCGATGGAAGGCGTTTAAAGGTAGCAGGTACCGGAGACATCACATTACAAAGCAAGTTCAATGCTACTCTCATAATGAAAAATGTATTGCTTGTGCCTGAACTTGATAAAAATCTTATTTCTATTTCACGAGCCACTGAGAGAGGTACAAGAGTGGTTTTTGAGTCTGGTGGCACGCATGTTTATTTTATAAAAGGCAACGACGTTATAGCTGAAGGCAGAAATGAACACAGACTATATCGTATGGACGTGAAGCCAGCGTCGGCTGCATCACTCAACGTTGCAACAACAGAGTCTTTAACATTATGGCACGAGCGTCTTGGACACGTAAATTACAAAACTCTTCGCGAGATGTGTGAGCGCAAGGCAGTGAGGGATCTAAGCATTTTGAACGTCAAAGGAGAGCATAATTTTTGTGAGGCTTGCACATATGGTAAACAGCATAGAAATTCTTTCCCGAAGTCTGGTGCGAAACGCGCAGATAAGCCTGGCGAAACGTTTCATGTGGATGTTTGTGGCAAAATGAGTAGCCCATCGATTGGAGGATCCAACTATTTTCTCTTATTAAAAGACGATTATTCACGATATTGTTTCGTTTACTTTTTAAAAAGCAAAACCGATGTCTTACAAAAACTGAAACAATTTCTTGCAGATGTACAAGCGGACGGACATAGAATTAAGCGCATACGATCTGACGGTGGCCTTGAATTCTGCAATGAGCAAGTAAGTAGTTTGTTTTTAGAAAACAAAATAAAGCATGAGGTTACGACACCAAGAGCGCCTGAGCAAAACGGATTTATAGAGCGTCAAAACCGAACTATTGTGGAAAGTGCGAAGGCAATGCTTCATAGCAGACATTTGCCATTGTATTTGTGGGCTGACGCAACCCACACTGCTGTTTATATTAAAAATAGAACAGCCTCTGACACAATTAATGGGTGTACTCCATATGAGAAATGGTTCGGCAAAAAGCCATCCGTCGGACATTTACGCGTTTTCGGCTGTGACGCTTATATCCATATTCCTAAAGAGCAGCGAACGAAATGGGACAAGAATTCTTTTAAGGGCATTTTAGTTGGCTACAATGAAGGTAGCACAGCGTATAGAGTTTTCGATCTAACTAACAGAAAAGTATTTATTCGACGTGACGTCACATTTAACGAGACACGTACTGAGGACAATGAGATTTACGAAGTAAAGCAACACTGTAATGAAGACGCAGAATCACTTGTAGATAATGATTGCTCACAAAAACGGACAACTGTACAACCACCTCGCAGCCCCTATGGATTGAGAAGCGCATCAAAAACAAAAAAATCACATGAAGAAACTGTTGCGGAGGTGTGTGTAGCCTGCGTTGAACCAACAACACTTGAGGAGGCTATGTCAAGCGACGACTCTCACAAGTGGAAAGACGCAATAAAAGAGGAACTGCAGTCCCTTCAAAAGAATAAAACATGGGTTTTGGTTCCAAGAACACGCGATATGCACGTTATTAACAACCGCTGGATATTTAAAAAGAAATTCAACGCATGTGGCCAAGTTGAAAAATTCAAAGCGCGTTTGGTCGTGAAGGGGTGTTCCCAAAAACAAGGCGTAGACTATGATGAGATCTATGCACCTGTCGTACGGTATGAATCCATTAGGGCGGTACTGAGTATAGCCGCAGCTCATAGTATGGAAATATTACAATTTGATATTAAAACAGCATTCCTGCATGGCGACTTAGAAGAAACAATCTACATGGAGCAACCAAATGGCTTCAATCAAGACGATCGCGTATGTTTGCTCAAGAAAAGCTTGTATGGTTTAAAACAAGCTTCACGCCAGTGGAATAAACGTATTGTGCAGTTCCTAGTAGACTTCGGCTTCAAACAATCGTGGGCAGATTCGTGCGTTTTTATGTACACGCTAAACGACAGCATGATATACCTCGTCCTATATGTTGATGACGGCCTTGTATGCGGCAATAATTCCGGCGTAGTAAAGGATTTATTGCACAAGTTGCACATTGAATTTGAAATCACTCAACGCAAAGCAGAATTCTTCGTAGGATTTCAGATCCAGTATAATAATGAAGAGAAAACATTGAAACTATTTCAACGAGTTTATGCTGAAAAGATCTTGGAGCGATTTAATCATTTTAACTGCTTTCCGGTATCTACTCCAGCTGAGGTAGGCAGACATTTCTCCAAGGAAGACTTAGGCGTCTCTGACAATCAAATATATCCATACCGCGAAGCGATAGGGTCAATTATGTACTTGATGATTTGCACCAGGCCTGACATAGCTTATATAGTTGGAGTACTTAGTAGATACCTGGAAAAACCAGCACTTACACACTGGCAAGGCGTAAAGAGAATTCTCAAATACTTGAAAGGTACTTTGGATTACGGTATTCATTTTAGTTTGAACTCTAAGTCGTTACAGCTAAAGATGTATTCTGACGCTGATTGGGGCGGAGACCTAGATACAAGACGTAGCATTTCAGGTTGGGCAGCATTTTTAAATGGTGGGCCAATAGCTTGGAGCTCACGAAAGCAAACGGTGACTGCAACTTCTACAACGGAAGCGGAGTTTGTTGCTTTGTGTAGTGCAGCAAAAAGTGTCAAATGGTTGAGGCGACTAATGTTTGATTGCGGTCATGAACAAACTTATCCAACTGCATTATTTTCGGATAATCAGCGAGCCATAACTTTAGTCAAAAGACCCGAGTCGGCGAAGCGGACGAAGCACATAGATGTGCAATACTTCTACACATGTGACTTACAAAGCCAAGGCGAAATCGATGTCAAATATTTAGAGACGTGTGAACAACTGGCCGATATACTAACCAAGGCGTTAAGCAAAGATAAATTCATGTATTTAGCTCAAAATTTTGTACATTGATTATTGGAATTTAATTTCAGAAAGTGAGAAGGGGTGTTGAGAAATCACTTTATGCATTAAATATGGCAACCTCATTGTGATCACTCTTGACATTCACAAAGTGTCATTTTCACTTTTGGGTTTTCTCATTTCTTTTCTCCCCTTTTTTTACTTTCGAGCTCTCACGTGGTTAGACGTAATCCATTAACTCTGTATCATTTTTATTCTTAATAAAACTTTATTAAAACTATATACAATTAAACTCAAAAGTTAATTATAACCAATATTTGAATACATCAGTATTAATGGTTAAATGGGACCTTTTTATCATATTTCTTATAACAGTTACGTCCCTGCATTTTATTATTAATATACCAGAAAAATTGTCGCGTACGTTATGTCGCGTACGTTATTTATTTTTTTTTTTAAACAATAATATAAAGAGATGATTTCTCTTTAAATATGAGAGTATTGTAAAGGTGCATTATTTAGCTTAGGTTACAAATATTCAAAGAAATTAAGAACTGGCTTGATTCGCAGACTTTCGCATATATGTATGTGCACAATATAAGCACTTCCGTTTTTGTCGCGTAAGTTATCACCTCATTTTGAACGGATATTTTAGACACCAAAGCTTTCAGGGCGACCATTTTTTTCCAAACATACTTCTTTTTAATTGCAACGTAACTTTATTTTTATTTTCCCGAAAACTCGTTTTATGTGAGATTTATATTACTCCAAAAGTGTACGAATGTCGCATACGGCTGCATGGAAACACCCATATGTAAATAATACTGATATTACGTTCAGCATCTTGTGAGGACCCTGATCCTGAGGCTCTGGAGACCTCACAACAAACATACATATACATACACATATACACCCCACTTTTCACATTTTTATTATTATGAATTTAAATACATTTCGAAATAAATTGGATTTTCATACTTAAGTTTTTTAAAGATGATTATCCCCACATTCTCCAGAAAACTATAGGTGTTAAACGACGCACAGTTTACTTCCAGCCAGTTGCCGCAGTTATCACCTTCAATGACCGTCGCTCATATTTATTTCTCTTTAGTACCTCCACAAAACTTATATATGCACGTTCATGAGTACCGGCATATCTGTATACACAATTGTTGGTACATATGTATGTATACACTCACAACTGTTCATGCAAATGTAGTTTTTTACTTGTTCGCCGGCAAATCACAACCGTTAGCTGGACCGCCAGGTGAAATTCTTTTGCTGAGACTTAACAATTAGTTTTGCATTTTCGCTTTAAGTATTCAGTCTTGTGATTTCGAAGGGTGAGCGCGCGTTATAGTTACATAGGAAGCATAAATGTAAATTGTGCACCCACAATCATTGTAATTATCTTTAACTAAAAATTAATAAAGATTTCAGCGTACTTATATACACTCAATTGGAGTTTTTATTGAGAAACTACGCTTGTTATACATGCCGACAGCGCGCGACTCAACATTCTGAAATATTTTGCTATTACTGATCAGCGTATATCAGTGGTGGCCAAACGACCACATGCGCAATGCTTACTTGATAAAAGTAAGCAAGATAGATCGGCCACTCTCCCGAACTTCGCCACACGACTTCATTGATACTATGCGTGTGACGGCATCGCAATGCACAATGTATCCTATGCACACGTGCATTGATATTTTAATTCTGGCCACCACTGGCGTATATTTATTGATTTGCTTTGGAAGTCAATGCCGCTCCAGACAGCGGCGTCGGAGATGAAACAGGTGTCTTGGATCTGGCGGGCGGTGATGCAGCATATAATAAACAAGCAAATGGTGGCGATAATACTACACGTGAGAAAAGCGATCAATCTAGCAAACAGATAGGTGTAATAGGTCGCTCAGCCATGTTGTCTACACACTCGTCTACGCCAACGCAAACAACAAACGCTGATCCTAGAAACATAGGGTTTGATGATACGATGAATCAAATTTTAAAGGGATCCTTATTCACAGGCGCAGATATCTGTGGTGGCATGCGACGTTCGACTTTAAATGGAGAAAGCAACGCGGGGGCGATTCCTGGCAGAGCTCCAATATGGCCAACAAGCGTGAATTTACCCACTCGACAGAGCGCAGAAAGCTATAGTTATTCACTGCCATACGGTATCAGCTACGTCGACAGAGGCGCACCTACTTCGGCTACTCCGCCAGCAAATGGCCTGCTAAGTTACATACCACATACAGGTTTTAGCGGCACGCTGCCGACAAATACCACTGCAACAAACAGTGCCTTCCTATCATCATCAAATGTAGCGGCACGCCATGTTATTTCTAAAGAGCTACCTCACTGCTCTGGTAAACCCGAGGAATGGCTCCTGTAAGCAATTATGAGCAATCGACTGAGAGATGCGGATTCAGTAATGAGGAAAACCTCATTCGTCTACAGAAGTGCCTCAAAGGGCCAGCCTTGGAAGCTGTGCGAGGTAAGCTGGTGATACCTGCTACTGTTCCGTACGCAATAGGAACCCTGAAAATGATATTTCGGCGACCTGAAATAGTACCTCCTGCTTTACAACGCAAACCGAGGGAAGCTGTAAAACACAACAACTTAGACTCAGTAATACGTTTGGCTCTGGCCGTTCAAAACTACTGCGCAACAATGTTGGCCGTTGGCCTCGGTGATTATCTAAACGACCCACTATTACTGGTACATGTGGTGGATGATAGTGTGAACAATAAACATAGTAAGAATTCAAGACCATCATCTAGCGTTTCCTGCCCAAAGTGTAAGGGGCAACTTCGTCTGCCTGAATGTGAAATGTTTCGAGCGCTTAGTGTTAAGCAGCAGTGGGAGTTCGTGAAAAGTGAACGACTGTGTTTCTCTTGCTTCATGCCACACCTAGCATGATACTGCAGAGCAAAGAAACGATTCAGCATAGATGGGTTCACATAAGACCGGGTCGAAAAAAAAAGTTTGCAATTACCCCCCCCCTAGGATGAGAGATGACCCTGCGGTGAATTTGGGATGATACAAATTTTCGTCCTGCGAGAGTCCTAAAAACAGCCAAAATCGATTTTTATTCATAACTTTTTTATTTATAATCCGATTGCAAAGTTTGATATATCGTTGAATAGGTATTTTTTAGTACTACATATCTCCTATCCTTTTACTCAAAACAGACCCCAACCGAGTTAGACCGCGTAACTCGATTTCTACCCCCTATATAAAACTTTCCACTCAGTCAGCTCTCGCCTTTGAAGTAACAAAAAATTCTAATAAAAAAGTTACAGTCGATTTACAGTTAAAGCTTGTTTTTTTTTGTTATTTCTGTGTAAAACACACGATAAAATTGAAGCATGTTTTTTTAAAAAACGTAACTTAAATAAATCAGTGTAACCAACCGAGTGCGACATAGTTGAGTATTTACTATTTTTAAAGAACTATGGTATCAAAAAAAAAAACAAAAAAACCTTAAGCTTTCAAGTTATGCGGGAATTGTGGCAGCCGAAATATTGAAATTGTGGCATCGAACAGGAGTTCCTGTTATCACTGCATCCCCTACGAAACGAAAAATTTTAAATATTATAAAAAAGTATCGTGATGTTACCAGACATCCAATACGATTTAAAAAGGACGAATCGAACAATCTGTTTCGAATTGCAGGTGTAGTATTGGGGATATTGGGAGTTGTAATTGTTCTGCTGGTCGTCAAACCTCACACACAGCAAAGCAGTTTTTAGTAGATAAGTGCAGTACAAGACTGAAACAAATTGATTCTCTAGAAGGAGAAGCAACAAGTGTTTGCGAACTGGAATCCCATACAATTACTGAATGTGTTAACCCGTCAGTAATCTCGGATGGGTACGTTCCCAACTTATCCGAGGACGAAGATTTTGAACCCGAGCGTCCTGGGCCATCGCTGAATGTGTGCGACATATCTTGGCGAAACTACGCCATGGCCTTAGATCGCACTGATACTTCGGACCGCTTTGGAGCACTTCTCGCGACCACTCTTATCCAAGATTTGCGTATTTCCTATAGCCGCTAAAGTTAACAAAGATTTTGACCAGGATATTTCAAAAATAGCTATATCTTACATTGATAATATTATTCTAGACAAAAATAAAATTTCTAGAGAGCGTTTAAAATTTCGGAAAGAAGCCCAAACTTCGGTGAAAGAAAACTCTTCTGCAAGGTATTTCCTTTGATGGAAAAAGAGACCTTACCCTTAACTATACTGAAATTAATAAAAAAAAGCGATTAAGTAGATCAGTGGAAGAAAATATAACGCTAGTAAAGGAGCCAGATTCCAAATTTATTGGATATACCACACCCATTTTAAGCACCGGAGAGGGAATTCAGCAATCCATAGTAAGTTTTTTAAATGATCAAAACTGCAGAGCAGGTGCCGTTACGGTCTGCTTGAGTCTCGTCAAAATTTAATTTAAAAATATTGTGATGTTGATAATTCTGAAACGTGTAATTTACCTTGCTTCAACTAATTTTACATGGACATACACATACACTTATGTATCTGTAGTCAATATTTATACCCAGCGTACTAGTACTAGTACAAGGGTATATTAATTTTGTCCACATAACGGTACTATGTAACGGCACAAAATAATCGAGTTAGATATAGAGTTCCATATATGAAAGTTCTTAGGTTGAAAAGAGGAATTGATTAAGGCATGTCCGTCCGTCTGTCCGTCTGTACGTCTGTCCGTCCGTGTACACGATAACTTGAGTAAAAATTGAGATATTTGCATACAGGTTACTTTCTGGCCAAGGTAGGTTGCTATTGAAAATGGGCGAAATCGGATGATAACCACGCCCCCTTTTTCGATATCGAAAAACGTATAAAACGGGTTAATTCAATATCAGAAGCAGCTACAATGATAAAATTTGCAATATGTATTGATTTATATGTTCTAAGGCGGATTTTACCACATTTTTTGAAAAGGGGCGTGACACCGCCCCCAATATATTTGAAGAAATTTTAAAATTTTGACTCCTAATAACTTGAGAACAGTTTATGCTAGTATAACGAAATTTTGTAGAGGGCATACTATTGTTGTGTTAAATTCAGATATAGAAAATAAACGAAATCGCTTGGCGACCACGCCTACTTTTTTATAAAAGTTATATTGAAAGGAGGTGGAAATATTGGAAAGTCCATATCTAATTAACTGATACCGCTATAATAATATAATTTTGTACATACATCAATTTTCATATTCTTTACATTATTTTTGCAAAATTTTTGAAAGTGGGCGTGGCACCGCCCACTTATGAGTCAAGCAATTTTCAAATTCGACTGCTAATAACTTCAGAACGGTGTGAGATAGGTTTACGAAACTAAGTTCCAGGCATGTTATGTTTATGTAGAGTACTACCACAGAAAATAAGAAAAATTTGTGAACGACCACGCCCCTTTTTGGACTAAAGTTCTCTAAACGAGAGTTAGGAAACCGGAATATGCAATATCTGTTTAACTAATACAGATATAATGCTAAAATTTAGTACACTCATTCACCTGATGATGTTATTAGTGATGTTTAAAGGTTTTTTGGTAATATTTTGGAAAATGGGCGTGGCACCGCCCACAAGTGAATAAACAAAATATCAACATTTCACTATTAACAAGCCACTGTGAAAGTATCATAAAGATCTGCAATGAAAACTGATCTTCAATAGGGACAAACAACATAATAAAATCCGTGGGCGTGCCACCACCCACTTTTTTAAAATTATGTAAATATTGATTAATGGACACATATATCCGTACATCGAAAAATTTCACAAAATACGTTAAAAGTTATGGGCATGGCACGCCTTCTTTTCCAAAGTTATATATAGGACATGGTATAACCCTTGAAAAGATCGATTCAGTACTTTTGGCTCATGTAAGCGGTTAAAGCTTTATAAGCAAGGAGCGTGGCCGAGCCCACCAAATTCGCTATTGTTTAGGCTCGGCATAGATTGGTTTTTAAAATGGGCGAAATCGGATGAAAACCACGCCCCCTTTTTCTAAAAACTAACGCTGGGTATTTAATGTTCGGTTCACCCGAACTTAGACTTCCTTACTTGTTTTATTTGTAGAAGTTACATATACAATATGTGCAATTGAACTTCAAGTCACCGTAACTTCTTTGTTTACTTATATTTTTTTTTACTTCAAAGATAACAAGTGTATGGCTTGCTGAGACGTTTATTATTATGAAGAGAAAAGTTTTATATAGGGGGGTAGAAATCGAGTTACGCGGTCTAACTCGGTTTGGGGTCTTTGGGTAATTGCAAACTTTTTTTTTGTATGGGAACCAACCCGGTCTAATATACATATACAGTAGAATCGCGCAAAAGTTAACTCGCGAGAAGGTTAAACCTTCGGCTAAGTTGACCGATTTTGAGCGTCCACGTACCGCTCTAAAAAGTTAACTTTTCGTCAACTTTTTCGAGCTTATCTTTTTTTTCAAATCCAACCGTTTGTTAGGCAAGAAAAACAAGCTCGGGTATTCCCCTTATTGCTATGTATTCCCCGAATTTGTATGTAAAAAATTATTGTCGGTGTCGGTTGGTACATACGTAGTTTGTCATGAACGTTTGAGCTTGTGAGTTGTTTATAGTTAGTGTGTTAAAAATGTCAACTAAGCAGAAAAAATCATTGCAAATCAGATTAAATTTGCATCAAAAAGCTGAGATTTTAAGAAAAATCGATGAAAGTATTCGTGGAAATCGATTGGCAAATCGATTCAAATCAGATATCAGATCTTATCAATATGCGCACGAAAATTGTCAGTAGCTACTACACAAAAGAAAAGAAACAAACAAGTCTCGACCGCTTCTTTAAACCAGCTCTTACAAATTAATATGTACGTATGTATGTATGTAAAATGTGAAAAAGTACAAACTAAATCTAAGTTTCTGTTTTGTTACGAGTAAAAGTGAGTCATGCAAATAAATTGAACGTATTATATTCCCAAAATTATGTTTATTTCCGTGTTTTTTTTTCAAATTCGAGAACCCTTTGGAAAAGTTAATATTTCGGAAAAGTAAAACACCCTTGGAACGGTTTGGTTAACTTTTTCGCGATTCTACTATATATACATTAAGGTGCCTCGCCAAAAAAAGTTGCACTGTTTCCACCGGATTTTCAAAATTCACTCTTTTCTTTTTCTCTCCCAAAATATTTCGAAAAAATATTAAGATTTATCGGGGCTAAACCGCGTTAAAAAAACGCTAAAAATATCGTTTTTTATGTATAAAAGGAGTATGAAAAAATAGAGGGCAAAAGGTAAGCACAAAAAAGTTTAAAAATTTTATCAATACTATTATTGTATACATGTGTGCTAATATACGCAATGTGTAAAATTGGACCAAAAAGGGTTAAATTTTGCAGAAATGGCAAAAGGTAAGGATTAATTAATGTTAAAAGAATTAATAACGAAATTATTACAATAAATCCAAAAACGTCTCGAAAATATCTTTCAAATGATATCCTAATCGTCCAAATCCCGCAAAAATTGACTGAGTTATTAAAGTTTTCCACAAACCTACCCCTCGAAATATGACCAAAAACAGCATCATACATCTCAATATTTGTATTGCGTTGATAAAATCTTCAAACTTGTTTATGCTTACCTATTGTACTCCATCTAATTCATCATGTCAGGTGCTTTTTATTAAAATATTTTTTTTCATACTCCTTGATACATAAAAAAAGATATTTTTAGCGTTTTTTCAACGCGGTTTAGCTGCGGTAAATCTTAATAGTTTTTCGGTCTTAGAATACATTGAAGTTTATAATTCCGATGGAAACAGGGTGTCCATTTTTTTTTGTATGGAGCGTGAGGCGCCTTAATATACATACATTTGTTTGTTGAAAGTGCAAGTGGAATTGAGCGAGGCTCCTAAAAAAAGTGAAAAAAGTATATGAAAAGTGCGAAAAAAAACCCAAGTTAAGGAGGAAACATACCTGGTAAGTCATCCTGTAGCGCGATTCACTAACTTTTAACAATTTCCCAATAGAGATATTTATCATTAACGTATACTGTTTAATTTAACAATTGTGCGATTCACTAACTCGGATTTAACAATAACGTTTAAATAATTGTTTAAAATGATGACATGTGGCATCTCAGTCGAAATTGACTAGAATGTTGCTTAAATGTTAAGTGCAGCATTTGCCAGCGCCGCCGTTGGTGTCGCAGTAGCGCAGCTGACAAGCGTCTGGATAACAAAATAGACGTCGCAAGTTCGATACCAATAACTAGAAGACATTTTTTCTAAAATATATTTTCTTTTAAATAAATACTTTTTTTTTAAATATAGAAATACTTCTTGCTCAAAAAATTTGTTTTTAATTAATTTTTATTTTAACCAATATTTCAACGACACCAACGGATAACGTGATAAAATATCAATTTACAAATCGACTACGACAAATTAACGATTGAAGAGTTGACAAAAAGTTAGTGAATAGCATAGATAGTTAAAATTATTGTTACGTTAATTTATCGTGGACAAATTGTGTTAAAACAGTTAGTGAATCACAAAATTGTTTAAATTATTGTTAAGTTAATTTATCGTTGACAAATTACGTTAAAAAAGTTAGTGAATCGCGCTACTGTTCCGTTGCGTGTTTGCAAGCCCTGAAATACTGTGTTTGCGAGTTTTGTGCTGAATTTGTATAATTTTAATACAATTTTACTTAAATTTCGCATTCGCATATTGGAAGGATTGCAAAAACGAGAAAATTAATATCAACAAAACTTTTCATAAAAAGTGTCAAATACAGCTGTTCTTGTCACCTAAAGGTGGGAACAGATCGGCTGGGCAATAGTGCTGCCTATTTAGTGAACACACGAGCCTTCTGTCATTCGGCCACTAGGGGTGGAATAAAAATTTTTAAATAAACTAAAATTAAAATAAAATAAAAGTAATAATAATAGGGGAAAATCTCATCAAGGAATAATAACACTGTACAACAAAATGAGGGTTCATCTCTTAGTAATTGATGAAACCCAAAAAACTGGAAGGTCTATCCTTCTCGTATCAAAACCTCATACCAGGTTTTGGGCCTATAGGTCTGGATTTTTTTTAATTTGAGTTTAAAGTTTTAACCCTATGTATAGGGGTTAAGTGAGGGAAACTTGATAAAATGAGGCAATTGGTTACAAAATAGTGGCTAAATTAATGTTTTTTGGGGCAGGGAATTCATTTTTGATGTTTATTTTTACATAAAACTTACGATAGATGACGCTGTGGTACAATTTTTCAAATTTTTTAACAATTTTTCATGGAAAAATAGTTTTTAAGTACTGACCGAACTGTCTTCTTTTTTTTGAAACTGTATAATCTTCGTGTTAGTGTCATCAGCGATTACTTCTCATATAAAACAGAATAAAACATTACTATTTCTACTTAGAAACTGTTAAAATACTCTTTTTTCATAGAAAAAGTTAAAAAAAAAATTTAAAATTGTGCCGCAGCACCACCTATCGTAAGATTTATTAAAATATTAATGTCAAAAATGAGTTGCTCGACACTAAAAACATTACTTTAACACACGTTTCGTAAGCAATTGCTACTATTTCTACGTAAAAACTATTAAAATACTATTTGTCCATGAAAATTTGTTAAAAAATTAAAAAAATTGGACCACAGCGTCATCTATTGTAAGTTTTATGTAAAAATAAACATCAAAAATGAATTCCCTGCCCCAAAAAACATTAATTTAGCCACTATTTTGTAACCAATTGCCTCATTTTATCAAGTTTCCCTCACTTAACCCCTATACATAGGGTTAAAACTTTAAACTCAAATAATAAAAAATTCAGACCTATAGGCCCAAAACCTGGTATGAGGTTTTGATACGAGAGGGATAGAGCTTCAGATTTTGTTGGTTTCATCAATTACTAAAAATCTTGTTGTACAGTGTAATAATTACATTAATAACATACAAAAGTAATTATAATAATAATATAGTTTAAAAACAAAAAAAAAGTTTCTACGAACAGGAAGGGTGTCGTTGCAGTGTTCGCAGAGGTTGCTGCGGACGCCGCGGCGGTCACCGAGATGACAGACACGCCAGTACGTCAAAGTGAGGAAAATGAGGGGGACGGTGGTAATCCCTTCGAGAGGCGGTCGAGGTTAGCACAGTCCCCGCCGCGATCAGCTCCTCCAACCTCAGCCATGCCCGGGCCGGCGCGGATTGATTCTACGCCCGAATGCAAAGAGGACGATGATCATGCCTTCCACTCACTAGGAAAGCTCATCGGTGAACTAAAGTTGATTATAGGAAGTGGAAAACGGTCCATTAACCAAAACCTCAAAGACTTAGTTAAAGCGATCTCAGTATCGTACGAAGAAGCACCAGAAGCTGTGACAGGAGGAAAAATGAGAGTGACCTCAAGGCAGTCTCAGACGTCGCCGTCACTGAGCGAGCAGCCACAGCAACAACGAGCTAAAAGGGGGCGAGAACGCGCTCCTGGTAGCACGCCTTCCCCACAAAAAGTGGCAAAGAAGCAAAAGGAAGCGCAAAAACCAACACCTAGGTTCTCCGACGTAGCGGCAGCCAAGGTCTCCAAAGCAGCGGAGCCACCAAGGCAAGGAGCGGCATGGAGAACTGTCCAGAAGAAACGCCCGAAGCCCAAGGCTGCCCGACCCGACGCTATCGTCATCAAAACAACGTAAGAGTGCTGTAAAAACTGAGGAGGCTCTTAAAGAAATGAGTACTATGGTGCGCAAGATCCGTAAGACCGCGAAAGGTGAGTTGCTGTTCCAGCAAAGCCGAAGTCAAGCCCGTGACGGAAGAGACCCTGAATAGTCAAAAGCCTTTTTCTGACTTTGCAGCTTATTTTGTTGTTGCTACAGTTACTCCCTCTTTTTCTTTTATTGAATTCATGATATGCAGAATAGGATATGTGTTTAAAGGGAGAGCAAAAATGTATGGTTTACAGTAATTAGTTTTCGTACATAAAGAAGTAGCATAATAAGTACACAAATCGAAGAGAATAGTGTAGTATACATATGTCTGTATATCAGGGTGACCCAACATCCCCCCCCCCGTTGAAAGAATTTTCAAGCAGGAAGCAATGCAATTTTGTGGATTGGACGCCTTATTATTAGGAGTGGGATTGTTTTCGAATAATATTCGAATAAACACTATTCGAATAAACGAATAAAAATATTCGTTGCAAAAAATTCGAATAGTATTTATTCGAATTTTTTATTCGTTTATTCGAATATTATTATTCGTTATAGTACTATTCGAATATTTTTGTTAATAGATTTTTAAAACGATATTCTCTGTTTTCTTTGCTTGTACCTATGAGCGTGCATTTATGTTTTGTATGTTTTGCATATATGTATGTATGTTTGCGTGTACAAATGTGTGCCCAAGCGGTTACAATTTTCTTGCATTATTCGAATAGTCGTAACGAATAGTTGTATTTATTCGGTTAATGGTGGTTGAATAGTTTTTGGCTTATTATCTCAATAATTAAATAGCTATTTGTGCAGTGTTGTGGGAATAATAAAATACAATTATTGGTAATAATTGAAGCTGTAAATAGGCATTTACTATAAAGCTACTATACATAAATATGTATTTGTACATTTATATGTTTATTGCAGTTACATTTGCTTGGTAAGTTTTGTGCTAGGGCTTCAAGCAAGAGATGCCAGGGCCGAAATTCATTATGTATACTGTTTATTATGATAACAAAATGACGGGTTTGTGATGATTTTTCATTAAACCACCCGTAGTACTACAAAAAGTATGCGTGAGGAATTCAAAAACTTTCCATCAGTTTGTACAAGCCGAGTGACAAATCCTCACATATACTTTACTATACGTGTGCACAGGCCTTCTCTTTTATTCGCAGTATGATTTGCCATAAGGTTTTCATATAGCTTTCTCTTTTCAATCTGCTATTAATATGGAATATATAACATGTTATATAACGGAAAAAAATTACGTAAAGCTATGCGTTATCGCTATGGCATAAATAACATGTTATATAGCGAAACAAAATCCGGTACAACTATGCGTTATCGCTATGGCTTAAATAACATGTTATATAACGTAAATAAATCCGGTACAACTATACGTTACCGCTATGGCATAAATAATATGTTATATAGCGTAAAAAAATCCGGTACAACTATGCGTTATCGCTATGGCATAAATAACATATTATATAGCTGTTATACTTACCGCATATTCCCAATGCATATGCAATAAAATACAAATCAGTTAAATTAAAAAATCCGTAAAAAACTGAATTTTATTGAAAAATATTTTTTAATTTGGTATACATTTTCTATTTATCTGTATACATGCCTAACAATTATTCATTATATTAAACTATTACGAGAAAAATAAATAAACAATATTATTTACATTATAGTTTGGAAGTGAATTATTATTTTTGCACACACAATACAATTTATTGAACAGAACACAATATTTATAAAAATACTTGCCGTTTTTCTCCACTTCTGTAGTTTTTAAATCGTTTAAATAGCAGCTCCGTACAATTTTCTAGATTTTGATAGTCCGATTCGAATAAAAATTTTCACTAGTATACACAATAAATAATAGTGACGCAACTTTTAACTTCGATACGGGTAAGCCAAAAGAACTTTAAAAGTAACCGGATTTGATGTGAATATAATGTAAAGGATTTGGTTAAATCCATTCGACCATAGGAAAGGTAATACATGTTCATAAATATCGGGAATTTTATCAGAAGACGCGTTCTGATCTCTGCATCTATAATCCGTACTCGAAAATTCGATTGCATATTTATTTCCTAAATAATTTTTTACTGAAACAAAATATTTATTTTTCGCCATGGGATTATTGATACTGAGTTAAAAACGCTACTCTTGATACCTTTTCTGATATTTTTCGTTATTAGCAGGTGGCGCGGTCGTACAGAATAACCAAGTTTCGGGTATGAATCGAAAAATGCAGATTCGTTTCCGTACTTATACATCTGCGTCTGCGAATTTAAAATACCAACTAACCAAATGATTAATTTAAAGTATTTATAGTATAATTTAATTTGTTCTTTATCGAACTCATGCAAAAAAAGCAGACCTTTTATCGAAAATACTACTTATTTTTTATTGAAAATTTTATTAATGTTCCGCAATCTAGAATATTTCTGCACCGAACAATTTTATAAATTTAAAAAGACCAATTACATATACTACTTTCTTGCCTGTGGATTAAACTTTTTTGAGCCGCAACTCGTGGTTTGACAACTCTCCCGAACTTTAAATGCATTTTTAGAAGCTGACGTATTGTGAAAAGGAGTACCACAAGTTTAAACTCGTTACATAACCGAATACATATTGTGTAAAGAATTACCACGAGTTTCAACTCGTTACATAACCGAATACATATGGCAATGCTGCCAATGAGCAGTGGCACAAAATTCTTCTTTAAGTTGGCAATATAAGAAACAACAATGAGTGGGAACGCATACAATATACTAATTGACAACTATGTCAGCAATAATATATTCCCATCTCATTTTGGCATGCAGCGAGACTATAATTTTTGCTTCAATAGTGTTGGGTGACAGCAGAAGAATTTGCTTTTGTGTTTGTGAATGCGTTAGGCATTTTTTGCTGGGTAAATGCGCGCTCATAGGTACAAGCAAAGAAAACAACGAATATCGTTTTAAAAATCTATTAACAAAAATATTCGAATAGTACTATAACGAATAATAATATTCGAATAAACGAATACAAAAATTCGAATAAATACTATTCGAATTTTTTGTACCCGCCGAATAAAAGTTTTGTTTATTCGAATAATTTTTATTCGAATAGTCCCATGCCTACTTATTATGCCCTTAGATGTCTGCACATCCACTACGCGAACGCGCTTGTCTTTGGCGGGGATAGCAGCTACGATTCTGCCTGTTATCCAACGCTGCGGAGGCTCATTATCTTCGTGAATGATCACTAGGGAATCGACGTGAACGTTTGGTTGATCACGAACCCATTTATTGCGTGAATGCAATTCGCTTAAATATTCGCGCGACCAATGTCGCTAAAAATGATGCTTAACTGCGCTAATGCGCTTCCATCGCACTATGTTGTGTAGCTCTTTATTTGTTTCCTCATTTCGCTCCGGGATTGCCTTTAATGAGCTGCCAATTATGAAGTGAGCAGGCGTTAGAGCCTCGTAATCATTTGGGTCGCTGGAAAGTGGCGTAAGTGGCCTAGAATTGAGAATGACTTCTATCTCTATAACTGCCGTTGTCAGTTCCTCGTATGTGAGACGCGCATTACACAGCGTTCGGTTTAGGTGCCCTTTCGCTGACTTTACTGCGGCTTCCCATAGGCCGCCGAAGTGTGGTGCTCTGGGAGGAATGAAGTTGAAGTTTATGAATTCGTTTGAGCAAAAATCTGTAATTTTGTTTTTTGTGTTAGAATCGAATAAAAATTGCTTCAGCTCAACCAGTTTACGATCGGCGCCAACGAAGTTTGTGGCATTGTCGCAAAATGTGTCGGTTGGCAAACCTCTTCTGCCTATCATTCGTTTAAGCGCTGCAATGAATGCGTCCGTAGACAAGTCTGAGACGACTTCGATATGTACTGCCTTCGACCAAAGGCAGACAAATATAGATATGTACGTTTTGTATGGAGTTTTCCCTCTAATTCGTAGATATGTGCTAACAGGGCCGCAAAAGTCAACAGCACATCGAGAGAAGGGTCGGCAGGGCGTGAGCCTTTCGACGGGGAGGTTTCCCATCATTTGTTGCAGCAGCTTTGGACGATATCTCACACAGTGTATGCACGACCGAACAACCCGACGAGCAGCATCTCTAGCATTGATGATCCAAAACCTGAGGCGAACGAGAGCAACTAGAGCTTTGGGTCCGGCATGAAAATTTGTAATGTGTAAATGGCGCACTAAGCATTCGACAAAGTGACATTTGCTTGGTAAGAGTACAGGATGTCGCTGTGTGTGTGGCAGAGCTGCCAATTCGAGTCGACCGCCCACTTTAAGCACGTTAAGCGAATTTTCAGCTGGTATGCCTTTCTTAGCGCGACGTATATCTTCTGAAAAATATTGCTGTTGAATATTCCAAATTATGCACCAAAGCGCAGTTTCAATTTCTTGCGGTGATAAATTTGGAGTGTCGATGACAGTTTTGCTTGCTTTATTGGTTTTTCTATGAAAATGGAACATCCATACAATGATACGTACACCAGTCATATGCGAGCTATATTTGGCGATACTTTCAACGATGTAATTCGACTTCTCAGCGGCGAAAAATATAGCTTTGCGTTTTTATACCTAGTAGTGCTTCGCACACAAGGTATATTAACTTCATTCGCCTAACGGTAGTATGTAACGGCATAAACGAATCGAGATAGATATTGACTTATATATATCAAAATGTTCAGGAGGAAAAGAGAAATTGATTGAGCCATGTCCGTCCGTCCGTCCGTCTGTCCGTCCGTCCGTCTGTCCGTCCGTCCGTCTGTGAACACGATAACTTGAGTAAATCTTGAGATATCTCAATGAAATTTGGTATGCAGGTTCCTTTTCACTTATCTCGGAGCGCTATTGAAAATAGGCAAAATCGGTTAAAAGCCACGCCCACTTTCTATATATATAATTTTTTCGAAAATACAAAAAGAGTGATTATTCAGTACATAATACACCTATAAGGATAATAT
Organism: Sphenella marginata; assembly: GCA_951509765.1. Classification (NCBI taxonomy): domain Eukaryota; kingdom Metazoa; phylum Arthropoda; class Insecta; order Diptera; family Tephritidae; genus Sphenella; species Sphenella marginata. The sequence continues at coordinate 34,333,648 of OX608080.1, read as the reverse complement.
TTGGTGTGCTGTTTAGCGTTAAGGCAAAAAATACATTTTTGAAGAAATTTTTAAAATGGGGCGTGGTACCGCCCACTTTTGATTAAGTCAAATTTGGAAATATTATTAATCATAAATCAAAAACCGCTTAAGATAGCAAAGTGAAATTCAGCACACATATTTATATTAATACAGGCAATATTTCGAAAAAAAATTATCGAAATCGGGTTAGGTCCACTCCCAATTTTATACGAAAGATTTTGAAAAGGATCATAGATATATTGAATATGCTATAACTTTGCTTAAACTAGCTGTATATCATTTCTATTTCACCTCTAAAGTGTTCGTGGGCAAAGAAAGTCGAAAACACAAAATTTTTGGAAAATGGGCGTGGCCCCGCCCCTTTATGGGGGATTATTCCATAAAACTTTCCATGCCATAACTCCGGTAAAAATTGACTTATTGAAACGATATTTACAGAAAGTGTTCAACATATAAAGCTTACTCTTTGCTGTAAAAATAAACAAAATCGGTGAACGGACACGCCCACTTTTTGAACACAGTTCTAAAAAATTTCTTCGTAAAATTAAAATCGCGATATTTCCATAACTGTATAAGTTATATATATAAGATTTTACACACTTAATAAGCTTTTTAAGAAAAACTAAACTGCAAAAAAATTGTGTGGATTTTGTTGAAGTAGGCGTGGCGCCGCCCACTTTTCAGCAAAAAAGGTCTGTTATTTTCAAAAGCGATTGCTTGAAATTTCAAGAAGGTATTCCAATGAAAGTTAGTGGGATGCTTCCCAATAGTATGTAGTATACTCCTGCCAAAAATTATGCAAATCGAATGACAAACAAGCAAGATTTACGGGAAAGTAGTTAACTCCCTATTGCCTTTTTTTTTATTAATTTTTTTTATTTTCATACCTTTCATAAGCCCCATGCAAAACTATTTATATTTTGTTATTTAGTGATAATTTAATTTACCACTTACAACAGAAGTGTTTTTAATCGAAAACAATCAGTTGTTTTATACCACCTTTTCAGGTATTAAAATAGACCTGAGTTAATTGGGATAACGCAAAAGATCACTACTAGGTATTTAATGTTCGGTTACACCCGAACTTAGACTTCCTTACTAGTTCTTTGTTGATTTCATCCATGACAGGGCAGTATTGGGAGTTTTCAGGCCAAAGTTCTGAGGACCGTTCTAAAAATGGTGGTCCCGAGTACCATATAGAGTTTTGGAGCTCTGATACTGTGCAGCCTCTGGACACAATGTCTGCAGAATTATGTTGCGTCGGTACGTGTCTCCAATGGCAATTACTAGTTAACTCTTGAATCTCAGATACATGGTTGCCCACGAAGGTTGATAAAGTGGAGCAATGCATTCGTAGCCAATGTAGGACAATTTGCGAATCAGTCCATAAGTAAACTACCAAATCTTGGTTGACAAATATATGCCTGACCTTTGCAATTAGTTGTGCGAGCAATTGCGCTCCACAGAGTTCAAGCTTTGGTAGCGATTTTTTCTTTGTTGGAGCGATACGAGATTTGGCTGTTATCAATCTTGTTGTGGCATTACCATTTTTATTCTCGGTACGAACACAGACACAGCATCCATATGCGCGAATGGAAGAATCGCAAAAACCGTGGAGCTGAGTTGACAAAACAGTAGTTTGTAAACAATAGCGCGGGACTTGCAATAATGGCAACGAAGAGAATTCTTTGAGCAAGTTTTGCCAAGCACAATGAAGGTTTTGGGGCACCGATTCGTCCCAATTTAGCTTGAGTAACCATAACTCTTGTAAGATGATTTTCGCTGTAACAAGCAGCGGAGCAAGGAGACCTAGAGGATCGAATAGCGACGATGCTAGTGGCAATATATTGCGTTTTGTCGACGTGTCCGACTTTAGATCCCTGGGCAAAAACGAAAATAAGAAAATATCAATATGTTGGTCCCAAGCAATGCCTAGTGCGTTGGTTATTTGAGCATCGTTGATGTTGAGCTCTTTCATTGTTTCGTCATCTACGAATGACTCAACATTTGAGTGCCATTTAGCGAGGTTCATGCCGCCCTCTTCTAAAATAGTAGTAACTTCAAATTTTATTTGTGATAGTTCTTCTAAAGTATTGGCTCCACACAAGAAGTCGTCGACTTAGAAAGACGATTTGATTCTGTCTGCACCCAAGGGGAATTGACTAGCGTAGGTGTCTGCTAAGTAGTTCAAACTTCTTACCGCAAGATATGGAGCAGCCGCTGTGCCATATGTCACGGTATTAAGTTGATATGTGGCTACATTTTCATGCTCTGAGTAACGCCATAAAATATATTGAAAGCACCGGTCTTGTTCGTCGACGCTGATCTGCCTATACATCTTAACGATGTCGGCAGTAATAACGTAGCGATGTGTGCGAAATTTTAGTAACAGCGTGAAAAGATCCTGCTGTATAGTTGGGCCTACCATTAGAATTTCGTTGAGTGACTGCTGTGTAGACGTTCTACAGGAGGCAACAAACACCACGCGCCATTTTTATTGATGTGCTATTCGGTTTCAGCACACAGTGATGAGGGATATAAAAATGCGGTGCAGTGATATCATGGTTGTTTACAGCGGACATATGGCCGAGCTCCTCGTACTCACGCATAAAGCTAACGTACTGTGCCTTTGTTTCTGCTGAACGTGCCTAGCTATTTCTCTTGAAGCTCCAAGAGACTGTGGGCTTACTTTAAAAGGTAAACGAACAATTACTCGGCCTGTGATGCTGCGTGAAACGATTTGTATGTAAAATGATTCACAACTAGCCTGCTCATCAGATAGCGTAGAAGGTGACGGTATTTCATCCAATTTCCAAAGCTTCTCAAGATGTAGATTTATTGACTCTTCGCAGGAAAGCAAACATGTCCGCGAGGACGTTGATATTTGTGAGCCATTGTACTTCCCCGACACTACCCAACCCAGCAGCGTTTTTTGGAGTGTTGGTAAATTAACGCCTAGTTTTATTTGACCTACAGATAACACATCAAAAAACGTCTCCGTACCAAGCAACAAATCTATGCGGTTAGATTTAAAGAAATTCTCATCCGCTAGCGTGGTGTTTTCTGGCAAACTCCAAGGTGAAATATCTATCTCCGTGTCTGGCTGGTACGGTATGTGTGAAGTCACACAAAAGGTTAAGGGCAGCTGGTAGTTAGTGAAGCGAGATTTAATGATAGTTGAAGTTTTGTGTTTAATTTTTGTGCTTGATTCCCCAATGCTTAAAATATGAACATTGTGCTTCTTACGTGGCAAGTGAAGAATCGGTGATAAGATTCACTTGCGAACAAGAATCAAGCAGTGCTCTACCCATGTGGTACCCTCCACTTGCGTCGCGAACGAGAACAACAGGCGTAGCGAGAATCACCGAGTCTTGCGATGGTGTTTCAAGGTGGGTGTGAACAGCAGCCGATGTAGAATTCTTAGTTGATGCCGAGAGTGGTTGAGTTGATGATCCGGGCGAAGCCAGAGATGCCGATGAACTTGGAGTAAGCGATGCCTTTGAGCGATGAAGCATCGTGTGGTGAGCGCGGCCACAAACCTCGCATTTGAATGCCGATGAGCAGTGGGTAACCTTATGGTTTTTCGAGAGACAGTTTATACAAAGGGAAAGTCTTTTCACATTGCTGAAACGATCTGCAACGTTCATATCATTGAATCGTTGACAGCCACCTCCGAGAATATGTTCAGTGCTTGCACAGAGAACACATGTTGTAGCGGTCGATTAGGCGAGTCATAAAAGACTCATATGAGTAGCAAGAGTTAAGACTTTTTTTTTTAAAGTACATAGCTGGAAAGCCCCTAAGTGGAACGAAATATATTGTGAATATCACAATCAACTGTCATTCACCGGAAATACACAAGTATATATCATTCCGATGGTATATATAGGGCCGGGGATACTATAAATCCTTCTTTTCGCCATTGGACCACAAAACGACCAGTCGATCAAGAATTAAATTATTGGTAAGTGTCATATTTGTTAGGAATTTTACTTTTTTACCTTCTTTACTATTCAAAAAATGGAATGGCTTGTACGGCTTTTACAAATGGCATTTATATACACTTGTCAGTTCTAGGGGCTTTATAACCCAATTTAAATTTTTTGAATATGGAGATAAGTGTGTATGGCATACTCATTTTTTGTACTTTCGATTCGTAGGGCATAGCGATTAGGAATTATTAAAAATCCGGGAGTTACAGTTGACCAAACCAGAATCTGTTGCTGGGAGCACAGGAAAGGGCTACACGGTAGTGCGAATCAGTGGCACATAAGTAACTTGATGCGAAGAAATAAGTAGACCCTCAACTTATGAACCACACAACAACAGGAAAATTCAGCTCAACTGGACGAACCAGTTTGCGATTGGAGCCTTCACGGAAAGGTGCCGTGAAAACACGACAGCGGTGAAACAAATTTCGCAACAAAATTAATATTACAAAAAAAAAAAAAAAACCAAATTTCTAAAAATTACGTACAAACCCAAAATTTAACATAACGCAGTAAGTGTAGTGCCGAGCAGCGAAGAAAGTTAGCTTCCACTTGGACATCACAAAAAATAAAAAAAAAAAATAAATAAAAAAAAAAAAATATACATATATAGTGTAGTGTAGGCGTGTTCAATAACCAATAAGAAAGAAAATAATAACAAAAATTTTGTTAGAATGTGTGTTAAAGAAACAAAAGTTAAAAATCGAGAACAGAAATGTTACAATGCTTAAAATAGATTTGTTTTGTAAAATAATGAAAAAAAAAAAATTTTAAGAAACCTAAAAGTTATATAGTAAATTAAAATTTCAAAACCTAACTAGAAGAAAAAGAAAAAAAAAAGGCCTTTATAGTTTCGGAATAGCAGACTGTACTTTGCTATATCTGTACCTACCTTTTGATCGTTCCATATATCGAATACGTAAAGGGGATTCGGAATAAATTCCTAACGGTCCCGATTTTTTTCAAAGAAATTAAGTAAAAGAATAAGAAGATTAAATAAATAATGTAGTGAAATAAAAATCAACAAACCAACAAAAATCAACCACAACTTTACGATCTGCGAAAATTTTAAATTAAAAAATGGGCAAAGTTAGGAGTTATGATAATTCACCAATATCAACATAGTTGAATTTTACCCCTACAGCATCAAGACTCGAGGAAAGGCCTTTCAACGGTTCCGGATGTGCGGTAAGTGAGCTTAATTGCATACATGCTAAATTTTGCCTATGTGTGAGTACTACGTGGCTACCAGGCGCACAAAAATCGGCTTGTCGATTTGGTTGGCAATTCTAACTATTAATATTCTTAGTTAGGGTTGTTGTTGTGCGAAGAAAACCACGAATGACGTGTGGGTGGTGTCGTGATCAAAGCGGCCGCTAGCAAGGAAACTGGTATTCAGGTAGTTACTTCACCTTCATATTTACATATGTTCACACATAAATATTTTCGCATTTTCCTTTGTGCGAGTATCCGCCTGATCGACAAAAGTTGTAGTTGACTAGGGTTACTTTGAATGCTTTAAAATTTTTCTTTGGTTGTTTACATTTGGAAAAGTTGCACGCATGCAATAAAAGTAGCATGCGATAATTTAATTAAAGATATTTTTGTTCGTTTAATTGCGGATGGCAATTCTTAATATTTGAAAATTAGGTACATGTAGGCATAAAACAACGTTAAGTGAAGGCTTGTCGTGTATGCGCGTATCTATATAAACAGATGCAAGTGTACATTTAGAAAACGAAAGTAAATTAACAAAAATTATCCGCGATTTATTGTATAATCAGTAGTAAATGTCAGGTTATCAAATTCTTGTACTTACTTTTAAGAAATATTTGAATTTTATATGAATTAAAGATAGTTCAAAAATGAGATTTTAAGTGGTTATGTTATTCCATGAGGTAATGTGGTAAGTCGGATCAGAGCGTTGCATTGGGGATTTTGGACAAGAATGGTGCGCCCAAAATCATTGGTAGGGAGGGTATGAGTATTGCACCCGGTGTCTCAACTCCACCTAGAGATACCACCGAATTTGGCTTTTCAATGACAACTGGGTATAAATATATGGTTTTGTTAGTTAACTTCATCTTCCCATGGCTTTGGTCATAAACTTCTCTTTTAATTGTTTCTTTCCAAAGGGCAAGTAGGGACTCTGATAATAATGTTTGTAATGTGTATTGGTAGAAAGAATGTCAAGAACTCCCCCGGCCGGCTGTTTGCTAGTTTTGTAAAAGGGTCCCGCCCGACATTATCTTTCCCTAACCACTGTAATCTCGTATCATGAGATACCCACATTTTAAAATGATCATTACAAAATAAATGGCGCCCAACGTGGGGCCTACTTAGTGGGTTTATGGATGAATATGCATGCATAGTGGAGTTTAATGTGAAAAACACTCGGAGATGCACGTATTCCCAACTCATCCGGTATGCTCCGATACTGTAAGTAATGTTGACCTTCTGACAGCGTTACTTACAAACATAACTTATGCAGGTTTCGTGGTGTAACAATGGCGTGTCAGTAAGACAAAGTGCATTCCGGAGTTTCGTGCAGGCATTTCAGTCCTGAAAACGACCGTGTGCACCATAATCTTTATATCTGATGCGGCAGTTAAATCACCTATCCTCCATAAGACCAAATTTTATCAAAGTGACCTCCTGGAATGTTTCCTTAGGCATTCAATCCAAAGGATCCACCGTGGGTCTACATAAACTTAGTAGTTTTCGTTTGCCAAAATCAGGGTTTGGAAATTGAGATTTAAGCATGTCAGATTTAGATTCTCAACCCCCATGATCATATGCAATTGAATAAAATTAACGCTTAGTAGTAAATTAGTAAAAACATACAAGTAGGACATCTGCTGTTTGGAACACAAGTATTGGCTCCCCAGTGCTAATCTTGTCCGATGGAAGACGTTCCTATCTAAATTATCAGAAGACATTAGGGTTCTTATTGAAAAGCCGAACAGTAATTTATCCGAAAACCCATTACCTCGAAAAGGAGTAACAATTATTTTGAAAAATTCCAAAAGTCTGTACATCTACTACTGTATAGATAAGTAGAACATTAATCAGAAGGTACATAGAAAACCTTTCCGTCCAAATTCCGTAACAAAATTTATGACTAAAATGGCGGTGGTTCATAGCTCCGAAAACCTAGCAGCGTTTAACGCTGAAGCATCTGCTTGCTCCTGTGCAGTGTGCCTACAGGATATGCCGAATGGGGCTGATTGCTGGATTACTATCTGTCAACATGTGTTCCATAAGCATTGTATAGAAAATTGGTTAAGCGAATCGCAAGATTGTCCCGTTTGTCGTCAACTATTGGCCAAACGCGATCTGCAACCCGTCAGCCTCGAACAACGCGCAACTAAAAGGAACAAAAATCGAACAAGTCAGCAGGGAACTGACCGACAAGTCGGCAACATGCACGGACATAATACTCGATTTCAGAAAAGATTATACGCGGAAGAAGCAGCAGCTTCGAATTATCAACGTCCCGAAAACGACAACACCCAGTTTGATCTACAAGACCGAGGGGATTCCTCAATGCACTTGTTGCAGCTAAATTCACCACCACCCGAACGCAACCTATGTAACTAAAGATCTTAAAATTTCTGATACTGTCTGTAACGTACCATATAGCATAGTAATTCCATTAGCAGAAAAAGCTTCTGATAACCACAAATCCCAAAATGAGATTTTTATACAGGATGGGGTTAAAACAAAATGTTCGTCAGGTTCACAAACGAATGACAATACCCTAAGCAATAAGCTTGAGGTGTTGAAATTCGAAGGCCCTAAATTCAAGAATACACCTTATCCATTGCTTCCATATCATGTTAGGTTGGCCAATTATAATCGAGTGAGAGATAGGATCTTTTCAAATTGTCCTGAGCTGCTAAATAAAAATGAGAAAATGAAACGTTCTACTTTTCGAATGCGCCGATTCTGGAAAGCGGTAAGAATGACAAAAAAGGTGCTGAATTCAGCAATATTGTGTAAGCAGAGTAATTCCTTATGTTATGCAAAAGTCAAATTTCTAAAATTTGAAGAACTTGGGTTATTAGATACGGGTGCCAGTATAAGCTGTATAGGGTCTTCCCTGGCTAAAGACGTGTCCATATTACCTCAATTTCGTAAGATATCGTCTAGTGTGAAAACCGCAGATGGTAGAAGCCATAAAGTCGAAGGGCCCATCAACGTGGAAATCTCGTATAAAGACGAAATTAAACCTATTCAATTTTACATTATACCTTCACTAGATAGTAGACTTATATTGGGAATCGATTTTTGGAGAGTTTTCGAACTCGCTCCTGAAGTTATCGCAACAGTTTCACTCCAAAATATATCATCTGAAAATTCAGGTGAAAATTTATACCCTCTTACGGTTATTCAAAAGCAACAGCTGTACGCAGTTAAATCGCTTTTCCCAAATTTTGAAAAGCAGGGACTTGGTCGCACTAGCTTGATAGAACATGACATAGATATTGTTGACACAAAACCCATTAAGCAACGGTATTATCCGGTTTCGCCTGCAGTGGAAAAGTTGATGTTTCAAGAAATAGATAGGATGCTCAGCCTAGGTGTTATTGAACCCTCAAATAGTGCGTGGAGTTCTCCCATGCACCTTGTTATAAAACCAGGCAAGGTTAGGCTATGTCTAGATGCTAGAAAGCTAAATGCAGTTACCAAGAAAGACGCCTATCCCCTTCATAATATTCAAGGAATTTTTGCTCGATTACCAAAAGCAAATATTATTTCTAAATTGGATCTTAAGGATGCATACTGGCAGATCGCCTTAACGGAGAAATCCAAAGCATTAACTGCTTTTACCATCCCCGGGAGACCGTTGTACCAATTTAGGGTAATGCCGTTTGGGGTATGCAACGCGCCATCCACCATGTGCAGGTTGATGGACGAAATCATTCCCGCAGATTTAAAACATTGTGTCTTCGGCTATCTTGATGATCTTTGCGTGGTGTCAGAAGATTTCGATACACATATCGAGGTATTAATTAGAATCGCGAATCAATTTAGAAAGGCGAATTTAACCCTTAATGTCACAAAAAGTAACTTTTGCGTAACTGAAGTAAATTATTTAGGATTTGTTATCGGAAATGGAGGAATATCCACTGATCCTGGCAAAATTGAGTCAATTTTGGCATGGCCTATTCCTAAAAATTTAAAACAGGTCAGAGGTTTCCTAGGACTAGCTGGATGGTATAGGAGATTCATTGTCAATTTCGCAGATGTCGCATTTCCCATAACACAGGTCCTTTCAACCAAAAAGAAATTTGTTTGGACGGAGGAAGCTCAAGCTGCTTTCGATAAGCTAAAAACATTGCTAACCTCAGCGCCAGTGCTTTCAAATCCTGATTTTGAAAAAAAATTCTTTGTGCATTGTGATGCTAGCAATGTGGGTATTGGTGCCGTGCTAGTACAACTTGCGGAAGATGGGGCGGAAAGACCAATCGCATTTATGTCGAAAAAACTAAATTCTGCACAAAGAAATTATAGTGTTACTGAGCGTGAATGTTTGGCAGCTATAGAGGCCATAAACAGATTCCGTTGTTATTTGGAGATGCAGGAATTCGAAATAATTACGGATCATGCTAGCCTAGTGTGGCTGATGCGCCAGCCTAATTTAAGTGGCAGACTTGCTCGTTGGGCTTTAAAACTCCAAGCATATAAGTTCACCGTAAGTCATCGTCGAGGGAAGGAAAATATCGTTCCAGATGCTCTTTCCCGAATGTATTCAGAGGTGTGCCAGATTCAGGAAATTGGACCCGAAGTTGATTTATCATCTGCACATTTTGCAGACCCGGATTATGAAGAGCTGAAAGAAAAGGTAACAAAGGACCAAGACAAATTGCCAGATATTAAGGTCATTGATGGGTTCGTATATCGCCGAACTGAACATGCGTCGGGAGAAAAGGAACAGGAGAGTAGGTCCTGGAAACTGTGGATTCCAAAAGCTTTGCGTGGCGATGTCATTTCCAGAGCCCATGATTCAGTTATATCTGCACACGGAGGTATAGTTAAAACTTTAACTTATATCAAACGAAACTTTTACTGGCCAGGATTGACCAAGGATGTTAGAGAATATGTAAGAAATTGCGAAATATGTAAAACGACGAAATCCCCTAATGTTATTTTGAAACCACCGATGGGACAAAAGTCTGAATCGTGCCGTCCATTTCAGAGACTATACGTGGACATATTAGGACCCTATCCTAGGAGTAAAAAAGGGCATATTGGCATATTCATCGTTCTAGATCATTTTTCAAAATACCATTGGCTTTTTCCATTGAAAAAATTTTCATCCAAACCCATACAAGATTTCCTTTTGACAACAATTTTCCATGGTTTCGGGGTACCCGAGATAATCATAAGTGACAATGGTGCCCAATTCAAGGCAAATGAGTTTAATGCGTTTTTAACTTCCTTAGGAATTAAGCACGTTTATACTGCGTTATATTCCCCTCAGGCCAATGCATCGGAACGCGTAAATCGTTCATTAGTCGCCGCGATACGAGCATATTTACAGAGAGATCAAACGCTATGGGATGAGAATCTTAGCAGTATAAGTTGCTCATTGAGGAATTCGGTTCACCAATCAATAGGCTGCTCACCGTTTCATGCGCTTTTTGGTTTGGACATGGTTACACATGGGTCGACGTACAAACTCCTACGGAGCTTAGATTGCTTGGAGGAGCCAAACTGTCCTTTAGCCAAAACCGATCAAAGGATCTTAATGCGTGCTAACATACAGGAAAATGCGACCAAGGCCTATGATCGGAATGTTGCACAGTACAACCTGCGTACACGACCTGTGTCTTATAAAGTGGGGCAAGAAGTTTTCCGAAGAAATTTCGCACAAAGTCGGTTTGAGAAAAACTTTAATGCAAAATTAGGGCCAGTTTTCATAAAAGCAAGAGTTCGTGAAAAACTCGGAAATAATTATTATGTATTAGAAGACTTACAGGGAAAAATTGTAGGAACTTTTAGTGCGAAAGATATTCGCCAATAATCGCCTTTATCCCTCTAACTTTGCGCCCAAGGTTGAAAAGTTCTCGGGTTTGTAGCGGTCGATTAGGCGAGTCATAAAAGACTCATATGAGTAGCAAGAGTTAAGACTTTTTTTTTTAAAGTACATAGCTGGAAAGCCCCTAAGTGGAACGAAATATATTGTGAATATCACAATCAACTGTCATTCACCGGAAATACACAAGTATATATCATTCCGATGGTATATATAGGGCCGGGGATACTATAAATCCTTCTTTTCGCCATTGGACCACAAAACGACCAGTCGATCAAGAATTAAATTATTGGTAAGTGTCATATTTGTTAGGAATTTTACTTTTTTACCTTCTTTACTATTCAAAAAATGGAATGGCTTGTACGGCTTTTACAAATGGCATTTATATACACTTGTCAGTTCTAGGGGCTTTATAACCCAATTTAAATTTTTTGAATATGGAGATAAGTGTGTATGGCATACTCATTTTTTGTACTTTCGATTCGTAGGGCATAGCGATTAGGAATTATTAAAAATCCGGGAGTTACAGTTGACCAAACCAGAATCTGTTGCTGGGAGCACAGGAAAGGGCTACACGGTAGTGCGAATCAGTGGCACATAAGTAACTTGATGCGAAGAAATAAGTAGACCCTCAACTTATGAACCACACAACAACAGGAAAATTCAGCTCAACTGGACGAACCAGTTTGCGATTGGAGCCTTCACGGAAAGGTGCCGTGAAAACACGACAGCGGTGAAACAAATTTCGCAACAAAATTAATATTACAAAAAAAAAAAAAACCAAATTTCTAAAAATTACGTACAAACCCAAAATTTAACATAACGCAGTAAGTGTAGTGCCGAGCAGCGAAGAAAGTTAGCTTCCACTTGGACATCACAAAAAATAAAAAAAATAAAAAATAAATAAAAAAAAAAAAATATACATATATAGTGTAGTGTAGGCGTGTTCAATAACCAATAAGAAAGAAAATAATAACAAAAATTTTGTTAGAATGTGTGTTAAAGAAACAAAAGTTAAAAATCGAGAACAGAAATGTTACAATGCTTAAAATAGATTTGTTTTGTAAAATAATGAAAAAAAAAAAATTTTAAGAAACCTAAAAGTTATAGAGTAAATTAAAATTTCAAAACCTAACTAGAAGAAAAAGAAAAAAAAAAGGCCTTTATAGTTTCGGAATAGCAGACTGTACTTTGCTATATCTGTACCTACCTTTTGATCGTTCCATATATCGAATACGTAAAGGCGATTCGGAATAAATTCCTAACGGTCCCGATTTTTTTCAAAGAAATTAAGTAAAAGAATAAGAAGATTAAATAAATAATGTAGTGAAATAAAAATCAACAAACCAACAAAAATCAACCACAACTTTACGATCTGCGAAAATTTTAAATTAAAAAATGGGCAAAGTTAGGAGTTATGATAATTCACCAATATCAACATAGTTGAATTTTACCCCTACAGCATCAAGACTCGAGGAAAGGCCTTTCAACGGTTTCGGATGTGCGGTAAGTGAGCTTAATTGCATACATGCTAAATTTTGCCTATGTGTGAGTACTACGTGGCTACCAGGCGCACAAAAATCGGCTTGTCGATTTGGTTGGCAATTCTAACTATTAATATTCTTAGTTAGGGTTGTTGTTGTGCGAAGAAAACCACGAATGACGTGTGGGTGGTGTCGTGATCAAAGCGGCCGCTAGCAAGGAAACTGGTATTCAGGTAGTTACTTCACCTTCATATTTACATATGTTCACACATAAATATTTTCGCATTTTCCTTTGTGCGAGTATCCGCCTGATCGACAAAAGTTGTAGTTGACTAGGGTTACTTTGAATGCTTTAAAATTTTTCTTTGGTTGTTTACATTTGGAAAAGTTGCACGCATGCAATAAAAGTAGCATGCGATAATTTAATTAAAGATATTTTTGTTCGTTTGATTGCGGATGGCAATTCTTAATATTTGAAAATTAGGTACATGTAGGCATAAAACAACGTTAAGTGAAGGCTTGTCGTGTATGCGCGTATCTATATAAACAGATGCAAGTGTACATTTAGAAAACGAAAGTAAATTAACAAAAATTATCCGCGATTTATTGTATAATCAGTAGTAAATGTCAGGTTATCAAATTCTTGTACTTACTTTTAAGAAATATTTGAATTTTATATGAATTAAAGATAGTTCAAAAATGAGATTTTAAGTGGTTATGTTATTCCATGAGGTAATGTGGTAAGTCGGATCAGAGCGTTGCATTGGGGATTTTGGACAAGAATGGTGCGCCCAAAATCATTGGTAGGGAGGGTATGAGTATTGCACCCGGTGTCTCAACTCCACCTAGAGATACCACCGAATTTGGCTTTTCAATGACAACTGGGTATAAATATATGGTTTTGTTAGTTAACTTCATCTTCCCATGGCTTTGGTCATAAACTTCTCTTTTAATTGTTTCTTTCCAAAGGGCAAGTAGGGACTCTGATAATAATGTTTGTAATGTGTATTGGTAGAAAGAATGTCAAGAACTCCCCCGGCCGGCTGTTTGCTAGTTTTGTAAAAGGGTCCCGCCCGACATTATCTTTCCCTAACCACTGTAATCTCGTATCATGAGATACCCACATTTTAAAATGATCATTACGATGTGCGATTGGTACAGGCAAAGGAATAGTTTTGTTTTGTCGATTGCTGCTTACTACCCCTTTTAGCAGGCTTATTATCGAGCTTACTTGCTGTCTCTACAGTAGAATTCGAAGACTCGATGCTTTCAAGAAACTGACAGCGCCTTTCAAGCACTTTAGCGCAGTCGGTCCAGGTTGGCAACTTTATAAAGTCTAGCGACTCTTTCCATTTTTTTTCAGTGCCATCATCCACCTTTTGCATAACAATATATATCACCATGGCATTAAAAATATCTGTGTCCGTGCCTAGAGATTGCAAGGAATCACGGACGTTGTCAATGAGACTACGAAGTTGAGTGCAATTTTGTTTCTTTGTATGCGAGAGTTCGAAAAGAGTTTCTATATTTTCCATGAAAATTAGCGTTTTATTGTCATAATTCTCGTTGCTCACCTGGAATGCCTTGACTGTTTCCAATGCTTACCCTTGCAAACAATTCAGAAGGTGGTTGAATTTTTCGATGTTGGAAAGGCCAAGCTCACGATCAATTATTTGATTAAACGAAGTGATGAAATTTTTATACTCTGAGTACTTTCCAGTAAATGTAGGCAACTTTAACACCGGCAACTTGGAGTTATAAGTAGGAATCACAACCTGCTTTTCCCCCAATATGCTGCTATTCAAATCTTCACCCAATTGTTCTTGAATAGCAATTTTAACGCCTACATATACATCTTCCAACTCACCTAGCTTTTCTATTTGTGTTTGGTAACACATATTGTAGGGCAATTTTAAGGTTTTTGTGCAATAACATTTTCACCGATAACTCAGTTATCGATAAATTTATCGAAATATATCGAAGCCCAAATGAAACCTGGCGCCATCCACTTTCGTTTGATACCCATATTGTAGGGTAATATTAAGGTTTTTGGGCAATCGAATTTTGACCGATAACTTAGTTATCGATCAATTTATCGAAATATATCGAAGCCAAAATGAAACCTGGGGCCCTCCCCTTTCGTTTGATACCCATATTATAGGGTAATGTTAAGTTTTTTGGGCAATCACCGATAACTCAGTTATCGATAAATTTATCGAAATATATCGAAGTCCAAATCTAACCTGGAGCTATCCCCTTTCGTTTGATACCCATATTGTAGGGAAATTTTAAAGTTTTTGTGCAATAACATTTTCACCGATAACTCAGTTATCGATATATTTATCGAAATATATCGAAGCCCAAATGAAACCTGGCGCCATCCCCTTTCGTTTGATACCCATATTGTAGGGTAATATTAAGGTTTTTGGGCAATCGAATTTTGACCGATAACTTAGTTATCGATCAATTTATCGAAATATATCGAAGCCAAAATGAAACCTGGGGCCCTCCCCTTTCGTTTGATGCCCATATTATAGGGTAATGTTAAGTTTTTTGGGCAATCACCGATAACTCAGTTACCGATAAATTTATCGAAATATATCGAAGTCCAAATGTAACCTGGAGCTATCCCCTTTCGTTTAATACCCATATTGTAGGGCAATTTTAAGGTTTTTGTGCAATAACATTTTCACCGATAACTCAGTTATCGATAAATTTATCGAAATATATCGAAGCCCAAATGAAACCTGGGGCCATCCCCTTTCGTTTGATACCCATATTGTAGGGCAATTTTAAGGTTTTTGTGCAATAACATTTTCACCGATAACTCAGTTATCGATAAATTTATCGAAATATATCGAAGCCTAAATGAAACCTGGGGCCATCTCCTTTCGTTTGATACCCATATTGTAGGGTAATATTAAGGTTTTTGGGCAATCGAATTTTGACCGATAACTTAGTTATCGATCAATTTATCGAAATATATCGAAGCCAAAATGAAACCTGGGGCCCTTCCCTTTCGTTTGATACCCATATTGTACGATATTTCTATACCTATATGCGAAATATCATAAGTATAGGTTCTAAAGAACACTAGTCCCTGCTCGGGCGCCAAAATGAATAGTCAAAAGCCTTTTTCTGACTTTGCAGCTTAATTTGTTGTTGCTGCAATGATATGTATTGGAGCTTGTGTTCTAATACCTATTCACAGTTCACTTGCACTTACTTAGCACCCTTTTCACCGAACATAAATAAGAACGCGACCGCTTGATTGCTATACAAGTACTCCCTCTTTTACTTTTATTGAATTCATGATATGCAGAATAGGATATGTGTTTAAAGGGAGAGCAAAAATGTATGGTTTACAGTAATTAGTTTAGTACATAAATAGAAGAGAATAGTGTAGTATACATATGTGTGTATATTAGGGTGACCCAACAGACCCTTTGAGAGATCCGGGATATGGATGTGGTGACCACGGAAACGGAAGTCTGCCAGGCACTCAACTCGCAGTTCCCAGCGCTGGAAATGCAACTGTCCAACATACGATCCATTCGGAAAGCCTACGGCGGAACACTAACGGCGACAATCTCGATTCCTGGAGAAGCGGCCAGAAAGCTACTACCCAGGCAGCAATTCGGAGAAAACCCGTTGTACATAGAGCCCGTTCTTAACGAAAGAGGGTTTGTGTGCGGCAGGATAGGAGATGGCTTCGTATATAGCTGCTACATACCACCTAGCACCTCGCTATAAGCTTTTGAAGAAGTAGTTGGTAAGATAGCCACAGACGCGACTACGAGGCAGCTGTTCGTCATAGCTGGCGACTTTAACGCATGGGCTGTCGAATGGGGCTCACAGCGAACTTCTCCGAAAGGGAGAGCTCTTCTCGAAGCATTCGCTTGCTTGGATGTAGCGCTTCTTAATACAGGTGGGCAACATACATTTTCCAGAAATGGCTTCGGCTCCATAATAGACATTATGCTCGTAAGTGCAAATATGTTTAGGATGTGCGAGTTAGGGTTAGTGAGTGCTATACCTACTCAAAGCGATCACTCGGCCATCATAGTGGACATCAAAGTAGACGGGGGAAGGACTCCTACGAACCGAACCAAAGATCACGAGATAGGCCAACCTTCTTAGAGTACAGAGCTGCCTATAAAGCTGCGCGTCATGCTTTGAAGGCGGCATTAGCGAATAGCAAACGACAATGCTTTCTCAACCTCTGCGATGGGGCTGAACACGACCCATGGGGAACGGCTTACAAATTGGTCTTGAAAAAGTTGAAAACCAAGCGCGAAGCCATACCAACATGCCCGTCATTCCTCAAAAAAGTGGTCGATACTCTCTTTCCCACGCAAAGAAAACAAGTTTCCCCTATGCCAAATAATCCATTATATGCATTTAATGAAGTGACGGTAGAGGAAGTGCTCCTAGCGGTTAAGAGACTAGATGACAACAAGTCTCCTGGTCCAGACTGCGTGCCCAACAAAGTACTGAAGGTGGGGGTGGATTATAAGGCGTCAACGTTCGCGAAATTATTTACTGTATGCCTAGCTGAGGGGACATTCCCTTTGATATGGAAACGCCGAAATTTGGTGCTACTGCCGAAGCCTGGAAAAAACCTGGCGGAGCCATCCAGCTACAGACCCATATGCCTGCTCCACTCGGCAGGCAAAATTCTTGAGCGAGTAATCTACAATCGTCTAGAAAAAGAAATAGAAGAGGTGGGTGGCATATCTGACACCCAGTTTGGGTCAGAAGAGACAGATCCACCATAAATGCCGTTAACGTGGCTAGAGATACCGCTCAAGATGCAATAAGCGGCATACGCTGGCTCGAGGGATCTAAGGAATACTACCTTATCTTGACCTTAGATGTAAAGAACGCATTCAATTGCGCTAACTGTGCGAAAATTCTGGATACCCTAGACAGGGTAGGTATATCCTATTATCTGAGACGCATAATCCGCAGCTATTTTGCCGGACGTCTGCTCGGCCCATTACTATGGAACATTATGTACGACGGAGTGCTGCGACTTAAAGTACCTAATGG
This sequence comes from Sphenella marginata, assembly GCA_951509765.1. Classification (NCBI taxonomy): domain Eukaryota; kingdom Metazoa; phylum Arthropoda; class Insecta; order Diptera; family Tephritidae; genus Sphenella; species Sphenella marginata. The sequence goes on along the minus strand of OX608080.1, from coordinate 34,316,060 downwards.
AGTTAAGATAATCGTATTCGCGGCTGATATCGTATTGATTGTTACTGCCAAACACTTAAGTGATACGAGTATATGTGGAAAAACTAATGTAAGCATAGCCAGCGTTCAATCATGGCTCATGCAACATGGACTACAGCTTGCGGAGCACAAAACAGAGGCAGTACTAGTATCAAGCAGGAAGAAGGTAGAGCAGGTCACGGTACGAATCGGAGACCACGAAATTGAAACAATGCCTGCAGTTAAGTATCTGGGAATCAGGAGGCTGTCTTTCAAAACAAACCCGGATGATAATGCTAAATGCATGAGGTCCAAAGCAAGGGCGGCGTCAGCTACTGGCAGGCGTAGTGAAGAGCCAACTACTCTACGGGGCACCGGTATGGCAGCACGCCATGGAGTATCAGTCGTACCTACGCGGGGTAAAGTCGACCTATCGCTTGTGCGCTCTCCGAGTTTGTAGCGCTTTTAGAACGGTATCAGACGATGCCGCACTGGTAATCTCAGGCTTGTGCCCAATTGACATATTGGCAAAGGAAGCAGCCACAACGTTTGAGGATAGAAACTCGCGGTCCGAAACACGCGGGATTAGTATTCAAAATTGGCAAAACAGATGGAACATATCGAATAAGGGGCGCTGGACATACCGCTGTATACCAGATATTAAAACATGGGTAACCAGAACACACGGGGAGGTTGATTTTTATCTGACTCAGTTCCTAAGCGGCCACGGATGATCACTGTGGAGGCGAGACAGTGGAAGATGTCTACCACGTGTTCTGCGAATGCCCCAGATCGTACAGCTTTCGAAGTAAACTACGCAGCATAGCCGATGAGGACTACACTCCTGAGTCGCTGGTTGGTCACATGCTACGAAGTAAACAAAAATGGATGGCAGCGTGCGAGGTAATCGCAGAAGCCATGAAGTGGCTTAGGAGTCTAGAACGGCTGCGCCGCAGCAGGGAAGACTGAAGAAAACGCAAACAAACACGAAAAACAAGAGGCGGGTTGGAAACACGGCCTTCCAACCGCCTAGTTTAACAAACCTATAACAGAGGCGCAGATTGCAGATTGGAGATTCAGCCTCTCCACTGCAAACAAAATTTTAAGAGTACGTAAGTATCTTAAACGTAGGTGGAAACACGGCCTTTCAACCACCTATTTTAACAAACCTATACCAGAGGTGTAGATTGCAGATTGGAGATTCAGGCTCTCCACTGCATTGACCTGCAAACACAATTTTAAGCGTACGTAAGTATCTCAAACATAGGTGGAAACACGGCCTTTCAACCACCTAGTTTAACAAACCTATACCAGAGGCGCAGATTGCAGATTGGAGATTCAGCCTCTCCACTGCAAACAAAATTTTAAGAGTACGTAAGTATCTCAAACGTAGGTGGAAACACGGCCTTTCAACCACCTAGTTTAACAAACCTATACCAGAGGTGTAGATTGCAGATTGGAGATTCAGCCTCTCCACTGTATTGACCTGCAAACAAAATTTTATGAGTACGTAAGTATCTCAGATGCGGGTGGAAACACGGTCTTTCAACCGCTTGGTCCACGTGACACAAACCAGAAGGAGCAGATTGGGGGCGCGGCCTCCCCACTGCATTACCTTGTAACTGAATATGTTGTGAGTATAATTGATTACTCATAAACGTACTGAATTATTAAAGATGCGGGCGGGAAACACGGCCACTCCAACCGGCTAGATGCAGAAGAGCTAGTGAGACAGAATAAGAGACGATTATGAAGTGTAAGTACATGCCTATATAGCTATATCTATATACATATCTTTGGTAGTTGGACAAGAACGACTTTCTTTGATCAATATGATCAATACTTCAGACTAGATGAATGAAAAATCTAACAAAAGATACCCACCTCCCGACGGAATACTTAACGGTAGTGCCAGGTCGATCGGTAGATGACGGTAGGATTTTTAGTAACTGACTGTAAGGCTTTCGATGCTTCCTCCTCTGAAAAAAAAAAAAAAACATGCGTGCGTACATTGCAGTTTAGTGGGAGTATCAAACTGGTTTTTAGTTAATACAAAAGTACATGTATGTATGTGTGTATGAATTCTTTGCTCTTATACCTAACATATAATGAGAATGCGACAGTTAGGTGATATATTAGAGTAAATGATTGAATTTGTATGATGAAAATGTTATTGACCCACGACAGCTGATGTATTAGATATGGTGTCTCAATAGGTAAACCAACATCCCGGCCCCGGGGAAATGACTTTCAAATTGTTAAAATTGCTATGTTATGGATTGGGCGACGAATTATTCCCTTCGGAGTACGAATGTCAACCACTCTGACTCGTCCATCTTTGCCAGGAATGGCTTCGATTATATGACCTATTAACCATCGTTGCGGTGGTACATTGTCCTCATGGATGAGAACCATTACATCTTTGGCGACATTTGTATGCTCGGTGGTCCACTTTGTTCTTGTTTGGAGTTCGCTTATATATTCGTGCAACCACCGTTTCCAAAATATTTAATTTTCCATAATATTTAATATTTGTTTAATTGCGTTTATTTGTTTCCATTTATCCAATTGGTTGACATTTTCTACTACTGTTCGTTCCGGTAAACCCTTCAATGCACTACCAGTTATAAAGTGACCACCAATATTGTAGTGAGCTCCTCGTACGTTAGCCTGGCATTCATGATGCTACGATTCAGATGGCCTTTGGCTGATTTGACCGCAGCCTCCCAAATGCCGCCGAAATGAGGTGCCCTAGGAGGAATAAAGTAGAAATTTACAAATTCATTAGCGCAATAATTTATAATGGTGTCTTAGTTTTCTTTTTTGAAAAGAAATACTTTCAACGCAGCGAGTTTGTTGCAAGCACCAACGAAGTTAGTTGCGTTGTCACAAAAAATATCTGATGGAAGACCTCTTCTTCCAATCATTCGCTTGAGCGACGCCAAAAAAGGGTCCGTAGATAGGTCTGCGACAACCTCGATATGTACTGCCTTTGTTGCAAAGCAGGCAAAAATAGCTACGTACACTTTGTATGGTACCTTTCCCCTAATACGAAGATAGACATTGAACGGCCCACAAAAATCGACAACGCAACGAGAAAACGGACGAGATGGTGTCAAGCGTTCAATACATGACCGAACGATGCGTCTTGCGATTTCACGGGCATTGACGATCCAAAATTGTGTACGAATTAACGATACCAACGATGCAGTGATATAACGCCCCTGGGCGTTATTTCCCATTCAAAAAGGAAATTACGCCCATGTGCCTTATTTCCTTTTTAAATGGAAATATCGCCCATCTGCAAAAAGAAATAAAGCCCACGGCTCTTATTTCCTTTTTAATAGAGAAATAACGCCCATAGGATTTTACGCGAGCAACACGAACTGTTGATTAGCATTTTTTTAAATCAAAATATCTTCAATACTATATAACCGATTTTTAAAATTTTGTTTGCATTGGATAGGTAACTAAATTACCTTTCATTTGACATATCACTTCTATGGGTGCAAAACCGGGTATGTGCAAAATTTAAAATTTAATTCTAAAAACAACCTGCTGAATTACACCATGCTAATTCCTTCTGCGTAGTACACCCTGGGCTAAGCCATGCCAACTCCGGGTGGTTGCCATGAACGGTGGTATGTTGCCACCGTTCCCACTCTATGGGCGGGATCCATGGTATTTTTGTGCAGAATACCTTTCTGAATTGGCAATAAAGATAACAGAAAGGGAATAATTTTTAATTCTAGAGGTTGCGGTATTATGCATTTAAAATTTAATGAAATAAAGAAAACCACATACTTAATTCTTGAATCAGCTTGTTTTAATTCGTTTTTAACGTCCGTGGGCTTTATTTCTCTTCGAAAAAGGAAGTAAAACCCATCAGCAAAAGGTGATAAAGCCCATTGGCATTTTTTCCCTTTTGATAGATGTTTTGTGGAACTGATTCATCCAATTCAAGTTTCAGAAAACCACAACTCCTGAAGTAGAATATTAGCGGTAACGATTACTGCTGATAGGAGACCAAGTGGATCGAAGAGCGACGATGCGGGGGATAGTATTGTCCTTTTTGTAACACGATCCTTTGTAGGCTGCTTTGGTAGAAAGTTATCGTGAATTTGATCCCATTTAAGACCAAGGGCGCTGGTGACAGACGTGTCAAGATTCAAATCCTTTTTGTATGTTCACCTCTGAGGCGCTGGTGATTCGAATGCCATTTCGCCAACTACCCACCTACCTTTAACAATTCTGTTACCTCGTGTAGTATACGCGACAATTCAGCAATCGAGCCAGCGCCACAAAGTAAATCATCGACATAGAAGGATGACTTGACGATATTTGAGCCAACGACGAACTTAGATTGATACTGATCAGCCAGATAATGTAGGCTGCGTATGGCGAGATATGGAGCAGCTGCCATTCCGTACGTGACTGTGTTGAGTTTGAAGGTTTGAATATCCTTATGAGGCGTACTCCTTTGTACGATGTATTGAAACCTACCATGTTAATCACTGACTAGTACCTGCCTGTACATTTTAACGATGTCAGCTGTAATTGCAAATCGATTAAAAGAAAACGAAGGAGAAGAACTACAAGCTCGCTTTGGATAGTTGGTCCAACCATTTGGATGTCGTTTATCGATTTCTGCGAAGAAGTTCGAGAAGATGCATCGAAAACAACTCTAAGATTCGTTTCTGTACTGGTCGGCTTCAAAACGCTGTGATGCGGAATGTAGTAATGAGGTTCGTGCAGATTCGGGAGAGGTACTGCTTCCATATGGCCTAGGCTTTCATATTCATCCATAAATGCGACGTATTGTGTCATGAGTGTAGGGGAGCATTGCAATCGTCATTCTAATGAGTTAAATCTTCGCAAAGCCGTTGTGTACGATTCACCTATGCAGGCTGGATCGTCCTTAAACGGAAGATTGACTATGATTCGACCGCTAGCGCTCCGAGTGACCGTATCTGTGTACAACCTTTCGCAACTTTGCTGCTCACGAGTCCAAGCGTCCACCTTTGTTGAAACTTCTTCAATTTGCCATAATTTGGAAGATTGTTACCAAGTTTGATTTGACCTACAGAAAGTAAGCTGGAAAAGGTCTCCGTGACTAAGAGCAAATCAATTTTCTTTGTTTTGTGAAATTGATCATCAGCAAGTACGACATTTGAGGGAATTTGCCAAGAAGATGTGTCTATCTCTGGCTCGGGTTGGTAAGCGATATGTGACGTGATGCAAAACGTTAGTGGTAGCTCAAAGTCTGTAGCCTGCGACTTAATTTTGATAAAAGTTTTATACTTAATGTTAGTGGAGGACTCACCAATACTTTGGATCTCGATGTTATGTTTACTGCGTGGAAGCATCAGTTTCTGCCAAAGTTCATCAGTAATAAAATTCACCTGTGAGTAGGAATCCAACAGAGCTCGAGAGAGTGTGAATTTGAAACCGCAAAAGAATATCCCTTGGTCGGATTTTTGGATTTTAATGGTTTACTGGGATTTTGGCGAATGGGTCCAACAGCGTGAGCGGTATCGATGGAATCGAGATATTGGCAACGTCTATCTAAAACCTTAGTGCAATCTTCCCAGCTCGGCAATGTTTTAAAATCCATTTACGATTGGTTTCTTCATCGACTTTCTGAACTAAATAAATGAACATGGCTTGCGAGATTTGGCTTTCACTTCCTAATGACAATAACTAGCCGTAAATCGCAGATGCTTTGTCAATTAGGCTTCTCAACTGACCATCATTTGGCTTGGAAATAACTGAAAGTTCAAATAGAGACGAAATGTTTTCTAGAAATATAAGGGTTGGATTATCGTATCGGGATTTTAATCTTTCCAGTGCCTTTGAATAATTTTCCTTGGAAACTGGAAATGCATCGATGGTTTCTAATGCGGGACCTTGGAGACAGTTACGGAGATGATTAAATTTTTCTATGTTAGATAAACTATATTCTCGATCGATAATTTGTTGGAAAGATGTTATGAAATTTTGGTATTCAGAATACTTGCCATTGAACGAGGGAAGTTTTAGCTGAGGATGCTTCGAACCTGATTGCATGATGCACGTCGTATCAGACAGTGTGGTATTGTGACCCTCACCAAGCCTGGCCTGAATTATAACCTTTGTAGTTATGTATAACTCCTCCAAGTCTGCACGAGCTCCATATTCCGGATCGAGTTTTTCGATGCTCGATTGCGTAGACAATATGTGGTTGAAGTAGGTTTCCAGAATCCCCAGACGACATTTATATTCCGCAGTTGGAAGTGCTCTTGGACATGGTTTAAAGCTGACCTCAACAATATTTTTGATGCGGGATATATTTTTCTTTATGTTGGCTCGTTGTTGTTTGAGCTCTTCTAAAGACATCGTGATATACAAATATATTGTTGTGAAACGAAAAAAACTCTACTAACTGAAATTTTCCAATGAAATGATTTCACTAGACTTACAGTGAAAAAACGATTATTATACTTGATGAATAGTACCTTTGATGTGTAGAGAAGTCAATGACAAGTGGCAGGAATTACCGTTCGAATGTTCGTTGGGTAGCGACAAAGTATTAAGCAGCAAAAATCCTAATAAATAGCGGAAATATGTAGTAGGCTGTGAGGTAGCAGCGACTAATGGTGATAGCGGCAGCAATGTAATGCATGGTCCAATGTCAAGTGTGCGAAGTAGCGAAATAATAAGGGCAGAGCAAGTTGAGCGTAGCAGAATTGCAAAGGCAGCGACGATAAGTGATGGTCGTAGTAACGAAACGAAGAGTAGGCGAGCGCTAGCGCATTGACAGCGGCAGTAGCGACGGCAACGAAATAGCGGTGTAACGGCAACTATGCAAAGCCAACAAGGGCAAAACGACAAAGGTGTACCGCTTTTTGCACTTGTGCTGATGACGTCAGCCTAGCCTTTGTTGCTACTGTTGTTGCTGGAACTGCTCTAAATGATGGTATGAAACGATGATGCGGTAGGCCGACGATGACCACCAATACCGAAATAACAAGTAATTTTTTGTACTAAAAACACCGAATTAAACACGCGAACAACAATTTAATTAATTACACAGTCCCAGCTCGGGCGCCAAAAAATGTAGGGTTAAAAATCGTTTTTCCTAACCGTAAGAAAGAACAAACTAAAAAATGTAGGGTGTGTAATTAAGGTCGCCGGCTTGGTGATAAATGTTAGAATAACTAGCTTTTAATGTTTCAATATTTGCAAAACGTACAAATTAAAATAGGCTTAGAATTATATGGTGTTTGTGTGTAGGTACATATGTATACACAACAGCGAAAGAAGATGTAAAGAAGTGACAAACCTCTCGCTATTGTGTCGGCATATGCAAATATGTATGTATATACATGCGTGTGTACATTGCCCCAGTAGGAAAAGGAAGGAGTAAGAAGCGCTTATAGAAGCTGTTCTACGGAGTCTACAAGGCATTACCATCTCGATGATTTTGTTAATTATTTTTTGTATGAAACGAGCCAAATTGCAAGGCCTTGCCATTTCGCTGCTGATGGAATAGCTTATAGAAGCAGTTCGCTTCAAGCACTGAACACATGCCTCTTTCTAAGGCATTACCGTTTCGCTTCTGATGGAATAACTTATAGAAGCAGTTCGCTTCAAGCACTTTTACATTTAATGAATTAATTAATTAAATGTTTAATTTACATATTAATTACATAACAAAAATAAATAAATTCATAAAATACTTTTATACATATACATAGGTTATTAAAAATTATTTTTGTTTTTTTGCAAGGCATGTTTCCTTATGTATCCGGTTCTTGGCACTTTTTAAACCTTTTTTTAACTCAAATACAAAATTTTCTTTTGTTACGACTTTTTCGGCAACAGCTTCTACAATTGAAAATAAGATACAAATAAAAAAATTTAATTGACAACTAGCAGTATTAAAACTTACTAAATAAAATTTGGTTTATGTTAACGTATTCCTTTAGCGTTTGCTTCCTTTGAACACCATCATAATTGAAATTAAGGAAAACGTCTTTTCCAAATAAGTTGTGGATGTTTTTTGCAATACCTCCCCTTTCTGTTATTTTTTTTATGGCATTAAGCTAAAAACAAACGAAAATGTGTTTGGTTATATAGAACATAGGAAAAGAATTTAGATATGTGCGCTTAGAGTTATAGACATGCTAACGAATTTCTAAAAGGTGGAAACAGAATGAATTATAAGACAATTCATCAATTTTTAGCAGGTCCATACTTTAAGGCCCGGTTTTTCAGTTGCCAATCTGTGGTAGGGTTAAACTGAAGTCAACTTTAACTGTAGTTTAAACTTGCACTGCAAAAACTGAGCCAGAGTCAGCGATATTCATTTAGTATAAGTATAATGTACCAAAGCGTGTTCGTCCAGATTGGGTATTTCTTCTTCAAATCGCTGCAACTCGTCGATATTTTTTATGGGGAACATTTGAAGTATGGCCGTATCTTGCTTTTTTTCAGCTGCTAGTTGACGCACGAATACTTTGATGGACGCTAGTTCATTAATTATTATTTCATCGCGTTGCGACACGGTTTCTTGCAAGGTTTTAATGGTATTGCTTCGTTCTGCAACCAGAGCTTTTAAGCTTCTCAATTCTAATTCAATATCTAAAAAAAATATTAATAAGTAATTTTCTTTTAAATGTTAAACGAAAACTACTATTAATTTGTTCATATGATTTCGTATTACCAAGTGTGGCATTGAATCGCCGCAGGACACCTTTATTTTCTGTCATCTTGCTGTGAAAGTTTCAATTAATACTTTTTAAAGGACATATAGCTGTGCAATAGAGGAACAAGGACGTTAGTATTCTCGAATGGTAAGCAAATCATTTTACTGACGATATTATTGACATTAAAAGACTCTTCATTAATAACTGTTCTTATTTCCCCTGTACAGATTCCTAACGATGGAATTGATTGCAGTGGCTCCTCGAAAAAGTTATTTATATTTTGTAGCCTCAAACCTTTTACGAGCCCTCCATCTTCCTCTGTGAAACCTGTCACCTTAATTACGATGAATGGGCTTATACAACAAAAATTATCCGGACTATTGCTACTTATAAACCAGTCATTAGTTTGATAACTTAAAATTTTGCCATGTCGATTTTTTCTAAATAATATTTTTTCGTCACTTAAGTGGAAATCTGCATCGTAAAATTTGTTATGTATTTGCTCCAAAATTTTACATGGCTTTCGAACTTTTCTTTTTAAAGTTTGCATAAAATTTTCGAAATCGTAAGCTGAAAAACTAGGTAATATGCCCATGTCTTTTACACATCGACTTAAATGAAGTAAGCTGTGGACGTTGAATGTTACACCATTTTCACCAAATATGATAGGAAAGTTTTGCACAAACAATGACAGCAATTCATTAGCTATATTAATATTTGAGGCAAAGTTATTATTCGTTGAAAGCAATCTATATGCTGAATGGAGTAATAGGAACTCATAATACACGTCGTCATCAACGACATTTTTCAGTACGACTGGTCCGGTATACAGAATAAATTGGCGAAACTCTGTGGCTTTCCATCTACATATATCATCCAATGATCTTGGTTTCCTCTGGAAATCCTTGGAAATGTATGGACCCAGCGATATTAATCTTGTTGACAACAAAATTTTCTTTTCTTTGCTGATTGTGTACCTTGTTTTTCCATTCAGAAGGATATTTAGCATTCTTTTTGTAACGCCTAGGTCCAACAAGTGCATAGGCTCTAGAGGAAATTGGGTGATCATCTGTGTGCCTTTTATTTCCAGTTCACTTGGACTATTTTTATGCATGTCTTTGTGAAACTCCGGTTCTTTCCTTTCATTAAACTCTTTATCTGTCCTCAAGGATGCGGAAATAGTAGAGAAAGTTGTTACGTTTCTGATTCGTGTCCTTTCTGGTAACATTTAGAACAGCCTACTAAGGAATTATGACTCACAATATCGCACATGAAGGATCGTGCCGGTGTATCACATATGAATCCCCTTATCTCTACTTTAAATTCTTTGCTATGCAAAATAAGTGCATGGTCTTTAAATTTTTTTATCTCGATAATAAGGTCGTGAAGATATGTGTCGACATTAAATGGCTTTTTATTACCAAGATATGTTCCAATTAAAAAGACATCAATTTTTCTAATGTTAACAACTCTTCCAATTATAGGCCACAAAGTTTCTGAGCTACTTTTATAAAGCGGTAGTCCATCCACACCTATATCTAGAATAATTTCGTTATAATTAAGCAACGCACTTGGTGGTATTTTTGTCAACTGATGCTCTAGCCCTATGTGCAAGTACTTTCCAGGTGCTACAGTTCTAATGATGGGTTTAGTTTTAGTTCTTTTAAGTAGCCCAGCCAGCGTGTTTGGCACAACTAATCCCTCAGAATTAAAGATGCCCAAGATAGCATCCACCATATTCCTTGTTGGATTGTGAGCATAGTAAAATTTTCTCAATTTAATAATTAGGCTATCTGGCTGTCTGTCTGCAACGATTCCTGTCTGAAATGCAGATACTGCATCTGTTTCATTACTATTTTCTTCGCAGGAAATTATATTTTCACTTGCGATGTTCACAACCTGTTCACTATTTACTTCACTATTTCGTTTAATGTTTTTAAGTTTATTTCTTAGTTTATTCTTTTCTTTCAAAATTTTTCTTTTTATGTTACTCGCACTTGCCCCTCTTTTATGCATTTTTATGTTTAAATTATTGAAAAAAAAATTGCTCACCACACAAATTAATTAAAACGCGTCTTTTCGCCACAAAAATATCACTTAAAATGCAATTGCAAAAATCGACGCCACAATTTTCATTTTCTAGGTACCGCTATAACTGTAACTTGCATAGTTGAGACAAACAAACGCGCATAATGCCCCATACACATAGTTACGAATAACATTCGCCGGCTTATTCGCTTGATGCCTTCCAAGCTCGCTTCTCGAGAAGGAGTACAAGAAGCGCTCTCAAAGAAACGCTGCTAGAATGTGCATTGATTTTGTTCAGAAGCTCTTCTGTAATGCCTTCTTAAGGGAAGCGCTTGACAACTTTCCTTCTGGGGCAGTTTAGTGGGAGCATCAAAATGGTTTTCAGTTAATACAAAAGTACATGTATGTTTGTATAAATTCTTTGCTCTTATTCCTAACATATAATGAGAATGCGACAGTTAGGTGATATATTAGAGTAAATGATTGAATTTGTATGATGAAAATGTTAGGTTTGTTTCTTGACTGCTAATTATGAATAATTATTCTTAAAAAAGTGTTCTTTGAAAAAATTAGCAGCGAATCCAGCAGCTTTTTGACATTTAATTGAGAGAAAGAGCGCCAATTCGCTGCAAGTTGCTGCCCAGCAATAACTAGCAAGTAACAAACAGCTGATTGTGAAAAATGCCAAAATCAAAATTAATTGCATATTTTTGGGAAATTTAAATTTTATTACGAATATTTTGAAAACTATGAGTTATTTACCAGCAAATGAAGTAAGTACAGAATTTCTGCTGGCTCCTGTTCGGTGAAAAACCAGCAGAAGAGAGATTTTGACAACTTTTTACGAGACTCTCTTCTGCTGACAGTTCTTTGCTGGAGATTTCAAGAAACAGACCTGTTATTGACCCACGACAGCTGATGCATTAGATAGGGTGTCTCAATAGGTGACCCAACATGGGCAATATTTGAAGTCGGATTTATGTTGCGCGAGCCGAGAGTTTAACTTTGATTTTGTTGTTCCGATATATATATTATTACAGGACTCATTTTTGTTTCCATTGCAAGGGATTTTGTAAATAACGTTACTTTTTTCGGTGTGATTGGGCTGTATTCGAAGAAAGTTAACAATATCAGATGACACTTACCAAACAGAAGTCAAAGACGAAGTAATAGGACCTTTAAAAAACAAAGATTTTCCGGAAAATTTGATAAAATCCATGATTATAAGATACTCAAGAGGAACTATGTACCAATGTATGTATTTATGTACCAAAACTTTCTGAACGACTAACGCAATCACATTGCTACAGCAGAGAAGATGGAAATAGCGCACAAACCAGTCACCACATTAAAAAATGTATTCAACTAAATTTAAAATACGTCTCACCGAAAAAAGGTACGTTATTTACAAAATCCCTCTGAATCATGTAATGTGGTCAAAGTCTGTTGAAACTGCTCGTTTCCTTGAACTTCCCTCAGAAAAGCTTGACGACAATCTCCAGAGTGTTCGTTGCCATTTGGTAGGGTGGGACACTGTTAACAACAACAACATACAACTATTTTTCAGTCAGAACAGTCAAGAGTTTGGTGCTGCTAATGTCCTGCTAAGCTGTGTGAGTGTCGGGTGTTTCCACGGAAGAAGCTGGAATGCAGTTCGCAAACCGAGTAAGTATTGATATTGATGAAAGTAAAATCTTCTTTAAACTTTAATATTCTAATATTACTTCGGCCCACATTGAGTCTACTGCGCTTGCCGAAAATTATCGGCTAAACAAAAGTAAAAAAATGTAGTCGGATTAAATCATGCCTCCCAGCCGAATTGTTCACTGGGAGAAACCTGACATTATCACCGACCAAGACCTCGGTCACCCTTTTAACGACGTGGACAACGCAAGTGAACATGGAATTAGACGTCTACGTTGATAGTGTCAAGCTACCAACTGTCTCACACCCCAAAATCTTAGGGGTCACGTTTGATAACATGTCCAAATACGGCGCTCATGTAACAGCAATTGCCAATAAAGTCCAATACCGTAACAAAATTCTCAAGTCGCTAACTGGCAGCACTTGGGGTAAAGACAAAGAAACGTTACTCGCTACATATAAGGCAGTTGGTCAGCCAGTGCTGAGCTACCCGACGCCAACATCGTCGCCGGTGCTTGCCGAAACACACTGGACGAGGCTTCAGGGTGTCTTCTTATGTCTTCTGAGCATCATCTCCACAATGAAGCAAAAATGCTCGGCGTTAAAAAGCACAGTGAGATGTTGACCAGGCAATTCCTGTCCAAGCATCCGAACATGCACCTGGGCATGGAAAATCCGTCCCCCAGGAGAATAAGAAGCCATCTACGCAAACATTTTGATGAGATCCGGCAGCTGATTTCCACTCCGTTTGATCCTAAAGTGCACCGACAGGCCCTTACCCTCTTCCACACAGAATCGGTAAACTCCTATGTAAGCTCTATCCCGGTGAACGCCGTTCTTCAGGCAACAACACCACCCGTTGCCGAAGAGGAGCGTGAACTACGTAGGGAGACAAGAGTGATGCTGGTCCAATTTTGCTCTGGATATTGTAATAGACTAAACTCTTACCTATCCAGACTGAACCCCGAAGAATGCGCGTTATTTTTACGGAAGGGAAAGTGAGAAAACTGGTGAATCCTGGTAAGTATTAAATGTTATAACAATACTTTAAGCGTAACGTATTTTCTTCTCTTTAACATAGATAAACTGATCAATTACCGCACACCTGAACGCTCCAACGGTGGTACAAAAAAGTTTATGTGGATGAGGGGATAGTAAACTTTTCTGTCGATTGCCTGTCTCAGGCAAAGAATGTGTCAGAGCAGGACAAGATATGTGTTCTGGCTTTCGACGAAATGTTTATTCAAGAAATCGTGGAAGCAGTCTTTTTTTTTTTTTATAAATACAGCTGTGTTTGCAGTAAAGCCTGCAGCCCAGTTGTTTTCCCACTCGGTGGCTAGTGCTATACGACGTATAGTTTGGGATTAGAGTTATACGAGCCAACTGAAACCGCTGACTTTATTCAGTTGGTTAATGATTGGTTCGATCTATTAAATTCGAATATGAACACATTCGGCAAACCAGGAAAGGTATACTTATAATAAAGACTAAATATAGTTTGACAAAAGTTCGTCCTTTCAGGAACCTTCCGGCATAAAATTTTCGAAACAATTGTCTACAATTGAACGCATGACTAGTTTTATGTCCGGTGCTATTGTTCCTCGAAAAGCGTCAATAATGCAGTTTCAAAATGGTGTTATGTTAACGCAGTATTGGTCCAGCAATATGACCACATAAAAAGTTCGTTTAATATGAACTTCGTGCTAAATTACGGCTTGAATCAGGACATTTTGGAGCAAGGGAAGTCTATACGACCATCCAACAGCACAGCAGTTCAGGTATCGGTTCAGAAAATAACTTTTGGGTAAGTGTTTTACTTATTTTCTACGTTCCTTGACCTTACAACTTATATCTTCACATACACATATGTATATTTACTGACCTATGGCTTATTTCATATTTTTTATTGTAATTTTTTAAATATATTATCGCCTTTACTTACTGTTGAAGTTATCAGAATTTCCTATTTTCAAAAATTTCGATATTTATACTAGCTAAATATCTATTTATTATACGTAGCAAGAGATACTCAGCATTTAACGAGCTCTCTAAACGTAGAAAGAGACGATACGGAATGGCTAAATCCGCATGTGCCAAAAGCAAGTTTGCGCAAAGTTTCTGACACTGAACTACACGAGCACCAGCAAGAAGAAGAAACTGTCGAGGAGATGTATAATGCCGAGCTGGTGGATACCATCGACGCGTATCACGAAGAAGCAATGGAGTACGTAGCAGGCTATGTAATACAAAAACTATACCTACGAGGACACGAATCAAATATCCAAATGATATTTGACCAAACCTTCCAAAGAGTTCGAAAGTGGAATAAAATGTTTGGAAACGATTTTCCAAACAATGAACGCAAAGTAGATCGCTTTTTGTCCAAACTGGAAAAAAATGCGTAAAAAAAGCGCAGAAGTTGTTTTACCGGAAGGTGCAAAGCGTCTTTTCTTTCTACGTAGAACGTTTTTCCGCATAGAGCAAGAAAATCGGCGCTTAACAATAAAACAAGCCAAACAGCGTATTATGAGTTACAGAAATTACCTGCACATAAAACTATAGACGAGACCAAAAACGGCACTTTTAAGCACCCAAAATGATATCAAAGAGACAAAACATACATTACAAACATACAAAGAGACAATTTTACATTTTATATATATTATGTACTAGCTGACCCGACAGACGTTGTCCTGTGAATGTTCCTCCTTCGTAGTTCTTTAACTCTGCAATGCATATCAGTGCCTTATGGCTTTTGTGACTTTGGCTGTGTATCAAATGATATTTGTTTTCGTTAGAGTAAAATTAGGTGAACAAATTTCCTATTGTGAACGAATATTTGCTATTTGCTATTTGACATTATTTTATATTTTTGTGTTTAATAACGCGTGTGAACATAACTTTATGTGAAATAATATGAATCTAAACAGCACATGCATCTCTGTGCCGACATTATTGGTTGTCAAAATTTGACCTTTATATTTACCACGATAACTGTCAGAATTTATCATCGATCTGTCAAAATTTTGCTTTTTTCAACCATTTGGTCTTTAGCTAATATATGATTAAATTGAGGATTTAGAAAATGTTTTGTTCTATATAAATAAACACTTTGTCCGATAGAATAAAGAAAAGAAAAAATTTTGAAAATCGGTTAAGCCGTTATTGAGGATTAGCTAAAAAAAATTTTAAATTGAGATTAGAAAAAAAAAATGTATGTGGTAAATGAGACGTGAAACAGATTGGAAACATTAAAGAAAAAATATTTAAAATGGATTGAGCCGATACGGAGGTCTTTACGGGATATACGAACGCCAATTCATTTTTATATATATAGATTACAACTTCTTCACCATGATGAATAACAACCTATATTCACAATCAACAACCTATGTATATTCACAATCAAAACTTTTGGTTGTTGTATTCACTTATTCAACATTCGCCAAAGTAGCGAAAAGGAATTCCCCATTTGTATTTAAATATAAAACGGAAAAAATCTGTATGGCATTAAGTTCCCTACAGGATCATTTCAGTTAGAATACCAGTGATCTCAACTGACTACAATTTATATGGTAGCTAAACTTCTTTAGCTAATATATGATTAAATTGAGGATTTAGAAAATGTTTTGTTCTATATAAATAAACACTATGTCCGATAGAATAAAGAAAAGAAAAAATTTTGAAAATCGGTTAAGCCGTTATTGAGTATTAGCTAAAAAAATTTTAAATTGAGATTAGAGAAAAAAAAATTTATGTGGTAAATGAGACGTGAAGCAGATTGGAAACATTAAAGAAAAAATATTTAAAATCGATTGAGCCGATACGGAGGTCTTTACGGGATATACGAACGCCAATTCATTTTTATATATATAGGTAGATTTATATAGTTACATGCATGGCTTGACGCATTTCATGGAATAGATTGTCTACTCTGGACGTATCTTTAGGCAGATGAAGCTCTTTTAGATATTTTTTCGGCATCATGCAAGGCAAATTGATTGTTATGGTAATGGCAGAGCGAATTCGGCAATATTCGCTTCAAGTTTTTTTGAAATAACAACCATCGATTGTTTTTTTATATTTCATAAAAATTAAATTGAACTAATGGTGTCTGGAACAATAAATACGTGTTTCGACAACCCATGCGTGCATAAAATTTAGTTAAAACCATCATCATCGTACCCTTTTGCTAAGTTGCGATGTTTTTTTGAAAATAAATACCAAATACAATATTCAAAGTCAACAGTTAAATCTTTCTTTTTATGACATTCTACATTACACGGCTAGTTAAAAACGTGAAGAAGAGGAAGTCAGCTGTTCACTTAACATTACCATAAGAATGAATTTGCCTTGGGCATCATGCAAGGCTTGTTGGCAGTAAAGTGTTTGTAATGATATATAAGGTTCTGTATCTGCTGCCATATCCGGCAATACTCCTGATAATGGTAATAGCCCATTATTATCGTTTTCAACAAATTCTTTTAGTGCCTTAGCCATAATCCAAAAAGGGTTGCTGTGCTTGTTAAGATTTGTGCAAGCATTATCCTAGTAAATGACCTCAATCGAGGCAGGCACTTTTCCACCCCCTAAAGCAGTATTGACTCATTTAATGGCCTCTTCAAAGTTTTCCCTCCAGTTTTTATTAAGCACCAACAACCATGGTACATTTATGGTCACTTTTGTGCTCTAAAAATAACAATTTATGTAAGAGAAAGCTTCATCCTTTTATAAGAAAAGGTATATGTACTTACCTCAAAATGTCTTTGTAGTGCAGGAAATAGATGCTCTATACGCAAATCGAACTGCCGATTATCAGGATGCGATTCTATAACACAGCGTTCTTGTTCTTTAATAAAAATTCAACTTACCTTTGACCAGTGTTACGGCACCATAAAGACGCAAATCCTACTGATCTGGTAGATCATCCCTTATATTATTAAAATTATATGGGAATGGTTTCCTGTTGTTGAATATAGAATAAAAGTAACACACGAATGCAAAAAAAAAAATGTTTACTTTTTTTTAGTTGGATTTTTTTTTTAAATTTTCTCAACACGTGGTGGGTCTATTTCTATCTATTAGTGTCCTCTTCGCTTAAGAGGAAATATAATCAATAAAATAATAATCAATATTCGTGCAAAATTAAAAACATAGATTTCTTCAACCGTCGTAAAAACAATAAAAAGTAGGTGGCTATCAACGCTAACCTTCTTTCTTCTTTAAATGGCCATCTAACCGCCTGAGCGATTTTGACCGTCCAACATAGCTCGCCAGTCATTTCTTCTTTGCGCCCACTGGCGCCAATTGGAGACCCCACGAGATCGCAGGTCGGTCTCCACTTGGTCCTTCCATCGGAGTGGTGGTATTCCTCTTCCTCTGCTTCCACCGGCGGGTGCCGATAAGTATACCTTCTGGGCTGGAGCGTCTTCGTTCATACGCACGACATGGCCTAGCCAGCGAAGCCGCTGTGTTGTAATGCGCTGTACTATGTCGACGTCTGCGTAAAGCTCATACAACTCATCATTAAATGTTCTTCGGTACTCGCCGTCGCCGTCGCCAACGCGTAGAGGCCCATAAATCTTTCGCAGAACTTTTCTCTCGAATACTCCCAATGCAGCCTCGTCAGATGTTGTTAGTGTCCACGCCTCTGCACCATATAGCAGGACGGGAGCGATGAGTGACTTGTAGAGTGTGATTTTCGTGCGTCGAGAGAGGACTTTACTTTTCAATTGCCTACTCAGTCCAAAGTAGCATTTATTTGCAAGAGGAATTCTTCGTTGGATTTCTAGGCTGGCATTATTGTTGGAGTTTATGCTGGATCCAAGGTAAACGAAGTCCTTCACTATTTCGAACTTTTTGCTGCCAGCAGTGGCGTGGGTGCCAAGGCGCGAATGCGCTGACTCTCTGCTTGATGACAGCATGTACTTCGTTTTGCCTTCGTTCACCACCAAACCCATTTTTCAACGCTAACCACCGAGACGTAAAGAGTTAACTGTTGTTTGCATTCTTAACAAGATGAATTCGTTTGTAATTCGTGCGAACTAGCGAATATAAATACAGGGTGGCGCAAAAGTAATCTACCCATGTTTTTTGGCTGTAATTAAAAAAAAAAAATGAAAAACTTTGATTCTTCTTGTGGATTATTTTTATTTGGTCTTTTAATTTTTTTTACATCAAGTCGAGAATATGATGTCATGCAAATGGCCGCCGCCACAGTTGATTGTCATTTGAGCCCTTTTTATGGCATTTTCCATCACTTTGGCCGCGATAGGTCCTCACATTCTTGACGGATATTGTCTTTAAGAGCTGCAAGAGTCTGAGGCTTGTTGACATAGACCCGCGACTTCAAAAAGCCCCACAAAAATAAATCTGGAGCGGTCAAATCAGGCGATCTTGCTGGCCAATGCAAATCGCCAAAACGGGAGATTAGGCGCCCGGGAAATGCATCCTTTGTATTTTGTATTTATTGAGTAATTTTCCTAGCACAACAATTTTACAAAAATTTTATTATAGTGCTAGTCAGGAATAACATTTTTAAGACTAGTTTAAATAGATATATCAATAATCATTAAAGGAAGAAAGAATATAGGAAATGGTCATTGTGTACACAATGGAAAGGAAAAAAGAATAACAAATATTAGAATACATTGAGTAGTAAGAAAAAAAATAAAATAAATAAATAAAAACATTAAAAATTAATTCTAAACTTATGAGTCATTATAAAAACAAGTTAGCTCTTTTTTGAAGCGCAGCGCATTACTTATCAGCCTTAGTCTAGAGGGAAGTGAGTTCCAAAGACGTATCGAAGTAATAAAGAACTGGCGATCAGACGTTAGCATACGATATCTGAAGTGCGTAAGGAGTACGGATCTTGATGATTGAAGGAAAGTTAGCCTTCGATATAAATACCATGGTTTCTTCGTATATATTAATTTGTGTATGGCCACAAGCGTTTTAACTTTTGAAAGATTATCAAAAGAAATGCCAAGCAACTGTTCCGCGTGAGAAGAGATGTGGTCAAGTCTACCTAGCCCGTAAACATATCTGGCAATGTTGTTGTACACAACATTAAGTTTCTTTTTGCATACATAGTCACAGTTAGAGTAGATCTCACAGCCATAAAGCAGCGTAGGTATTAAGTACGCTTTCGCTATAAGCAGTCGAATGTTTAACGGAGTGTAATATTGTGTCAACCAGAGTGTACGGAGCATCCCATACACTTTTCCTACCGAGCTAAAAATATGGTCTTTCCAAGTCAATGTTTTGTTAAAAACTATACCTAAATTTTTGGCAGTGTCAACGTATTCTATAATAGTATTGTCCAAGGTTAAATTATCCAAGCCAGTTGTTACGAACGACTTTCTATTAATAACTATACATTTCGACTTCTTAGGGTTAAGACATAAGCCGTTCATTGAGGCCCACGCACCAATATTATTTAAGTCATATTTTATGTTATCTATACATGAATTGATACGATCACTAGGGCAACACAAATACAATTGGACGTCATCAGCATAAATATGAACTTTAGAATACTTAAGGACATCAGGCAAGTCATTTACGTACAAAACAAATAACAGGGGACCAAGGATTGAGCCTTGTGGGACACCTCGCAAAACACTTAGGAAATCAGACTTAATACTACCCACGCTTACTGCCTGAGTTCGGTCGGAAAGGTAGGATCGAATGAGGGCTGACGCATGACTAGAGAAGTTAAACAGATTTTCAAGTTTCAGACAGAGCAGAGTATGGTCAACCGAGTCAAAGGCCTTAGAGTGGTCGAGAAGGGTTAAAAAAGCAGTATTATTCTGGTCAATTTGTTCTCGAATATCTTCTATCACAGACAGAAGCGCCGTTGTACAGCTTCGGTTTGGCCTGAACCCAGACTGGCAATCTGTCAGAAGGTTGTTTTCGTGCACATACGAGGTGATCTGTCCATGCAAAATACGCTCGGCTACCTTCGATAAGAATGGCAGAATCGCTATAGGCCTATACTCTTTGTTTTGCTTAGGAATAGGAATGACCTTAGCAGCTTTCCAACACTTAGGAAACATACAAGTAGTCAGAATCGAGTTTACTAAATGTGTAACGTAGGGAAGGATTTTTGGGAGAATTACTTTTAAAAATTTTGCACATATACCATCAACCCCTATAGCATTTGACTTCACGGAAAGAATGGCTTCCACAACATCACAATCATCGACACAATGAAACTCAAAAGGACGAGCATTAACATTGGCACGAACACAATAGTTGTCAACACAAATATTATCTGACAAAAAAGGAAGACTTACAAAATTGTTATTTATTTCGTTTATATCTACGTCGACGAGGCTAGAGAGGTCACCTTTGGGTTTACCAATCCCGATTTCCTTAATCACGTTCCAGGTAGCCCTAGAGTCCAAGGCAGAAGTAAACCTTTCTTTATAGAAATTCTGTTTTGCCGCACGAATGGATTTGTTTACTGCTAGTCTAGCCGCTTTGAAACAGATATGGGCATCGCTAGTTCTGTACCTTTTATACCGCGAGTATGCGAGGTTACGAAGTTCAATTAAATTTTTTATAGTAGCATTAAACCAGGGATGATTGTTGTGTCTAACCGTTTTGACTTTTAGTGGAACATAGCTGTCAAAGAGCCTATTAACGTGGTTTTGCAAGAACATGGCCTGGTCGTCAACCGATGTCAACGTTCGAATCAAACTCCATTCGACCGCCTCCACATCTGTAGCAAGGGAACTGTAGTCAATACTTCTAAAGTCACGATACGTAAATGAGTATGTCTTACATGTTGTTTGGAAGTTGTAACAAAGAAATATGAGGTCGTGCCTAGAAAAACAAGATGCGGATAGTTGATTGTAGTGGAGTAGTTTCTGAGGGTGATTTATGAAAAATAAATCCAGCAATGAGGAGCTGGAATCTGTGAAGTGTGTTGGTAGTACAGAATTTGTGTTGAAAAGTCCAAGAGATTCCATGCTTAGTTTTAAGCTGGAATCCACGAGAAGATTGCAGTTGAAATCACCAGCAATGATAATATTTTCATAGCTCACGAGTAACGGTTGAAGAAACTCGACAAACCCAGAGAAATCTACTCGGCGATTTGGTCTGTAAACACAGCCTATAAGGAGCTTTTGATTAACACCAGAGAACAACTCAACAAACACATATTCTACAGAATCACTAGGACTAGAACCACAAATAATTTTACAAGACAAACTACTTTTAACATATATAGCAACACCACCACCATGACCACATCTATCAACCCGGAAAAGTTGGTATCCACTTAATTGAACCAAGTCAGGTTTATGGCATGCAGAAAACCAGGTTTCAGAAATGCATATGACGTCAATGTCAGACCCTTCGAATATAAATCTTAGTTCATCGAGTTTTTTAAATAAACTTTGCGCATTGATGTGAACGATTTTAAGCCCATCGGTTGTGGCACGTGCAGTGTGTGCTGTTGCACCGTCTTGTTGGAACCACGTGTTTTCCAATCCCAATTCATCAATTTGCGGCAAAAAGAACTCGTTGATCATTGCTCTGTAGCGCTCACCATTCACAGTAAACGTTTGGTCCGCGACCGAAGGTCCGATGACTCCTCCAGCGAAAACAGCACACCATACAGTGACTTTGAGCGGGTGTAATGGCTCTTCGTGGGTTACACGCGGATTTTCAGTGCCCCAGAAGCGAGAATTTTGCTTATTTACGTACCCACTAAGATGGAAAGGGGCCTCATCACTCATGATTATTTTTGATGAAAAATCATCTTCCTCTTCAAGTCAGCAATATTCCGCGTTCTGGAGCAGTGTAGCGTAACATTGTTTATTAAGGTGTATTTTGCATGTGTTTACTACACAAATGTCAAAACAGAATTGATTTTAGGGGCTAATCGCAAAATTTATAGCATTTTCTGATAGGAAGATTACTTTTGCGCCACCTTGTACATACAAAACAAGATAAAGAAGCAAACCAAACAGCTTCTTTTGATATAAGCATAACACGTTGCCAAACGGTAATTACGTGTTTTTGGGCTCTGGCTACAACCTATGTATATAATTTAATCATTTAATCAACACACCGACCAGCATAAGAATGAATTACATAACCATTGTTTACCTCTACAAGTTTGGCATCTTCTTTTACGAATCGGAGTGTAAGGTAATGGATGATGGTACTCCGAAAAAGTGGAATGGAGGAAATAACGTTCAGAGTTGCTTGACAGTAAAAATTGCAGCTAGAAACTTTCATTTATAATGAAATGTACAATTAATAGCATCTGATAAGTTGTTAAAACTGCTGTATATCTAATCATTTGGGAGTTTTTTATCTTCACGTTCAATATTGCAGCATCAAAATACGATTGCTTTATTATTGCATATAACGTACGCTGTGTGGTTTGTGTGTGTGTGCTGTGTTGTAGCTCTGAGGGCGACTACCGTTGGTAGTCAAATTATATGTATTGCTAAACAAAAACTAAGCAATATCTGGTTTTATTCTAATATTTCAAATGACCTCAAGCCAGGAAATGAAAATAAAATTAAAATACAATTAAATTAAATAAAACACAATTACATACATATATTAAAAAAAGTAAAAGCAATTAAAATAAAAATGTGTTAAATCAAAGAAATTTCAAAGAAGAGAAGGGAAAGATGGCCAATAAAGGATAGCTAGCAATTGAGATGATATAATCGATAGTTTCGATAAATGGGTTTTGGGCTATCAATTTTGCAGTTAAAGAGCTAGGAACGTTAAACTTTGCACGTTTGCTACATATTATATATGTAACATATGTAGGCAAAATCAGCCAGATCGGACCAACATAACGTATAGCTCCCATACAATCGATTGTTCCAATAAGTGTGGTTTGGCATTCATGAAAGGTATAAAGCCTTCGGCACAGCCGAAGACAGCCCTTTCCTTACTTGTTTTTTTCATATTTTTTTCATAAAAAAAACTAAAATTTGAAATCATAAGCTAATATCTCGAAAACTATCTGGTTGAGCAAAAAACACTGTATGATGCATTTATACCAAATTTTATTATGATTTTGATCCTTTTGTAATTGCTTGATCCGTTCGTGAGATACACGTAATTAAAGGGAGCCGTTTTTTTGGTTTTTTCGAATAACGGTAAATTGAAAATATCTCGAAAACGGTACCATAGAATCAAAAATGAACTCGATTTTCGGAATCAGGGCGTGGTTTTATATACGAATTTCATAACGTCGTTTCTGGTAAGGAGAAAAAGTTGAAATTCGTGGTCCAGTGTTATTTTGGATACCAGCTTAGCTATTATAGTTAATAACTCTGGCTTAAAGTTTGAAGAATAATTATGGATTCAACTTGATGATACATAATTCATTTTCTCCAACCTTTAAATAATTTATAATTAAGGCGGTTAAAAGCAGAAGGATATAATTGACTTTTCCACTAAAAAGAGTTAAGTGTATAATCACATTGTTAAAACACATATGTATGTATTAAGTATTTATTGGAAATGGAATATACAGGAATTATGTTCTGGTAGCTACTTCTATCTGCTGAGAGAATAGTGCGTTCTTAGCAATATTTCCTCAGTTCTCATATTTCTATAAAATATCATTCTAAAATGATTCTCAAACCTTTGAGAAATTTGTTGTCTTAAGCTGATCCTCCAACATATGTTTTTATCAAGAAAGTTGAAAAGAAGAACTATGAAAATCTTTCCGACAAATGTTTGAAAATCATGTATGTACGTTTTATTCAATATTGAAATCCATGAAAAATTTCCCTAGATTGCAAATTGCAATGGTAAGAAACAACTTTTGATATTTCAGAAGCGCGTTATTTGTTTTGTTGAGGTTGTTGTTGTTGTTGTTGTAACGCTACGTAGCCCTGCCTAGGTAGTCAGTATCTACCCAATATTGTCATCAAGCTCTTCTAACGGAAGTCCTAGAAACCTAGCGGCTTCGACAGGGGCGGACCAGGGGGATATGGCTGTTAGAAGAGTAGGCTCAGCTGAGCAGACGAAAAGGTGGTTAGTATTATGGGGGGACAAGCCACATGCCGGACAAACATTAGGCAAGTCGGGGTTCAGTCTGGATAGGTAAGAGTTTAACCTATTACAATATCCAGACCGGAGTTGGGCCAGCATCACTCTAGTCTCCCTAGGCAGCCCGCGCTCCTCTTCGGCAACGGGTGGAGTTGTTGCCTGAAGAACGGCATTCGCTGGGATAGAGCTGACATAGGAATTTACCGAATCGGTGTGGATAAGGGTGAGGGCCTGCCGGTGCACCTTAGGATCAAACGGCGTGGAAATCAGGTGCCGGATCTCATCGAAGTGTTTGCGTAGGTGGCTTCTTATCCTCGGATTTTCGTTGACCAGGCGTCCGTTCGGGTGCTGCGGTTTGCAACAGTTGAACAGGAATTGCCTGGTCAACATCTCGCTATGCTCTTTAACGGCGAGCATTTTCGCTTCATTGTGAAGGTGGTGCTCAGGAGACATAAGAAGACACCCAGTGGCGGTTCGAAGGGCGGTATTCTGGCAGACCTGAAGCCTCGTCCAGTGTGTGTCAGCTAGCCCCGACGACCATATAGGGGTCGCGTAGCTCAGTACCGGCTGACCAATTGATTTGTATGTAGCTAGTAACGTTTCTTTGTCTTTGCCCCAAGTGCTGCCAGCTAGCGACTTGAGGATTTTGTTACGGCTTTGGACTTTATTGACAATTGCGGTAACATGAGCGCCGTATTTGAACATGTTATCAAACGTCACCCCTAAGATTTTGGGGTGTGAGACAGTTGGGAGCTTGACACTATCAACGTAGACGTGTAATTCCATGTTCACTTGCGTTGTCCACGGGTTAAATAAGGTAGCCGAGGACTTATTCGGTGACAATGCCAGGTTTCTACCGGCGAAAAATTCCGACACGGCTGGGAGGTAAGAGTTTATGCGAGAGCAGAGTTCTTCAACGGAGGGGCCCGTTGCCAGTATCGTGCAATCATCGGCGTAAGAGACGATCGAGACACCCTCTGGTGGGGGGGGGGAAGTTTCGATATATAATAGTTAAACAGAAACGGGGATAGGACACCACCCTGTGGCACCCCTTGTTTAACTATTCTGGGTTTTGATCGGGCGCCTCTGAATTCAACCGACGATTGACGGCCACTCAAATAGTTGGCAGTCCAACATTTAAGACAGGGGGGAGGGACGAATCTTCCAGGTCTTTCAATAGTCGCGCATGGTTGACCGTGTCAAAAGCTTTGGCCAAATCAAGCGCAACTAGCACTGTCCTGTGGTTTGGACGCTTTTGGTTTAGTCCGTCCCCTATCTGAGTGGTAATGGCGTTCAGCGCGGTGGTGGTGCTGTGGTTTTTGCGGAAACCATGCTGATGTTCGGCGAGTCGGAAATTAGCGGTGAAATATGGTGATAAGATAGATTCCAACACTTTCACTACTGGCGAGAGAAGTGATATCGGGCGATATGACTCCCCTACGGCAGCTGGCTTGCCAGGCTTTAGTAGTGGGACCACCTTTGCCTGTCTCCATCTTTCAGGAGTGACAAAGGTGGACAGGGAAAGGTTGAAAATGTGTGTTAGATATCTTATGCCTTCGTCGCCGAGGTGTTTTAGCATCAGCATGGAGATGCCATCGGGGCCTATATACTTGGTGTTCTTAGATCTCCGTATTGCCTCATGTACTTCGGTTGTGGAGATGGCAGTGGGCGCATCGCTGTTTTTGGGTTTATGCGCTTCCCTGGTGGCTCGGCGAATCTCTTTGTCCAACGGAGGATGCATTACAAACTGTCGGCAGAAAGCGCTCGCGCATCGTTTAGGTTTCGACTGAACCTTATCGCCGAAGGCGATGGATATTTTGTCGTTGGGTTTAGTCGGGTTGGACAAAGATTTCACCGTCGACCATAATTTGCCAACCCCAGCCGAGAGGTTACAAGACCTTAGGTGCTCTTCCCACTTAGCGCGTTTGTGTTTATCTACTAAGCGTCTGATTTCCGCATTAAGATCCTTTATTTGAGGATCCGTAGGGTCGAGGCGTCTAATATGGTCACGATCATTTGCCAGGGCCGCTGCCTCTGCGGGGAAGAATGGACGTACTTCCTTTATTCTACCTGACGGAATGTGTTGACGGGAGGCTGAACTAGGGCCATACGAAACGCCTTTTCCCCTTCTCGTACGTCAGAGGGGGTGGGGAGAGCAGCGAATACGCTCTCTGTAGATGTTAAGAAACTGTCCCAGTCGGCTTTGTTAAAGTTAACAAAGGTGCGATTGTCAGAAGTGACAAAGTCGGTGGGGCGATCGACAGAGAGCACAATGGGTAGGTGGTCCGAAGCAAGCGTCAGCATCGGTCGCCAGTCAACGCAGTTTATAAGACCTGCGCTGACTATGGTGATGTCCGGCGAGCTAGATCAGTTTACCGCCACTCTAGTGGGGGCATCCCCATTAACCGTGCAGAACGTCGAATCGTCTATTTGATCAGCCAGCTCCTGCCCCCTACCATCGGCCTGTAAGCTGGAGTGCCACAGGTCGTGGTGTGCGTTGAAGTCACCAAGGATAACGCGGTTCTCACCCCTGAGTAACGCACGAATGTCGGGGTGATAATCCCTGGGACAGCAGGTGACAGGAGGTATATATACGTTTATGATTTCCAAGTCGACATCGCCTGACCGGACAACCATACCTTGACGTTCTAAGGTGGTGTCCCTCGGGTCGATGTCTGGCTCAAATAGACGATACTGCACAGTTTGATGCGTTGTGAATGCAAGACCACCCCCAAGCCCTCTCGCACGATTACAACGGTGTACATTGTACCCGTTGCAGGTCTGAAGAGTTGACCTTCCACCGAGCCTTGTCTCCTGAATAGCAGCGAACTTGATTTTGTGTCGCTTCATGAGGTTTGTAATCTCAACTATTTTGCCGGTTAGGCCGTTGGTCTAATGTAGTAGTTGGGCTACTATAACGTTTTTTGTTTTATGTAAGCCATACATACATACATACATATGCACATATGCACATGTGTTACGATATATTTCATTTCATTTCATTTAATAATCATTTTGCTTATATCTATACAGTAAGTAGAATTACAAATAAAATTGCATTATTACAACAGATATAAACTAAAACTAGATACATATAAGAAAAGATAAGGAATTCTATATGTTAAACTTAACATAGCGACGAATGCCAATTCCTACTTTTTCATAATATTGTGGGGTGGCTTTTGTTTAAGTTAAAATTAAAAGCAAAACTCTTATTTTAAATTGAAAATATAAAAATTGTAAAAAAAATTTAAAAAGACTGTATGCAGAATTTAATTAATTTGTATAATTAACTGATTTGATATAAGGCATAAATTAAATGAACAGGTACGTTAATTTACTGAATATTAATGTGCGAGAATTTTAAAAATTTGATGAAGAGTGAAAGAGAAAAATGTATAATATTAATACTTACAAAAGATTAAATAATATTACTATTTTTTTATTAAATATTGGTCCGTAGCAAAGCTTCGATTTCAGTATACGACAGATTTAAAAGGAAGGACTTTACATGTTTTAAAAACTGATTAAGATTCCTTAAGGCACGAATATCGGCAGGTAGCGCATTAAGGGCCACTTTCATAAAAGCCGGTTAAGCCTAATCGGTGATTAATTTGACAGCTAACCGTACAAAATACGTCAATTAAACTCCGGTTAGCGGCTACCGGCTTTTATGAAAGTGGCCCTAAATAATTTGCGAGACATTATTGTATAAAATCTGCTAGAGTGTGTGGCTCTCCAGGAAGGCATTATGACAGCGTTGTGTGATAAAAACTATAGATTTCAGATGACATGCTTTCCAGGTAACCACACCTGATAAAGAAAATGTTTAATACTTTAAAATAGTAAAGGTCTCTGACTGGAAGAATTTGTAAACTTCTTAAGAGCTCTCTTGAGGGATGCGTTCGATTCACCTTGCATATTTTACGTATGAAATACTTTTGCAATGTTAGTATAGGCTGGATCTTGTGTGATTATACCATATTGCACTTTAGAGTGAAATAATGCATAGTAAACTATTTTCAATGCATTTTTATAACAAATATATTTGAGGTGATAAAAGCATCGTAAAGAATACTACATTTGTTGTTTTAAACGGGAGATATGTTTAAACCAGTTCATATTGCTATCGAGTGTGAGACCTAGATACTGAAACTCCTGTACTATTTCAATTACAAAACAATTGGTACTACATGATCAACTGTAGATAGTAGACTGTTTAAAAAAAACAATTATATACTATAATATGTGGCTTGCAAATGTGACAAAGCATATTTTATATGTATTATAGTAAAATACATATTTATATTGAATTTTTTCAACCGCAGCAATTGTCCCCAATAGCAGGAGGTGTGAAAATGGTTCCTATTTGTTCACAATCAATGAAAATGTGGTTCATAACCTATGCCCAGTTGTTCAGAACGTATGCCCACTTGTTCATAGTCTTTCCCAGTTGTTCAGAACGTATGCCCAGGTTGAGTTCTAATTTTTTGGGAAAAGGCATATAAAGTTTTGTCTATTCAAACAGTTAACTTTTACGACTGATGTAGTTGGTACGTCAATTTATAAGGTATGACGGCAAACTACAAATACTAAGCTAGTATACTGATAAGCAAAATATTTATATTAATGTGAGGGAGATGCTAAATTCCATCCAAACTTTTATCATTCTGAGATAATTCACTTTACAATAAAACATTTATTCATAAAAAAATAGCTACATACGGAAATTTTCTAAATATTAGAGTTTCATACAAAAAAAAAATGGGTTTTTTGAAATAATGAGTTTTTATTTTCTAATAGAGTAAATCAACTCGAAATAAAACCACTTTTTGATCTAATATCGTGTTCATGCTGCATTTAAAATGCAACATTTAGCATTTTCGGACATTGGTTTCGAAAAAGCGTTCATGCTGGCGCATTTAGCAAATGCACATTTAGCAAGTTCGAACATTTTTTTGAGGTTATGCCACGTGTGAAAAAATGTACAGATTTTTATTAAATCTTTTATTTAAATCCCTTCACAAACATCAGATTAATTTGTAGATTGATTTATTTTAGCAATAGCACACAACACGCGCTCGTAATTACAAATTTAAAATCCGAGCAAATTTGCAGAATGTTTACGAAAGACAGAGAATGAGAGAACGCCAAGTAAAAACAACCAATATTGCCACTTTTTTGAATTCGAATCGCGATTTTCTTCGAAGGTTACAGGGTTGATTTCTGCATTTATAATGCTAATGCAAAAATAAAGTTGCATTTGGTTGTCAAAATTTGTATGGAAAATGCGAAAATAAATGCTGCATTTTGGGCCAAATGCTAAAATGTGAAGAAAATGCAAAATGCTGGCCCAGCATGAACTGCCTATAACAAAACCAGAGAACATGTTTGTCTGTTGGTGGAATTTAGATTTTTTTCGAATTGATTCACTTTACATTGAACAGATAAGCTACGAAAATTTATAATACACAGATACAAATTCATCTATTTCCGACATTTTTAGTTCAATGACTATTTTATAACTTTGAATATAATGACTTTAGGTAGCTATTAAAATGTATCGTACTATCTAAAAATATTAAAATTTTGAGTTAACCCTGTTTACAATAGAACGAGCGATATGTATTTTATAGTTAATAAAATTAATAAACGTCTTAACACTTGTACATCTGTTATGAATTGTATTTTACAGGTAATTTATGCATATTTGCTAAATATGACTTCAAAGGTACGCACCCACGGATTTCCGACAACTTGAAAATTTTAGATGTCTGTTATTTAAGCTACGTATACACACTTGCAATTTTCAGTATTTTAATTCACACAACTAGCTATCGAGGTTAAATTCTATAACGCTTGAGAGGCCAAGAGGCTAGATTTGGAGCAGTAGCCTAGCATCTGCAGTTATGCTTCTTAACCGTTACGAAACTTTTTCATAGCAATAATTAATAAGATATGATCTTATTTATGTTCTTTTTCACGTATTATGTATGCTATATACAAGCATTTTTTAAAAAACTGTTTCTTGTGCTTACTGGCTCACTTAACTTATTTACATACTAGTACTATTAAAACATATAAATTTTTCTTTATTTCAATAATATTACATTTGACTTTGAAATTTGTACGGTATCTAAAGCGCAGACTCCAATATTAGTTAAGATTACCTACAACGTATGTACAAAATATGATTAGGCCGTTTCAGAAAAACATTTGCGTTCCTCTTACAAATTGGCTTACTTACAAGTCTTGCTTGCTACTTAGAGGTGAGCTGTAATAATAATATTGTCTAATACTTTTTCAACGTTATGAATGAAAGAAATTTATCACTTGAGGAGTGGCTAAGCAAAAGCTCGTATTTACAATATTAAAAAATACATATAAAAAGCGTGTTATTTCGATAACTACCAGTTCTGAACTTCAAAGAAGTCATTTTCTTTTTCATGTCCTAATAGCTACTGATCAAAGTAGATATGGTACAAAATCATGGAGATGGAGAATTCGGTTTCGGAAGTGGAAAAAAGCTTGGGTACCAAGTACTCGCGATGTGTACGCACTCACGTACTTACATTTTATTAACTTAGACATCGTTAAGTGGTTTACTTTCAACAACAAAACTTTACTTACTGGAAGTTATTACACGGAGAAAATTGTGTGCAGAAGTTATGCGGTATGAGTACAACTTATGCACAAATCGTTCACGAAAAATTACCAAGAACAGTTGCTCATAATCCATGCACACTTGTCCATAACTTAAGTTCAGCACTATGAGCATGTTTAATGAACAAGGGCATAGATTATGAACAACTGGGCATGTTTTATGAACAAGGGCATAGATTATGAACAACTGGGCATACGTTCCGAACAGCTGGGAAAGACAATGATCAACTGGGCATACGTTCTGAACAACTGGGATAGACTATGAACAACTGGGCATACGTTCTGAACAACTGGGCATACGTTCTGAACAACTGGGCATAGGTTATGAACAACTGCGCATACGTTCTGAACAACTGGGAAAGACTATGAACAAGTGGGCATACGTTCTGAACAACTGTGATAGACTATGAACAACTGGGCATACGTTCAGAACAACTGGGAAAGACTATGAACAACTGGGCATACGTTCTGACCAACTGGGCATAGGTTATGAACAACTGGGCATACGTTCTGAACAACTGTGATAGACTATGAACAACTGGGCATACGTTCTGAACAACTGGGCATACGTTCTGAACAACTGTGATAGACTATGAACAACTGGGCATACGTTCTGAACAACTGAATGACAGCAAAAACTGATCCATTTCAGCATAAATGCATGCAAATATCATTTAACAAACAACCAAACCAGCAAACTTCACAGAGCTGTTTATAACTACATGCCCGAACCCAACCACTATTCCTTTCGATGCAACCACTCTACCTACTATAAAACAGTTCGAGTATTAAAAGTACTACATATTTGTTTTATTTAATGAAAAAGTGTTATCATTGCTATGGTCTTATTCGTTTATCCGGATAGTTAATATCACATTTGCACTTTATACCTTTAATATATGTATGTATATATACATAGAAGTTAATAATAATAATATGATTGAGGAAGTGTACTGCGACCTTAAAGGTCTATTGTACCCTCATAACCTCATAGCACCTTGTCCAGCGCGATCCGCCTCAGAAAGTCCAGAATGGAGGACGGCTTTAAATCGGGTAGGTGCCTGCACTCCAGTGTAGGTGCGCCTAAGTACTTATGTCTGCTCCTAGACACAGCATCGCAACTACACAGTATGTACTCCGCTGTTTCATCCTCAGTGTCACAGAACCGACATAGGCTAGAGGACTTAATGCCCAGTCTATGCAGGTGGGCGTTTAGCCTGCAGTGTCCTGTCAGTATTCCTGTGATGATCCTTAGGTTATTCTTAGACAGGGTTATTAATTCTTTATAACGCTTGGAATTATAGTCCCCATCATGGCCTTTGCCTGGCGCAGCCCGACCGTCTGCTGCCAGTACCTTGTCCTCATACTGCACTCTTCATTCCTCAGCCCCTTTTTGATAGAGTGGGACCCTATCGCCAAAAACGGCTCCGGACCAATGGGTCTCGTTGCTGCCGCTTCCCTTGCCAGCCGATCCGCCCGTTCGTTGCCATCCACCCCTACGTGGCCTGGAACCCAGGCCAGTCGGACGTTATTGCACGATGCCAGGCGGTGTATCCTCTCTACACACTCCAAGACCAAGCGTGACTTTATCTCGAAGGAGGATAGGGCTTTCAGGGCAGCTTGGCTGTCACTAAGTATAGTGATGTTCTTATTTGTATACCCGCGTTGCAGGTTTATGTCCACACATATGCTTATAGCTGCTACCTCAGCCTGGAATATGCTGGGGTGTGCTCCTAGTGGTACAGCGAGTTCCGTGCGTGGGCCAAATATGCCCGCGCCGATTCCCTCAGGGGTTTTCGACCCATCCGTGTACCATACGATAGCTCGATTTTTGTGGAATTCCTCAATCTTTTTTTAATAATAATGCCCAACGGATTACCCACCATATCCCGCCCGACCGGCGCGAGGGGCGCATCCGCATGACGCACGGATTGCTCTTTCGTGCCGAGTCTTTGAAAGGCTTTGGTTTGTTAATCGTCGAGATCTAAAACTGCTCAGCTACAGAGAAAACCTCATCAGCTAAGTAAGGTAGATAAAAAATAGATGACACAATTAATAAATAGTTAGTTGACAGCGAATAGTTATTGTAAAGAATAAAGATAAGAATCAAAGGAGCAAAATGTTGCTATGTATTTAGGATAGTGAGTCTGAAATATCAAACGTACCAGAATGAGAGTTATAATCTTGACACAAACAACGAAAAGGCTCATTTAATTCAAAATTAGTTCGGCACTGTTTCAAGATAAGGGGTTTAAAATGTCTTGATGGGCGAGAAGGTACATTGAAGTTCACTTCGCTCAAAAGAAACGGGCTTGTGATTGAACCATTTAGTAATTTAATCATGAAAACAATTCCAAGCATTTCCCTCCTACTAGAAAGGCTGTGAAGATTAATAAGTTTTAAGCGACTCGTATAGGATGGCAAATTATACAACGGATCCCAGTGAAGATCTCTTAAGGCAAATAGTAAAAATTGTTTTTGAACTGATTCTAAGCGATCCACGTGGACCTGGTAACGCGGGCTCCAAATTATAGAACCGTATTCAAGTATCGGTCTGACTAATGTAGTAAAGAGAGTTTTAGTTACATAAGGGTCGCTAAATTCTTTAGACCATCGTTTAACAAATGCTAGAACGCCTCTAGCTTTATTGACTGTTACGTTAATGTGGCAGTTAAAACAGAGTTTGTAGTCCATAGTAACCCCAAGGTCAACAAAATCATACATTTGCTCAAGGCTATAATTGTTAATTGTATAGGAAGCTGGCTGTGAAATTCCTCTCGAAAAACGCATGTATTTACATTTCTTTAGATTAAGCGGCATATAATTTAAATCGCACCAAGTAACTAGTGTATTTAGATCTGATTGAAGCTTATTGCTATCTTCGGATGATGCGAATGACATGAAAAGCTTTACATCGTCGGCATACATTAACATTTTAGAAAATTCTATTACTGTAGAAATGTCATTTATAAACAGCAAGAACAGAATCGGGCCCAGATGGCTTCCTTGAGGAACTCCAGAGGAGACATAAATAACATCGGATTCACAGTTTTTAAACACTACTTTTTGTATTCTGTCACTAAGGTAAGAAGAGATCCAGCGATTGAGACCCGGCTGGAAACCCAGCTGATCTAGTTTATGAATAAGTAACGAGTGACACACTTTATCGAAAGCTTTGCTGAAATCAGTATAAATAACGTCGGTGTGCAGATTTTTTCTAAAGCCATTTGAGACATGATTTGTAAATTCAAGTAAGTTTGTAACGGTGGACTTTCCCTTGCAGAACCAGTGTTGACAGTCAGAAATCAAGGTAGAGATAGGATTCGTAAGCTGATTGGTAACAATAGCTTCAAACACTTTTTGGATGGCAGAAAGCTTTGCTATGCCACGATAGTTCTCTATAGAAGCCTTGCTTCCGCTTTTATGAAGCGGTATAAGAAACGACTCTTTCCATGCTTTTGGAAAAACACCACACTTTAGTGACAGATTGAACAAATTGGTAAGGGGTTGGTAAATATTGATAGCACACTTCTTCAAGAAGCATGTAGGAATCCTATCAGGACCGCATTTAAAAGATTCCTTCAAGGTTTTCAGATAAATAAGAACATCATTGGCGCATATAGTTGGACAATTAATTAAATTGTTCCCATGTAGCTCATAGGGATAATTTAGAAAGTCAGAATTAGTGACTGCAGAATAGTTAGAATTGAAAAATTGCGCAAAGAAATTTGCGATATCTTGATTATCACAAGATGAAATGTCTTTATATTTCATGGCTGAGGGAAATCC
The DNA here is from genome assembly GCA_951509765.1 of Sphenella marginata. NCBI lineage: Eukaryota > Metazoa > Arthropoda > Insecta > Diptera > Tephritidae > Sphenella > Sphenella marginata. Next base: position 34,281,213 of record OX608080.1, on the reverse strand, counting down.
CACAACTTTTCGTTTAGAATTTACGAAATCATAAAATGACTTCGGATTGCGAATAATGTCTCTTTTTGTTTAGAGATATAGGCTTTATAGCACTTTTTATTCAAGTCGATGTACCTCTTACGTAGAACAGAATACAACAAGTAATGTTTGTTAACGCGTTTTTCTATTTTTCAGCATCATAAGCTCTTTAGTAAACCAAGCTTGCGTTGGATGATCATATGTTAATTTACGTTTAGGAACAAACTTCTCAAATAAGTAGTAAATAGTTTGATTAAAATGTAAAACGTTTGAATCGATATCGCCACAAAGCTCAGGCCAAGTTAATTTAGACAGTTCTCTATTTAATTTCTTATAGTTGGCTTTTGAGAAGTTAAAATCAAAGCTACTACTTGAGCAGCATTGTGTATATTGGCCATTACTTATGGTTTCGTGAAATATTTCCATAGAAGGGTGGTAGACGTCTTCTGGTAAAGCCAACGGATCACAACGATTTACAGAAAATTTGTTTTTATCATCAACATAAATTAAATCTAAGATTTTGCCAAACTTGTTAGCGGTAACATTTATTTGACTAAGGCAGAGATCAGATATTCCATCCAAAAAGTCATTGAAGCCCAGTTTGGATGGATTTGGAATAATGTTTCCGTCAGATATGTTCCACGATATATGCGGTAGGTTGAAATCACCTAAAACAATCATCGAGTCAGAAGCTTTAGTCAATAAGTTAACAGTTCTGAGCAGAGAGACATGCTGCATGTAGATTGAAAGATCAGATGCTGGAGGGATGTAGCAAACAGATAAGTACATGTACACGTTCTCTAGCTGGATGCGGATGCATATAAACTCAATGGAATCCGTGTTAGGTACATTAACCTCCTCTGAAGGAATAGAGGAATGAACGGCAAGTAGAACACCACCTCCGACTTTGTTCAAGCGATCATGTCTATAAACTTGATATTCGTTACATAAAAACTCGGAATTGAAAACATGCGGTTTTAGCCAAGTTTCGGTAAAAGCAATTACGTTATAGTTACAATGGAAAGATTTCAAATACAGGTCATTTAATTTGGTATTTAAACCTCTGACATTTTGGTAAAAGATATTCACGGACTTAGTACTTAGTTTTTTGACTCAACATTATTACGAGTGATTTTAGCTACGTTTTGAACATTTCTATTCGGTCTGAACTCAAACTCCCGCACAAGAGCGCCGGGAGGCCAAAAAGAACTGTCCAAAAGAGAGTTAAAATCTTTTCCGGATACATCAATTTTAAACGATGACATATTACGTTGGTAAGCGAAATTAAATTTTCTAACGGTTAAGGTTTGATCCTTAACCTTCGAAGAAATATGGTACCTCAAACCAGCTTCCTAGTAATTGGTTCGGGCTCCACCGTTGGAGGTTCCAAAGTTTTTTTATTTGTTGACTTTGGGGGGGCGTTTTTGGACGTTGCCCGAACAGCCGCGTCAGGTATTGGAGATGCCAAGTCAATAAGTTCAATGGCTGGAGGCAGGTTCGGCGCCATTGAAGTAGAAGGCAGATCATCCGTACGTCTGCGCTTGTTTTCGCGATTGTCAGGGCATTCCAAGTTAGGCGAACTATCTAGAGGTTTTAAAGTTTTGAAAATATTTTCGTACTTTTTAAACTTTTCAGTCAGCAATGAAAAATCTTTGCTGATTTCAGAAAACCCGTTTCTAATGTGCCTAAAAGTTTTACATAAGTGAACTTCCGTCGATCGACATTTAGTACAGGACCAGCGCAGGCCTTTTCCGTCGTTAATTAAGTCCGCTATTCTACCTGTTAACCCGGCGCATTTTGTGTGGATAAGTCCATCGCACAACCAGCATGCTACAAAGCGTTCGGACTCGCTTTTTATTTGACAGTTTTCAAACATACACGACATTTTTAAAAAAGTAATTAAAGCACTATATAAAAATAAGGAGATAAGAAATTTAGTTTTATCAAAAATTAAAGAAAATATTAATTTATCAAATGAAAAGAAATACAACCCTGACAGTTTGAAACGCACAGGATTAAGCGACCAGTTTTAGACACACTGTATTTGACGTTTAACAAACCACGCAAACAGCTGTAACAAAAGAGAGATCAAAAAGCAAATCAGCACACAACAACAATTGCAATGTAAAGTACGAGCCTTTCAAATGCAACAAATACAATATGCAAAAAACTCGGCACACACAAATTCAATAGAATGATTTAGACAATTAATCACAATTCAAAGATTTAAGTAATTTTTCACAGCAAGTAGTGAAGCACATTAAGTATTAAACTCTTTTAACTTTAAATGCAACTTTTAATATTAGGATATCAAGAAGTTATTTATTTATTAAAGAAAAATACAGAGCAAATAAAAAACACAACTACACAGCTTGACGTTTGCGAAAGCTAACGTGGGATTCCACGTGGCTTTATCCCCTAGTTCTAGTTCGAACTTCCTATCAAATATTATTACCTTCGCAATGTCGTCCCGTGGAAGCTGGCAAATAGGAAGCTGTTCTTTTAACTTCTCCAAATATTTCACCTCGGAGGCTAGCTCTATTTGCTCTCCCCCTAGGGTGATTGTCCGTAATCCCGGCAGGGATCTTCTCCGTGTGAATGGGATGATGGCGGTTTTGCCTGGGTTGATGCTCAGACCAGCCCCGGCGCACCATCTCATTGTTAGGTTTAACGCTCTTTGGATAATGTCACAGAGCGTGTCCTCGAACTTCCCTCTGGCGATGATCACAATGTCATCGGCGTACCCCTGACAACGAATGCCATTGTCCGTCAGAAGCTGTAGAAGTTCGTCCACCACTATGCTCCACAGAAGGGGTGACAGTACTCCTCCTTGTGGGCAACCTCTTGTCGTTCTTACCCGAACAGTGTCTGCACCGATTTCGGTCTCTGCTATTCTAGTTCGAAGCAGTGCATCTATGCATCGTATGATGGTATTCGGGACCCCTTTGCTTTCAAGTGCTCGACTCACACTCGCATGCGAAGTGTTATCGAAAGCTCCCTCAATGTCCATGAATGCACATATTACTGTATCCCCTTGCTCGAACGCACCCCTTATTTCCGTGCTCAGCTGGTACAAGGCCGTGTCTGTTGACCTTCCTGCCCTGTAAGCGTGTTGGCCCACGTGTAGAGGCCTCTGCCTGAGGGCGTTCGATCTTATCTCATGATCTATGATCTTCTCCATCGTCTTCAGCACGAAGGAGGTTAAGCTGATGGGCCTAAAGGACTTGGCCACCGAGTAGTCTTTTTTCCCTGCCTTTGGTATGAATACAACCTTTGCCCGCCGTCATATGTTTGGAATATAGGCTAGGGCTAAGCTGTCTTTCATTATTCCTGTCAGGTGTGGGATGAGTTGCTCCCCGTGCTGTAGGAAGTTGCTCTACCTGGGTATTTTTATTTGAACGTTCATAAATTACGTAGTTTTGCAACGATTTTCCCCGATGATAGCTTCTCCTTTTTCTAATCAAACAGAGCGTTACCCTCTGCTGCCCTCGCGAAGAGTAATTTTTTTTCATATTTTTTCATAAAAAAAAACAAAAATCTGAAATGAATGATATGAGATAATAATAATGAAAAATATTTCTTTTTTCAATTAGAAATTAAAATATAAAAAAATGTATTTCAAAAATTAAATATGTATGTTAAAAAAAAATTGATATATCGTTAGCTTAACGTGAAAATGTGCTAAGTCAATTTTTTTGTAAAACGAGATTTTGATGCAGTTTTAGAAATAAGTTCAAAATACACAGTTAAAAAAAAAATTTTAAATTTGAATAATTTTTACCTGATGTTGGCAATGATGTGTAAATGTGCTAACTTCACGACTGCCAAAGAAATTGCGCTAAGTCAGATGTAATTTTACTTTGTCGGGCGCGTTTTCACAAAGGAATAATATCCACGTGTGCTTCTTATTCGTGAGCTTTATTTGTGCAAAATAAATATTATTTGTGCTTTATTTTAAACGAAAAAGGTAATAAATGAATTAAATGACTTAATTACGAAGAATTAAATGAAAACAAAACACTTTCTTTCACTTTCAATGAAATAAGACTGCATATATGTAATTTGTGATCAATGTTAAAAAATAAACAAGTACCTTTTTATTGTTGGAACTAAACTGGTTTATTTTTATTTATTAACTAGCTGACCCGGCAAACTTCGTTCTGCCCAAAATAGATTTTATTATTAAGTTCATTTCAAAAAAAAGGATCCAACTTAATGATAAACTATGTATCTATTCCAATGTAAGTTGTTATTAGCAGACACACTAACTCACTTTTACCAAATCACTCAGACTCAGACTGTTCATTTCGTAAATCCAAACTATTTAAGTAACTGAGTAAGTAAGAGTATCAATATGTGTATGTCGCCACAATGGTTTTCAGGCCCTTACCACCAACTCTTTTATATATATTCAGCCTCAAAAGTTTAGTACGTATGGGTGGTGCCACGCCCCCTTTTATATTAAACTTTTCTTTGAACATTGCATTGATTTCGTATATCTCCATTGTGATTTCTATATCCCTATCTTAAAACCTTTTATAGATATTCAGTTTCCAACATTAAGTATGGGGGAGGTGCCACCCCACCTTTTCTGATAACCAGAAAGGTGTTCTGCACAAAAATACCAAGGATCCCGCCTATAGAGTGGGAACGGTGGCATGTTACCTATCCAATGCAAACATTTTAAAAATCGGTTATATAGTATTGAAGATATTTTGATTTAAAAAAATGCTAATCAACAGTTCGTGCTGCTTGCGTAAAATCCTATGGGCGTTATTTCTCTTTTAAAAAGGAAATAAGAGCCATGGGCTTTATTTCTTTTTGCAGATGGGCGATATTTCCATTTAAAAATTAAATAAGGCCCATGGGCGTAATTTCCTTGTGGGCGTTATATCACTGCATCTATTTCTACTAGTAGCGCAACTAACAGCTGACTTACTCCGAATCAGCACACACACACAAACCACACAGGGTACGTTGTATGCAACAATAAAGCAATCGGATTTTAATGCTGAAACATTGAACGTGAAAACAAAAAACTCCCAAGTTATCTATATATATGTATAAAATTCAAATTATGTAAATAGGTATAGATCGACTTGCGTCCTAAACTTATAAACCGATCGTAACCAAATTTTACACACCCACTGTACATCTTCCAGGGATGGTCACAGGCTAAAAAATATTTTGATATATATAGGGGGCGTGGCACCTCCCATACAAATGGAATTTTCCATTGTCCGTATCTCTGGAAGTATTTATGTTAGACCATGGAAACTCGGTAAGGGGTTATATGGGATCGATCCCTACCACCTCCAAAACAACTGGGTATAACGAAAAAGTGGGCGTGGCACCTCCCATACGAATGAAATACTTCTTAGTCGATATCTCTGGAAGTATTTTTCTTAGATCATTGAAACTCGGTAAGGGGTTATATGGGATCGGTCCCTACCACCTCCAAAAAAACTGGGGATAACGACAAAGTGGTCGTGGCACCTCCCATACGAATGAAATACTTCTTAGTCGATATCTCTGGAAGTATTTAGGTTAGACCACTGAAATTTGGTGAGAGATTATATGAGATCGATCCCTACCACCTCCAAAAAAAAACTGGGGATAACTAAAAAGGGGGCGTGGCACCTCCCATACGAATGAAATATTTCTTAGTCGATATCTCTGGAAGTATTTTTGTTAGATCATTGAAACTCGGTAAGGGGTTATATGCGATCGATCCCTACCACCTCCAAAACAACTGGGTATAACGAAAAAGTGGGCGTGGCACCTCCCATACAAATGGAATTTTTCATTGTCCGTATCTCTGGAAGTATTCGGGTTATACCACTGAAATTTGGTGAGGGGTTATACGAGATCGACCACCTCCAAAAAAATTGGGGTTAACGAAAATGAGGGCGTGGCACCTCCCATACTAATCTTTCAAGCTAAATATCTCCAAAAGTATTTAAGGCAGGAACCTGGAAATTGGTATAGAGCTAAATGATATCAAAACAATTTTTGCGCATAAAAGTGGGGTTATCGTAAAAGTGTTTAAAGTTAGGACCTGAAAATTGATCAGGAGATTAATGATATCAATAGCTCTATGTGGCGTATTCCCGTGTAGGAAATTTTTTTTCGCTATTTACTTACGCTCCGGGACAGAAAACTAAAAATTTTGTGTATCGTGTAGCCTTAAACGGAATACTAAAATTTTATATTTTTGAAGTTGTATGCACAATGAAGTAGTGAAAAATTAATCAAAAAATCTATTTTGGGAAGAACGAAGTTTGCCGGGTCAGCTATATTATATAAATATGAAATCTTAAAAAATTTTAGTGATTTTGAAAGGCCCCCTAACTACTTACATCCCGAGCAACGCCGGGTACCCTGCTAGTTATATATAAGTATAAAGCAGTTTTAACAACTTATCAGATGCTAGTAATTGTACATTTCATTATAAATGAAAGTTTCTAATTGCAATTTTTACTGACAAGCAACTCCGAACGTTATTTCCTCCATTCCACTTTGTCGGAGTACCATCATCCACTGCCTTACACTCCGATTCGTAAAAAAGATGCCAAACTATTCGAGGTATACAATGATATAGCGGCACTGCTTTCGAGGAAACCACGCCTTTACTGTAATCGCCTTTAAATTCATCTTGTACAATCTGCCTTCACGTTCTCCGTTACCTATAATTAACATACGTTTCGCAAAATGCACAAGTTTTCCACCTTCAGCGAAGATTAATTTTATATCTTTTTCGGTAACTCTGGGAACATATATAAAATTTTTATTACAATATGATATGTGCAAGCAAAACATCTTCGACTGAACTAATTTCTTTTGACGGTTGTCCAATGTCCTGGTTTTCCGCAGTAGTTACTCTTCCCGTGTCGTCATTTTTTTCTGTTGCCTTTCATTTATCAAATGATCGGTAAGGCGGTCAAGGTTTTGCTCGTTTTTCTCAAGATGATCCATGTCCTTCAAACTTTGTGCAAGTGATTTTACTATCCAGTCAAAATAACCAACAGTAGATCTTTTTTGCCTTGGTGTGGACTAGGCGCAGAATCTTTTGATCCAAGCAAATAAAAAATAAAAAGATTTACCACAAGGTATACAAATAACTATTAGGATACCTTTTTATCCATACAATCTGCATTTGAATTTTTTAAATTTTACAGAAACAATTTTTCTAAAGGCCGGTTTCATGTTATATGGATAATGTGAATTATATGAGCTTGGCATCACTGAATGGAGAATTGAATGCACTTTAACCCATGGTACCCATTTTTAAAAGTAGGTGGATTGACCAAAAAGTAATCCGAATGTAATGCAACGGAGATGAATTGTACCAAAAGTACCTCAAATGTAATGCACAGAAGGTGATTTTTTTCTCGTGTTTATGGTTTTAAGTATATAAAGTATACTCCGATTGTAATGCACAAAGTGCCATTTGACCTAATTTTGGTTACAATGTAATGCAGTAGGGGGCAATTGGTCCCTGCCTAAGCCATACAATGTTAAACGTAAATAGAATTTTATATGTGCTTGGACCAAACTTTGGACTACTTACAAACCTCTACAGTGTGGTTTGTGGTGTGGACTTAGTCTACTCCGAAATCCTACAGGGTATTGACATTTATTCAACAACAAGGATTGTATGAGTATACTAAGGGACAATTTTCCCACATGTAATGAAATGTATTTTACTTGGTTTAACTTACATTGAATTACTTTTTATACCTTTCATGAACATGAAATGGTATTATAACTTTGGTCCGATGTTTGTAAGTATGAGAAGAAGAAGAGATAGACCCATCATTAAGTATACCGAAATGATCAGGGCGACGAGCTGAGTTGATTTAGCCATGTCCATCTGTCCGTCTGTATGTTTGAACGCAATCTAGTCCCTCAATTTTAGACATATCTCGATGAAATTTGGTTTGGAGCCGCCATTTTGTATTATATGAATCATTTGTCGGAACCAGTAAGATCGGACCAATACAACGCATAGCTCCCATACAATCGATTGTTCCGATAAACAGATTTTGGCCTATAACTCTTGCAATCAAAAAGCTAGGAGAGCGAACTTTTGCAGGTTTAGTACATATTATATTTGTAACGTGTGTAGTGAAAATCACCCACATCGGACCAACAAAACATATAGCTCCCATATAATCGATAGTTCCGATAAATGGGTTTTGGGCTATAAATTTTGTAGTTAAGAAGCTAGGAACGTAAAATTTTGCAAGGTTGGTACTTATTAAAAATGTGTTGTGTGTAATGAAAATCATACAGATCGGAGTAACATATATATATATAAATTAACAGTTCTGAAGAGTTTAGACCAATTGTAACTGAGAATCGGACACTTAAAAAAGATATGCGTATTCATGAAAGGTATAAAGCCTTCGACAAAGCCGAAGACAGCCCTTTCCTTACTTGTTTTCTGTATAATATAGTCACATACTACATAGATATATATCTAGTAGATATTATCAACTTAAGTTCCTGCCCACATTGTTTTGTTTTGGAGTTTGGTACGTTTTTTGAAAACACTGTTCTCGAAAATAACCATTACACTGCCAGCTGTTGCGGCGATTTGCTGTCCAAATTATTCAAATAAAAAAGGCGGTGGTTTATGGAATTTAATTTCCAATTTAAAAAATTCAATTTAATTAACAAATTTAACTTATACTAGCTATTACAAAATGCGCGGTAGCGGGCGGGGCGTAGTACAGCGAAAAGAGATGCGGTTGCTAGCAAACGATTCTGATAACTAACTAATTAACTGCATTGCTTAAGTTAAGAAAAGGTACATAGCATAAATAGGAAAAATGAGTATGCAAAAAACTAACATTACATTGATCAACTACCTTTACATTTGTGTGCATAAAAATAGCAGAACACTCTTCTGGAATAAAAATAGTAGAACTTTAGAATATGTTTAAATGAACTCAACATGCCGCCGCCCTTGAACTACCTTGCTATGTTCAAAAATTAAATTACATGTAAATTATGACAAAATTTAGCAAATTATTATACAATGCAAAATCTCAAAAGCGATGAATTTGATATTATATGTGTACGGATTCGTGGATCTTCTTCCGAGAACAGATCGGCCTTTGTCGGCAGGAGGCAAAGTTTCACAACTGGTCTTACCAGCTCCCCATTTGACGTTTTTAACGTAACTACTCTTACACGCCCATCTGTTCCAGGATGACATTTTACAACTCTCGCCAATGGCCACTTTGTCGGAGGCGTTGATTCGTTTGAAACGGCAACTACATCGCCTTGTGCGAGATTGCGAGAAGGACGAAACCATTTAGAACGGCGCTGTACTCTGACTAGGTATTCGTCCCTCCAGCGGTGCCAGAAATGCAGTCTCATGGCAGAAATCGCTTGCCATCTTTGATGAAGGTTTCCACAGAACCCTTGACCCTCAGGTTCTGGGATTGATTTGAGCGGTTCTCCAATGATAAAATGACCGGGAGTTAAGACTTCTAGATCATCAGCGGATGAGGAATTTTCGCAGAGTGGGCGAGAATTTACGCAAGCTTCTATATCTGTTAGTAGGGTGGAGAACTCTTCGAATGACAAAAGAGTTTCACCCAGTACTCGCTTGAGATGGTACTTAATTCGCTTAATACCAGTCTCCCAGTAACCTCCCATGTGAGGTGCAGACGGTGGGTTGAATCGCCACTCTATTTGCGAATCTGCGAAAAACAAACTTAGTTTTGGGTCAGCCATGCAATTTTGAAATGCAACGCGTAGCTCCCTTTCAGCGCCAACAAAATTTGTACCATTGTCGGATGAAATAACTTTACAATGTCCTCTGCGGCTTATAAATCTCTTGAAAGCATTGAGAAATCCAAGCGTTGACAAGTCGCTAACAAACTCTAAATGCATAGCACCAGTGCACATGCAGACGAATGAACAAATGTAGCCCTTAATAGATTTGGCTCCTCGACCGTGAGTAAACTTGTAGTTGTAGGGCCCAGCGAAATCAACCGCAGCGCGTGTAAAGCAATGAGCGTAGATGGTTCGACTTGCGGGTAAATCTCCCATGGATTGTGTGGCGAGATTGCGGTTCAATAAAGTGCATTTCACGCATTTGTGGTAAACATTGCGAATCAAGTTGCGGGCGCCAATAACCCAATAGCGGCGTTGTAACATTGTTTGCATAGTGCGGGGACCAGCGTGTAGCATAAAGTTGTGTATTTCCAGGACTATGAGTTTCGCAAGCTCAGAGTTCTTTGGCAGGATAATGGGGTGTTTTACGTCAGTGGCTACTTCAGCGTTCTTCAATCTGCCTCCAACTCGTAAGACACCTTTGTCATCAAGATACGGCTGCAAGCGCAAAAGACTGCTACGAAGCGGTACGGGCCGTTTTGCGCTGCAGAGAGAAATTTCATTGGGAAAATAAAAACGTTGCGTATACCTGACTAGGCGAAGCTCAGCTTCAGCTAACTCTTGGCCACTAGGAGGACCATAGACCTTAGCATCATTGAGTCGAGTACGGGCTCGAGCGTTGTGGAAAAACCTCAATACGTATGCGGTGACGCGGCGTAACTTGGAGTACGATGAAAACCTTGTAATCATGGTCCAATGCTCGGTTGGTGTAGTGATATGAGCAATCTTATTTCGAATGCCCAACTCAGTCGAATGCTGTTTTGGCGTTTGTTTCCATAACTGATCCGGACCCTTCAAGAACTCAGGGCCAGACCACCAAAGTTCATGCTTCAAAAGTTCGGACGGATTTATACCCCTAGAGGAGCAATCAGCTGGATTTAGCTCTGAGCGGACATGGTTCCAGCACTCAGGGGGCAGGATCTCCTGGATGTCGGCCACACGATTAGCAACGAAAGTAACCCATCGACTAGGGTGTGCTTGTAGCCAGGCCAACGTGATGGTCGAGTCCGTCCATGCGTACAGCGGATAGCGGGTGTTTTCGAAACTGTGCAAAATACTTCGGGCCAATTTCGCAGCTAAATGCGCAGCGCATAACTCAAGGCGCGGTAATGTCGTTGTTTTGAGAGGCGCCATGAAATTAAGGCGACGGTGATACTTCCGTCGACATGCAATGTGCGCGCGTATATAACAGCGGCGTAAGCGCGCTCCGAAGCGTCAGCGAAGATGTGCAATTCTGTAAATAACCCAGCCATTCCTAGGCCAAGCCAGCGATTTATTTGTAAGTTTGCAAGTAGTTTCAGCTGCGATCGATGATTTAACCAATTTGTTGCGATGGAGTCAGGGATACTGTCGTCCCAACTAATATTATCACGCCAAATTTCTTGGAATAACATTTTTGCCCTTATGGTCGCTGGGGCAAGCAATCCCAGCGGGTCAAACAATGTGCTGGCATCAGATAAAAAGGTTCTTTTGGTTAAAACGTTAGGCGGTTTTTTCATATTAATCGTGAAAGTCAAGAAATCTTCCTCAGGGTTCCAAACTAACCCTAGAGCGTAGACGTCTTCCCCCTCTACTAAGTAGTGCGAAATAGTGTTCGGCGCATTCGAAATACTTTCGCAAAGCTCCTTGCAATTTGACGCCCATTTGTGTAGCTCAAAACCACCTTGTTTGAGTATATCGGATATGTTACGTTGCAGAACGGTCAATTCTTCTTTGGTAGCAGTACCAGTGAGGAGATCGTCCATATAAAATCCCTTAACAACGACAGAAGCGGCGTTTTCATCAACGTTTGAATAACATTTTGCGGTTTGTTGTAGTGCTTTCACGGCGAGGTGGGATGCAGCAGCCACACCATACGTTACACGCACCATGCGATAGTCTTGTATGGGTAAAGACGGATCGCTTCTCCATACAATTCGATGCAAGTCTACATGTTTAGGCGACACGCAAACTTGCCGATACATTTTTGCTATGTCAGCGGTTACCGCGTACCGATACGTTCTGAAGCGCGTCAAAATTGAAAATAAATCTGGCTGCAACTGTGGGCCGACGAATAAGGCATCATTTAAGGAATTTCCCGAGGTGGATTTAGCAGACGCGTTAAAAACAACCCTTAACTTGGTCGTAAGGCTAGTTTAGAATTCAAATTATTTTATTTAAAAATTCTAAATTCATTGAGAGTCACAATGTAATATAAATTATAAAATTTTCTTTTTACAAACAAACAAAAACTAACTTTTTAAAAACATATTCAAAAAGAAACAAGTATATAAAAACAAAGTATTAATTCCCTACATATACTCCCCCTTTCAAAAAGAAACAAGAATTATAAAAAACTAAATGTAACACGCTTCTTTTCTCTAAGTTGAGGAATTGTAATATTTTGTTCGATAAATGCTGGTTTGATTCGATCAATTGAAACATTCTTGTCTGTATTATTTATTTGGATTTTGAAGAATTTTGGGTGTCTTTCAATAACTTGAAATGGTCCTTCATATGGTGATTGCAAGCCAAATTTCTTGTTATCAGCACGTACAAAAACGTGTTTACATGTGTGTAAATCTTTTGGCAAATATACATTATTTGAATTTTGATGATGTGAAATACCGGAACGAAAACACTTAAAATGATTTTTAATTTTTGAGAGAAAATCAGAAAAATTAAAATAGTCATTTGATTGAATAAGTATTTCTCCTGGAAGACGCAAGTTTTGACCATATACCATTTCTGCTGCAGTAGCTTTTATATCTTCTTTGAAGCAAGATCTCAAACCTAATAAAACAATCGGTAGTTCATCTGACCAATTAACAGAATTGTTTCTAGCCAAAAGTGATGCTTTCAATTGCCTATGTAAGCGCTCAATCATTCCATTCGCTTGCGGATGATATGCTGTGGTTTTGATCAATTCACAGCCAACCATTTTTGCTAACTCAGAAAAAACATTTGAAGTAAATTGAACGCCGCGATCACTAGTGATATAAGAAGGTACCCCGAAACGTGGTATGTATTCCTTAAAGAAAACTTTAGCAACGGATTCAGCTGTAATCTCTTTGAGAGAATATGCCTCAGGCCAACGCGTATTTCGATCAATAATTGTTAGAATATATCGATAACCATTTGAATTCGGTAAAGGTCCTACAATGTCTGTATGTATATGCTCAAATCGTCCTTTGGGTATAGGAATTGTAACAACAGGTGATTTGGTATGTCTGTGAATCTTTGATTTTTGGCAACCTATACACAATTTTACCCATTCGTTTATCTCCTTATTCATTGAAGGCCAAAAAAATTTAGACTTTATTAAATTTCGGGTAGCCCTAGTTCCTGGATGACTAATACAATGCAATTTTGAAAATACTTCCTTTCGAAGCTTTTGTGGTATATATGGTCTAGTTAAACCATTTGATTGCTCACAAATTATCTTAGAATTGTAAATAGGAATTTCAACTTCTACTAGATTATATATACAAGAAGAATTTTTGATAAGTTTATTTAAATATGTATCCTTTTGTTGCTCATCATATAGAATTTTAAAGTTAAACTCATTTTTGTCCAAAGGTTCAATTTCTGATATACGAGAGAGTGCATCTGCAACAATATTTTCATTACCAGATACATGCTGAATGTCACTAGTGAATTGAGAAATATACTCGAGGTGCCGGGTTTGACGTGGACTACGATCAACTTTTGAATCGAGAACATATATCAACGGCTTATGATCTGTGTAAATTGTAAATACCCGACCTTCCAAAAAATGCCTAAAATGTTTAATCGTTTGATACATTGCTAACAATTCTCGATCAAAAGTACTATACTTAGTTTCAGCAGAAGTTAATTTTTTTGAAAAGAACGCTAACGGCTCAAGTCCATTCTTCGTCAATTGTTGTAACACACCGCCAATAGCTACCTTTGATGCATCTACTGAAATTGAGAGTTTGGCTTTTTCGTCAAAATGATTAAGAAGAACTTTTGAGGCAAATGTCTCTTTAACTTTTTCAAAATTTTGTATGCATTCAGAAGTCCAAACAAGCAATTGATCTTTTCGCTTCAATGATAACGAAACCATTGTGTGGATAGGACTTAAAAATTCTGCCAACTTTGGAAAATATCTGTGGTAATAATTTACCATTCCTAAAAACTTTTGCATCTGCTTAGCGGTTTTTGGACGTTCAAAGTCACGTATGACTTTGACTTTATCATCTGCTGGTGTAATTCCGGCATTAGAAATACAATAACCTAAAAAATTAACTTGGGACAAACCAAACAAACATTTAGTCGGTTTGATGTTAAGACCATACTCATCTAATTTCGAAAATACTAATTGAAGATGTTGCATATGTTCTTCTTCATCTTTGCTAGCTACTAAAATGTCATCAAGATAAGCGAAAACGAAATCTAAATTTCCTAAAACTTCATTTATGAAACGTTGAAAAGTCTGTGCTGAATTACGAAGACCAAATGGCATTCTGACAAATTCATATAGACCAAACGGGGTAGTTATAGCTGTTTTAAATACATCTTCTTCAGCCATCGGTATCTGATGGTAAGCTCTAATCAAATCGATTTTTGAGAAAATTTGTTTATCACGTAAATTAATGTGTAAATCATGTATGTGTGGTAAAGGATATCTATCTGGTACTGTGACAAAGTTTAATCTACGATAATCACCACATGGTCGCCAATCATCTTGATCCTTTTTGGGAACAAGATGAAGTGGTGAAGCGACATTCGAATTAGATGATCGACATACACCAGATTTGACTAGAAAATCAAATTCCGTTTTTGCAACTTTAAATTTAACTGGGTCAAGACGTCTAGGTCTAGAAAATGGTAATTCCCCTTTACTAATTATTCTATGAACTGTGGAATGTTTAATCGGTTTGTTATAATCAGGCTCAGAAATTAAGGATGGATATCTTTTGAGCAACAAAGTATATTTGTTGTCTACTACAAAAAGTTTAGGCAAAGAAATATTTTCATAAGAAGAAATAGCATCTACTGATAATTTTGTAAGAGGATCTACTAAACGCTTATTTTTTAAATCAACAAGAATTCCAAATTTGGTCAAAAAATCTGCACCAATAATTGGTCTATTAATATCAGCAATAACAAAAACAAATGGAAATTCACGTCTTAGTTTCAAATTTACATTTAATAATTTCTTTCCGAATGTTTTTATTGTACTACCATTAGCTGCTGTTAAAAATAAATCTGAAGAACTTTTACACTTTTTGAATTTTGAGGAGGGTAAAACGGAAATTTCCGCACCACTATCAATTAAAAAATTAAGGTTGTTATCCTTATCAAAAACAAATAAGCGACGTGACAATTGATCACCAACCCCATTACTTGACGCCGCTGAAGCAATAGGAGAACCTAGTTTCCCTGACTAGATTGAGAAGAATTATTTGCTACATATGAACAAGGTTGTTCACATTTACGTGCCTTACTACCATACCTGTAATGATAGCGACATGACCAGTTTCGAGGTGTTGATCTTCTTTGAGAACGATTTCTGCTGAATGACCGAGACCTATGAGGAAAAGTTGAATTTTGAGCAGCCGACTGTCGCATTGCAGAAATTTCAACAGATAATCGAGAAAAATTTTCACACATAGTTGTAGTTAATTTTACTAAACTCTCAACTGCTCTTTCCAAATGTAATTCTGACTTATTGACAGTTACAGAACAAACTTCATCTCTACTCATAACCTCCCACATATCATCCGCAAGTTTAATTAAACTATTTATGTCTGAATTATTGCAGCTAGTAAGGGCAAGATTGATTCCTTTAGGCAGTTTTCTTAACCATAATTTCTTTAAAAGATCAGAACTTATGCTAGAACCTGCAGTTAAACTTAAAGTTCGATATAATTCTGATGGTCTTTTATCTCTTATATCAGAATTATAAAGAACCTGGTCAAGCCTTTTATTTTCACTTGGAGAAAAACGTTCAATTAAAATTCTTTTTAAAAAATCATATTTATTAACTGATGGAGGATTCTGAATAACATCCAGTACAGTTAATATAACTTCTTGTGGCAAAGAAATAATTAAATATTCGTATTTAGTATTATCTACAATTATTCCTTTGGCGGCAAATTGCGCTTCTGTATGTACAAACCAAGCTTGAGGGTAATCTGACCAAAAAGTTGGTAATTTAACTGAGGTAGCCGATATTTCAGAATTAGGAACTGTGTTTGTTTGTATTTGTGGTTGCATATTCTGAGATGTGGGTAAAATGTTTTGTGTATTATGACGTGATGTATCTTGATCCGAAAATGGATTACAAAAATCTATCAATGTCGATCGATCAACGGAAGAATCGCGTATTGGAGAACGAGTGATCATTTTGAAAGAGGAATTCACAATATTAAACTAATCTTCAATTAAATATTATACTAAATACTAATCTTCGATTAAATACATATATATATATATAAATAATAAAAATAAAAAGTAGATACAGCCCACCTCGATTTAGGTTTAAGGTTATAGGTCCGACATTGTGATTCGATTGAGGTTTAAGGTAATAGGTCCAACGTTGCGTTTTTGAAAGCTTTGTTGTTCTTGTAAGCTGTGTTGATGTTGTTGGAAAATTTTATTGTTGTTGTTGCAAGCTTTGTTGTTGTTGTTGGAAAATTTTGTTGTTGTTGTTGCAAGCTGGTTGGTGTTGATGAGGCGAAATTATCGTGCCGTTCGGTAGAATATTATAGGGCAATGCTTGACCATTTGATATGACCCAATATTTGCTCAACTCGTTAATATTATGATTTTGCGTTTGTTGTAAATGTTGCGTATCGTAAATATGTTGCTGTGGTGAGTGACGCTGCTATTGGTGTTGCTGAGATGGTGCCCTAGGCTGCTGGTATTGCTGTTGCAAATGCTATTTATGTAAGCAGGATTCGAACACAGGATTGGCAGGATCGCCACTTTTAGAATTCAAATTATTTTATTTAAAAATTCTAAATTCATTGAGAGTCACAATGTAATATAAATTATAAAATTTTCTTTTTACAAACAAACAAAAACTAACTTTTTAAAAACATATTCAAAAAGAAACAAGTATATAAAAACAAAGTATTAATTCCCTACACTAGACTCCTTAACGACTGGGTGATGCGGCATGTAAAAAGTATCATATGAATACTCTGGCGCGAGTTCCATATGCTTCATATCGATCAGCTCTTGCATGAAATCATTGTAGCCTTGTCGTAGTTTTTCATCTCTAAAAAGTCTTCTCTCGATTCGAAGTAGGTTTCGAACAGCGTTTCCACGCGAATCTCCAAGCGTAACATCGGGTTTTACCGGTAACTCGACTATGAATCGGCCGTCGTCTGCCCTGCGGTGCGTTGTTTCGAAAAGCTCTTCGCAGTAAAGCTCTTCTTGCGTGAGGTGGGTCTGTTGCGGTGCTTCTTCCAGCTCCCATAATCGTGTGAGTGATCTGTTTAACTGGACATCACAAACCAACGATTGTAAGCGAGGCGCAGAATCATCAGAGCTATTAATACTTCCAAACAGCGTCCACCCGAAGACGGTGCGTTGTGCCATAGGCGTACCGGGCGGACCTTTGACAAGCTCGGCCCAAATAAATTAGTCCATCACGTCCATACCGACAAGCATGTCGATACGGCCAGGCGTCATAAATTGTGGATCAGCAAGGAATAGCCCTTGCACATGCGGCCACGAGGCAACTGATAGTGCTTGTGTTGGCAGTTCGCTCGTGATTTTAGGCAAAATTAGCGTATTTATATCAAAACATTGGGTAGAGCAAAAAGATGATAAGGAAAGTAATACCTCACCTCTTGAACGGCCTCCTTGTGACGAGCCAATTCCCGTTATTAAGACTGCAGACGCCTTACGTTGTAGACCCAAACGCTGAACCAAGGCCTCTGTTACGAAAGATGCATGCGAGCCAGAATCGAATAACAAGCGAGCGGGTTGAAAGCGACCAGAGCAATCACGTACTTTAACAAGTGCAGTAGACAATAAAACAGTTCTTTCTTTAAGCGATGTATTAGAATTCGTATTTAAGCACGACGAAGTGCCTGCGGTAGCGGTGTATGCGGACGAACCACCAGAAGAAGTAGTAGCATTTGGTTGCGGTGCGGCGCTTGCGGTTAAAGAAGACGATGTGGCGGTAGATGCGTTATTGACCAAATGCGTACTAGTTGAACCATTATTTGCAGCGGTGGTATTGTGCAACAGTGTGTGATGGCGTTGATTGCAAACTCTACATGCGGACGTACTATTGCATTTTGCTCTAAAGTGGCCTGAGCTAAGGCAATTAGTACAAAGACGCGACTCTACGACAAATTTTGATTTCGAATTTGCGTCTAAATTACGGAATTTGTCGCAGATATATACTTTATGCGGTCCCTTACAATAAGTGCAGTTCTGATTCTGCACTACGTGGAAAACGTTGGTAGCTTTGCTCCCTGGCGTAGATTTACTCATTGGCGTAGTTTTAGTTTTGATCGGTACTGGCGCAGGCGCCGACGACGAAAGCATGGCAAGTGACCGGCATCTAGTCTCTAAAAATGTGGTTAATTGTTCAAAATTGGGGGCGTCATCACTGACAAGGGTCAGTTCCCACTGTTTTCGCGTCTCGAATGATAGCTTGTTAACAATTTCGTGCACCAGCCAATCATCCCAAAACTGCACTGGACGATTTAAAGCTTTTAGTTCGCGTATGTGCTGCTGATATGCGTCGAGCACCCTTTTAATTGCATCAGCGGTATCACCAGTTGCTTTCTTTATATCGGCCATAGCTCTGAGATGACTTTCTATAATTACCCGCATGACCTTATAACGCGATTGTAAAAGGTCCCAAGCCTCATCATAATTTGCGTCGCATATTTTAAAACCACTAATTATATTTAAAGCGTCACCCTTTAAACAACTACGCAGGTAGTGGAGTTTTTGTCCCTTTGACAATGCGGCATTACCGTCTACAAGCGACGTAAATGCATCAAAAAAACTAGTCCATTCTGTGGCATCACCAGCGAATGTAGGCAATTCCATTTTAGGAAGTCGAATTGAGGCCGACACAGTTGTTGGCGCGGGAGTTTGATGGGGTTCGACATTGCTTTTAATTTGGCGATTAAAATTGGTTAACGCAGTCGAGTACCACGTCTCACCTTGAATGCGAACATTTTGTTCTATTTCGAAATTTTCAGTGCCGCATGAGATCTCAACTGCATCTTGAGCCTCCTTAAATCGCACCCACTGCTCATTAAGCAATTGTAAATAGCTTTGAATGCCATCTTTGTCCATTAAAAATACACTATCAGTACTTTTGGCTAAATACCGCTTAAGGGAATTTAGTGCAGAATCGAGTGATTGTGAAACTTAAAGTTTTTTAGTTGCGAGAGTTATTTTGGATCCCTGATTTGCAAACCACACGTATATATGTACATATGTATATGTACGCGAGCAAAAAAAGTTACCAATAGAATTAAATATGCAGAAACTGTTCTTAAATTTTCAGCGAGTTGAGAGAAAATAATCGTTTTTGTAATTTTTACGTTTTGGTATGCAAAGGGCACTTGAAGGACACGATATTCTTCTAGAAACTTCTACGATCACTATAATGACCTTACCAAATGCGCGTACTGTAACTTCTTATGCAAATTATTGTTGCTATTTTTTCTTTTTAGCAAATGCACCCACAATCACTTTTAGTGCAAATTGTTGCTGTTAATGGTTTTTCCTAACCAAACCCGCTTCACTTAATTTTAATAATTTGAAGCACAATTATTAATTTAATAATATTTTGCAACAACGGCACTATGTTTTATTTGGTTTTTAGCTAATTCTCCGGTAGCACTTTGTTTTAATTTAGATTTTAATGCAATTTATAATTTGTATAATCTGTATTCACTACGCATATGTATGTAGGTATGTTTGTGCGTTACGCGGTGCTAATTAACTAGCGCGGGATTAGAACATTCGGCGACGAAGGACCAGAAAATGTTGCGGCGATTTGCTGTCCAAATTATTCAAATAAAAAAGGCGGTGGTTTATGGAATTCAATTTCCAATTTAAAAAATTCAATTTAATTAACAAATTTAACTTATACTAGCTATTACAAAATGCGCGGTAGCGGGCGGGGCGTAGTATAGCGAAAAGAGATGCGGTTGCTAGCAAACGATTCTGATAACTAACTAATTAACTGCATTGCTTAAGTTAAGAAAAGGTACATAGCATAAATAGGAAAAATCAGTATGCAAAAAAACTAACATTACATTGATCAACTACCTTTACATTTGTGTGCATAAAAATAGCAGAACACTCTTCTGGAATAAAAATAGTAGAACTTTAGAATATGTTTAAATGAACTCAACACCAGCCATGTGAATAGGTTCTACTTTTCTGCCTCATATATGCTTGTCGGGCTTGAAAAATATTAAATCAGCACTTAGTATTTATTAACAATTAAAAACTTCTCTTGGTTTCGCAATGTATGGAAGAGAAACCGTGCTCAAAAAATTAACCGTTATATTCATTTCTGCGATCGTTGTTTTTTTATACCTTTCATGAACATGAAATGGTATTATAACTTTGGTCCGATGTTTGTAAGTGTGAGAAGAAGAAGAGATAGACCCACCATTAAGTATACCGAAATGATCAGGACGACGAGCTGAGTTGATTTAGCCATGTCCGTCTGTCCGTCTGTCCGTCCGTCCGTCTGTCCGTCTGTCCGTCCGTCTGTTTGAACGCAAACTAGTCCCTCAGTTTTAGAGATATCTCGATGAAATTTTGCAAGCAGGCGCCATTTTGCACAGGATTAATCATTTGTCGGAACCAGCAAGATCGGACCGATAGAACGCATAGCTCCCATACAATCGATTGTTCCGATAAACGGGTTTTGGCCTATAACTCCTGCAATTAAAAAGCTATTAGAGCGAAATTTCGCTGGTTTAGTACATATTATATTTGTAACCTGTGTAGTGAAAATCACCCAGATCGGACCAATAAAACATATAGCTCCCATATAATCGATAGTTTCGATAAATGGGTTTTGAGCTATACATGTTGCAAATAGAAAGCTAGAAATGTAAAATTTTGCAGGTATAGTACTTATTATATATGTGATGTGTGTAGTGAAAATCATACAGATCGGACTTACATAACATATAGCTCCCATATTACCGATTGCTCCGATAAATGTGGTTTGGCTATGTATTTTTAAATTAACAGTTTTGGAGAGTTTGTAAGTAATTGTAAGTAAGGATCGGACACTTGGAAAAGTTGTGCGTATTCATGAAAGGTATAAAGCCTTCGGCACAGCCGAAGACACCCATTTCCTTACTTGTTTTCTTTTACGTTCGGTTAATTTTGGTTCATCTGATTAGGTTCGAAAGCTAAAAATTTAGTTCTCGCTCATTAGTCATAACAAGCGGAGGAAAAATCACAAAGTTTATAATTTGGAAAGTTGCTTTTTAATTTCCAACTAATATGGGTCGTGGTAAACAATTAAACGATTATGAAAAAGGTCAAATAAAAGCTCACTTCGAAAACGGCTTAAAACATTGAGAAATAGCTGAGAAAATTAGTCGCAGCCAAAATGTAGTTAGTAAGTTTTTGCGTACCGACCCTACTTATGGAAAAAATATGACAGGGGGTGTTAAATACGCGTATACGGAAAAAGAACGGAGACACATTATTAGGACTGCTTCGAACTCTCACTTGTCGGCAGTAAAAATTAAGGAAAATTGTGGTGTATAAGCAAGTATTTCAACGGTTAGACGCATAATTCGAAGAGCTGATAACCTAAAACGTCTTAAACTTAAGAAGAAGTCACCGCTTGATGCTAAACGTAAGGCCTCGAGGCTAAAGTTTGCTGAAGAGCACATGACTTGGAGCAATCAATGGCACACAGTTGTTTTCTCTGATGAGAAAAAGTTTAACTTGGACGGACCAGATGGTTTTCAGTATTATTATCATGATTTACGTAAAGAAGAACATTTTTTAAGTCGTAATCATAGTAGAGTGGGTAGTGTAATGGTATGGGGAGCCATATCCTTCTATAACACGTGTGAACTGCAATTTTTCACTTCAAAAATGAACGCAGTTACGTACAAATCTGCACTTCAAAAAGCATTTCCATTTTTTTCGGATATTTTTGGTAGAATTCAATGGACTTATCAGCATGATAACGCTCCTATACATACAGCCAGAATTGTAAAAGCGTGGATTTACTCCCAAAATGTAGAATTACTTGGGTGGCCACCATACTCTCCTGACTTAAACATTATGGAAAACATATGTATGGGGATTATTGTCACGAAAGGTGTACGAAGGTGGCAAACAATACGAAAACATTTCAACATTAACTTCATTAAAAATAAAGGAGGAAGTACTCATTATTAGAAAACAAATTTAAATGATGAAAATCTAACTTCCTGTTTCATAAATTCTTTCATTGAATTTGTATAATTTTTTTTTCAATCGATTTGAAGAGTTGAACCTATTCTCTTGAACCAAATTAACGAGTACTATACTTTAAAAAGGTTACGAAAATTACTTTAAATAAAAAACAATAAACCATTTTAAAAGTTTAAGTTCTTACATTTAATTGGTGATATACTGGGCGGAAAAAAATTATAGTTCTTCGTTTTTATTGTTGTTGGTCTATGAATTAGAGATGAAATGTTGTATCCAGAATCCTGAACCTATTCAGTTGGCCGGCAGTGTATGTGGTATCCATGGATTTGAGCTAACGTATTCTTGTGCTTTTCTATTCCAAAATGCTAGCTAAAGGCTGTGTTGCCAGTTTGAGAGATTTATCCCTTTTTTCGGATTTTCGATTGATCATGGCCAGTTGATTTGGCCAAATCTTGTACTAACTTATTTTTATACCCAGCGTACTAGTACTAGTACAAGGGTATATTAATTTTGTCCACATAACGGTACTATGTAAGGCGCAAAATAATCGAGTTAGATATAGAGTTCCATATATGAAAGTTCTTAGGTTGAAAAGAGGAATTGATTAAGGCATGTCCGTCCGTCCGTCCGTGTACACGATAACTTGAGTAAAAATTGAGATATTTGCACAAAATTTTGCATACAGGTTACTTTCTGGCCAAGGTAGGTTGCTATTGAAAATGGGCGAAATCGGATGATAACCACGCCCCCTTTTTCGATATCGAAAATTTCGAAAAACGTATAAAACGGGTTAATTCAATATCAGAAGCAGCTACAATGATAAAATTTGCAATATGTATTGATTTAGATGTTCTAAGGCCGATTTTATCAAATTTTTTGAGAAGGGGCGTGGCACCGCCCACATATATTTGAAGAAATTTTCAAATTTTGACTCTTAATAACTTCAGAACAGTTTATGCTAGTATAACGAAATTTTGTAGAGGGCATGCTATTGTTGTGTTAAATTCAGATATAGAAACTAAACGAAATCGCTTCTCGACCACGCCTACTTTTTCATAAAAGTGATATTGAAAAGAGGTGGAAATATTGAAAAGTCCATATCTAATTAACTGATACCGCTATAATAATATAATTTGGTACATACATCAATTTTCATATTCTTTACATTATTTTTGCAAAATTTTGGAAAGTGGGCGTGGCACCGCCCACTTATAAGTCAAGCAATTTTCAAATTCTACTGCTAATAACTTCAGAACGGTGTGAGATAGATTTACGAAACTAGGTACCAGGCATGTTATGTTTATGTAGAGTACTACCACAGAAAATAAGAAAAATCGGTGAGCGATCACACCCCTTTTTGGACTAAAGTTCTATAAACGAGAGTTAGGAAACCGGAATATGCAATATCTGTTTAACTGATAAAGATATAATGCTAAAATTTAGTACACTCATTCACTTGATGATGTTATTAGTGTTGTTTAAAGGGTTTTTGGTAATATTTTGGAAAATGGGCGTGGCACCGCCCACAAATGAATAAACAAAATATCAACATTTCACTATTAACAAGCCACTGTGAAAGTATCATAAAGATCTGCAATGAAAACTGATCTTCAAATAGGGACAAACAACATAATAAAATCCGTGGGCGTGCCACCACCCACTTTTTTAAAATTATGTAAATATTGATTAATGGACACATATATCCGTATATCAAAAATTTCACAAAATACGTTAAAAGTTATGCGCATGGCACGCCTTCTTTTCCAAAGTTAAAGCTTTATAAGCAAGGGGCGTGGCCGCGCCCACCAAATTCGCTATTGTTTAGGCTCGGAATAGATTGGTTTTTAAAATGGGCGAAATCGGATGAAAACCACGCCCCCTTTTTTTTGAAAACTAACGCTGGGTATTTAATGTTCGGTTCACCCGAACTTAGACTTCCTTACTTGTTTATATTGATATTAAAAGATTTATTAAATATGTTCTAAAAACTGTTAAAAGTTAATAAAAACAAAAAATATAAAATATTATGTTTACTTGGAGAATACAGACAAAGCTCCACATGACCTCTCAAAAACTATCCACACCATTTAAGAAATTGCTGTTTTTTCTGTCTAAAACCGGTTAAAATTTCCAAATCTGTTGATAATTACAAAAGTTACAGGTATTTAAGGCCTCATTATGTATGGCGAATGATAGCCCAGGCGAACGATTCGTCTGCTCATTTTCGTTCGCTGCATAGATTTTCTGTTGAATAACATCTAAGGTTCGTATAGGCTTGTTATAACATAGTGCATAGGGATAGCGACAAAGTTGACCAACCTCGAAAAAAGAAAATTAGTTTGAAGTATTAAACCAGACTTGTACCCTGTACCAGTTCGACAAACTGAGCTGAAAAATTTTTTTTTTTTAATTTGCAGACAGACAAAAAAAATTGTACTAACTTGCACATTTTGTCCGGACCCCTCTCCCCCCCTGGTTAAATCGCACTCATTCTATTTAATGATGTCAAGCTTATGCGTGTGATTGAAAATATAAGAAAAAATGTTTCAATAAATATTTGCACTACATTTTTTAATTCAGTTGCACAAAAATGCAGTAAAGCGTATTCGGAGCCAAAAGTGCTTATCCAAAAATGCTCATCGATTCATTTTCAAACTCTTTAAAAAACATCCTTTACCAATACTCACAATTTTCCTAAGTCTTCCAAGACTTCATTAATTGATCGTTAACGAAAATATGTACATAAAATTTTGTGTTCCTTCTAATGTTCTAAAGTTTTTTTATATTTTCGAAAAATGGGTACCAGGGGTTAAAGTGCATTCAATTCTCCATTCAAGTTCATATAAATCGCTTTATTCATATTACATGAAAGCGGCCTTCAAAAAAATTGTTTCAGTAAAATTTTACATTCAAATTCACTAAAGTACAATAAAGTGCATCATGGGTCGAAAGTTTTTACCCAACAAATTTCCACCGATTACTTTTGAACAATATTATTTATATGCATTTTTTACATGAGCTAACATAATAAAAAGTTATGAGCAATTTTCTGAGAGTATCTTGTTTTAGCCCATTTTTAGCCTTTAGGTCAGTGATGCCCACGCGCATACAACGATATCTTGCGCTTGGCTTAGTATGTGAGAGAACTCTCTACACCCAAAAATTTCACCAAAATTTTTGTTAGAAAAAACTTGAGAGGATATTCAAATTTTGTAATATCTCCCGTGACACCTGCAAAACCACGTAAGTATTTAGGGAAATAACAGTGACTTACTTGCTTTTGTAGGTGTAACGAGAGAACTACTTACATACGTGGTTTTGTTGAGGCACGAGAGAATTTTTCCTATGTTGCAAAAGGAAATGAAATTGTTACCGGTAAGAATAAGTGATAATAAGTAATGGAAATTAGAGCTAGGTAGTAATCATTACTTTAGGAATTAAATTACTCTCAATTCCTTTGCCCCACGCAAAAAGGGATTTATTTCATTTCAATTCCTCAAAAAGAAATACCAAATGTAAAGTTCTCATTTTGAGGCTCAAGTACAAAAAAATTTTTTTTTGGAATTGAAAAAAAAATAATTTTCGCAAATGGAAATTCTTCTCAAATACTTTCGAAAGGAATTGAAAATGTAATTGAAATTTTTTCAATTACATTAGAAGAAATCCCAAATGTAATTTCAAATTTCCCATTCCTTAAAGGAATTGCAAAAGTAATTGAAAAACTGATAAATGTTTATTTGCTTATTAAATTTGTTGCTGCTTAATATAATAATTATTTAATATTTTCTTTTTTAGTTTCTTGGTGGATGTGGGACATAAGCACAGCTAGAAGATACCCGTGACAACTTTGAGTTCTCCAGGTGGTGTAATTTTCATTCGGCGACCACATACATGGATCTCCAGAGTGTATTTCTGGAATGGAAGGTTTGTCAGAAAATATTCATCTATATTGCAGGTGCCTTTCGGAGTGGACAAGAGACTCTATATCCCCCAAATTTGTGGAAATAAATTAGAAGCAGCACAGTACAAATTGGTAGAGAATCTCTTTCTTAACTATGGCGCTGGAGCTTTGTTGTAGACGACCATTGTCTGGCAGGGGTCTCCTTCCGTTGGAAGTTGTTAGGTGTTGAAGGCGTCAAGCAAAATATATCAAAATATCATGTCGTGGTCAGCCCTTATTTGCTTTATATCTTTCGTCATAGGACTTCCTGTCCTCGTATTTCTTCAGGTCCATCAGCGCAAGGACGCGGATAAATCATATATTGAAGAGCCTGCCTTATCGGAGATTAGCGAAAAATTACAAGTTAAACTTTCCCTCGACGGATAAAGGTCACGTTCTATAAGTCGTCCTTCAATCCCTCCATGATATACCTGCAAGAAATCGTGGACGCTTCCAATATCCAATATCATATGAGCCTTCTAGTGATAAAGATAGAGGTCCTCATATTTTTGTTGTTTAAATGATGAATTCAAAGTAAATTTACTCATCAGATAAAACCCTTCACATGCCTTTTGCTACAAAGGGAAGAGGCGGCTCAACTTGGCTGGCAAAATCAGGACAGCTTTATCCTCCCTGGTGTTTTCGAGTATGGGTCATTATCGCTTGGAAGGGATCCCTTTTTGAAAAATATTGCCCGAAAATTCGATTGAAATATGTTTTTATGCAAGAACTAACATTTCGCTTTTCAATTACTTTTACAATTCCTTTGGGGAATGTAATTGGAAATTCGAGAGTACTTTTGGAATTCCTTGTAATGTATGTATATGGAAAAACATTTTCAATTCCTTTCGAAAGTATTTGGGAAGAAATTACCTTTGCGCAAAGTATTGTTTTTCAATTCCAAAAAAAAATTATTTTGTACTTGAGCCTCAAAATGAGAACTTTACATTTGGTATTTTTTTTAAGGAATTGAAATGTAATTAATTCCTTTTGTGTGGAGCAAAGGAATTGATTACATTTCCCAATTCCTGAGGAATGGAATTATAATTGTAATGGAATTGAATTTACCCAGCTCTGATGGAAATATTATTTAAGTAAAATTTTAAGAAAGTAAATTTGTTTCAATAATTGATTATTATTTGAAGAGAAAGTATAAGTAGTTGCATATATTCAACTGCTGAATATTATAGAAATAAATCAAAGTAGCACATACTTAAGCTTGCGACGTTTCGCACGCAGCAGTCATCAATCAACTAATTGAAAACCATACCTGCCTTCTCGCAGTGCAGTGCATGGAGAGCGGTCGCTATGTACGTGTACACTGGTCGGCGAGAAAGCTTTCAAATTCTCCGCACGCGGGCTAGGATTTGAGCGACGATGCTTTAGGTCCTGAGGGCCTGGGATTTTCTCACTGGAGGTGTCCTTTTTTTACTGCATACCTTATTTTTTTTCCTCAAGCCATCCGAAAATGCGTGGGAAGCGAATATATAGATATGCCGGTTTTTTTCATATACTTAACGGGTCCTGTAATGTACGTCTAACCATGCACAATTTCAATAAAAATGTATTTTGAATCTTCGCATTGGTTATGAGCGCTGCATAGGCTTATTTACATATAATGCTGCATTTATTTGTAAAATTTATTAAAGTTTTCTGTATAAAGCCATCGCTGTCAACTCTTGTACATGCATTAGTAGCGCAGGTGGAAAGCGTCTCGGTTACGACGCTTACATTCCAAGGTTCGAAGCCAGTTTACAGATAACTATTTTTGTATTTTTCTAGTTTAATTTAATTTGTTTTAAAATATGTACAAAGTATGTATATGAAAACTTCGTATCATTTTTTTAAATTTATTTTATTTTAAACCCAATATATTTGTGTGTATGACCTCTGTCATGAAGTGCAACTCTCAAATTTTTATAAAAAAAATCACCAGAAAACATTATAACTTTTCAAGAAATTAAATTTTTTTCTCAATCGTATTCGACTTAAGGTAAACCCATATGTAGCCCATATGAACTTATAGCATAATAATTACTAGGATCGCCCGTGGTCGAAATTTGACCAACTTAAGTATATGCATGTTAAATGAATATGTATGTAAAATGAATAAGTTTTAAAATCTATAAGCTTACAGGATTGTCCATATGCGTGAACGTGTAAGTAAAAGAAATGAGGACAAACAAGTAAGGAAGTCTAAGTTCGGGTGAACCGAACATTAAATACCCAGCGTTAGTTTTCAAAAAAATGGGGCGTGGTTTTCATCCGATTTCGCCCATTTTAAAAACCAATCTATTCCGAGCCTAAACAATAGCGAATTTGGTGGGCGCGGCCACGCCCCTTGCTTATAAAGCTTTAACTTTGGAAAAGAAGGCGTGCCATGCGCATAACTTTTAACGTATTTTGTGAAATTTTTGATATACGGATATATGTGTCCATTAATCAATATTTACATAATTTTAAAAAAGTGGGTGGTGGCACGCCCACGGATTTTATTATGTTGCTTGTCCCTATTTGAAGATCAGTTTTCATTGCAGATCTTTATGATACTTTCACAGTGGCTTGTTAATAGTGAAATGTTGATATTTTGTTTATTCACTTGTGGGCGGTGCCACGCCCATTTTCCAAAATATTACCAAAAACCCTTTAAACAACACTAATAACATCATCAAGTGAATGAGTGTACTAAATTTTAGCATTATATCTTTATCAGTTAAACAGATATTGCATATTCCGGTTTCCTAACTCTCGTTTATAGAACTTTAGTCCAAAAAGGGGTGTGATCGCTCACCGATTTTTCTTATTTTCTGTGGTAGTACTCTACATAAACATAACATGCCTGGTACCTAGTTTCGTAAATCTGTCTCACACCGTTCTGAAGTTATTAGCAGTCGAATTTGAAAATTGCTTGACTTATAAGTGGGCGGTGCCACTCCCACTTTCCAAAATTTTGCAAAAATAATGTAAAGAATATGAAAATTGATGTATGTACCAAATTATATTATTACTAGCAGACCCGGCAGACGTTGTTCTGCCTGACCAGTGACTTCCCTAGAAATACATTTTCAAATATTTTTCTTTAACTTTTAACATTCCATTTATTGCAGTGCTTTAGGATATACAATGTTTCTGGCTTTAGAGTCTTTGGTATAAACAAATAAATTTTTTGGATGTCCAACTCAAAAAACGGATCTTTTGAACTCAATGGGTATGACAAAAACCATTATGCGCTGCTGAGCAGATGTATAGTTAGTACTTATTTAATTATATCCTATATCTACCTATAATACTCTGGATATGTA
Organism: Sphenella marginata; assembly: GCA_951509765.1. Lineage (NCBI taxonomy): Eukaryota > Metazoa > Arthropoda > Insecta > Diptera > Tephritidae > Sphenella > Sphenella marginata. The sequence continues at coordinate 34,251,654 of OX608080.1, read as the reverse complement.
TGAACGGCAATAACAAACAAAAAAAATTAAGTGCTTTGATTAAGATTTAAGAACGTTAAAATGTCACTAAAGCAAATACATTCAGGGATATAACGAATTGAAATATTACTTAGCTTGTGGTCCTGGAACTGCCCACTTCTCCAAAGAATTTACAAATGTAGCCTATGTATGTCGTACCCAACGAAGATTTTAACGTATTGGAAAAGTTTAAAACAGATCAACCATAAACTTTGGACATTATTGAAGTACAAACAAAGCACTGAATACAAAAAATGTGGGCGTGGCACGGCCCACATTTCCCAAATTATATAATTCTTGACCAAGGGACACACATATCCAAAAATCATTAGCTTAGACCAAAAATATTCAAAGTTATGATGATTTAAATTTTATATAGCCTGGGGGCGTGGCACAACAATCTTCTGAACCAATTTTGAAATTTAGAGAAGATCGACCATAAACTTTGAACTTATTGAAGTACAAACAAAACACAAAAAATGTGGGCGTGGGACCGCCCACTTTTCCCAAATTATATCCACCTTGACTAAAGGACACACATATCCAAAAATCTTTAATTTAGACCTAATATGTTCAGAGTTATGAAGAATTTAAATTTTATATAGCCTGGGGGCGTGGCACCGCCTACTTTTCCAAAAATTGATATAGCCCAAATCGTACACAACAATCTTCTGAACCAATCTTGAAAGTTTAAAAGAGATCGACCATAAACTTTGGACATTATTGAAGTACAAACAAAACACAAAAAATGTGTACGTGGTACCGCCCACTTTTCCAAAATTACATAAATCTTGACCAAAGGACACACATATCCAGAAATCATTAATTTAGACCAAATATGTTCAGAGCTATGAAGAATTTAAATTTTATATAGCCTTGGGGCGTGGCACCGCCTACTTTTCCAAAAATTGATATAGCCTAAATCGTACACAACAATTTTCTTAACCAATCTTGAAAGTTTAAAGAGATCGACCATAAACTTTGGACATTATTGAAGTACAAACAAAACACAAAAAATGTGGGCGTGGCACCGCCCACTTTTCCAAAATTACATAAATCTTGACTAAAGGACACACATATCCAGAAATCATTAATTTAGACCAAATAAGTTCAGAGCTATGAAGAATTTAAATTTTATATAGCCTGGGGGCGTGGCACCGCCTACTTTTCCAAAAATTGATATAGCCTAAATCGTACACAACAATCTTCTGAACCAATCTTGAAAGTTTAAAAGAGATGGACCATAAACTTTGGACATTATTGAAGTACAAACAAAACACAAAAAATGTGGGCGTGGCACCGCCCACTTTTCCAAAATTACATAAATCTTGACCAAAGGACACACATATCCAAAAATTATTAATTTAGACCAAATATGTTCAGAGCTATGAAGAATTTAAATTTTATATAGCCTGGGGGCGTGGCACCGCCTACTTTTCCAAAAATTGATATAGCCTGAATCGTACACAACAATTTTCTTAACCAATCTTGAAAGTTTAAAAGAGATCGGCCATAAACTTTGGACATTATTGAAGTACAAACAAAACACAAAAAATGTGGGCGTGGCACCGCCCACTTTTCCAAAATGACATAAATCTTGACCAAAGTACACACATATCCAAAAATCATTAATTTAGACCAAATATGTTCAGAGTTATGAAGAATTGTAGTTTTATATAGCCTGGGGGCGTGGCACCGCCCACTTTTCCAAAAATTAATATAGCCTATGCTTTAACCCATGATCTCAAGAATATACTGTGAAAATTTCATAAAAATCGGTTGAGTACTTTGGACGCCCATAAAGGACACACAGACACACAGACACACAGACACACATTCATTTTTATTTATAAGATAGCGGTATCAGTTAATTAGATATGGACTTTTCAATATTTCCACCTCTTTTCAATATAACTTTTATGAAAAAGTAGGCGTGGTCGAGAAGCGATTTCGTTTAGTTTCTATATCTGAATTTAAAACAACAATAGCATGCCCTCTACAAAATTTCGTTATACTAGCATAAACTGTTCTGATGTTATTAAGAGTCAAAATTTGAAAATTTCTTCAAATATATGTGGGCGGTGCCACGCCCCTTCTCAAAAAATTTGATAAAATCGGCCTTAGAACATCTAAATCAATACATATTGCAAATTTTATCATTGTAGCTGCTTCTGATATTGAATTAACCCGTTTTATACGTTTTTCGAAATTTTCGATATCGAAAAAGGGGGCGTGGTTATCATCCGATTTCGCCCATTTTCAATAGCGACCTACCTTGGCCAGAAAGTAACCTGTATGCAAAATTTTGTGCAAATATCTAAATTTTTACTCAAGTTATCGTGTACACGGACGGACAGACGGACATACGGACGGACGGACATGCCTTAATCAATTCCTCTTTTCAACCTAAGAACTTTCATATATGGAACTCTATATCTAACTCGATTATTTTGCGCCGTTACATAGTACCGTTATGTGGACAAAATTAATATACCCTTGTACTAGTACTAGTACTCTGGGTATAAAAATTTGAAAATTTGATAAGTGTTTTCGTAAGTTGTTTCACGTATATTAGTAAGTCAAATAAATGAAGGCTAAGTTACATAAAACTTGGTTGGCGAAAATCCTCAGACTGAACCCTCCAAGAGGGTGCCGACTAGTAATGGATACCACAGTGTTCTGTACAGGCTGGTACTTCAGTACTCTCCCGTACGGAAGGTATCCAGCTAAGGTCAGATATCACGACTCTACGTCTTAGCTCTTTTAATAGCTCTGGCGTATTGAGGTGATTTCTGACTATGGTCGTGAGGTAAGGGTCTGGATCAAGTTGTCATGCGTTGAACCGTGCCGAGGATCAGCCTGGCTGGGGGCCCCTTTAAATAGCCCAGTCGCTTACGGTGCCCTCTGGGATCATGGCCAATCCCAGTTGTAACCTTTGGCCTTACCCCGGGTATGCGGATCTCTGCTCGGGGCGGACGACCCTCATTCTCCGCTATTCGTGGGACCACAAAAATGTATAAAACAATAATAATAATAATAAGAACAAAAAAAATAAGGAGGCCGACACTCCAACAAAGTCGGAGGGGAGAACCCCCACAGGTTACGGCGCTCGTGTGATGCAGGGCGCCTCTACCAGCCGCGCTGCGGCGGACAGGGAGAGAGCACGCAGACTCCAGGCGATGCCGGAGTCTGGTTCTAGGGGTAATCTGGCCGTTGCGGGTGAGGGAGGGGCGACCAAGAGAGCTGAGACCGCCGGCGTAGGCGTACCCAGTAAGCGGCTCGGTACTGGGGTAAACGTCGAGGCCGGTGCGCTCGCCTCGAGGCACCCCCTTCCCCAGTCGTCCGGTAGAAGAAAAGGGAACCGAGAAACGCAACAGGTCCATGGAAGCTGGGTCAAGCGCCTCTAACCCTAAAAGGGCTAGAGTTCTAGGCCCCACGTTTGCAGAGGTTGCTAAAGGCAGCATACTTCTGGGGGTCTTTGACTCGAACCCCATTGGGGAGAGGCGTTTCCGGTGTCACTGGGACTGAGATGGCTACCCACTCGGTCAGCGTCTTGGCCGAATTTCCTGGTCCTATCCCCTCCTGGAAAGAAGTGTTGTGGTTCCAGAGTTCGGTTAAGGTGGTGGCCTGTGGGGATTCAAGGTCGGCTGCCATGTATAATAGGGCAGTGAGTTTGATGGAGGCGGTCTACCCTGGTGCGACTATCAGGGCGGTGGATCTCAGCGAGATCCCATGTAGACCGAGGGCTAGGGTTTGGATACCATCCAAACCAGAGGAGCCAGAAAAGGTCATAGAGGTGTTCAGGGCCTTTAATCCGGACCTTCCGACCACCAATTGGAGGGTCCTCAGACTGGAGTCTAGCTCCAAAGCTACGCGTCAGGCGGTCCTGATGCTGAATAAGGAGTCGGTCCCTATCCTGGAAAAGTCGAATTGGATGGTGAATTTCGGCTTCGTCCAGGTTAGGGTCCGCGTGTACTCCAACGACCTAAGGTCAGTGCAGGACCTGGAGGAGGAGCTGCAGAAGGACGACAGCGGGGGGGTGGTTGAGGATGTCGAACCTAGCCGGGCCGATCCGATGGACGGTACGGAACAGGACGACGCAGCATCGACCCTCTCATTAGGTTCTTCTCCGGGCTTCGGGAGATTATGCGAGGCGCACTCGGGGGATGAGCCGATGTCTGATGAAGACATTGGCAATGTCACGGTGGTGGAGAGGTGTAGCAACCCTGATGGTGCGGGTGCTACAGATTAATCTCCACCACAGTAAAGCAGCGGCGGCTGCGTTGCTTCTCCTTTTGGGATCAAAGGGGGCAGCGGAGATAGCCCTCATCCAGGAGCCATGGGTGGTCGGGCACAACATTTGCGGGCTGAAGGCCGCAGGGTTTACACTGGTAAGTGGAGCCACAGTAGGGAAACCTAGGGCATGTATCCTATTGAAGTCTAATATACATGCCTTATTTCTTCCTCAATTTAGCGACGAGGATACGACATCCGTGCAGATAGAGGTCAATGGAACGGCATGTACATTGACCTCGACGTATATGGCGCACGACAAACCAGCTCCTACGCAGGCGGTTCGCAGTGTCGTGGAGCTAGCAAAGGGGCACGTCATCGTTGGAGGCGACGCCAACGCACACAACCCGGCGTGGGGCAGTACCGGCGTGAACGAGAGAGGTGAGTCACTTTTCGTCTTTATACTACAGTATAACATATGTATATGTAATAGAGGCCAGGAGCCTACGTTTGTTACCAAAAGTAGAAGGGAGGTTCTGGACGTTACGCTTTGTTCGAGAGGTGCGTAAGGTATGGTTGGAAATTGGATGGTTTACGATGAGCACTCCTTCTCCGACCATCGCTATATTCGCTTCGATCTGGAAGGTGTACCGTCCATATCCCCCCCGTATAGAAATTTTAAGGATGCCAATTGGCAAACGTATAGAGAGGAACTGGACAAGTACCTTTCCGACTATTATCCCTATGATCCCAGGGACATTCTAGAATTAGATTAGAAAAGTTTACTAACGCTTGTCACCTGGCTTTGGATAAAGCCTGTCCCATTAAAAGGGCTAGGGGTAAGCAAAAACCACCCTGGTGGAACCCCGATTTAGATAGGTATAGGAAGCTTTGTAGACAAGCTTTTCATAGTGCTAAGGCCTCGGGAGAGGCTTCAAAGTGGGATGCGTATAAGGAGCACCTGAGAAAGTACAAAGGAGTACTAAGGAAATCTAAGAGAACCTCCTGGAGAGATTTCTGTAGTGGTATAGAGTCTGTGTCGGAGGGTTCTAGGTTACGGAAATTCCTATCAAAATCACCTCGTGGTGGACCGGGGTGTTTGAAAAGGCTGGATGGGACTTTGACGAATACGGGGAAGGAAACGTTGCAACTCCTCCTTGATACTCACTTTCCAGACGCGGAAAACGATAGTAGGTACCTAACTAATACAGGACAGGGAGCATTTGACCTAGGGTGGGCCATTCGGTCATATAAGCCTTTCAAAGCATCGGGGCTTGACGGTATAGCACCAATACAGCTCCAGAAGTCCATTGTACAGTGTATACCGTGGCTGCGGGCTATCTATATGGGAGTGCTGACCTTTTGTTACATTCCTAACACCTGGAAGAGTTTCAGCGTAATCTTTATACCTAAGGCGGGTAGAATATCTCACGTTGGCCCGAAAGATTTCAGACCAATTAGTCTGGCGTCATTCCAACTCAAGGTTCTGGAGCGGCTCAGAAATTAGAGAACAAAATCATGCTCTCTCAGCATGCTTATATGAAAGGTAGATCCTCAGAAACAGCGTTGCATGAAATTGTTACGCACATCGAAAAATCTTTGGCCGATAAAGAATTTACACTAGTAGCCTTCTTGGATATTGAGGGGGCTTTTAATAATGACACGAAGGATGCCATCACGGAAGCTCTGACGACCTTGGATATTGAAACCTTGTTAGTGTCTCTTGTGAACCAAATGCTGACGAGCAGGAGGGTGCAAGCTGTTCTAGCAGGGGTGACGGTAGGTAAGGTCGTCAGCAGAGGCACACCGCAAGGTGGGATCTTCTCTCCTCTTCTATGGGTAGGTACAGTAAATGGACTGCTGGAGACCCTGGCGGTGGAGGGGGAGTCCAAGGTCACTGCGTACCCGGATGACCTTGCGGTGGTGGTAAGTGGTAAATACCCACAAACGCTTTGTGACATCATGCAGAGAAACCTTAGTTTAGTGGAAAGGTGGGCCGGTGGTAAAGGTCTAGGTGTTAACCCGGCCAAAACATAGCTGGTCCTGTTTACTAGGAAATACAAAATTCCGACGCTGCAGCTACCAGTGTTAGGTAATGTCACCCTCAAACTTGGCACCGGCGATTCCGCTAAGTTCCTGGGTGTCATTATCGATAAAAAACCTCTCATGGAAAGAGAATATCCAGGAGCGTGCTAAAAAAGCTTTAGTGGCCCTATACGCTTGTAGGGGGGCCGTAGGGCAAAAATGGGGGTTGACCCCCAAAGTTACACTTCTGCTCTACACCGCTGTGGTTGTATGGAGTCCTAGTCTGGTGGACGGGACTGGAGAGAAACTCCAATACTATCCTAATGCAAAGAGTGCAGAGAAGCGCGCTCATATGTGTCAGCGGGGCGTTACGCACAACAGCGGCGGACGCACTAAATGCAATTTTGAATATTTTGCCGATTGATCTAAGCGGTAAACTAGCTGCGGCATGTTCCGCATTGCGACTCAGGAATCTACCAGGGGATCCCCTGGTAAGGGTCATTCTTCTATCCTTGACGATCTGCCCGTGTACAGCTCTGACTACTGTACACCGAAGTACTCTTTTGGGAAAAAATTCTATATTACAATTCCGGATAGAGAATACTGGGACATCGGGCCGTCCCTGGAAAATGGCTCAATCCATCTGTATACAGATGGCTCAAAACTCGACGATAAGGTGGGAGGAGGGGTATGGGCTCCTCAGCTGGGCCTAAATCTTAGCTTTAGGCTGCCTGACCACTGTAGCGTCTTTCAGGAGGAAGTGGCCGCGATACAGGAAGCTGTAGAGTACCTGAAGACATTGGATATCAATAACGGTGATGTCGGAAGACTTACTCAAGCTCAGAAGAGAAGAGCTCTCTCTGCTTATGGGGCTTCTAACGGGGCATATAGGTTTAGGCAGACATGCAGAAAGGTTGGGTATCCCCTTTAACGACTTCTGCAGAAGCTGCAGAGACGAGGAGGAGCCTGAAACGGTGAGGCACCTATTTTGTGAATGCCCCACTCTGTGGGGTAAGAGGTTGAAGTATCTGGGGTCGGGTATTCTCCGGCATCTCGGCGAACTAGTATATATTAAGCCAAAGGACATTCTGCGCTTCGCGGATTCCGTAAAGTGGTTCGAGTGGGGGGTCGTTTAAAGATCCATGTGGTATCACAACGGGACCTCCGGGGCCTATGTGTGCTAGCCCTTATGCTAGCAGCCACTGTAACCTACCTACCTACATAAAACTTCGAAGTTGTCATTTGCATACAAAGTTTCTTTACGTTAAACAAACTTTGTATGGAAATGACAACTTCAAAGTTTTATGTAATTGAGCCATGAGTAGTGAAGCTGGATTTCTTAGATTTCAAATGATGTTATACAGGATTTAGCACATTTTGTTAATTTGTTTGCCATACAAATAAAAGCAAGTGGCAGCTACTGGTTTACTGCATATGAATGAGAGCAGAGGGGTGGGTGTGGTTTTCGTAGTTTTTAAAAAGTTCGAAATTTTGCGAGGTGGTGATGCCACTCAAAATTTTCACACATTAGAGTGGTGCAGTAAAGTAGTACAACAGAGTTAGGGTATTAATACATACTACGATCGCCCGAGGTCGAAATTCGACCAACTTAATTATTGGATTTCTTAGGCTTCAAATGATGTTATACAGGATTTAGCACATTTTCTTAATTCTTTTGGCACACAAATAAAAGAAAGTGGCAGCTACCGGTTTGATGCATATGAATGAGAGCAGAGAGGTGGGTGTGGGCTTTAAAAACTGCGAAATTTTGCGAGGTGGTGATGCCACTCAAAATTTTCACACATTAGGGTTACTGTAGTACATTTACATGACATCATATTCTCGACTTGATGTAAAAACAATTAAAAGACCAAATAAAAATAATCCACAAGAAGAATCAAGGTTTTTCATATTTTTTTTTAATTACAGCCAAAAAACATCGGAAGCTTACTTTTGTGCCACCCTGTACAACAGAGTTAGGGTATTAATAGAGATATTGCTGAAATTTTTCCTAAGCTAGTAAGGCTACAGATTATTGTCAACCACATTTGAAAGCTAATAACTCCTGCTTTACATTTCTTTGCATGAATTTTGATATTTTTCCTTTTTCTTTTCTATTTTTGAAAATTCCTCTTTTTATTCTATATAACTAACTATGAAATATACTTTTCTAATATTTTATTCTAGTAGCCTACTACTTTTTTAGTCTCTTTTAGATGGAATAAATTGGCCACATTTGTTAGAGCATGTCCTATGAAGACACTAATTGTAAGCTTTTTATACCAAAATGGGTATAAATGCTTACTACCTGCAGGACACCTGACTTCGATTCTCGGTAAAGACAAAAATGAAAATTGTTTTTTTTTTATTCTTTTAAAGCAAGGAAAATTAAAATGAGGCCAGCAATTACTTATACTTTCCACCGTCTAATTACAGCTTTGCTCTTAATGAGACAATTGGTAATATTTTTCTGGCCAATCTTCAACTGTATGAAAAATATATGTTTATGAAATATTTTTCCATTTAACCCCCTAAAAATTTCATAAGCAAATTAAACTTTTAAAAAATCGAGAAAATCTTAGAATATAAAATAATCAAAGTAAAAATGTGTTTTTCGTAAAAAAAGTAAAGTTACCGGCCGATTCTGTGTTTTTGATAAATTTGTCAATCTTGAATTTTGCGTCAAAACCAATTTTTTTTACTCAAAAAATGTTTTTGTTTACTTGTGACGTTATAGTCTATTTCCTTTCATAAGGAAACATGCACCAACTGAAGTGATTAGATTTCGACTTGTAGTAAGGCTACAGATTATTTTCAACAACATTTGAAAGCTAATAACTCCTGCTTTACATTTCATTGCATGGATTTTGATATTTTTCCATTTTATACCTTTCATGAACATGAAATGGTATTATAACTTTGGTCCGATGTTTGTAAGTATGAGAAGAAGAAGAGATAGACCCACCATTAAGTATAGCGAAATGATCAGGGCGACGAGCTGAGTTGATTTAGCCATGTCCGTCTGTCCGTCCGTCCGTCCGTCTGCTTGAACGCAAACTAGTCCATCAGTTTTAGAGATATCTCGATGAAATTTTGCAAGCAGGCGCCATTACTGACGTAACCAGTAGGCGCAAATTAAACGTGGCTTTTAATGGTATTGCAAGATATATATTTGGCATACGTCGATTTGACCGAATATCTCATTACTCCAAACTTATTTTTGGTGTTACCTTCGAGAATCTTTTGAATTGTAAAACTGTAATTTACCTTCATAGAATAATATACACACAACAGCCGCATTATCTTTATCAAAAATTAAACTTCTTCAGGTCAGAAAGAGGAAACCGTATTATTCAAATAGAACATAACACTGCTTTTTCAGATCAACATTTCTATATAAACGCTATACGAATTTGGAATCGATTACCCCCTTACTTGCAATTAGTCAGCAACGCAATGCAATTTAAAAAGTTAATATATGAACATTTTAAATAACACTGTTAAACATCACTGTTATATTTTTAACTTTAAAACTTAAACTCTTGACTTTTTGTTATCTGTTTTTTAATATTTTATATTGTAAATTAAATCTAAGTTGTTGTCTTAGTTTTATTTTATTATTATATTTATTTTTTTGGCATAATATTTTTTATTTTTAATATGACTATAATACTATTCAGTGCTGTTATATAAGATTAAATCTTTGTACTGAATTATAAGCATACAAATAAACAAATAAATAAATAAATTTGACGGAACCAGCAAGATCAGACCGATACAACTCATATCTCCCATACAATCGATTGTTCCGATAAACGGGTTTTGGCCTATAACTCTTGCAATTAAAAAGCTATTAGAGCTAAATTTCGCAGGTTAAGTACATATTATATATGTACGTAATGTGTGTAGTGAAAATCACCTAGATCGGACCAACATAACATATAGCTCCCTGTTTAAGCGACATACATACATAAGCTACGGATATTTCATTCGTTTATTTTATTTGCATTGCATGCTATTGTAATTCGCAATCAGCTTATAAAATATTTCGAAGATATAGTTTATATTTTGGAAAGCCAAGGTGTGGTTTTTCATACCGAAAATGAGGAAGCCAATCACGCGCCATGCCTCAGAGCCAACAGTTCTCGCCACCAATAATACATACAGGGTGTCACAGGTGTACCGCACCTCCCGTTCTCTAAAGAACAAACAATTTTGAACATTTGAGCAACACGGTCGTCAGAACCTGAGCCAAATGCATAAATACCTTTTGAGCAAGACGGTCGCCTAGGCCTGAGCCAAAAGGTGGTTTTTCATACCGAAAATGAGGAAGCCAATCGCGCCATGCCTCAGAGCCAACAGTGCTCGCCACCAACAAATACATTTAGGGTGTCACAGGTGTCTAGGGACACGATATCGAATGCAAAGCATCGATTCTGTACTCATTTGAAGTATCGCTTCAAATATATCGGGTACCCGATAATATCGAAACAAAAAGACTCGATAGTCAAAATATCGATGCTAAATGTACATGACAAACAAGCACTTCAATAACCGAATGGTTCGCTGCAAGAAAATTCATATGTTTTGTAAATGATTACCATAGGTTCGTATAAACTTCAATAAAATAAATAATAACATAAAATAGTATAATATGAGCAAATTTGATTTTTTTTAATTTGATAGATTTTACTTCAAGAAACGAAGATCAAAAGCCCCACTCTTCCTCTGTGCAATCTGCCATGAATAGTAATTTATCCAACCTCTTCCCCTTCAACCTGTTACGTGTTTTTGTCATTGTTAAACCTGCCTTTGAAAATAGGCGCTCTTATGGGACAGAAGTTGCTGGTACTTCTAGATATCGTAAAGCAATTTTCAACAAATGAGGATATTTATGCTTATTTTCCTTCCAAAAACGCAAAAGATAGCCACTTAAAGGAAGTAGTTTGCAGCGAATATATTCATTGATGTTTTCGCTTTGTCGGATTGCACTTTCACTTCCTCGACCAGATGCTAAAGTTTCTATGTGATTCGAAAATTCATTTTTGTCGGAACACAAATTCTTGGATTGCATGTGCGGCTTCTTCCCGACTGATCATATCACGTAGCCAAGACATACATAGGGAATAAGCGCAGGGATCAGAAAATGCAATATCTTTTAAGCGTGTTTCTAAAACACCCCACAAATCAAAAACATTTTATAACACCTTATATCTGTGTCTACAACAACCACATGAAAATGACAGACAATTTTCTACTTTAATTGCAAAAATCGCTTGAACGAAATAAAATATCGGATTTCCCCCTTAGGATCATTGTTACAGCGGTCAAGACGCGTCGTTTGATACCTCTCCCGCTCTTTTTGGACGTGTATTAACAGTTGACGTTGGATGGATAGTATTACCTTTTTTTCAGTATAAAGGCAAAACAATATCACAATAAGTTAGTACTTCAAGTTTGTTGTAACCTTTTTGGACGTATTAAGTGCATATTGCAACAGATCAATGGCAACTCTTACTTTTCTGGCGTCTTCCTTTTCCGGCTAAATTAACTGTTATTATTTGGTTCTGATTTTCCTTCGATTCGCGTCACAAGTTAGAGAGAGACAACCAGCAGAGCGGTATTTTTGCTCTATTAGTTCCATATTTTTTAAAAAATTCGATACGATACCGGGGTCTAGATACTCGATGCCGAAAAGTATCGTTAAAAAAGCATCGAGTACAAAATATCGGTATCGAAGGGCAAAAGTATCGATATGGTATCGTATCGTATCGAAATTCGTGTCCCTACAGGTGTCCCGCACCTCCCGTTCTCTAAAGAACAAAATGTTTTTAACATTTGCTCAACACGGTCATCAGAACCTGAGCCAAATGATTTAATAAATACCTTTTGAGCAATACGGTCGCCTAGGCCTGAGCCAGAAGGTGGTTTTTCCAAGCGAAAATGAGGAAGCCAATCGCGCCATCCCTCAGAGCCAACAGTGCTCGCCAACAATAAATCCATATAGGGTGTCACAGGTGTTCCGCACCTCCCGTTCTCTAAAGAACAAAATGTTTTTAACATTTGCGCAACACGGCCATCAGAACCTGAGCCAAATGATTTAATAAATACCTTTTGAGCAAGACGGTCGCCTAGGCCTGAGCCAAAAGGTGGTTTTTCCAAGCGAAAATGAGGAAGCCAATCGCGCCATGCCTCAGAGCCAACAGTGCTCGCCACCAATAAATACATACAGGGTGTCACAGGTGTTCCGCACCTCCCGTTCTCTAAAGAACAACAATTTTACATTTAGGCAAACATGGTCGTCAGCACCTGAGCCAAATGAATAAATCCAATTCGAACAAAACGGTCACATACACCTGAGCCAAATAATAAAATAAAATAAATAAAAAAAAAATAATAACTTAAAAAACAACTCGCTTTCTCTAAAGCTTAGACACTCCCATATAATCGATAGCTTCGATAAATGGGTTTTGGGCTATACATTTTGCAAATATAAAGCTAGAAACGTAAAATTGCAGGTCTGGTACTTATTATGTATGTGTGAAGTGAAAATCATACAGATCGGACTTACATAACATATAGCTCCCATATTACCGATTGCTCCGATAGATGTGGTTTGGCTATTTATTTTTAAATTAACAGTTTTGGAGAGTTTGTAAGTAAGGATCGGACACTTAGAAAAGTTGTGGGTATTCAAAAAAGGTATACAGCCGAAGACAGCCCTTTCCTTACTTGTTCTTTTCTATTTTTGAAAATTCCTCTTCTGGTGTAAAAATATCATGATAAAAAGTTTGCATATGTTTCAAGGCAACAGGCAAGGTTAACCTGCACGCATCTTAGCCGGTACGCTTACCACCTACGCCACTGCTGTATGTAACACAAAACAGTCAGATACTGTAGTTAACAGCTTTGGCTTTTGGTGAAAACTTGTATTACTTAATTTTATAACAGTGTTATAGTGTTATATAGTGCTGTTGGAGATTACAAAATAGCTGGAGAGTTCTTCTTTTTTGTTTTGAGAGTAGACTTCTCTTCTTCTAGAAATTTATTATTTATTAATTCAGTAAGTAATTTTGATAATTTTTATTATTTCTATGGGGGTTTTCCGATGAGACAGAATGGCCGATAGATCCTATATTTAAAATACAAAAAGGCGAAAACACCGTTTTTAGCTTTTTCAATTTCCTATTTACAAAGTGGATAGAAATCGTGTTAATTTTCCTGATGACATTTCTTTTCTTTTTGAAATATTATAATTTGTCAAAAGGCAAACATCCCAATAACTTACTTTGGAATCTTTTCGCTTGGAAAACGTTTACGATTATGTGTAAAACGTTTGGAAAACATTGTAGACTCAACGAAAGTGGTCCCTTTTTAAACAATTGGAATTGATGCTTGGAAAACAATGTTTAATAAACGTTTTATTCAATGTACAGTAAGGGTTTGTTGAAAACTGATTGATAAAACTCCAATTTGGGCGACAACGGTGAAAACGGGCCAATGGCCTAACGAATATGTTGTGGGATTTTGCTCCGAAGGTTGCGAGTTCGAGTCCCGACCATTTCCTTAATTTTTTTGTTTTTTAATAAATTCTTATTTCGTACGAGAGCAGATGAAGGGCCAATTTTTGGTGTGCTGCTTGCAATTTTTTGGAAAATCATATCTAAACGTTTGTGAAATTTTTTTGTTACAAACTCGTTTGGAAAACATGTACTTTTTATGCTTGGAAAACATTGTTTAATAAACTAGCTTACTTCATTGTTTATTGGGATATAACCCAAACCCTTGCATATGTAGATTAAATTTGACCAGTTAAGATGAGAACTTTCCTTACAAACCAACATGAAATGTTGTTTAAATATGTCTAATTTGTCCCCCTAAATTGACATCAAAAAGGCGAGACCTGTACTAAAAATTGAGATTAAAATCAGTATGGTAATAGGCGTCACGATAATATTGAGAAATTTGCGTAACTTCCAAATGACTTCCGAATGCAGGGCTCTCGGGTGAAACACGAGCGCTCCGGACAACATTTTTATCCTTTATTATAAAATTTAATTCTTACCTTGACTTGAATTTATTACCTGTAAACAAAAAAAATCGTTTATTTTTGTCAAAAGATGGCGGATCTACCGGTTTTTCGAAATGCCTACTTTTGGGCCCTTTTTAAAACTTTGATAAAAAAAAGTCCAAATATGTCCTCCGTTAAATGAACATTAGTTATTTGTCATAAAGTCTACCTTACACTAACTGCCTCTTTACTTTTTACATCAAATAAATTTGAACAACCTTGGGCATAAATACGCGCCTAAGCAGGTATATACATATGTACATACATATAATTCAGTAGGGTCGTAAGGGCGGTTGCGTAATTGGAATTTGTTAACAACATAAACTTTTTTAGTTACGAATTGTATACCTTTAATTAATTTTAATAATTTGAATAGGTTTATAAAGCTATCCTTTATACAATGCACATTATTTTTCGTCTTTTGGAGATTAAGGAACTAAGTATTCTGTTTACTTAAATAAAGTGAATAGTATTTTTAAATAAAGCTCACAGTTTATTATTTAGTCAGATATACTTGAAGCCAATTCTAATATCTGTGGTCATAAGCAATAATCGCCTAAGTCGAAAAGTATACTTCCGAGATAAATAGCTTTTTATATAAGAAGCGTTTTTGAAAAATTCTGAAAGGAGATATGGAAACAATTATATCGAACATCGAAGATCTTTGTAGGCAGAATGCTTTGGTTAAAAATTGTAATGCAACTTGCCTCTGTTTAAGAGATATTTATAAAAAAGAAATAAAAGTGCTTTTTACAAACGTAAAATATCGGATAGTAATGACTATGTTGACTAAGGTTTTTATTGTAAAGGAATGTTCTGCTTTTTACGTGTGTCAAGTACCTAAAACATGCAACCCTGGGCACCTACAACGAGATGAAGACGAGAGAGAAGATAACTTAACGAACCGACAGTTGAGGCCGAGAATTCAATCAAATCGGTAGCGTGCGGTGTCCACAACTAACAAATTGAATAAAATACCTGACTTGTAATTTTCAATATGAAATGTAAATTTGAATTACTTAACTTTTATTAAATATTATTAATATACTCGTTTTTAACATTAATCGGAAACGAACTCGGTAAGTCCTTGACATTCTCAGAAGTGAGACGAGATTTACGCCTATTGCGAAACGTGTATAAACCTGAGATTTTGACATTCTCAGAAGTGAGACGAGATTTGCGCCTATTGCGAAACGTGCATAAACCTGAGATTTTGACATTCTCAGAAGTGAAGCGCAAACTCTGCATATAAATTATAAAACGTGCATAATCTTGAGTGTTAAAGTTTTAACGTGTGAGACGCAATTTACGCCAAAATATTAAAAATTTACCAAAATGGAAAAGTATAGTGACTTGACAGTGGTAGAATTGCGCCAGCGATTGCGTGATCTTGGATTACCCACCGCCGGTAATAAAGCAAAGCTGGTCGAAAAGCTCTGTGAGCACCAGTATAGTGAACAATTACAATTTGAAAGCGCGTTAAATGAAAGTATTGAACGCCGGTTACGGGTGCTGGAAAACAGCAAAGACAATTCGATGCGCAACAACAACAATAAAACACCGCCACTAAGTGAATCGACACCCTCGCAAAATTATTCAAGTCGATACGCGATTGTATCTTCAAATTCAGAAGACATTGTTGCATGTTCGCAGGTGGGCTCAGTTTCTAGAACATTCGATGGCATAAACAACACGAAGTCGGATACAGATGGTCGGATTCAGGGGAATCAACGAAACATTTCAAATTTTTCAGTGGCGCCGACGGTTAGAATAGGGGAAGAATTGACGACGCCAGGTCAACCTTCTCACTCTAGCGCACCACTGACGTCACCAAATGGTGAAATAACACGAAATGTAAGAGAAGAGCAACAAATAGGGAGTTTGCCGTATTGTGTTGCATCTGTGCGACAACCGTTATGCTACAGCGGAGAGTACACCGCCGGAGTTAGATATAATTCTAACGACACGACAAATTGGTATGAAATGAATCGCGAAGAAAGAGAGCCATCGAACTTCAACAACTACAATGTAGACATGGAAATGCAATTGCAACATGATCGCGCAGCAGCAACGCGACGAGTACATTTTTCTGACGCGCCAATGCTAAACTACGTCCCAACGAACGTGCAAGTGCCAACAAGCACGCAAAACACATATACACCGACAAGTATGTGTTGTAATAGGCAGACATGGGCACCACTACAAACAAGTGTTCAACACAGCTTGTGTATGTATTGTATGCACGGTGGGGCAAACCGAAATTTTAACTTTTTTAAATTATTATACGTAACATACATATTAAATTCAGCGTTTTGGTCACATAAAATATAAATGTGATTGTGATGATGAATATTTATGTGAAACTATTTAAATACGTATGTACATATGTATTAATAACTAAAACTAATAAAGTCAACTAATGAAACAATTTTTTGATTAATTATGATTTAATTATCAGGCGTTTTTTAATAACTTGATTGTTTTCAATCATATGATTACTTTTAATTAAAAATAATGGGTTTTCCAAAAAAGGTAAAAGATAACTTAAAATCTGAAAATGAAAAGTAAAATGACTTTTAAGTCAAAAATTAAAATCAGGTAATTCATTTAGTTTCAAATAAATAAAAGTTTGACTTTTTAATAAAAAATCATTCATTTACTTATTTCAAGTTTTTTACGAGTTTTTTTTTTACTGTTTTTTTGTGAAACTGGCTGTAATAACCCACACAACTTTGTGTTGAAATTTCACTTTCTTGGGGATATTCTATATTAAAACTTTAATAAGTGTATTCTTAACTCAAAATGGAGGCAAAAAAAAGAAAAGAAAGCATTTGATGTCATCATGAAAATTGCATATATTTGTTGCAAGCTTTGCCACTGTGTCGCGCATAAAAAGCATCCGGCGTCGACCTGCTTGTTTGACTGTTGAAAGCAAACTGAATATTTTGCTTGGTTAAATCCAACTCTTTGGCTGTGTACACGTATACACGTTTTTACTCTCTCGGCACGCACGTGCCGCTCTGCCCATGTCTGGTAATAGGGGAGGGTATGCAACTGAACGAAGAATGTGTTCGGATTTCGGAAGCGTACAAAATGTTGTGAGTATTCTACCGACGTGCGACCCGAGTGTGAAAGAGTTGACATCAGTCCAATTTATTGGAAAAGTAGAACAACTTCGCCAAGCATATGGTTGGAGTGACAAACTATTATTGTTTGCAGTGAGTACAAAAATGAAAGGTTGTGCTAAACTGTGGCTGGACTCTGCTCCAGAAGTATATACAAATTGGTCGAAATTTGTGAGTGACTTTTTGTATGAGTTTCCATCAAGAATAAATGCAGCAGAAATTCATATGAGACTAATGAGTATGCGCCGTGCATTGAGTGAAACCCCAGAGACATTCTACTACCGTGTGTTGTCTGTTAGTAGACAGGGTGGGTTAGATGACCAATCGGTAATAAAATATGTGCTCAACGGCGTAAACGATGTTGACATGAAACGCACTCTTTCGGTAAAATCGTATAATTGTGCAAATGAGTTATTGAAAGCAATTTTGAACTATTGTATGTTCAACACATACAAACAAGACTCCGTGGCGAAGATAGAAGTTTCGCGAGAAAAACAAACACAGCAAGTGTCAAAAAACAATAACAAAGAAATAAAAGAAAAACAAAATCAAAATATTGTGTGCTACAATTGTCGTAAACCGGGTCACATTTCACGAAATTGCACAGAGCCACAAAAGCGTATAAAGTGTTCAAAGTGTAACAAGTTCGGGCATGATGCCGAAAAATGTGAAATGGCACAAAAAGCAAAGTGCAATACAATCGAAGAAAACAAAGAAAAGTTCAATATGAAATTGATAAAAGTAAACAATGTAAATGTGCTAGCGCTAATAGATTCTGGCAGTGCGCGCTCGTTAATTAAAAATAGTGTTGCAAATAAATTCGAAGACAAACTAAAAGAAAAGTGTTTTGTTCTATTAAAAGGCTTTGCTGGAAGCGAATATGAATGTTTTGAGCATATTAAAAGTAATATGATAATCGATGACGTGCGTGTGGATGTAAATCTGTTGA
Source organism: Sphenella marginata (assembly GCA_951509765.1). Lineage (NCBI taxonomy): Eukaryota > Metazoa > Arthropoda > Insecta > Diptera > Tephritidae > Sphenella > Sphenella marginata. The sequence goes on along the minus strand of OX608080.1, from coordinate 34,233,233 downwards.
TAATAGATGACAATAAGCTTGACTATGATGTGCTAATTGGTAGAGATGTGTTATGCCAAAAAGGTAATGTTTTCGTAATTGACGGTGAAGATTGTTGGATGCAATCAAAGGTGAACATAATTGATGACGCAGTCGTCGAAAATGAAAGCTTAAAGAAAATGTTGGTTCAATACGAGGGTCGTTTTAACACTCTTGGAAAAACCAAACTATTGAAAATGAATATAAAACTTGATAACGATATTCCGATTAATATGAAACCATATCGGTTACCTTTCGCGAAAAGGCCAATCTTGGACGAAATAATACAAGATTTATTGGCAAAAGAAGTGATTCGTGTATCTGACTCCGCGTACGCTGCGCCAGTAGTTCTCGTGGGGAAAAAAGATAAAAATCATAGATTATGTGTTGATTTCCGACAATTGAATCGCGTCACGGTAAAACAACTATTTCCAATGCCGGTAATGGACGAATTATTTGCATCGCTCGCGGGTAATAAGTACTATACAACACTTGACTTTAACATGGGTTATCATCAAGTCGAATTGGAAGAAAGTGCAAAGCAATACACCGCGTTCGTAACTAATAATGGACACTATGAATATAACCGCATGCCATTCGGGCTGGTTAACGCGCCGTCGGTATTTCAAAATATGATGAACAAAATCGTGGATAAAATGAAACCGTATCTAGTAATTGCATACTTGGATGACGTAATCATTCCGAGTCGTACGATTGATGACGGGTTAAAAATGTTGCAGAAGTTTCTGAGTCTGGTAGAAGAATAGGACTTAACGCTGCGCTATAATAAGTGCAAATTTTTGGTGCAAGAAATCAACTTCTTGGGACACAGAATAACTGGCGATGGCATCACACCTGGCAACATAAAGGTAAATGCTATAAAATTATTTAAAAAACCAAGTACGGTAACTGAAGTAAGACGTTTCCTGGGCTTAACCGGATTTTTCCGGAAGTTTGTAAAAGACTACGCGATCATTGCACGTCCGTTAACTGACCTTACGAGAAAAGAAGCAACAAAGAATTTCTGTTGGGGTGAAAAGCAAGACAGTGCATTCGAAGTATTGGTTACCGCATTATGTTCTGAGCCCGTATTGACCCTTTATGATTTCAACGCTATGCATGAGGTCCACACTGGTGCTAGTAGTGTAGGACTAGCTGCAGTGCTGTTGCAATCGAACGACGAGGGCACATCTTGGAAAGCTGTGATGCATTACAGTCGACGATGCACGGAGGTAGAGTCACGATACCATGCTTATGAGTTAGAGGTACTGGCTGTGGTAGAAGCTCTTGCTAGGTTTAGGGTATACATCCTTGGCAAGCACTTCAAGGTGGTAACAGATTGTTCACCAATAAGTAGTATACGCGCAAAAACCCAACTTATACCAAAAATAGCTCGATGGTGGATGAGATTGACTGAATATGATTTTGACTGTGTGCACAGACCAGGGGTGCGCATGGGGCATGTGGATGCGTTAAGCAGAGCACCTGCTGAGCCTGTCCAGTCTGCTGATAACGCCGCGGTATTGATGGTAGCTGAAAATTCTGATGATTGGCTATTAACCATGCAGCTGCAAGACACAACGATTAAAGAAACTACAAGTATTCTACAGGGGAAAACTGAATCAAAGCAATCAACGCAAATTAAAAACGAATATCGACTACAGGGTAATAGGTTATATAGGTTGCATGAGGGAAAATTGCTCTACGTGATACCTAAAGCAGTACGATGGAGAATCGTGAAATACTGTCATGACGACATGGGACATTTTGGTATGGAGAAAACTCTGCAAAGTATATATCAACATTTTTGGTTTCCGAAAGCTAGGAAATATGTAAAAGATTACATTTCGGCATGTATTGAATGCTGTTATAACAAGGGTAAGGGTGGTAAGCCAGAAGGGGAGCTACACATAAGCGAGGTGGAGCCTGTACCAGTCCGCACGCTCCATATAGACCATCTGGGGCCATTCATAAAAAGCAAAAAGGGAAATACGTATGTCGTGGTCATAAGCGACGCATTTACGAAATATGTGGTGGCAAAGCCTGTGCGTAATACGAAAACGCAACCTGTACTGCAGGTACTACATGAGCTGACGGGGTACTTCGGGTTACCTAGTCGTATAATCAGTGACCGAGGTACTGCCTTCACATCGAAGCAGTTTGAAGAATTCTGTACGAAGAACGACATTTACCACATCAAGAACGCAGTGAGAACTCCGCGTGCAAACGGGCAGGTGGAGAGGGCCAACAAGATCAGCTTAGATTTCCTACGTACAGCGGGATCCCAAGCAAAACAATGGGATGAACAACTACGAAATTTACAATGGAGTGTAAACTCTCAGCGAAACACTAGTACCGGTTTCAGCCCAAACGAGCTTATTTATGACTTCAAATTACGCGACGTAATAAACTCCTTGCAGCAGCGGTTGAAGATTCCGAGGTTTATAATATAACAGAAAAACGCGAAAAAGCTGTTGAATGTATGCAGACACAACGAGAGAAGTGGAAACAACGTTTCGATGCAAAACATCGTAAGCCAATCGTTTATCAGTTGGATGACCTTGTCGTAATTGAGAACGATCTACAAGCAACAGGCGAATCACGGAAATTGGACGCACGTTATAAAGGTCCGTACGTGGTAACGAAGGTACTAGGCAATGATAGGTACCTGATCGAAGACATTGGTGGTATGCAACATAAGCAAAAGCGGTTCTGCTCAGTATATGCAACCGACAAAATGAAGCCGTGGTGTAACCTTCCACCGGAGGTAAATGAAATTGATTCCGACGAAGACGAACACAGTGACATCGAGACGATATCAGTGTCAGAATTGGCCGAGTTGTCAAGTACCTAAAACATGCAACCCTGGGTACCTACAACGAGATGAAGACGAGAGAGAAGATAACTTAACGAACCGACAGTTGACGACGAGAATTCAATCGAATCGGTAGCGTGCGGTGTCCACAACTAACAAATTGAATAAAATACCTGACTTGTAATTTTCAATATGAAATGTAAATTTGAATTACTTAACTTTTATTAAATATTATTAACTAGCAGACCCGGCAGACGTTGTTCTGCCTGACCAATGACTTCCCTAGAAATACATTTTCAAATATTTTTCTTTAACTTTTAACATTCCATTTATTGCAGTGCTTTAGGATATACAATGTTTCTGGCTTTAGAGTCTTTGGTATAAACAAATAAATTTTTTGGATGTCCAACTCAAAAAACGGATCTTTTGAACTCAATGGGTATGACAAAAACCATTATGCGCTGCTGAGCAGATGTATAGTTAGTACTTATTTAATTATATCCTATATCTACCTATAATACTCTGGATATGTATGAACGGCAATAACAAACAAAAACAAGTAAGGAAATGGGTGTCTTCGGCTGTGCCGAAGGCTTTATACCTTTCATGAATACGCACAACTTTTCCAAGTGTCCGATCCTTACTTACAATTACTTACAAACTCTCCAAAACTGTTAATTTAAAAATACATAGCCAAACCACATTTATCGGAGCAATCGGTAATATGGGAGCTATATGTTATGTAAGTCCGATCTGTATGATTTTCACTACACACATCACATATATAATAAGTACTATACCTGCAAAATTTTACATTTCTAGCTTTCTATTTGCAACATGTATAGCTCAAAACCCATTTATCGAAACTATCGATTATATGGGAGCTATATGTTTTATTGGTCCGATCTGGGTGATTTTCACTACACAGGTTACAAATATAATATGTACTAAACCAGCGAATTTCGCTCTAATAGCTTTTTAATTGCAGGAGTTATAGGCCAAAACCCGTTTATCGGAACAATCGATTGTATGGGAGCTATGCGTTCTATCGGTCCGATCTTGCTGGTTCCGACAAATGATTAATCCTGTGCAAAATGGCGCCTGCTTGCAAAATTTCATCGAGATATCTCTAAAACTGAGGGACTAGTTTGCGTTCAAACAGACGGACGGACAGACGGACAGACGGACGGACGGACAGACGGACATGGCTAAATCAACTCAGCTCGTCGTCCTGATCATTTCGGTATACTTAATGGTGGGTCTATCTCTTCTTCTTCTCACACTTACAAACATCGGACCAAAGTTATAATACCATTTCATGTTCATGAAAGGTATAAAAATTAAGTGCTTTGATTAAGATTTAAGAACGTTAAAATGTCACTAAAGCAAATACATTCAGGGATATAACGAATTGAAATATTACTTAGCTTGTGGTCCTGGAACTGCCCACTTCTCCAAAGAATTTACAAATGTAGCCTATGTATGTCGTACCCAACTAAGATTTTAACGTATTGGAAAAGTTTAAAACAGATCAACCATAAACTTTGGACATTATTGAAGTACAAACAAAGCACTGAATACAAAAAATGTGGGCGTGGCACGGCCCACATTTCCCAAATTATATAATTCTTGACCAAGGGACACACATATCCAAAAATCATTAGCTTAGACCAAAAATATTCAAAGTTATGATGATTTAAATTTTATATAGCCTGGGGGCGTGGCACAACAATCTTCTGAACCAATTTTGAAATTTAGAGAAGATCGACTATAAACTTTGAACTTATTGAAGTACAAACAAAACACAAAAAATGTGGGCGTGGGACCGCCCACTTTTCCCAAATTATATCCACCTTGACTAAAGGACACACATATCCAAAAATCTTTAATTTAGACCTAATATGTTCAGAGTTATGAAGAATTTAAATTTTATATAGCCTGGGGGCGTGGCACTGGCTACTTTTCCAAAAATTCATATAGCCTCAATCGTACACAACATATCCAGAAATCATTAATTTAGACCAAATATGTTCAGAGCTATGAAGAATTTAAATTTTATATAGCCTGGGGGCGTGGCACCGCCTACTTTTCCAAAAATTGATATAGCCCAAATCGTACACAACAATCTTCTGAACCAATCTTGACAGTTTAAAAGAGATCGACCATAAGCTTTGGACATTATTGAAGTAGAAACAAAACACAAAAAATGTGGGCGTGGCACCGCCCACTTTTCCAAAATTGCATAAATCTTGACCAAAGGACACACATATCCAGAAATCATTAATTTAGACCAAATATGTTCAGAGCTATGCAGAATTTAAATTTTATATAGCCTTGGGGCGTGGCACCGCCTACTTTTCCAAAAATTGATATAGCCTAAATCGTACACAACAATTTTCTTAACCAATCTTGAAAGTTTAAAAGAGATCGACCATAAACTTTGGACATTATTGAAGTACAAACAAAACACAAAAAATGTGTACGTGGTACCGCCCACTTTTCCAAAATTACATAAATCTTGACCAAAGGACACACATATCCAGAAATCATTAATTTAGACCAAATATGTTCAGAGCTATGAAGAATTTAAATTTTATATAGCCTTGGGGCGTGGCACCGCCTACTTTTCCAAAAATTGATATAGCCTAAATCGTACACAACAATTTTCTTAACCAATCTTGAAAGTTTAAAAGAGATCGACCATAAACTTTGGACATTATTGAAGTACAAACAAAACACAAAAAATGTGGGCGTGGCACCGCCCACTTTTCCAAAATTACATAAATCTTGACTAAAGGACACACATGTCCAGAAATCATTAATTTAGACCAAATATGTTCAGAGCTATGAAGAATTTAAATTTTATATAGCCTGGGGGCGTGGCACCGCCTACTTTTCCAAAAATTGATATAGCCTAAATCGTACACAACAATCTTCTGAACCAATCTTGAAAGTTTAAAAGAGATGGACCATAAACTTTGGACATTATTGAAGTACAAACAAAACACAAAAAATGTGGGCGTGGCACCGCCCACTTTTCCAAAATTACATAAATCTTGACCAAAGGACACACATATCCAAAAATTATTAATTTAGACCAAATATGTTCAGAGCTATGAAGAATTTAAATTTTATATAGCCTGGGGGCGTGGCACCGCCTACTTTTCCAAAAATTGATATAGCCTGAATCGTACACAACAATTTTCTTAACCAATCTTGAAAGTTGAAAAGAGATCGGCCATAAACTTTGGACATTATTGAAGTACAAACAAAACACAAAAAATGTGGGCGTGGCACCGCCCACTTTTCCAAAATTACATAAATCTTGACCAAAGGACACACATATCCAAAAATCATTAATTTAGACCAAATATGTTCAGAGTTATGAAGAATTGTAGTTTTATATAGCCTGGGGGCGTGGCACCGCCCACTTTTCCAAAAATTAATATAGCCTATGCTTTAACTCTTTACGTCACGGTGGTTAGCGTTGGTAACCACCTACTTTTTATTGTTTTTACGACGGTTGGCGAAATCTATGTTTTTAATTTTGCACAAATATTGATTATTATTTTCTTTTAAGTGAAGAGGACACTAATAGCTAGAAATACACCCACCACATGTTGAGAAAATTAAAAAAAAAATAAAAAATAAAAAATAAAAAAATTTTTTTTTTTTTGCATTTGTGTGTTACTTTTATTCTATATTCACCAATTAACAATAAAAAATAATTTTTTTATGTCGCAGTAAAGAGCGTGACGGAAAGAGTTAACCCATGATCTCAAGAATATACTGTGAAAATTTCATAAAAATCGGTTGAGTACTTTGGACGCCCATAAAGGACACACAGACACACAGACACACAGACACACATTCATTTTTATTTATAAGATTTATAAGATATACTCGTTTTTAACATTAATCGGAAACGAACTCGGCAAGTCCTTGACACGTGGCATATATTGAATTAAGTACATTTAAATTTACAAACGCAATTATCAATAAAATCTTATCTTTACGTTGGCTCTTATAACAACTTTATTATTTGTGGCAAACTACAAAAATGCAATGTGCAAAAAAACTTAAGTTAATATAGGTCATTTTAATAAATACAATATTGTATCTGAAAATTTTCTTAAGTATACTTTGGCTCGTATAGTAAATGTGATAGGGCTACCTAGCGGGTTAAGCTATAATAACTTTATTAATATCTAAATAACAAAACAAGTTAGGATTATAGGGATTTCGCGTAAATATAAAGTTTGATTAGTTGAATATGGTAGTATACATAACTCATTTCGTTCTTAAGTCGACTTAGGCGATTATTGCTTACGACCACAGATATATATTTAGAAAACTCGAAAGTATTAGCGGTGTTTTAATCTACAAAGTTGAGGCTATTATGACAGTATTAGTGAGTGAAACATGCATTAAAGAAACCGAAGGTCTGGAAGAAAAATTTCGTTTACTATACATTAAAATAGAAGAAAATGCTAGGATGACTTCCAATTTCAAAATTTTAAAGTAAGCATGAAAGCTGGCTAGCTGACACAACTTTTTTAGACGAAGAAACGCATAGCTCGTAAACGAAAAAGAGGAAGACCATCAAAACCCGAGCAGAGTGTTCTACCTACACAAGGAAAAGGAAGCTGTCTGATGCCACAAGAGCTATGTCCACGAGTTATCTTTTAGAAGCACTGTATGTTAGATATAAAAAGACAAGAAAACGTGAAGTCTCATATAACAGAAGCAGTTGCGGTAGCAAGTCCAGTGCGACTGATGAGGATCAAGAACAGCATTCCGACACCACCAAATGCGCTCCCCCCTGCGGGTTAGGGGTTTACAATGTGCCCGCGGTAGGCATACCGGTCGTAAGAGGTGACTAATATGCACGGAGGTAATGATGTGCCACTTGATGGTTGATCTACGGATATGATGTCTCTAACCTCTCATTACCCATCTTCTCTTCCTTTTCGGAAGGAGGGATGACATGACCTCGAAGGTTGCGCTGGTCATACCGAATCGCTACCACGACAGTCGGGCAGTACCCCAAGGGAGTACCGGAATCATATCCGGCCAAGAACTGCCGACAACACACCCCAAAACCTTCGGGGAATGATTTTGTTGCGAAAACAACAACAACCAAATGCGCTACCGAGGAAATACACTCCTGAAGAAGCTTTGGCGCTGTTTATAGATCTCGGTTTATTGCTTTATTATATATATGTTCCAGAGACGATGACTATGTTAAGATAAAATAAGTTTCTCACTTTTTATCACAACAACGAAAAAGAGATTTACTAATCAATTTTGTTACTTTATTGAAAAACAAAATATCTATGTATGTAAAATTCATTTTTTATTTCAAATAAAAGAATTAATTAATTTAGTAATTTATAAATATATACTTTTATTGCATTTCTCTTAAGTTCATCAAAATTTATTTTAAAGCTTATTTCGCCTTCAAACGAGTATTAGATTTTTATAGAAATCAATACGTCTATTGAGTTTTGGTACAAATTGGTAAAGCGGTTACTAAGATCAAACTTTTTATCATAAATGGGCAGTGTCACTCCCCTTTTCCAAAATTCGTTGGCTGTTTAATCTTTAGCTCAAATAAAATTTTATTGAACTACTTTCAATAACTTTGAGTTATTAATAAAATACATATATGGTTTTTAAATTAAAAGAAAAAAAAACATGAAAAATTTTACGATGACTTTTGAAGCACCCTGTTATTATGGCACCAAAAACGGACATTTCAGTTTTATAAGAGCAGGTAGGTATTGCCATTTAAAAGAAGCAATGCCTCTATCGATTTTGGTTATTGATTATGTGACTACTAAGAAACAACTTGTTATAATAAGTGGGCAGTGCCACCCTACATCATCAAACTCAGAAGCTCATCTGCTTTTATGCTGAAATATATCTTTATAAGACAAATCTCATTGCTTCGCTGTATTTTTACTAAAAAAATGCTTCTTTAACATTTTCGAGTTTGACGAATTATTTTGAAGCACCCTGTAACTGTGACCTTCTGGGCTTTCACATTATAAAATTTTAAACCTTAAGCTTTCACTTACATTTAAAATTTTTAAAATATCTTCATCGCTTCAAAAGTTATGATTTTTGCAAAGAAAAAACACAAAAGGCGCCATAGTGCGGCGTCGCACAGTGCCGCGAAGGTGGACAAAAATACAAAAATCGACTGTCTTGAAACTTTGATGTTTTGATGTCAGGTTACAGCTAAAGCTCCAAATAAGAGAAGTTCATAAGTTATTTTGTGATAAAAACACAGCCTCACACACCCTCTCAAAGTACACCTATTTTCTACATACCATTTAATTTCGGCGCTTCGCACATGAAAGTGGTCGCAGTTAAAAATTTGTAAAAAATACATTTTTGTTCGTATCAAGATCAGCTTTTGTACTTTAATAAAGATATATGCGAGAAACCAAAAAATGTATGGCTCATGAAAAAAACGTTTATACAAATATAAACTTTGAAGATAGAAAAAAACATGAAATACCGTGAAATTTTTTGTTTTTTTATGATAGTTTGGACCTTCTACTAACAGAAATGATCTAACAGAAAGTCTCTTCCAAGTTTTTCCAATATTTGAAAATTTTTAATTTTGAAAAAGTGACTAAATGCCCTTTTTTTGGTATAATTTTAGCTGACCAATATTTATAAAACTTTTTGTGAATGCCCTAACTTCTAAATTTTTGGTTCGATTTTTAAAAATAAGATGTGGAATTATAGCTAATAATGCAAAAAAAAATAGGAGTTACAGGGTGCTTTATAACGAACAAATTAATCTAATTAAAATACTAAAATATGCATCACGGTATGGGAGTCAAAGACAAAGGGATACGAAGATTTACATATATATATATTTATATGGAGAGCAATAACACCAGTTAGAAATAATATGCTAACTAATGCAGGTAAGCAAATAAATGAAATCGAACAAAAAGAAAATAAAAACTAGTAAGGAAGTCTAAGTTCGGGTGTAGCCGAACATTAAATACCTAGAGTGATCTGTTTTGGTATCCCAACTTACTCAGGTCTATTTTAATACCAGAAAAGTTGTTACAAAGGCAACTGATTTTTTTCGATTAAAAACACTTCTGTTGTGAGTGGTAAATTAAATGATCACTAAATAACAAAATATAAATAGCTTTCCTAATGTCCATGGAAGGTATGAAAATAAAAAAAATAATCAGCCCAATTCTTGATATTCCCATGGGAGCTCATCTCCCACAAATTTGTTTTTCCCAAAAACGAATTCTCCCAATTACGAACTCCCAGGGAAATGAGTTTTCCCAAAAAAATTGGGAAGAAGAATTTCGAAGTTCGAATCAGCTGTTTTGTCTTAATTTTACATGTGATTTAAGCAAATTTTATAAAAGCGATAATATCCCTGTTTGTTAAAATTAAATACATGTACATATAAAAGCAAAAAAATGTATTCCATTGCATTTCGCATAGCCGCAGAAGAGTTGGACATTGAAGAGTCAGATAGAGTTGTGCGCAGGCAACTAAGAGACAAAACAAATCCATTGGAGCTCCCGGATTATTGTAAGTAGAAAATGAAACTTTTACCATTAAGAATATAAATTATTCATGGTATTTTTTAGGTTTTTAAAGTACTTTAGAGTAAACAAGCCCGCATTTAAATACTTATTGGAACTGCTGAATAATGCATCGGTACCAGCAAGGAAGCAATTTGCAGTACCTATTATTGTAAAATTAAGTGGGTGCTTATGCTTTTTTGCTGAAGGAGTGTACCAGACGGGAATTGGTAAAGATTCCGATGTAAGTTTGGCACAATCCAGTTTTAGCAAAGTCCTTACAGAAGTTATTAATATATTTGAAACTGTCCTGTGCCCTGAGTGGATAAAAGTATGTGAAACTCGTGAAGAATACCGAAAAATTGCCATGCAGTTTTACATTAAACACGGTATTACTGGAGTGGTGGGCTGTATTGATGGCACACATGTACGCATAATTGCACCCTCACAAAACGCACACCTTTACTATAATCGTAAGGGATACTACAGTTCGAACGTATTACTGGTAAGTATTCCTTCTTTGCTACCTTACATTTTGTAACACACTTTTGTATATTTAGCTTTGCGATAGCGAGATGAAAATAAGGTATGTCGATGCCTCGCATCCTGGTGCATGCCACGATTCGTTTATTTGGAAGACAAGCGACCGGCGTGCCCACTTTGAACAGGAGTATTTAAGCGGAGTAAATACTTTTTGGCTTTTGGGTAACACTTTTTAGATTTTTCCCCACCTCCTTCTTCTAAAAAGTATTTACTTACCTATATTTTAATTGTTTGTAATGTCTGCCATTAGGTGATGCTGGATATCCCTTGGAGCAGGGCCGTGCGCAGGAATTAGCCTTGGGGGGGGTTTTAATTTAGATTTGCATTCGCATACATTTTTCACTAAGATAAACATATTTGCTGAAACAGATACAGACACCCATACATCATAAATTTAAATGTTCTTTAACTTTTCTGAAACTGCATACTCTGATACCTAAAACTATACCCCAGAAAATTTGTTTGGTTGTACACATTTTTCTGTATTTGATAGAGAATTGGTGATATGATGGCATATGACAGCTAACTAAAAGTGCAAAAAAGGACTCCTCTCGGAGCCATAAAACGCTCATTTCTCAGAGCTTTACTCTCCAACATGAGCTTCTTTCGATTCCGATTTCGATGAATTTGAAGCGTTTTTTGACTCTTTTTAAATGAACTGCGGAGCCTTTTATTGGTGCTTTTCTGAACCTTTTTCGGAGCCTTTTATTCCTCCATTCTGAGGGTTTTTGGACTCTTTTCGGAGCCTTTTATTGGTGTTTTTCTGAAGCTTGTTTGGGGTCGTTTTTTATTTCTTTTGGGTCATAACTTCTTTGCGCAATTTTTCCCTTCTATGAGCTACATGGGAACAATTTAATTAATTGTCCAACTATATGCACCAATGATGTTCTTATTTATCTGAAAACCTTGACCTTAACCTTTTAAATGCGGTCCTGATAGGATTCCTACATGCTTCTTGAAGAAGTGTGCTAACATTATTTACAAACCCCTTACCAATTTGTTCAATCTGTCACTAAAGTGTGGTGTTTTTCCAACAGCACGGAAAGAGTCGTTTCTTCTACCGCTTCATAAAAGCGGAAGCAAAGCTTCTATAGAGAACTATCGTGGCATAGCAAAGCTCTCTGCCATCCCAAAAGTGTGTGAAGCTATTGTTACCAATCAGCATACGAATCCTATCTCTACCTTGATTTCCGACTGTCAACACGGGTTCTGTACGGGAAGGTTCACCGTTACAAACTTATTTGAATTTACTTTGATTTCAGCAAAGCTTTCGATAAAGTGTGTCACTCTTTACTTATTCATAAACTACATCAGTTGGGTTTCGAGCCGGGTCTCCATCGCTAGATCTCTTCTTACCTTAGCGACAGAGCACAAAAAGTAGCGTTTAAAAATTGTGAATCCGATGTTATTTATGTCTCCTCAGGAGTTCCTCAAGGAAGCCATCTGGGCCCGATTCTGTTCTTATTGTTTATAAATGATATTTCTACAGTAATAGAAAATGTTAATGTATGCCGACGATGTAAAGCTTTTCACGTCATTCGCTTCATTCGAAGATAGAAATAAGCCAATCAGATTTCAATACACTAGTTACTTGGTGCGTCTTAAATTATATGCTGCTTAATCTAAAGAAATGTAAATACATGCGTTTTTCGAGAGGAATATCACAGCCAGCTTCCTATACAATTTACAATTATAGTCTTGAGAAAGTGTATTATTTTTTTGACCTTGGGGTTACTATGGATTGCAAACTCTGCCACATTAACGTAACAGTCAATAAAGCTAGAGGCGTTCTAGCATTTGTTAAACGATGGTCTAAAGAATTTAGCAACCCTTATGTAACTAAAACTCTTTACTACATTAGTCAGACCAATTCTTGAATACGGTTCTATAATTTGGAACCCACGTTACCAGGTCCACGTGGATCGCTTAGAATCATTTCAAAAACAATTTTTACTATTTCCCTTAAGAGATCTTCACTGGGATCCCTTGTATAATTTGCCATCGTATACGAGTCGCTTAAAACTAATTAATCTTCCAACCTTTCTAGTCGGAGGGAAATGCTTGGAATTGTTTTCATGATTAAATTACTAAATGGTTCAATCACAAGCTCGTTTCTTTTGAGCGAAGTGAACTTCAAAGTACCTTCTCGTCCATCGAGACATTTTAAACCACTTATCTTCAAACAGTGCCGAACTAATTTTGAATTAAATCAGCCTTTTCGCCAGTTTTAGATCTCGACAATCCGCGCGTCATGCGGATGCGCCCCTCGCGCCGGTCGGGCGGGATATGGTGGATAATCCGTTGGGAATTATTATTATTATTATTTTTATAAATAATAAAAAATAAGGTTTATGAAGTTTTATTGACACTATTCGGAAGATATGAAATGTGCTATGTTTATTTTCCACAGACTATTGATAAACGTCCATGAAAATTGCGATCTTTATCTTCTGTCAGGTAAAATAAAAAAAAACCTTAGAAAATGTTTGAAAACATTCAAATAATTGAACGTTGTCGCTCATCTGCTATCCAACGTTCATTTTCTCACAATTCTCTTTACGTCTACAACTAAAAGGGTTAGAAAACACTCGAAATCTTTCATATAATTGAGCCTTGCAGTTCATTCGCTCTGTTAATTGAAACTGCTCACTGTTTTCATCAGTAAAATTTTTTTAAAAATGCCCATACGCTACACAACCTTGTAATTTCGGAAAGCTGCAAGTGCAATTCAAAATGCCGGACTTAGATATTGGCCAACCTTATTCTTTGCAACTTTCACCAATTTCTTCTTCCGTAAAATTATTTTAACTAATTTTGTCAAAAATTATTAGTTAAGATTCAATACAAGATTTATAAACTGTATTTGGAAAATTTTTGTAAAATCATTGCGACTTATATTTGGCCATGGGGGGGGTTTTAACCCCCAAAACCCCCCCCGTGCGCACGGGCCTGCCTTGGAGCCATGGTTGATGAAATGGAGAAATATAATTGAAAGGACTAATGGAGTGCTTAAAAATCGGTGGAGGTGTATCCTTGGTGCGAGAGAGTTGCACTATTCGCCAGAAAAAGCTGCGAAAATTGTGAACGTATGTTGTGCCTTACATAATGTATGCATCCATTTTAAGGCATGCCAGGATACCATAGATTACGAAGTGCTGGAGCCTGCTGACACAGATCCAGTTTAAATTACGTCGCCGCAGTATGCGAATGTAGCGCAGGCAACCAGAGCAAACATAGGCAATAATCCTTAAATTTATAAACACAAAAGAAACCCACAACCGGTAAGGCCCATGAACTATACACAATAAAAAAACAGCATCAATCCTGTTTAAGCGACATACATACATACATAAGCTACGGTTTTTCATTCGTTTATTTTATTTGCATTGCATGCTATTGTAATTCGCCATCAGCTTATAAAATATTTCGAAGATATAGTTTATATTTTGGAAAGCCAAAGAGTGGTTTTTCCAAGCGAAAATGAGGAAGCCAATCGCGCCATGCCTCAGAGACAACAGAGCTCGCCACCAATAAATCCATATAGGGTGTCACAGGTGTTCCGCACCTCCCGTTCTCTAAAGAACAAAATGTTTTTAACATTTGCGCAACACGGTCATCAGAACCTGAGCCAAATCTTATAAATAAAAATGAATGTGTGTCTGTGTGTCTGTGTGTCTGTGTGTCTGTGTGTCTGTGTGTCCTTTATGGGCGTCCAAAGTACTCAACCGATTTTTATGAAATTTTCACAGTATATTCTTGAGATCATGGGTTAAAGCATAGGCTATATTAATTTTTGGAAAAGTGGGCGGTGCCATGCCCCCAGGCTATATAAAACTACAATTCTTCATAACTCTGAACATATTTGGTCTAAATTAATGATCTTTGGATATGTGTGTCCTTTGGTCAAGATTTATGTAATTTTGGAAAAGTGGGCGGTGCCACGCCCACATTTTTTGTGTTTTGTTTGTACTTCAATAATGTCCAAAGTTTATGGCCGATCTCTTTTAAACTTTCAAGATTGGTTAAGAAAATTGTTGTGTACGATTCAGGCTATATCAATTTTTGGAAAAGTAGGCGGTGCCACGCCCCCAGGCTATATAAAATTTAAATTCTTCATAGCTCTGAACATATTTGGTCTAAATTAATAATTTTTGGATATGTGTGTCCTTTGGTCAAGATTTATGTAATTTTGGAAAAGTGGGCGGTGCCACGCCCACATTTTTTGTGTTTTGTTTGTACTTCAATAATGTCCAAAGTTTATGGTCCATCTCTTTTAAACTTTCAAGATTGGTTCAGAAGATTGTTGTGTACGATTTAGGCTATATCAATTTTTGGAAAAGTAGGCGGTGCCACGCCCCCAGGCTATATAAAATTTAAATTCTTCATAGCTCTGAACTTATTTGGTCTAAATTAATGATTTCTGGATATGTGTGTCCTTTAGTCAAGATTTATGTTATTTTGGAAAAGTGGGCGGTGCCACGCCCACATTTTTTGTGTTTTGTTTGTACTTCAATAATGCCCAAAGTTTATGGTCGATCTCTTTTAAACTTTCAAGATTGGTTAAGAAAATTGTTGTGTACGATTTAGGCTATATCAATTTTTGGAAAAGTAGGCGGTGCCACGCCCCAAGGCTATATAAAATTTAAATTCTTCATAGCTCTGAACATATTTGGTCTAAATTAATGATTTCTGGATATGTGTGTCCTTTGGTCAAGATTTATGTAATTTTGGAAAAGTGGGCGGTGCCACGCCCACATTTTTTGTGTTTTGTTTCTACTTCAATAATGTCCAAAGCTTATGGTCGATCTCTTTTAAACTGTCAAGATTGGTTCAGAAGATTGTTGTGTACGATTTGGGCTATATCAATTTTTGGAAAAGTAGGCGGTGCCACGCCCCCAGGCTATATAAAATTTAAATTCTTCATAGCTCTGAACATATTTGGTCTAAATTAATGATTTCTGGATATGTGTGTCCTTTGGTCAAGATTTATGTAATTTTGGAAAAGTGGGCGGTGCCACGCCCCTTTTTGTGTGTTTTGTTTGTACTTCAATAATGTCCAAAGTTTATGGTCGATCTCTTTTAAACTTTCAAGATTGGTTAAGAAAATTGTTGTGTACGATTGAGGCTATATGAATTTTTGGAAAAGTAGCCAATGCCACGCCCCCAGGCTATATAAAATTTAAATTCTTCATAACTCTGAACATATTAGGTCTAAATTAAAGATTTTTGGATATGTGTGTCCTTTAGTCAAGGTGGATATAATTTGGGAAAAGTGGGCGGTCCCACGCCCACATTTTTTGTGTTTTGTTTGTACTTCAATAAGTTCAAAGTTTATGGTCGATCTTCTCTAAATTTCAAAATTGGTTCAGAAGATTGTTGTGCCACGCCCCCAGGCTATATAAAATTTAAATCATCATAACTTTGAATATTTTTGGTCTAAGGTAATGATTTTTGGATATGTGTGTCCCTTGGTCAAGAATTATATAATTTGGGAAATGTGGGCCGTGCCACGCCCACATTTTTTGTATTCAGTGCTTTGTTTGTACTTCAATAATGTCCAAAGTTTATGGTTGATCTGTTTTAAACTTTTCCAATACGTTAAAATCTTCGTTGGGTACGACATACATAGGCTACATTTGTAAATTCTTTGGAGAAGTGGGCAGTTCCAGGACCACAAGCTAAGTAATATTTCAATTCGTTATATCCCTGAATGTATTTGCTTTAGTGACATTTTAACGTTCTTAAATCTTAATCAAAGCACTTAATTTTTTTTGTTTGTTATTGCCGTTCATACATATCCAGAGTATTATAGGTAGATATAGGATATAATTAAATAAGTACTAACTATACATCTGCTCAGCAGCGCATAATGGTTTTTGTCATACCCATTGAGTTCAAAAGATCCGTTTTTTGAGTTGGACATCCAAAAAATTTATTTGTTTATACCAAAGACTCTAAAGCCAGAAACATTGTATATCCTAAAGCACTGCAATAAATGGAATGTTAAAAGTTAAAGAAAAATATTTGAAAATGTATTTCTAGGGAAGTCACTGGTCAGGCAGAACAACGTCTGCCGGGTCTGCTAGTAATTAATAAAATAAAAAATAATAATAACTTAAAAAACAACTCGTCTTCTCTAAAGCTTAGACAAATCCTTTTATATTTGTTTTCTTTACAGTTTTACAACTCCCACCAGTTCTACCAATGTGAAAACCACACATCTAAAATTGTATCAAATGTTTGAAGTTTTGTTAACTCTTATATATATACAAACTATATTGTTACCAAAATGCTGTGACTAATGATGACATAGTAAATCCAAAAAAATCGAATCTGAGGTGTAGATAATGAAACGAACAGTACATCTAAGACGTTTACTGTTTACATTTCTATTGCATCAAGTTTATAACACTTTTCTCTTTACAGAAAGATTTGGCATATTCTGGCAGGTTCTGCAATTCACTGTTTACATATATTGGGAAACAAATATTGAAGAACGGGAGGCTTTAGTTCTCCATAAACAACGCTTGCATAATAATTAATTAATAAATTTTTTTAGATTTGCAGTCATAGTCTTTAACACAAAGGTAAGTTGCTGGACACATATTCCTCTATAGTACATTTTTAAGTTATCTTACAAATAAATTATCTCTATTTTTAGAATTTGGTGCTTTCGAATCAGGCCATACCAATACTTAGTGAAACTTGATGATTGAATATGCCGACTTTGCAGTGGTGCTCCGCCAGCTCATCCAGGAGTGTGCGCAAATTGTGGCGGAAATGTATTTCAATGTCATAAATGTCGCGCTACACATATTGTTGTTTTCATTGGAAAAACAAACAAACAAATACAGAAAGTGGCTGAACATCGGTTCTCTGATCGATTGGTGGAGGACAATCTTGGCACCGTAGATAGCACTTCACAAGTTAACAAAATCATACTACTATTGGTACCTAAGTATTGAGGAATTGAGTAAAATAGTCCAAAAGGTTAAAGCATGCCGCAGGTATGTGAAGTTTGGCGTTTTTTGTTTTGTTTCGTTCTATAATTTCATTTTGTCGCATTGGTTCATACGCAGTCTAATGCAATAAATCGTTGTTATGTTTTGTATACTGTGGATGTGCCGTGGAGTTGCACTGATTTCTCAGTGAATTCATAATTTATTTTATTTATTATTTCATATTGATTAAAACAGCTTTCTTAAAATTAAGGTCATTGGCAGCATGACAGTCGGCAAGGATGTATGTACATTAGAGTGGGTTGATTTAAAAAGTGAAAAATCGTCATAGCGGAACTATTCTAGGGGTGATTTTAAGCAACTTTGCTAAAGAAACTTTAGGTCTAAAGTTGGCTTTAAACCCCCGGAAATCGCGTTGAAGTTTCATAGTTAGGGTAATGAAAATTTTTGTATGCGACCTATCACAATGTGTGACAGCGATCATTAACTTTTTACGGGACATACCTTAAGTTGTAGTTCTAGTCAAGCACACAAAAACTACACAGCGAGAATTTCAAATACATGGTCAACATCTGAAAATAGGGGGCAAAACCCCCTTTTTAATTGTTTCGAGGATATATCTGAAACTTTAACTAGTCGATGTTTGTACATTGCAGATATTCCAAAAAAATTGATACGGTCAAACATTATTAAGCCAATAGAATCCAAATCAACCATTTTTAGAATTTTTGTCCGTCTGTCTGTCTAAGTGTTTGTGGTGGCATCAATCAAACACTGCTGAATGGAATTAAATGAATCTTCAGTCATTTATTAGTAGACGTTCAACTTAAAATTTAAGGTATCCCTTATTTCAATAACTCTACCGGTTTCCGAGTTATCGACCAATAAGTGGGCCAGGGGTGACCAAAAATGTGTAAGTACAATATGGGTATGAAACGAAAGGTGCTTACGAGTGATTTCATCATCAATGTGATAAATTTCAATATCTCAGCTTGTTTCGGAGATATCCCTAAAATGTGAAACGGAAAAACGGAAGGGTGTAAGGCTCCCGTGGGTCTACTTTGGCACTAAATTTATATAAATAATATGAATTACTAGATAATTACTGTTATGCTCTCTATGCTTTACGATGATCGTAAATCAGTACGTGATCAGGCAATAAAAAAAATTATTTACTACCTTGACACTTGCGATACAACAAAACTTAGAGAGTACAAAAAATATATAATTAATTTTGACTGCTCCGAATATATTAATATGATTGATTTCAATGATGATAACATTTTAAAAGAACCAACGATTACTAGAAACATTCCTTACAATCATTTGAAGGAATATTTAGAATTTGAAGACCCACCACTTGCTGACCCACAAGTCCCATGCCACATACAAGGAACTGAACGATATGTGCAATTGTTAACCAGTGTTTCTCGGCGTGTATCGGAGAAAACCCGTATAAGTGTCATGGCTGTGACTGATGTAAGTCGAAAGAAAATGCCACGCATGGACAGCAAGCAGGACTTACAAGTTTAGTTCTTTATATATTTCCTAAAAAATGTAGTTAAACAAAATTATTTGTACAGACAATAAATGTTATTTTGTTCTCATGAGATATGTCCGCTAGTTTTTGAATTATCGAGGAATTCGAAAAGGTGTATAAAAGGTAGTGCATTGAAATGCAAAAGGCATTCTAGTTATTTATATTATTTATATAAAATGAAGTGCCAAAGTAGACCCAAGAGCCTTACACCCTTCCGTTTTTCCGTTTCACATTTTTAGGGATATCTCCGAAACAAGCTGAGATATTGAAATTTATCACATTGATGATGAAATCACTCGTAAGCACCTTTCGTTTCATACCCATATTGTACTTACACATTTTTGGTCACCCCTGGCCCACTTATTGGTCGATAACTCGGAAACCGGTAGAGTTATTGAAATAAGGGATACCTTAAATTTTAAGTTGAACGTCTACTAATAAATGACTGAAGATTCATTTAATTCCATTCAGCAGTGTTTGAGTGATGCCACCACAAACACTTAGACAGACAGACGGACAAAAATTCTAAAAATGGTTGATTTGGATTCTATTGGCTTAATAATGTTTGACCGTATCAATTTTTTTGGAATATCTGCAATGTACAAACATCGACTAGTTAAAGTTTCAGATATATCCTCGAAACAATTAAAAAGGGGTTTTGCCCCCTATTTCCAGATGTTACCCATTTTTTGAAATTCTCGCTGTGTAGTTTTTGTGTGCTTGACTAGAACTACAACTTAAGGTATGTCCCGTTGTTGTTGTTGTTGTTAGCAGTGCTTCGCCCTGCCCAAAGGGCCAGAACACTCCTAGTTGTCATCGGGCTCTTCTAACGGAAGTCCAAGGAAACGCGCTGTTTCAACAGGGTTGGACCAAAGTGATAAGGGAGTTAGAAGAGTATGTTCGGAAGAACACGAAAAGAGATGTTGCGTGTCGTGGGGGGCCATACCGCATGCAGGGCATGTGTTTGGTATGTTGTTGTTGTTGTTTTAACACTACTTTGCCCTGCCTAGGTAGTCAGTGTCAACCTTACCCAATATTGTCATCGAGCTCTTCTAACGGAAGTCCTAAAAACCTAGCGGCTTCAATAGGGGAGGACCAGAGGGATATGGGTGTTAGAAGAGTAGGCTCAGATGAGCAGACAAAAAGATGGTTAGTGGTATGGGGGGACAAGCCGCATGCCGGACAGACATTAGGCAAGTCGGGGTTCAGTCTGGATAGGTAAGAGTTTAACCTATTACAGTATCCAGACCGGAGTTGGGCCAGCATCACCCTAGTCTCCCTAGGCAGCTCGCGCTCCTCTTCGGCAACGGGTGGTGTTGCTGCCTGAAGAACGGCGTTCACCGGGAGAGAGCCAACATAGGAATTTACCGAATTTGTGTGGATGAGGGTGAGGGCCTGCCGGTGCACCTTAGGATCAAACGGCGTGGAAATCAGGTGCCGGATCTCATCGTAGTGTTTGCGTAGATGGCTCCTTATGCTCCTGGGGGGCGGATCCTCGTTGATCAGGCGTCCGTTCGGATGCTGCGGTTTGCAACAGTTGAACAGGAATTGCCTGGTCAACATCTCGCTATGCTCTTTAACGGCGAGCATTTTCGCTTCATTATGTAAGTGATGCTCAGGAGACATAAGAAGACAACCAGTGGCGGTACGAAGGGCGGTGTTTTGGCAGACCTGTAGCCTCGTCCAGTGTGTGTCAGCTAGCCCCGGCGACCATATAGGCGTCGCGTAGCTCAGTACCGGCTGGCCAATTGCTTTATATGTAGCTAGTAACGTTTCTTTGTCTTTACCCCAAGTGCTGCCAGCTAGGGACTTGAGGATTTTGTTACGGCTTTGGACTTTATTGGCAATTGCGGTTACGTGAGCGCCGTATTTGAACATGTTATCAAACGTCACCCCTAAGATTTTGGGGTGTGAGACAGTTGGTAGCTTGACATTATCAACGTAGACGTCTAATTCCATGTTCACTTGCGTTGTCCACGTCGTAAATAGGGTGGCCGAGGACTTATTCGGTGACAATGCCAGGTTTCTCCCGGCGAAGAATTCGGACACGGCTGGGAGGTATGAGTTAATACGAGAGCAGAGTTCTTCTACGGAGGGGCCTGTTGCCAGAATCGTACAGTCGTCGGCGTAAGAGACGATCGAGACACCCTCTGGTGGGGGGGGAAGTTTCGATATATAATAGTTGAACAGGAACGGGGATAGGACACCACCCTGCGGCACCCCCTGTTTAACTATTCTGGGTTTTGATCTTGCGCCTCTGAACTCAACCGACGATTGACGACCACTCATGTAGTTTGCAGTCCAACGTTTAAGACAGGGAGGAAGGGACGAATCTTCAAGGTCTTTCATTAGTTGCGCATGGTTGACCGTATCAAAAGCTTTGGCCAAGTCAAGCGCAACTAGCACTGTCCTGTGGTTTGGACGCTTTTGGTTTAGCCCGTCCCCTATCTGAGTGGTTATGGCGTTCAGCGCGGTGGTGGTGCTGTGATTTTTGCGAAATCCATGCTGATGTTTGGCGAGCCGCAGGTTTGCGGTGAAGTACGGCAACAAGGTGGCTTCCAACACTTTCACTACTGGCGAGAGGAGAGATATCGGGCGATATGACTCCCCTACGGCAGCTGGCTTGCCAGGCTTTAGTAGTGGGACCACCTTTGCTTGTTTCCATCTTTCAGGAATAACAAAGGTGGAAAGGGAAAGGTTGAAAATTTGTGTGAGGTATCTTATGCCTTCGTCGCCAAGGTGTTTCAGCATCAGCATGGAAATGCCATCGGGGCCGATATATTTGGTGTTCTTGGATCTCCGAATAGCCTCATGAACTTCTGTTGTGGAGATGGCAACGGGCGCATCGCTGTTTTTGTGTTTGTGCGCTTCCCTGGTGGCTCGGCGAATATCTTTGTTCAACGTAGGATGCATTACAAATTGTCGGCAGAAGGCGCTCGCGCATCTTTTTGGCTTCGACTGAACCTTATCACCGAAGGCGATGGATATTTTGTCGTTAGGTTTAGTCGGGTTGGACAAAGATTTCACCGTCGACCATAATTTGCCAACTCCAGCCGAGAGGTTGCAAGACCTTAGGTGCTCCTCCCACTTAGCGCGTTTGTGTTGATCTACTAAGCGTCTGATTTCCGCGTTAAGATCCCGTATTTGGGGATCCGTAGGGTCAATGTGTCTAATATGGTCACGTTCATTTGCCAGGGCCGCTGCCTCTGCGGGGAAGAATGGACGCACTTCCTTTATTCTACCTGACGGAATGTGTTGGTGGGAGGCTGAAATTAGGGCCATACGAAACGCCTTTTCCCCTTCTCGTACGTCAGACGGGGTAGGAAGAGCAGCGAAGGCGCTCTCTGTGGTGTTGAGAAAACCCTCCCAGTCGGCTTTATTGAAGTTAGTGTATGTGCGTTTCTCAGCGGTGACAAAGTCGGTGGGGCGATCGATTGAGAGCACTATGGGTAGGTGGTCTGAAGCAAGCGTCAGCATCGGTCGCCAGTCAACGCAGTTTATTAGTCCAGCGCTGACTATGGTGATGTCTGGCGAGCTAGAGCAGTTTACCGCCACTCTAGTGGGGGCATCCCCATTTACCGTGCAAAACGTCGAATCATCTATTTGGTCAGCCAGCTCCTGTCCCCTACCATCGGCCTGCAGGCTGGAGTGCCACAGGTCGTGGTGTGCGTTGAAGTCACCAAGGATGACGCGGTTCTCGCCCCTGAGTAACGCACGAATGTCAGGGTGGTAGTCCCTGGGACAACAGGTGACAGGAGGTACGTAAATTTTTATGATTTCAAGGTCGACATCGCCTGACCGGACAACCATACCTTGACGTTCTAAGGTGGTGTCCCTCGGGTCGATGTCAGGCTCAAATAGACGATACTGCACAGATTGATGCGTGATGAATGCCAGACCACCCCCAAGCCCTCTCGCACGGTCACAACGGTGTACATTGTACCCGTTGCAGGTCAAAAGAGACGACCTTCCACCTAACTTTGTCTCCTGGATAGCCGCGATCTTGATGTTCAGTCGCTTCATTAAATTTGTCACTTCAACAATTTTGCCAGTTAGGCCGTTGCAATTAAATTGCAGGATACCGAAGTGTGTAGGGGGAGCAGAGTTGATGCTGGGGGTCAAGGACTGGTGCGTATGCCTAGGTGGTAATAGGCTGGGTCGCGCACTACGGCGCAATCTTGAAGTCGAAGGAATCGCGTTACCAGAAGGTAGTGGCGAGTCGGACGACGTTGAAGGTTGCGTAGCTCGACAGCATGGCGCAACGTACGTATCAGTCCATAGGTTCCTGTTCGCGAGTCCAGAGCATATGAGCAGGTGACACAGGCCAAAGCAGTTATTGCACTTGACTGATGCCAACGGCGTATATAATCTTAACCGACAAACAGTGCACGTAGTATAAGGGACCAGGAGCTGATGGTTGTGGCTTATACTCGTGCTAATGCTGGAAGAAGAGGGGCTGACCGGGGGGGTGGGAGAGAGCGGACGCTCAGCATTGCTCAAATCCACTTGGGAAGTGCTACGTAGGGAGTAGCTGTGAGCTGCTGTGTGAGATGTTGACGCCTGTGGGCGTGAGCGGCCGCTCGAAAGGTCTACTTGCTGATGTGCATTGTTAGTGCTAGTCGTGGAGACTGATGTGACAGAGTCAGACATATGTGGCG
Organism: Sphenella marginata; assembly: GCA_951509765.1. NCBI lineage: Eukaryota > Metazoa > Arthropoda > Insecta > Diptera > Tephritidae > Sphenella > Sphenella marginata. The sequence continues at coordinate 34,209,129 of OX608080.1, read as the reverse complement.
GAGCGATACTTGATCGACGACGGCCACTGGACGTCATAGGACGTGAACAGCAAGGGGCCACAAAAGTTTTATAAAAACTAGCGGGTCTATGAGTAGAGGGATTTAGTCCGGAGCAACTAGTTAGATGCAACCATCTGCTACAGTTAGAGCATTGTACCGAATGTGAACGTTTCACATAAATTTTCTTCCAGCATACACAGCAGATCCATTCTCTAGGTCCGGGGTTGGATTCAATACCAGCCCGGAGCAGGAGAGTCTTGAGCAGTCCCGCTGCAAGGAGCTGCTCGGAGGATGACATTATTGGGGGGAGGATTACTGACGGTTTAGGCAGGGGGGTAGTGAAATAACAGCCCTTGGTCGGGGAAACCCCGAGTCATTCCGGTACGTAGAACCGGCTGTCGTGGGAATGTGTTTGGTATGGTAGGGTTCAGTCTGGACAAATAGGAGCTCAGCCTATTGCAATATCCAGACCGAAGTTGAGCCAGCATGACTCTAGTCTCCCTCGGAAGGACACGTTCTTCCTCAGCAAGAACGGGTGGTTGGGCATCAATAACGGGGTTAACATTCCCACAACAGCCGGTTCTACGTACCGGAATGACCCGGGTTTTACCCGGCCAAGGGCTGTTATTTCAGTGTAACCCTGTCCAATTTGTCCAATCCCACTCCTAAATTGTCTTGCTACGGGCTGGTATCGAATCCAACCCCGGACCGAGAGACTGGATATGCTGCGTCTGCTGGAAGAAAATATATGTTAAACGTTCACATTCCGTTCAATGCAGTAAATGCAAGAGATGGTATGTCCCGTAAAAAGTTAATGCTCGCTGTCACACAGTGTGATAGGTCGCATACAAAAATTTTCATTATCTATCTATGAAAATTCAACGCGATTTCCGGGGGTTTCAAGCCAATTTTAGACCTAAGGTTTCTTCAGCAAAGTTGCTTAAAATGACCCCTAGAATAGTTTCCGCTATGGCGATTGTTCACTTTTTTCCCTCCCCTACAAATCAACCCACTCTAATGTACATATCTGCGCTATTTCCTGATGTGGTCAATTGCATGCAAACGGATAACTTGGAACTAAAGAAATTGGTTTACTTACATATATTTGATGAATTACGCTAAATCACAACCGGATATGGCATTATGGCGGTTAATACATTTGTTAAGGTAACTAAGTCATTATTAAAGTTATATTTACTCCTAACTTCATGTAATATTTGTTGACACAATAGGACTGCGAAGATTGCAATCTACTTATACGAGCTTTGGCTGTACGAACAATGGGATGTATACGTGTTGATAAAATAACCGAATATTTATGCGAGCCATTCAGGCGCGTAGCCAGAAAAAAATTTCGGGGGGAGTTTTGGCCAAAGTGTCAGTAAATAAGAATTACCTATAAATACACATATATTTATATTTTCACATATTACATATTTATACTTTTATTTATTTGAAATTTTCCTCTTTCTGCACGGCTAAAAATTTGAGCCTAAATTTTAAACCATTCATTGGTTTACACAATTTTTAAAACTTTTTGGTAATAAATTCCAAACCTTTCTCAATTTTTTGCGGTTTAGATTTAAAACTTAACCGGGATAAACAAACACTGTACTGACCTATCATTTTAAAAAAAAAACATAAAAAATTGTTAACAACATTTTCGGTATAAAATTTAAATAATTTTTATTCGGCGCATTTCTATGACAACCGGCGTAAATTTAATTCTAAACCAAATTTGGTCATACACCTAGATCAGTATGTCTGCGTTCAAAGGGTTTTTTTAGAATATGCAGCAAAATTAACTTCTTTAGACTAATTTAATTATTTTTGAATGAAAGTATGTGCAAATACCTAATGAAACTTGTGCAAATCAAAGTTCAAAAGTTTGTGGAAAATTCATGAAAATTTAAGAAATCTCGAAAAAATTTCATCGAAATTTCTAACTTTCTCGTAAAATTGTTTTGATTTTTTTCGAGTATGCTGTTTTGCTGCTCGTTCAATTGTCAAAAGCCGACCAAGAGCATTTTCTTCAATATAAAAATATTACGCTTATAAATTTGTATGGAAGATAATGCACTTGGCTAGAAAAAAAATTGCCAAAAATCGAGTAATTCTTCTAGCGGCTTAAGATTGCTATCTTTGTTCACTTTAATTGAACGGGCCACAAAACTGAAACTCGAAAAAATTTAAATATTTTTACTAAGAAGTTAGAAATTTTTATGAAAGTTTTTCGAGTTTTCTTGAATTTTCATGAATTTTCCACAAAGTTCTTAATTTTGAGTTGCAGTATTTATATTGTTTTTTTACTCGTACTTTCATACAAAATATTGACATTAGTCAAAGGAAGTTAATCTTACTGGAAATTCCAAACAACACTTTGAACGCAGACATACTGGTCTAGGTGTATATGTATGTAGCCCCAAAAAGTTTTAAATCTAGGCTAAATCTTTTAGCCGTGTACAAAACAATATTTATTTTTATACCTTTCATGAACATGAAATGGTATTATAACTTTGGTCCGATGTTTGTAAGTATGAGAAGAAGAGATAGACCCACCATTAAGTATACCGAAATGGTCAGGGCGACGAGCTGAGTTGATTTAGCCATGTCCGTCTGTCCGTCTGTCTGTTTGAACGCAAACTAGTCCCTCAATTTTAGAGATATCTCGATGAAATTTGGTATGGAGTCGCCATTTTGTATTATATTAATCATTTGTCGGAACCAGTAAGATCGGACCAATACAACGCTTAGCTCCAATACAATCGATTGTTCCGATAAATGGGTTTTGGCCTATAACTCTTGCAATCAAAAAGCTAGGATAGCGAAATTTTGCAGATTTAGTACATATTATATTTGTAACCTGTGTCACCTAGATCGGACCAACAAAACATATAGCTCCCATATAATCGATAGTTTCGATAAATGGGTTTTGGGATATAAATTTTGCAGTTAAGAAGCTAGGAACGTAAAATTTTGCAAAGTTGGTACTTATTATAAATGTGATGTGTGTAATGAAAATCATACAGATCGGAGTAACATAACATATAGCTTCCATATAACCGATTGCTCCGATAAATGTGGTTTGGCCATGTAGGACACTTAAAAAAGATATGCGTATTCATGAAAGGTATAAAGCCTTCGGCACAGCCGAAGACAGCCCTTTCCTTACTTGTTATTGTTTGTTTTGAAATTTTGTGTAGGATTTCTTCAGGCTTTGGCAAGAAGTAAATAGTTGTCGCTTTATTTCTTGAAGAAAAACTGAAGCTTCGTAAAAATAAAAACAAAAAATATAATGAAATAACATTGAAATTCATATAAAAAGCGGAAAATTGCATCATATAAAAAGCGGAAATTCAACATGCAAAACGGAACGTCAACATTTGTTGGCTATTCATGACAATTTCATAGTCAAGAAATACTTGAAAATATTTCTTAAGCATTTTCTTTTCAACAGCATACCGGGCTTTCTTTTAAACGTTTTCAATCTTTTTTTTGCCAAATTAGCGTCACTTTTTAGTATCACCTCACAAGTATAAGTACAATTTAATTGTTACTTTCTCTGATAATTCAATACGACTGCGTTGTGTACAGCTTAGTAATTTTTGGAAATTTTTTTTAACTTCTTGTTCATTTTTTTGGTTAAACCTTTGGCAACCGTGACTATAATAACGAGGGACACTCATTTTTACGATTTTTGCCGGCTGTATTCATAGCTCGAAAAGCAGTTAGTTTGGCGCGAATTTCTTAAAGGGCCAAATGAGTGAACCGTTGCAGGAATTTAGTTGTGACCTCTCAGACTTGCTCTGGCAATTGATTAGCGACTACCAATAACTTCTCTCAGTGCGAAATATTATTTAATTTTATTCTTTCGTATTTTCATTATTGCCATTAATGCTAATTTCTTAACAGGGGTTTTAAAGGTAAATAGAGTAATTATTCTAGTACAGACGTATATTTTTTAATTTACGGAAATTTCGGGGGGGGGTTTGAACCCCCGAAACCCCCCCCCCCTGAATACGCGCCTGGAGCCATTACGTAAATGCTTGAAGGATGAGGATCCCTATGTACGTAAAACTGCCGCAGTTTGTGTTGCTAAGCTGTATAACATATCATCATCAATGGTAAATTAAAAACTATCATATTTGTTTTGAAAAATGTTCACGATTTTTTTTATGTTTTATTAAAAAAGGTTGAAGATCAAGGATTTCTAGATCAATTGAAAGATCTACTCTCTTACTCGAATACTATGGTGGGTGGCCAATACTGTTGCTGCACTAAGTGAAATTAATGGAGCCAGCCAGTCGGGCCAACCACTTGTTGAAATGAACTCAGTCACTATTAACAAGTTGCTTACTGCACTTAACGAATGCGCCGAATGGGGACAAGTATTCATACTTGATTCTCTAGCCAATTATAGTCCTAAAGATTAGCGTGAAGCTCAATCTATTTGTGAACGTATAACACCAAGTGAATTAAAAGAATATGCAACTGAGGTGGATGTAGATTTTGTGCGCAAGGCTGTACGCGCTATTTGACGGTGTGCTATTAAGGTTGTTAATGTTTATTAAAAATATGAAACTGTTTTATACAATTTTATGCTCTTACTGGTCGAACCCTCTGCCGAGCGTTGCGTTTCTACCCTACTTGACTTGATTCAAACTAAAGTCAACTACGTTGTGCAAGAGGGGATTGTTGTAATTAAAGACATTTTCCGCAAGTACCCGAACAAGTATGAAAGCATTATTAGCACGCTTTGTGAGGATCTCGAATTTCACCTGAAATGCTCTATAACAAAATGAAGTATATTGGCAAGTGATGCAAGGTTTTAAACTAAATTCTGAGATAGGGAGTTGCTCATCGGCTAGGTTGATCATGCTCCAAAATCTCAACTTAGTCATCGATACATATTCTTACATCTAAATAAAATAACTCAGTTGCAGTTGTTGGATAGTCTCAGGGTTAGGAGCTCTTCCAAAACAGCGGTATGTCGACGCATCTCCTCGATCTCTTCTCTTTTTAAACTTTCCATTACCTCGAAATGCCTTTTTACACCTTTCATGAACATGAAATGGTATTATAACTTTGGTCCGATGTTTGTAAGTATGAGAAGAAGAAGAGATAGACCCACCATTAAGCATACCGAAATGATCAGGGCGACGAGTTGAGTTGATTTAGCCATGTCCGTCCGTCCGTCTGTTTGAACGCAAACTAGCCCCTCAGTTTTAGAGATATCCCGATGAAATTTTGCAATCAGGCGCCATTTTGCATAGGATTAATCATTTGTCGGAACCAGCAAGATCGGACCAATACAACGCATAGCTCCCATACAATCGATTGTTCAGAACGGGTTTTGGCCTATAACTCTTGCAATTAAAAAGCTATTAGAGCGAAATTTAGCAGGTTTAGTACATATTATATGAGTAATGTGTGTAGTGAAAATCACCTAGATCGGACCAACATAACATATAGCTGCCATATAATCGATAGTTTCGATAAATGGGTTTTGGTCTATAAATTTTGCAAATAGAAAGCTAGAAACGTAGAATTTTTGCAGGTTTGGTTCTTATTATATGAGTAATATGTGTAGTGAAAATCATACAGATCGGACTTACATAACATATATAAGTAGCTCCCATATTACCGATTGCTCCGATAAATGTGGTTTGGCTATGTATTTTTAAATTAACAGTTTTGGAGAGTTTGTAAGTAATTGTAAGTAAGGAGCGGATACTTAGAAAAGTTGTGCATATTCATGAAAGGTATAAAGACTTCGGCACAGCGGAAGACAGCCCTTTCCTTACTTGTTTCTACCTCCTTTTGTTCCAGCATGGTAGTCACTCCTAGTGAAATATTTTTTAATATTTCTTTTTGCACCTGAAGATCAGCTTCAAGTGCATCTGCAGCGGATTTCACTTTTTTACTTCTGGCTCCCGCTGTACTCACTGCTGGTTTGCTTGTTACCTGTAGAGAAGAGCTAGGTGGATCCGATATTGAGACCACATTTTCAACTTCGACTACTTCAAGGTATTCTACAGGGAATGCCTCCTCTACTACCACTGTATTTGGTGTTGGGACCCCAAATCTTTTTGCTTCAATACCTTCCACGTGGTCTTTCATTGAAATGAGGTTGTATATGGGCAAGTCTCAGATAAGGTCCCCCTACAACAAAAATTTAAATGGTTACAAATAAGAGCTTTTTACTAAAATTATTTAGAAAAACTAACACAATAATATAGTCTGTAGTAATTACAGCTAGATTATGTGGTTTTTATGAAGCTGGTGACGGCATGCTGAGAGATAAGTAGAAAAATGATAAAAATACGAAAAAGCTGATGTGCAACTGATTACTTCTTGGAAGCAGTAATACTGGAAGCCTGAACCATAAGTTGCAAGCAAAATGCTTCCAAACGAAGCAATAAATATTATATTAGATGATTTTGACAGTTAATATGTTCTTGTGTTGGAATTACTATATGTAATCTTTATTACAAAAGTGGTGGAAAAATTTCTCGCGTCCGTTATGTCGCGTCCGTTACAGGACTTTCGTTTATTATCCGATGTTCTGAAAACATATTTCAGATTTCGTAAATCTTCGAAGGAAGGGTCTTCTTTGACCTTTAATCTCTCATTTAAGGAATATAAATGTTCCCCTAAACTTCACTAAGTTTTACGTACTTTCACAAGCATTAAAGAATTACTTCCATTTCTTGTCGCGTCCGAACAGCATTATATATGGATATATATAAGTTGTTAAATGTTAAGGGTCCAAAAAATTTTAATGGAATGAAGCATTGTGGTTGTGCTTTGAAACCATTATGATATCCCCTAATTCTGCTGCTTATGATTCATTTTATCCAGGGTTAAATGCGTACGAATGTCGCGTCCGTTACACAGGACTTACCTATATGGCCTCTTCAATCTCCGAAAATGGTTGTTGGGTGTTTGGACCACCTCCCGTGCCTTTAGCAGCCTTTGAATTAGCGGCTGCTTTCTGCCGTACATATTTCTTTTGGTCGATCCAAACCTAGGAAAAATAAGTAAAAGTTTAGTTAGCCCATGAGTTTTAAAATCATTTTATAAATGTATAAACCTTCTTCCAATCAGCCACGTTCTTCATGGGAGGTCCTGCTGAATTCAGTTCCTGCTCCGCCTGTTGCCAGAAGCGAGCAACCTCCTCCTTACCGCCTTTGTGGAAGTTTCGGGCGATATCCGACCTGCCCTTCATTATTCCTACAAGGATTTTTAATTGTTGCTTGTTTGTGCTTTTTTTTGACCTAAATCACAAAACAAATCATTATTTTCACAATACATAGCTTTTTTAATTAAATACTTACATGTTTCTCCCTTTAAAATTTATTTGGAAATATCTCCCAAAACAATTAAAACAACTCCCAATTTTTTTGCATTCGTGATGCCAACTATTCCCTTAAAACATATTTCCCCTTTTTCGAAGTTCGTTTATAATAGAGGGAGATGGGAAAAGAGAACAAATTCCCAAAAATTTTAGTTCATGATTGCAGGAATGGGAAACGTGAAAAATCTCCCAAGAAATTTCTGTTCAGAATCGCTATGAATAAAAAAAAGGCAATAGGGTGTTAACTACTTGCAAGTAAATCTTGCTTGTTTGTTATTCTATTTGCGTAATTTTTGGCAGGAGTATACTGCATGCTATTGGGAAGCATCTCACTAACTTTCACTGAAATACCTAATTCAAATTGCAAGCAATCGCTTTTGAAAATAACAGACCTTTTTTGCTAAAAAGTGGGCGGCGCCACGCCTACTTCAACAAAATCCACAAAGATTTTTTACAGCTTACTTTTTCCTAAAAAGCCTATTATGTGTTTAAAATCTTATTTATATAACTAATACAATTATGGAAATATCGCGATTTTAATTTTACAAAGAAATTTTTCAGAACTGTGTTCGAAAAGTGGGCGTGTCCGTCAACCAATTTTGTTTATTTTTACAGCAAAGAGTAAGTTTTATATGTTGAACTATTTCTCCAAATATTGTTTCAATAAATTAATTTTTACCGGAGTTATGGCATGAAAAGTTTTGTGGAATAATCCACCATAAAGGGGCGGGGCCACGCCCATTTTCGAAAAATTGTGTGCATTCGACTTTCTTTGTCCACGAACACTTTAGAGGTAAAATAGAAATTATATACATCTAGTTTAAGCAAAGTTATTGCATATTCAATATATCTATGATCCTTTTCAAAATCTTTCGTATAAAATTGGACGGGGACCTTACCCGATTTCGCTAATTTTTTTTCAGAATATTGCCGGTACTAATATAAATATGTGTGCTGAATTTCATTTTGCTATCTTGAGCGGTTTTTGATTTATGATTAATAATATTTCCAAATTTGACTTAATCAAAAGTGGGCGGTACCACGGCCCTTTTTAAAAATTTCTTCAAAAATGTATTTGTTGCCTTAACGCTAAAGTGCACACCGAATATTATTCTTATAGGTGTATTATGTACTGAATAATCACTCTTTTTGTATTTTCGAAAATATTATATGCATAGAAAGTGGGCGTGGCTTTTAACCGATTTTGCCTATTTTCAATAGCGCTCCGAGATAAGTGAAAAGGAACCTGCATACCAAATTTCATTGAGATATCTTAAGATTTACTCAAGTTATCTTGACGGACAGACGGACGGACGGACATGGCTCAATCAATTTCTCTTTTCGTTCTGAACATTTTGATATATATAAGTCAATATCTATCTCGATTCGTTTATGCCGTTACATACTACCGTTAGATGAATGAAGTTAATATACCTTGTGTGCGAAGCACTACTAGGTATAACAAGTAAGGAAAGGGCTGTCTTCGGCTGTGCCGAAGTCTTTATACCTTTCATGAATACCCACAACTTTTCTAAGTGTCCGATCCTTACTTACAATTACTTACAAACTTTCCAAAACTGTTAATTTAAAAATAAATAGCCAAACCACATTTATCGGAGCAAACGGTAATATGGGAGCTATGGATTCTTATAGGGATCCTGGACCGGAGAAACGACCGTGGGGCCATCCCGAAAGATCAGTGGCCGTATGTCCGGAACGCCATCGGCGACGCCGTTCTCGACGAGTTGATGGAGGCTCCGGGCAGTCCGCCGCGTGGTGCTGATGCGGGCTGGTACTAGGGTCAAATAAAGATCCTTGCTTGCGAAGACGCAAGAACTGTTGCGCTGTACAAGGCAGCAGGGGCAAGGCTAGGCCCGGTCTACCCTGGGGCGAAGATATAGGTCGTCGACTGGAAGGACATTCCGAGGGCCTGGGTTCCAGCAATCCCTGCAGAGCCAGAGAGAATCCTGGCTATGCTTCGAATCATGAACCCAACTCTCCCCGCCCAGGACTGGAAGATCATCCAAGTCGACGACACTGAAGGGCACAGAAGGGAGGTCGCTCTGACCCTAAATAAGCAGCCTCTCGAACCTTTGAGAAGAGCAAATGGACGTGTGCAACACGGCATTGGCGAAGTCGTAATCCACGTTTACCGTCAGGTGGACATGGATATCGAAACACCCGAAGAGGAAGCGGAGCTCTCTGACGCTAGCAGTATGGTGTCCACAACGTCAAATTGCGCAGGCGCTCTGCACAGTTTATCGATGGAGGATGCCCTGCTGGACAGCGACGGGGAAGACCTCGACGTCACGGTGTTGGTAGGGGAGTCTGGGCACACTCATATTGAGGCAGTTTCGGCTGCTTTAATTGGTCGCCTTTCTAAAGGCGACGTTGATGTGGTCCTCATCCAAGAGCCGTGGGTCAACAAAGCACGGATTTGCGGACTGGGGTCTAAGGAATTCAAGCTCATGGAGAAGGTAAAGTTAGAACCTGCATTATGGTTAGGTCTGAGCTAATAACTTTTCTTTTACCTAACTACAGCAATGGCGAAGTCACAGCGGCCAATCTCACAGTTGGCAACGATAATTTAATTATTGCCTCGGTCTACATGCCTTACGACGCGGAAGATCCTCCACCGCAAGACAAGGTGAAAGTACTGGTGGCGGACTGCAGCAGTGACCACTTGCTTATTGGAACGGACGCAAATGCCCACCACGTCCAGTGGGGAAGTTCCGACATAAACGCTCGACGTGAGTCTCTTTTGGATTTTCTTTTAACGACTAACCTCGTAGTTTGCAACGTAGGTAATGAACCAACATTTATTACTAAAAATCGAAGAGAGGTCATTGACCTTACTATTTGTAGCGAAAGCGCTTACGAGTTAATTAGGAGCTGGCGGGTTCTTGATGACCACTCTTTCTCTGACCACCGCTATATTGAGGTGGTTTTAAACCTTGCCGTCGAACCGGCCATTATGAGACGGAACCCACGTAGCACAAACTGGGAACTGCATAATGAGCTGTTTGATAGAGGTCTCCCAGCACTACCCTCTCAATGCCCCTCTTCTGTAGAGGAGCTAGAGGACATGGTTACGACCTTCACAACGGCACTCTCAAATGCCTTAGAAAAGGCCTGCCCAGTACCAAAACCGCGAGGTAAACATAAACCTTACTGGTGGTCCCGGGATCTGGACTCATTACGGAAATCCTGCAGGAAACAGTTTAATATAGCCAAAAACCTCGATTGTGAGACTCAATGGCTTGAATAAAAAAACAAACTGAGGGCCTATAAAAAAGAATTGAGACAAGCGAAGAGAACTTCGTGGAGAAATTTCTGCACTGGAGTCGAAAGTGTCGACGACACAGCAAGTCTTAGGTGCGTGCTATCAAAGTCGCAAACGGCCATGAGCTTTTTGCGGCGACATGACGGTACCTGGACCAGCTCAGAAGAGGAGATTCTAGAACTGCTCCTGGATACACCCATCACCGTGGAGGGAGTTAAATGGGCGGTCAAGAGCTTCAAGCCGTTCAAATCCACTGGACCGGACGGGATTATTCCCGCACAGCCAATCAACACTTTGGAGACATCAGCTAACTGGCTGTATCACATTTTCACGGCCTGTTTGTCTCTCAACCATATTCCGTGCTTATGGAGAAGCGCAACGGTGATCTTTATACCGAAGGCAGGTAAGGCCTCTCACTACGAGCCGAAAGACAGACCGCTAAGTCTAACGTCTTTTGCTCTCAAAACCCTAGAGAGGATAATAAATAACTACCTCACTACCACAATTGACAGAAACCATATATCAAGCTGTCAACACGCTTACCTCAAAGGTAAATCTACGGAGGCTGCGCTCCACACCCTAGTCTCTACCATAGAGGCATCCATGGACGAGAAAGACTACTGTCTGGTTGCCTTCCTCGATATCGAAGGAGCCTTCAATAACATTAGCCCAGTTGCTGTTAACACCGCACTAACAGATCTGGGGTAAACAGGTCCCTGGTGGGACTGATCGACCAACTACTCAAAGGGAGAAAAATTCTCTCATCTCTGGGGTCTGTTGATATAACACGATACGCTACAAGAGGCACTCCTCAAGGCGGCGTTCCCTCGCCTCTCCTGTGGGACCTAAGAGTTAACTCGCTGCTAAGAGACACATGTTGGAGCAGCGGCAAGGTGGTGGCATATGCCGACGACCTGGCCGTGGCATACAGAGGCAAATTCCCACAAACCCTGTGCGATCTGATGCAGGCGGTCAGTAAGGTCCTCTCGCTGCGGGCTTAGCGTCAACTCCGAGAAGGTGGAACTTGTCTTATTCACTAAGCGATACAAAATACCACCGTTAATACTACCAGAACTAAACGGCGTGGGCCTCAATCTGGCCGATAAGGCCAAATTTCTAGGTGTAGTTCTGGACAAAAGGCTGAATTGGAAAGAAAACGTCATTCAGAAGAAAGCGTATATTCAAAAGAAAGCGTATATTGCATTATACACGTGCAAGAGGGCCATAGGCAGGAAATGGGGTCTTAGCCCCAAGATATGCAAATAGATTTACACGACTATCATTAAACCCATATTGCTAGACGGGGTCGTCGTGTGGTGGCCTGCCTTGTGCAAGGCCTCAAACTTGAACCTATTAGGGGAGGTTCACAGGTCTAGCATGATCAGCATAGACGGAGCTCTGAGAATAGAGATATCTCTATGAAATTAGGTATAGAGGCGCCATTTTGCATGCGATTAATCATATGTCGGAACCAGCAAGATCGGACCGATACAACGCATAGCTCACATACAATCGATTGTTTCGATAAACGTGTTTTGGCCTATAACTCTTAGAAAGCTAGCAAGGCGAATTTATACAGGTGGCCGCAGTAAAATATATGTATGTATTCAACTGTTTTTATTACCAATTGGACCCGTATGTCAAACTCAAGGCGAATTCAAACTGTTTGTTTACTTTGCTTATTGGGACGTGTGTTTTCTAGATATTTTGCGTTTGTATATAAATAATATTGCTTTGTAAAACAATTTCATCTTTAAATACATAATAAAAAGTGTTTTCGTGATGGTGAAGTGCGCATTTGTTTGAAAAAATGGGAACGGGGAACTGGGCCATTGTGTATTAGTACAAGTGTGATATGTTATCTGAATCGGAATCTAAGTGTTCTTTGCCCAATCCACAAAAAAGGTGATCCTGCAAACTGCACCAACTACCGCGGAATCAGCCTTTTGAATATCGCATATAAGGTCTTGTCAAGCGTATTGTGCGAACGATTGAAGCCTGACGTGAACAGACTGATTGGACCTTATCAGTGTGGCTTCAGACCTGGAAAATCTACCATCGACCAGATTTTTACAATACGTCAAATCCTGGAGAAAACCCGTGAGAAAAGAATCGACACACACCACCTCTTTGTTGATTTTAAAGCCGCTTTCGATAGCACGAAAAGGAGCTGCCTATATGCCGCTATGTCTGAATTTGGTTTCCCCGCAAAACTTATACGGCTTTGCAAAATGACATTGAGCAACACCACCAGCTCAGTCAGAATTGGGAAGGACCTCTCCGAGCCGTTTGAAACTAAACGAGGTTTCAGACAAGGTGACCCCCTATCGTGCGATTTCTTTAATTTGATGTTGGAGAAAATAATACAATCTGCAGAACTCAACCGCGCTGGAACAATATTCTATAAAAGCGTGCAACTGTTAGCATATGCTGACGACATTGACATTATCGGCCTTAACAACCGTGCCGTAACCTCTGCGTACTCCAAACTAGAAAAAGAAGCGGAAAAAATGGGTTTGGTGGTGAACGAAGGCAAAACGAAGTACATGCTGTCATCAAGCAAAGAGTCAGCGCATTCGCGCCTTGGCACCCACGCCACTGCTGGCACCAAAAAGTTCGAAATAGTGAAGGACTTCGTTTACCTTGGATCCAGCATAAACTCCAACAATAATGCCAGCCTAGAAATCCAACGAAGAATTGCTCTTGCAAATAAATGCTACTTTGGACTGAGTAGGCAATTGAAAAGTAAAGTCCTCTCTCGACGCACGAAAATCACACTCTACAAGTCACTCATCGCTCCCGTCCTGCTATATGGTGCAGAGGCGTGGACACTAACAACATCTGACGAGGCTGCATTGGGAGTATTCGAGAGAAAAGTTCTGCGAAAGATTTATGGGCCTCTACGCGTTGGCGACGGCGAGTACCGAAGAAGATTTAATGATGAGTTGTATGAGCTTTACGCAGACGTCGACATAGTACAGCGCATTAAAACACAGCGGCTTCGCTGGCTAGGCCACGTCGTGCGAATGAACGAAGACGCTCCAGCCCAGAAGGTATACTTATCGGCACCCGCCGGTGGAAGCAGAGGAAGAGGAAGACCACCACTCCGATGGAAGGACCAAGTGGAGACCGACCTGCGATCTCGTGGGGTCTCCAATTGGCGCCAGTTGGCGCAAAGAAGAAATGACTGGCGAGCTATGTTGGACGGTCAAAATCGCTCAGGCGGTTAGATGGCCATTTAAAGAAGAAGAAGATATGTTATCTGTCAAACGTTTGACAGGCACTTTAAAATGAAGTTTTTTATAATTTTTTGCTTACATCTAAGGCACTTCAATATGGCGGCGCATCCGCTGCTCCTATCTTCTAACGAATGATAGAACGAGATGCAGGATGAAACCAATATAGAATATAAAAAAACAGGTGTTAAGTTTTATTAAAATTTCGACGTCTATGCTTAAGATATCACACTTGATACACAATGAACTGGGTCGTTTTTAAAGGTGCCTGTTGACGACCACATGCGATCGTTGTGGGGAAACAATTGCCGGATGCAATTAACGGGTCGATTCTATAGTGGTAACAACATTCGATTTACCCGGCAAACAAATATCTTGGAAATTTTTACACCCGTTTGGTATTCTGCCGGCTCAAGTTGCAGTTCAATTTCGTAACCACCGAAAGGGGTGGTAACGCCAAGTAACCGCGACAAATTGCACGTGTTTTGTAAATATTTTTTTGGACAGAAAATAGCACAAATTTTATACACATACTAGTTCAGAAGAATTAATAAACAATATAAGCACTTTTTTACGTGATGTTTCGTGCGCGTTTGCCTTTTATTCTCTTTTGCGCATTGTTTGTTTTTGACATCGTTACCATGAGCGCTAGAATCGCGGGTACATGCACCGGTTACGATTTTTGGTTAGATAATCTTCTGGGTACAAAGTTTCCGGTTACGTTCAGAATCGACACGTAAGTGTGAAAAATCGTATTTGCGTAGATCATTTTTCACGCGAAGACATTGTTTGTACTGGGGCACAGATGAGATTGTTGTCAAAAGCAATACCGCACCCCTTTGTGACCGCTACAAGCAATAAATGCGAGGCGACTATACAAGCAGCCGTAACATCAGAAGTGTATTGTTAACAGTAAGTAGTAAGTAGTAAGAAGTGAACAGACGGCTTAGAGTGCAAAAAGCAAAGCAAAGGTTGATGGGCTTTAAAAAATTCATAAAAATCCATATGGCTGATTCCTTGGAAACTGATATATTTCACATCGACTTTTTGTGAAATGTCAATGTTACGATAAATGACTTTTGAAAGTGTATACAGTGTAAATGGGGTATAAGAAATAGCCCCTGTTTCGCATTGCGCTACAACTTAACCCATTAACTCCCACTGTACCCATACTTATTCAAATATCGAAAAAATGCATTCTAAATATCGAAAATATATAGTTTTGCTACAACCATTTCATAAACTGCTTTGAACGCAAGTGAATTATTCAGTTTCATATTTAAACTATTAACCCCTTATGAGAACACATATATATTTGGTGGAAATTGAACCAAGAATTATTGTATTTTTTTGTCTTTTTTTAACGGTGGGCTATATGTATATGTGAACAATATGCTCCAAAATCAGTTTATTCATGCATTAACACTAAATAACAGTTATCCCTGTATCAAAACCAGTAGAAAAAAAAGTTGTGACATTTTAGGGTTGTGACATTTCATGTTTAATCTATTCTCATTTTAATATGGCTTAATATTTTTGGACTTCCGTTAGAATTAGATGTATGCCACCAAGGTCTATATGTGTTCTAATTTTCAAGGAAAAATTACACCTAGTTTAGAAGAAAAGCTGTGGTAAAGTTGTGACATGAGAAAGTGTGACACATATATTAAACGCAAAATCTTCCCAACCCGTCTTCAAAATGGGAGCTGCTCTAGCACAGGTAAATGTTGACATTAGACTGAACATGTGTCAAAAAAAATTAATATTATATGTTAATTAATATTCGCACACGCCGACTGTGACCACCATTTTTTGATTTTTTACAAAACTCGAGAACAAAGTTTAGTCCTCTATAGGACCCCAGTCAAGCACATTATTTTTAAAACAATTGTGGCATATTGTTACGCTCTTTATCCTCTTTTAAAGCTTCTTCATGCAAATTTTGTTTTGATCACAATTTATAGCATATAATGCCAATAAAAGTACATGACCTCAGCAAAGGGACACTATAAATTGTGACTTTTTTTCCTTTTTGTGTGTTTTAAAGTAGCCCATGGTATTAAATGATTACATTTTGCACTTAATTTATATTACTCGATGAGATTAATAAGACTGCATATCAGTTTATTTAAAAAAAGGTCGGTTTGTTATAAATTTTTGACATTAAAGTCGGTGAACACAAATATATCAGTTTCCGAGGAATCAGCCATATATGATTACTGAAGTTTGGAACAGGTGAAGTTATTATTATTATTAATTATTAAGTATTTTCACAGCAAATTCATTTTTATCGCAGTACCAAGAGAAACTCGGAGGTGGAACTGTCAGCACAACAAACGGTCCTTTTTAGGACTAATAAACAGCCCTTTTCAGGGCTACCAAAAAATCCAAAGAAAGAAAATTTTGTTCTATACCAAATATGCAGGGCTTTCACTATTCCATTAGAGATTGCTAACAAAACTTGGATAGTTAAAATCGGTCCAATATTTGCCAATTTTCAAAAATTCATCATTGCACAACATACATTTATTAACTAACAATACCTATAACAATGTGTGATTGACCCAACAAACAAATAGATGTACACCATTTTCAAGTATGTAGGCACCATCTCCCAACATCTTTTCATGTGCAATACAATCTGTAAATAGATATTCTCCTCAGGCAGTAGTTTGTCGTCATGCTTGATTTCGATGGCAACTGATTTGTTGCAGTCTATGAAAAAAATGGTGTATTAAAATAAGCTTGTAAATGGCTTGGTCTCGTAAAGTATCTAACCTATACTAGCGCGATTTGCATAAGCCAACATTTAAGCCTCTGTTTTTTCGGGGGCTGTGAATATGGCGCGTGTACATATACACTTGCCCTTTATTCCTTTTATCATTATAATGAGCTAATAAACGTGATGTAAATATTCTGGTTCTGATACAAGAAACCAAGGGGCATTGCGTCTGTATGGAAGAATATTTTGCGGGAACCAATATCTGCGACTGAATGTTTAACACCTGCATAAAGAGATAATTATAATTGATGCAATCCAGAATTATGTGAAATACATACCAATTTCATTGTTTACAGCCATTATACATAGATACTTATGTGTCTGGGGTTAGAGCATCCTCTAATTGTTTCATATCAACTACACCACTAGCTTGCACGGGCAAATAAGTGACCACGCAACCTTCGTTTCCCAAAGCGCGCATTAATCCCCTTTAGGCAAATGGTGGCAATTGGCTCCGAAATCTCAGAATAACCGGAGCGGCTACTAGAACGACCTTTTGTGATGCACAAGGTGTGAATTGCCACTTCTTGCAGCACCAAGAGTCACTTTAGTGGGGAGTTCATATTTAACAGTGCAAATCGATAAACGCCAGTAGCATCACGGTTTTGCCCCAAAAGTCTCTATGCGGTGGCAATTGTCACCGCCAATGACAACTCCATGTTAAAGTTGCAGGTCGTTTTCATAGTAAAGGAGCAGAACTGTGACAGGTGTCTTTCATTTGTGACCGGTTTGTGATATCACGTACCAGTCCTTTTGCCTGCAGGGTCTATAACACACTTTTGCTCTGTTTATGTGGTAAAAACATGCACTTTGATTTTATTCACTTTTATTTAGTTTTTTGCAGTTTTATTTACAATAAAGGCGAATTATGGTTTTGACAGATGGGTTCAAAGATACAAAAACAAAATACATGGGAAATTTACATATATTTTACTGCGGGCACCTGTATAAATTCGCCTTGGAAAGCTAGAAATAGTTTCGACAAATGAGTTGTGGGCTATACATTTTGCAGTTAAAAAGATAGGAAAGTAAAATTTTGAAATTTTGGTACTTATTATATATGTATGTGATGTGTGTAGTGAATGATAACATATTGAATGCAGTTTGTTAAATATTTCGGCGCCATGTGGTGTTTTCTTTTAAATATAATTTTCAGGGTATTTAACTTCAGTTTTTGGTCTATATCTAGCCATTTCAACATTTCGAGCATTATACTTATCGGCGTGTATTTACTACATTTTAAGATACACCTCATACACTTATTCTGTAGCTTCTGTATACGTTCTTTTTGTGCTTGATTGCAACAAGTATATAGTATTGTTGAACAGTATTCAAAATGTGGTTTTATTATTGTGTTATAGATTTTTATTGCAGTCTTCATTTAGTTTGAGCTTGTTCATTCTTAACCATTTCAGAATTTGATCTATGTCATATTCTAATTTCAATCTACACTCTTCTACTGAATCTGACTCCGTATATATCAACGTATCATCGGCATACATCACTACTTTAGAGTTTGATGCAACTTTTTCAATTTCATTAATATATATTATAAACAGAAGTGCTCCCAGGACAGATCCTTGCGGGACTCCTGAATTCACACATTCATAAGTAGATTTGGAATTTCTTATTTTTGTATGTTGGCTACGGTTCGTTAGATAATCCGTAAACCATTGGAGCTCCTTTCCTCTTATTCCGTACATATACAATATTTTTAGAAGAATCTGTCTGTCTATGGTTTCAAACGCTCTTTTTAAGTCAACAAACAAGGCTAGTATCTTTCTTTTACGAGGACACTTTTTCCACTCGCCAACATCATGATTTATTGTGCTCTCACAAGAGTGGTTTTTACGGAAACCCAACTGATTTATAGATAATATATTATTTAGCTCAAGGTAGGTGTGTAGTTGCTCTTTCACAACGCTTTCTATCACTTTTTCAAACACTTTAAGCGTGTTTATGGGACGGAACTCCTCACATTTTTTGGTTTTAGCTATTTTTTCTACGGGAATTACTAAAGATTCTTTCCATGAGTCTGGGAATACTCCGCTTCTAAATGAATGGTTAACTAGGTTTGTTAGGAAAGGTCCTAAAACATATCAGTTATCAATAATCAACTTCGGACTCACATTATAGCTATCTCTTTTATTTTCAATTCTTTACAAATTGACTTTAGTTCACCTGTTGTTATTTCTTTAAATTGGAAGGTTTCAGACCGATGATTTATATAGTTAATATATTGTTCATCTTCAATTTATTGGCTGATTTGTTCTATGCTCTCAATAAAATATTTTATTTTAGTGTGTTGGATATATCCTTTTCATCACTTATTTCTTCGCTTTTATAAGTTATCGATTGTATTTCGTTCAGGTTTTTTTTCAGAATTAAGTTCTTTAACACTCTCCACATTCCTTTTTGATCATTTGCACTATTGATTTTATGTTTAACGTATTTGCTTTTTGCATTAGTTATCTCTTTTTTGTAAGTTTTACAAACACTCTTATAATATTCCCATGAGCTCATGTTGTTCTTTAATCGCGCAGCCTGACATGCTCTGATTTTTTCGGACTTTAAAATTCGTAGGTTTGAGTTGAACCAATTATTCAGTTCCGAGGTTTTGATAATTTTTTTGCACTTTGTGTTTCTTTCCACTATGCTTTGTAAGCAGCATTCTAGCTGATCTGCATTTTGTGTTACATTATAATCATCATTAAATCTTAAGTTTTTTTTCGAAAAGCATCCTGTTAAATTCATGTTTATTATAATGGAAGTACTTAACTACCCTTTTTCTAGGCTTTTGTATAATTTCATGTGTGGGTTTTTTTTATCGCTATCGATTCATGATCTGTAGCGCGATTCACTAACTTTTTTAACGTAATTTGTCAACGATAAATTAACTTAACAATAATTTAAACAATTTTGTGATTCACTAACTGTTTTAACAAAATTTGTCCACGATAAATTAACGTAACAATAATTTTAACTATCTATGCTATTCACTAACTTTTTGTCAACTCTTCAATCGTTAATTTATCGTAGTCGATTTGTAAATTGATATTTTATCACGTTATCCGTTGGTGTCGTTGAAATATTGGTTAAAATAAAAATAAATTAAAAACATATTTTTTGAGCAAGAAGTATTTCTATATTTAAAAAAAAAAGTATTTATTTAAAAAAAACAAGTAAGGAAGTCTAAGTTCGGGTGAACCGAACATTAAATACCCAGCGTTAGTTTTTAGAAAAAGGGGGCGTGGTTTTCATCCGATTTCGCCCATTTTAAAAACCAATCTATGCCGAGCCTAAACAATAGCGAATTTGGTGGGAGCGGCCACGCTCCTTGCTTATAAAGCTTTAACCGCTTACATGAGCCAAAAGTACTGAATCGATCTTTTCAAGGGTTATACCATGTCCTATATATAACTTTGGAAAAGAAGGCGTGCCATGCCCATAACTTTTAACGTATTTTGTGAAATTTTTCGATGTACGGATATATGTGTCCATTAATCAATATTTACATAATTTTAAAAAAGTGGGTGGTGGCACGCCCACGGATTTTATTATGTTGTTTGTCCCTATTGAAGATCAGTTTTCGTTGCAGATCTTTATGACAGTGGCTTGTTAATAGTGAAATGTTGATATTTTGTTTATTCACTTGTGGGCGGTGCCACACCCATTTTCCAAAATATTACCAAAAAACCTTTAAACATCACAAATAACATCATCAGGTGAATGAGTGTACTAAATTTTAGCATTATATCTGTATCAGTTAAACAGATATTGCATATTCCGGTTTCCTAACTCTCGTTTAGAGAACTTTAGTCCAAAAAGGGGCGTGGTCGTTCACCGATTTTTCTTATTTTCTGTGGTAGTACTCTACATAAACATAACATACCTGGAACCTAGTTTCGTAAACCTATCTCAGATCGTTCTGAAGTTATTAGCAGTCGAATTTGAAAATTGCTTGACTCATAAGTGGGCGGTGCCACGCCCACTTTCCAAAATTTTGCAAAAATAATGTAAAGAATATGAAAATTGATGTATGTACAAAATTATATTATTATAGCGGTATCAGTTAATTAGATATGGACTTTTCAATATTTCCACCTCCTTTCAATATAACTTTTATAAAAAAGTAGGCGTGGTCGCCAAGCGATTTCGTTTATTTTCTATATCTGAATTTAACACAACAATAGTATGCCCTCTACAAAATTTCGTTATACTAGCATAAACTGTTCTCAAGTTATTAGGAGTCAAAATTTTAAAATTTCTTCAAATGTATGGGGGCGGTGCCACGCCCCTTTTCAAAAAATTTGGTAAAATCCGCCTAAGAACATATAAATCAATACATATTGCAAATTTTATCATTGTAGCTGCTTCTGATATTGAATTAACCCGTTTTATACGTTTTTCGAAATTTTCGATATCGAAAAAGGGGGCGTGGTTATCATCCGATTTCGCCCATTTTCAATAGCAACCTACCTTGGCCAGAAAGTAACCTGTATGCAAAATTTCATGCAAATATCTCAATTTTTACTCAAGTTATCGTGTACACGGACGGACAGACGGACAGACGGACAGACGGACGGACATGCCTTAATCAATTCCTCTTTTCAACCTAAGAACTTTCATATATGGAACTCTATATCTAACTCGATTATTTTGTGCCGTTACATAGTACCGTTATGTGGACAAAATTAATATACCCTTGTACTAGTACTAGTACGCTGGGTATAAATATATTTTAGAAAAAATGTCCCTAGTTATTGGTATCGAACTTGCGACGTCTATTTTGTTATCCAGACGCTTGTCAGCTGCGCTACTGCGACACCAACGGCGGCGCTGGCAAATGCTGCACTTAACATTTAAGCAACGTTCTAGTCAATTTCGACTGAGATGCCACATGTCATCATTTTAAACAATTATTTAAACGTTATTGTTAAATCCGAGTTAGTGAATCGCACAATTGTTAAATTAAACAGTATACGTGATAAATATCTCTATTGGGAAATTGTTAAAAGTTAGTGAATCGCGCTACTGATATTTTAAGCGAGCTTTCAACAAAAACACTTATGTTATGTATGTTTGACAGTACGTAGTCAATCAAAGATTTCGAGTTTCGCGTTATTCTCGTGCTTTCGTTTACATTCTGAGTGAGGCCGCTATCATTTATTATTTTCTTTATTTCGCGTTTATAAAAACTATTTTTCGACCAGTCAATAGTAAAGTCACCAGCTGTTATAATGTCTTTATGTTTCTCGGTTATTTCTTCCAATATACTATTGAATATACCGCAAAATTCACGTTCTGAGCTATTTGGTGATCTATACACTCCCATAATATACAGCTCATTGTTATCAACAATACGATGTATCGTTAACATCCATATTTTCGTGTCAATTGCTAAGGTATCTATTAAAGTTGTTTTAATTTCCTTCCTCGTGTAAATACCCAATAAACAAGGAAGTAGTTTATTAAACAATGTTTTCCAAGCATAAAAAGTAAATGTTTTCCAAACGAGTTTGTAACAAAAAAATTTCACTAACGTTTATATATGTTTTTCCATTGGTGTGGTAGCCTTGGAGAAATAACTTGAGGTGAACTCTCAGCGAGGTGAAAAATATCTCAGTTTTCAAAAACAATGTTTGAAATTTTATATGCTTCATTTATATTGATTTTGTTATAAGGGCATCGTGGTGTGACGGTAGTGCAGCTGGCCTACCACACAGAAGGACCTAGGTTCGAACTTCGCTACAGGCGACATGAAAATTGATTTGGAAAGGTGCCATGGAAGGCTTCTAACAAAAAATGATCATAATTTGCCTTGCAGATGCAGACTGTATAAAAAATTGCAAGCAGCACACCAAAAATTGGCCCTTTATCTCCTCTCGTACCAAATAAGAATTTATTAAAAAACAAAAAAATTAAGGAAATGGTCGGGGTTCGAACTCGCAACCTTTGGAGCAAAATTCCACAACATATTCGTTAGGCTATTGGCCTGTTTTCACAGTTGTCGCCCAAATTATTGGGTAGTTACGTCACCAGTTCTTCTCGAATTTGAGACACAACTAAAGCTTGTAAAGTTTTTTATTTCTATTTCACTGAATTCTATGTCATTGGTTACGTGAGTTTCAGATAGAATAATAATATCGAACTGATGTTGCTAATAAACTCGTTTTCTCCTCTTAGCTTCCAGCTTGTTCACATATAATGGACAGCTCTTGCTAAATGTCACATGGTTTATGTCCACCTCGATATTTAACCTTTCCTTTGCCCGTATACAATTCATACACTTAACTGTCATTTCTCGATTACACTCTTTAGAACTATGCTTTTCCAAGCATTTTACACATATTTCTTCGTTTTTACATTCGGCCGCTTTATGATTAAAACCTCTACATTTATAACACTGTTGCACTTCAAGGCCATCATACACTTTGCATATCTCCCATCCTATATTTAGTCTCTCGGCAGCTAAAACTTTCAGAAATGTTTCCTGATCCGCTTCGATTATGGCATTATAATATACTACGTTCATTTTTTTTGTCTCATATTGTTTAACCACTTTCAAATTTCCATCAGCAACACATTCATTTTGCTTTTTCAGCATTTCAATAATTTGTATACCTTTCATGAACATGAAATGGTATTATAACTTTGGTCCGATGTTTGTAAGTATGAGAAGAAGAAGAGATAGACCCACCATTAAGTATACCGAAATGATCAGGGCGACGAGCTGAGTTGATTTAGCCATGTCCGTCTGTCCGTCCGTCCGCCCGTCCGTCTGTTTGAACGCAAACTAGTCCCTCAGTTTTAGAGATATCGCGATTAAATTTTGCAAGCAGGCGCCATTTTGAATAGGACTAATCATTTGTCGGAACCAGCAAGATCGGACCAATACAACGCTAAGCTCCCATACAATCGATTGTTCCGATAAACGGGTTTTGGCCTATAACTCTTGCAATTAAAAAGCTGTTAGAGCGAAATTTCGCAGGTTTAGTGCATATTATATGAGTAATGTGTGTAGTGAAAATCACCTAGATCGGACCAACATAACATATAGCTCCCATATAATCGATAGTTTCGATAAATGGGTTTTGGGCTATAAATTTTGCAAATAGAAAGCTAGAAACGTAGAATTTTGCAGGTTTGGTCTTTATTATATGAGTAATGTGTGTAGTGAAAATCATACAGATCGGCCCAACATAACATATAGCTCCCATGTAATCGATAGTTTCGATAAATTTGTTTTCGGCTATAAATTTTGCAAATAGAAAGCTAGAAACGTAGAATTTTTGCAGGTTTGGTTCTTATTATATGAGTAATGTGTGTAGTGAAAATCATACCGATCGGACTTACATAACATATAGCTCCCATATTACCGATTGCTCCGATAAATGTGGTTTGGCTATGTATTTTTAAATTAACAGTTTTGGAGAGTTTGTAAGTAATTGTAAGTAAGGAGCGGACACTTAGAAAAGTTGTGCATATTCATGAAAGGTATAAAGACTTCGGCACAGCGGAAGACAGCCCTTTCCTTACTTGTTTTTCTGTATGATTAAAGTTCATTTGCGATAGTACAAATTTCTGAGAAACAGCTTTGGGTATTTTTATACCCAGCGTACTAGTACTAGTACAAGGGTATATTAATTTTGTCCACATAACGGTACTATGTAACGGCACAAAATAATCGAGTTAGATATAGAGTTCCATATATGAAAGTTCTTAGGTTGAAAAGAGGAATTGATTAAGGCATGTCCGTCCGTCTGTCCGTCTGTCCGTCCGTGTACACGATAACTTGAGTAAAAATTGAGATATTTGCATGAAATTTTGCATACAGGTTACTTTCTGGCCAAGGTAGGTTGCTATTGAAAATGGGCGAAATCGGATGATAACCACGCCCCCTTTTTCGATATCGAAAATTTCGAAAAACGTATAAAACGGGTTAATTCAATATCAGAAGCAGCTACAATGATAAAATTTGCAATATGTATTGATTTATATGTTCTTAGGCGGATTTTACCAAATTTTTTGAAAAGGGGCGTGGCACCGCCCCCATATATTTGAAGAAATTTTAAAATTTTGACTCCTAATAACTTGAGAACAGTTTATGCTAGCATAACGAAATTTTGTAGAGGGCATACTATTGTTGTGTTAAATTCAGATATAGAAAATAAACGAAATCGCTTGGCGACCACGCCTACTTTTTTATAAAAGTTATATTGAAAGGAGGTGGAAATATTGAAAAGTCCATATCTAATTAACTGATACCCCTATAATAATATAATTTTGTACATACATCAATTTTCATATTCTTTACATTATTTTTGCAAAATTTTGGAAAGTGGGCGTGGCACCGCCCACTTATGAGTCAAGCAATTTTCAAATTCGACTGCTAATAACTTCAGAACGATCTGAGATAGGTTTACGAAACTAGGTTCCAGGTATGTTATGTTTATGTAGAGTACTACCACAGAAAATAAGAAAAATCGGTGAACGACCACGCCCCTTTTTGGACTAAAGTTCTCTAAACGAGAGTTAGGAAACCGGAATATGCAATATCTGTTTAACTGATACAGATATAATGCTAAAATTTAGTACACTCATTCACCTGATGATGTTATTTGTGATGTTTAAAGGTTTTTTGGTAATATTTTGGAAAATGGGCGTGGCACCGCCCACAAGTGAATAAACAAAATATCAACATTTCACTATTAACAAGCCACTGTGAAAGTATCATAAAGATCTGCAACGAAAACTGATCTTCAATAGGGACAAACAACATAATAAAATCCGTGGGCGTGCCACCACCCACTTTTTTAAAATTATGTAAATATTGATTAATGGACACATATATCCGTATATCGAAAAATTTCACAAAATACGTTAAAAGTTATGGGCATGGCACGCCTTCTTTTCCAAAGTTATATATAGGACATGGTATAACCCTTGAAAAGATCGATTCAGTACTTTTGGCTCATGTAAGCGGTTAAAGCTTTATAAGCAAGGAGCGTGGCCGCTCCCACCAAATTCGCTATTGTTTAGGCTCGGCATAGATTGGTTTTTAAAATGGGCGAAATCGGATGAAAACCACGCCTCCTTTTTCTAAAAACTAACGCTGGGTATTTAATGTTCGGTTCACCCGAACTTAGACTTCCTTACTTGTTATATCATACTTTTCACCAATTCTATTTTCGATAGCGCCTTTTATTTTATTTCTTTCTATATCATTTTCGCTTTGAATTAGCAATACACCATTTGATTTTGTTTGCACATTATTTATTTCCAATTCTTTTGGATCTACTTTCTCATTTAAACCATTTTTGGTTTGACTGCTGTTTTGCTTCGTTTTGGGTATTATTAATATAGGCACTTCTTTTCTTATGTCTGGCATCACCATTTTTTCCCTTCTTAAAACGTCAGCAAATGACACTTTGTTGTTACTGGCCTTTGTTTTGTTTGCCAACTCTTTTATTTCATTTTGTGCTTTCTTATTTTCTTCGCTACTATTTTTGATTTCATTGCATATTGTTTCACTGCCTTTTTTAAATGTCTCTGCTACGTCTCTTATTTTTTTCATTTCACTTACATTTACTGCACATGTTTCGCATTTCTTTCATTCTCTCGATAAATTTAAGCTCAATCGCTTCTAATAACTTTTTTATTTCCCACTCGTTATTTTTTAGCGCCATTTCGAATTCGCCTTTGTATTCCTCCAACAATACACCATTTTTATTTGCGACTGTTTGGATGTTTCTCATGGCTGAATCTATGCTGTATATATGTATATGTAATACAATCATCACACATAAATCTCAACAGCTTATTTTGGTTTAACACCGTTGCTGCAGTTTCATCCAAACCAGAGCAATTTGTTTTTAAGTGAAAAATCTTTGCACAAACACCTTCACATCATATACCAGTTCCTCTCGTAATCGCAAGTTTGCACCTATCACAAGACATTGCGATGCTATTTTAATTTACACTTATCTCTTTTATTTTGGAATTGATAAACAGACACAGAATGAAATCCATTCATTAATAGACTTTATCTGAAATACAAATTATGTTTAAGATAACTTTAAACATTATAATGTAATTGGTGTATGCTTTGTAGTGTGAAAGATTGTGATCGAATATAAATTTCAGATACCAAGCACCAGTACGGGAAAAAGAGGCAGACCGCAAGTTGAGTTTTTTTCTAATTTGTACCTGATTTAATTTTTGGAAAAAGCATGGCTTAGTACTTTAAGGTGTATACGATTATATCAACACATGACCACAATGACTATTTTCATTTAAAAATTCGAAAAAAACTCGGTTTTCTCGAAATTTAATTTTGCAATAAGCATAATAAAGACACTTTAGATGTTAAGTTTCAATAAATTCCGACAACTCGTGGTTTAGTCAACACCACAATCAGCAATGATTATGCCTAATTTGTCTCCCATATAGCAATGTCAAAAATGTGTAATGGGTACCCGGTACCGAAAAGTCGATTTCATTTTAGCATGGATTAGTACTTTTAGGTAAAAAGTCTCAATCAGTTATGACTTGTAATTCGATTCTTATAAACATATGTTTACGATGATTATGAGTTATTTTACATTTTTATAAAATTGTAGGAAAAAAAAATTTAAAATTAATTCGTAACAGATGCTGAAAACTGATTTATTTTCTAAAATTGGCATAATATAGTCATTTGAGGTGTAAAATTTCAGCCCATTCTGATGACTCCTTCCACTTATATCAACACATGACCACAATAACTATTTTCATATAAAAATGGAGGAAAACCCCGGTTTTCTCGAAAGGAGTAACCAGTACAAAAAAACCGATTCCATTTTTGAATACTTTACTGAATACTTTAAGGTGTGAAATTTGAGACAATTCTGACAACTCCTTCTATTTTTGTTCATCGTTTGTATGGAGGTTTTTTAAAATAACGTTTGTAATGCCAGTTTCAACATATGTAGTTCCTTACACTTACTATAGAGGTATAATTCTAATTTAACAGTATATTCACAAAAATGCAGTTATACAATTCACGAGCTAAAAAAATGGAAGAAGAAAAGCTGAAAGAATGTGTGCGAGCTCATGAAATTCTGTATGTTTCGCGAACATCTGATTTTGAATTGCTGTGCGTTGTGCGAAGTATAATCAACATTTTCTTTTACGTGCTGTGTATTGCTATGCTATGCCCTGCTATGCAAGCATAACTGAACCATTATTTTGATTAGGTACTAAGAGATATTTTTTTATTCAGGTGTAAAAGTAAAATAATACATATGTATATTACAAAAGCTTAACTCTTCTTGCCTTTATATTTGAGAAATCTTCTATCAACTTTCTTGTATCCAAGCTGTCTAAACTCTCATGTTCAATTGAAACTATAGCTAAATTACTAAGTCTGTGTTGAACCATTGTTGATCTTAAATAGTTTTAAGTCATTGGTAAAAAGATATTGTAATATGGTTAGTGGATCATTAGACTGGTTTTCTGCAAAATGCAACTTTAATGATTTGATTTCATTAAACAGATCAATACCGTCAATGTCTGAGTCACTACTTGAATCATCTTTAAGCTTCAGATTCAAATCTGTACAGTGTTTCATTAACTCATCATTAGAGTAATTAAATAAACTAACGCTAAAAAAGCCAAATACGTCGGTATATGTTTGTAGCTCCTCGAATCTATCCTTCAAAGAAATTATTGTCTGATTTAAGATTCTAAAAAAACTCTACTCTATATTTGATTTTGGGATCTACTAAAACTTCATCAGTGTGTTCATATTGAAATTGAATTGGTTTTTTTCTTGGACGAATGGTATTTATAGGAGGGAAATCTGTGTCAACATTGAGTTCGTGATACACTTTGGAAGATTCTGCTAAAACAATTTCAAAGTGTTCATCCGTGCGATATTCTGTAAACTTATCAATCAATTTACTTACTAAATTTATGCAGATTTGAGTATTCAATGTGAGGCTCTGCATCATTTTGCTCAAAGCATTTATTTCGTTAAAGATATCGAACCAAATTACTACCGAGCAAATAAATCTATAATTTTGAATATTTAAAGCAAGCGAATGAGTTTTGTGAGATGTAATACAATCCCATTCCGACGAATTACTAGATATTTCTAGCAAAGCGTCAAATATTTTTCCGAGATGATACCGTAATGGCTTAACTGCATCGATTCTGCTAGACCATCGCGTAGCACTTAAAGCTTTTAATTTTAAATCTGGCAAATGTTTGCAAATAATCGACCATCTTTTTGTATATGATGAAAAGAAAACGTAAATTTCTTGAATTATATTAAAGAAATTCATAGTTTCTTGGGTAATGTTTGCTGCATCGTTCACTACCAAATTAAGACTATGGGGCATAAAATGCGCAGTTATTTATTTCCAAAATTTCGGTGTGAGAGCAATAAAACTTTCCGCACATGTGCTAGCTTTTGAGCGTCGCTGCTTTAAATAATATGTGATGAATCGCTCGATTTGCCGCCCCCTTCGACGTGCCGCCCGCGTGGGCGGCCCTGCCTAAGAGACTTTTGCGCCGAGCTTCTCTTCCAATTTGTGGTGTACCGCTTTGAAATTTTTCCTACAAATTGGTAGGGAATATTGAAATTAATTCTACTAAGTAAAAAAGGGGAGTCAATTTCTCCACTAATAAGATCAAAGACAGAATTGAACGTCTACTATCCGAAGACTTTAAGTTAGTAAGCATGCAGCGACTCTCAATTTCCCTGTACTGAACTGTACAAAAATACCAATTGGTTTTCAAGATATATCGCGTGTTTTACTGAAGGCAATATTTTAAAATTGAAATTTTCGGCGAAAACACCATAAAAGCTTGAGTTTTTTTTTTAATAAAACTAGGATTTTATAGCATTCATAGCCGCTGCTGTTCACATAATTCAAAATTTAAATTTGTTTTAAATACTCAATCAATCTTTTAATATTAGTTTTAGTTTTATTAATTTAAGCCAATCAGCATACAAAACTTATAGGCTAGTTAGATAATATATATATATATATAGTAAACAATAATACAATTTATTACAATGCTTTACTTATAAAAATGTACTTAAAGAACTTAAAAAGCGATCTTTCGAACCTGAAAAATCTATCTCAATAAATCTAGCAATGTTATTGAACTCAATTAAAACTCTATTAATTGGAGCATTCCTCACATAGAGAGCCTTAGAGATCCCAACGTGGAAGAACTCGGAGCTACGAAGCGCTCTAGCAGGCACATTTATTAGAATCGTTTCAAGGAGCGTGGGGCAATCAACAACACCCCGGAACAAATCAAAAAAGAATGACATCGACAGAATTGTTCTCCTGCTCTGCAATGATTTTAAGCTAATCAATAAGCATCTCGCTTCGTATGTCGAAATAGGCTCCGAGAAACGTAGGTTGCGCAACGCAAATTTTAAAAACACCTTTTGGATCCGTTCAATTCTTGCAATATGACAATTATAGTATGGCGACCAAATGAAACAGGCATACTCAAGCTTGGATTGCACGAATGCTGAGAATAACAGCTTAATCGTATAGGGCTCGGTAAAATCCGAGCTATGACGCCTGATAAAAGCCAGCATGGCATACGATTTTGAAATGCAGAAGTTAATATGGCTTGTAAAGGTAAATTTCGAGTCAAAAATTACTCCTAAGTCTTTAATTTCATTTACCCGCGACAAGGGTGTATTAGATACATATATGGTATGTGGAATCAATGATATTCATACGTTTCGAAAAAGTAATATGGAAACACTTACTTATGTTGAGTGTTAGCCGATTACTTATACACCAGTTACTTAATTTATCCAAGTCTATTTGCATCAATTCAGAATCATGACTGCTATTGATTAAAGAATATATTTTAAGGTCATCCGCGTACAGCAGAAGTCTCACTGTAGAGAAACAAGAGCAAACGTCATTGATAAATAAGACAAAGAAAAGTGGGTCCAAGATGCTTCCTTGTGGGACACCAGAGCAGGCGACAAAGGGCAGAGACCTAACATTGTCAACCACCACCATACATTGACGATTATATAAGTAGGATTCAATCCAGCTCAGGAAGAGAGAATGGAATCCCATCAGGGCTAGTTTTTTGGTCAGGATTGAATGTGAAATCCGGTCAAAAGCTTTAGAAAAGTCGGTATACACTGTGTCAACTTGACATCCTGACTGAAAGGCTGCGATGCAGTCATCAGTGAAAATAGCCAAATTAGACATAGTTGAGCGTCCTGGAAAAAAGCCATGCTGTTCTGGATACACGATATTCTTGACAAAGAAAAGAAGTTTCTCTTGAATAATGCATTCGAAGAGCTTTGCTGTGGCGGAAAGTTTTGAAATTGGCCTATAATTGCTAACGTCATTTTTATTGCCACTTTTGAAAATAGGTGAGATCAGAGCTAATTTCCATGCGTCAATAAAAATACCCGAAGATAAAGAATTATTAAAGATTGACAAGAGTGGATAAGCTAGAGTATCACACTGCTTGAACACAATCACAGACAAACCATCTACATCGGTATTTGACGAGAGTTTAAGTCGAGAAATACCGCTAACAACATCGTCATGAGACAACACAAGGCTCCCAAAATCCAAAGCAGAATGTATGTTACAACAGATGTCGTCACAAGAGGCGGAATCAGATACAAAATTTGCCATAAAGAATTCAGAAAAAAGATTTGCTGCATCCGCAGGAGTATCACCCACTTTGGTAGAATTCTATGACGGAAACAAGTGAGGGAAGGGCTGTCTTCGGCTGTGCCGATGGCTTTATACCTTTCATGAATACGCATAACTTTTTTAAGTGTCTTATTGATACAAACTCTTCAAAACTGGTGATTTGAATACTTATAGCCCAAGCCCCATTTAACGGAACAATCGATTTGTGGGAGCTACATATACATATGTATGTTATAATGGTCCGATCTAGCTGACTTTCAAAACACATATTGAATATATAAAATACGCAAACTTACGTTCCAAAAAGTTTTGGCTAAAACCGGTTAACTGAAACAATCGATCGTATGGGAGCTATGCGTTGTGTCGGTGCGATCTTGCTGGTTCCGACATATGTATGTATGATTAACCCATTTTCGACCGCTTGTCGATTTTTCGACCACCAACTTTGTTCTATATCTTTGAACTAATGTAATACTTTCGTGATCTGTTTGCATTGCTAGTCAATTCAGAACTTATTTAGTACTAAGAGTGCTAAAATTTTACCAAAAATAATTTAACTACAATTTTAGTATATGGATGAAAATACTACTAATTTTAGTTGTTTTTTGTTCAGATAAAAAAAGGAGAAACCAAAAATAAAAAAAACTTTATTTCAAATTTTTTTAAAATAAAAAATATCATATTTTGAGAGTAAGACAATTCCAATGTCAATTTTGCAATAACTCGAACATTTTAAAGCACGTAAACTTTGGTGGTCGAAAAGTCGACCGCTGGCCAGAAGATGGTAAGTTAGATATATGTATTAGTTTCAGGCAGTATACGTTTTATTGTTAACAGCAACGCAGGCAGAATCTGTCATTTGTTTGAAAACATGTAGGCCTTTTTCGTTCTCCTCAATTTGATACTTGAAAGACTGAAACAGAAGTCTGGCATCTCCGGTTCGGTTGCATTCGAGCATTGTAACCATATATATATATGTATATATATTATATATTATATATATGTGAGGATATTCGCCGGATTGCTTGATTTTGAAATAACAAAAACGCACCTCTTAATCATTTTCAGTAGACAAGTGTTCTTTGGTGTGGTACATTCTTTTTACATTGGAAGCGGAATTTATTCTTATAACTATTTTTAAAGTTAAAATTTAAAAAACGCATAAAATAACGGTGCGTAAATCAGTAAAAATGTGTGAAGTTATGGCCATATGAAATGATCCATCCTCAAGCTGTATCGAAGGCTAGAGATGTCGACGTCGCATGCATCCCACCAGCCGATGTGGGGTGCTTGACCGATGAAGAAGATCTGGATGATGACCGAATTAATATCAAATGACAACAACAGTGAATACCTACATGAAATAGCGGGCACTGTCGAGCTACAATACTCAGCAGAAGCAGAGAGAGATGAAAACGAAGGTCACGAACTGGATAGAACTGAACATCCCTCGAAATCCAAGGCATGTGGCGGATTTAAAAGGAAGACAGATTTTGATACCCCGGTATGGCGAAAGCCTAGAAATTTTTAATATACTAGGACGCCAATAAATGTAGAAGCCGTGAAAAAAGAAGAAATTTTTTCTACAATAGGTAAGAAGTTTTTATACCTGTATATACCTCGATGTCCCTTCTTATGTAAATAAGTATACCTCAATGAACTTCTTGCAGGCGCTAGGTCTCTCTATGAATTATTCTCTTTGTACTTTGATGAAAATTTTATCTAAGAGATTACGGAATTTACAAATGAATACGCCAGTCAATGCAACAATTCAATTGACGTTACGGGCCTGGAAATACGCAGGTTTATTGAAATTTTGTACCTCTCGGGGTACCATACTTTTCCCCATATCGACCATTATTGGTCTCTGCTACCCGACAGGGGGGTTCCAATAGTAAAGCAAGCCATGAGTCGTAATCGGTTTAAAAAAATTAAAAAAATGTTCCATCTTGGCCCGTTAATTGATACAATTCGGAGTCTTCAGCCATATTCTGGCTATTGATGAGCAGATGATACCTTACTTCGGCCGCCATTCCTGTAAAATGTTCGTAAAAGGAAAACCGATTCGCTTTGGTTTCAAATCCTGGTGCTTATGTTCGGAAAGTGGGTATTTGTATTCCAGTTCATTGTACGGAGGTCCAGCAACTCCTCCAAATCAAGATATAGGCCTAGGCGCAGAAACTGTCTTCGATTTGCTTTCTAACGTGTCGGACCCAGAGTGCCACATTATTTTCTTTGATAATTTTTTTTCTTCATATCATCTTATGTGTTTTTTTTTAATGAGCACCGATTCTTTGCAACTGGTACTATACGCGAAAATAGAATTGAAAAGTTTGAAAAAAGAAAAGCGCGGGACATTTGACCTGCAGCTCGATGGTTTGCAAGAAATATTGACTGTTCGGTGGAACGATAATACGATGGTGAATGTCATAAACAATAACTCCGCTGTAGAACCAATTTTTTCTGCCAAAAGATATTGCCGTAAACAAAAAAAAACCATCACTATTTCACAGCCAAAAGTCATTCGAGAATACAATAAAGGTACATATGGGGGTGTGGATCTTCATGACAATGCTGTGGCAAATTATCGAATATGTACTCGGAGAAAGATATGGTGGTGGCAACTATGGACAAATGCTCTTGGTAACGCAATGGTCAATGCGTGGAAGCTGCATTGCATGATTGCAAAAATCCCCCCACTTTCTCAAATTGATTTTCGTTCTGACGTCACAACTCGGTTGTTGCTCTACAATGAGGATGAAGATACCGGCAGGACCGAAACAGATGAAAATGGAGATTTAAGCCAGCCAGTTCTGAGCAGCATTTAAAAATTTCTGGAGTTCCTGAAAAAAAGAAAATAGTTCTGCAAAATCCTTTTTTAAAATAGACCCAAAACCTTAAAATTTCCAAAATGTTCAAAAAACTGGAATTTGAATACTGTTCTGAGTAGAATTCAAAAAGTTCTGGAGTTTCTGAAAAGATGAAAAAAAGTTCTGCAAATTGGTTTTATAAGTAGCAAGTACGGCGCCTTGAAAGCAACAAGACATGCCAACCAGCAGTTTCTTATATGTATACATACAGGGCCGTGCGCAGGAATTGGCCTTGGGGGGGGGTTTTAATTTAGATTTGAATTCACATACATTTTCCACTAAGATAAACATATTTGCTGAAACAGATACCTAGACCCATACATCATAAATTTAAATGTTCTTTAACTTTTCTGAAACTGCATACTCTGATACCTAAAACTATACCCAAGAATATTTTTTTGATGGTACACATTTTTCTGTATTTGATAGAGAATTGGTGATATGAGGGCATATCCCAGGTAACTAAAAGTTCAAAAAAAGACTCCTTTCGGAGTCATAAAACGCTCATTTCTCAGAGCTTTACTCTCCAAAATGAGTTTCTTTCGGAGCCCAAATGGAGCGAAAAATCGCCCTACGCGGGAGCTCCAACGGAGTCATAAAAAAAGAGTCCGAAATGAGTCCGATTTCGATGAATTTGAAGCGTTTTTTGACTATTTTTAAATGAACTGCGGAGCCTTTTATTGGTGCTTTTCTGAAGCTTATTTGGGGTCGTTTTTTATTTATTTTGGGTCATAATTTCTTTGCGCAATTTTTCCCTCCTAACTATTCTGCCGTCACCAATTCTGACTTTCTAAATTATCCCTATGAGCTGCATGGGAACAATTTAATTAATTGTCCAACTATATGCGCCAATGATGTTCTTATTTATCTGAAAACGTTGAATGAATCTTTTAAATGCGGTCCTGGTAGGATTCCTACATGCTTCTTGAAGAAGTGCGCTAACAATATTTACCAACCCCTTACCAATTTGTTCAATCTGTCACTAAAGTGTGGTGTTTTTCCAAAACCATGGAAAGAGTCGTTTCTTCTACCGCTTCATAAAAGCGGAAGCAAGGCTTCTATAGAGAACTATCGTGGCATAGCAAAGCTTTCTGCCATCCCAAAAGTGTGTGAAGCTAATGTTACCAATCAGCTTACGAATCCTATCTCTACCTTGATTTCCGAGGGTTCTGTAAGGGAAAGTCCACCGTTACAAACTTACTTGAATTTACTTTGATTTCAGTAAAGCTTTCGATAAAGTGTGTCACTCTTTACTTATTCATAAACTGGATCAGTTGGGTTTCAAGCCGGGTCTCAATCGCTAGATCTCTTCTTGCCTTAGCGACAGAGCACAAAAAGTAGTATTTAAAAATTGTGAATCCGATGTTATTTATGTCTCCTCAGGAGTTCCTCAAGGAAGCCATCTTGGCCCGATTCTGTTCTTGTTGTTTATAAATGATATTTCTACAGTAATATAATTGTCGATAATTTTAATGTATGCCGACGATGTAAAGCTTTTTATGTCATTCGAAGAAGCTTAAATCAGATCTAAATACACTTGTTATTATATGCCGCTTAATCTAAAGAAATGTAAATACATGCGTTTTTAGAGAGGAAAATCACAGCCAGCTTCCTATACAATTAACAGTTATAGTCTTGAGCAAATGTATGATTTTGTTGACCTTGGGGTTACTATGGACTAAAAACTCAGTTTTAACTGCCATATTAACGTAACAGTCAATAAAGCTGGAGGCGTTCTAGCATTTGTTAAACGATGGTCTAAAGAATTTAGCGACCCTTATGTAACTAAAACTCTTTACTACATTAGTCAGACTGATACTTGAATACGGTTCTATAATTTGCAATCCACGTTGCCAGGTCCACGTGGATCGCTTAGAATCAGTTCAAAAACAATTTTTAATATTTGCCTTAAGAGATCTTCACTGGGATCCCTTGTATAATTTGCCATCGTATACGAGTCGCTTAAAACTTATTAATCTTCACAGCCTTTCTAGTCGGAGGGAAATGCGTGGAATTGTTTTCATGATTAAATTACTAAATGGTTCAATCACAAGCCCGTTTCTTTTGAGCGAAGTGAACTTCAATGTACCTTCTCGTCCATCAAGACATTTTAAACCACTTATCTTGAAACAGTGCCAAACTAATTTGGAATTAAATCAGCCTTTCCGTTGTTTGTGTCAAGATAATAACTCTCATTCTGGTACGTTTGATATTTCAGACTCACTATGCGGAATAAAAATGTCAATTCTTTCTATCCTAAATACATAACAACAATTTGCTTTCATATCCTTTGATTCTTATCTTTATTCTTTACAATAACTAGTCGCTGTCAACTAATTATTTATTAATTGTGTCATCTATTTTGTATCTACCTTACTTGGCTGATGAGGTTTTCTCTGTAGCTCAGCAGTTTCAGATCTCGACGATTAACAAACCAAAGCCTTTGAAAGACGGACTATTGACACTATTCGGAAAATATGAAATATGCTATGTTTATTTTCCACAGACTATTGATAAACGTCCATGAAAAATGCGATCTTTATCTTCTGTTAGGTAAAATAAAAAAAGCCTCAGAAAATGTTTGAAAACATTCAAATATTTGAACGTTGTCGCTCTTCTGCTCTCCAACGGTCATTTTCTCAAAATTCTCTTTACGCCTACAACAAAAAGGGTCAGAAAACACTCGAAATCTTTCATATAATTGAGCCTTGCAGTTCATTCGCTCTGTTAATTGAAACTGCTCACTGTTTTCATCGGTAAAATTTAAGAACAAAAAATGCCCATACGCTACACAACTTTGTAACCTTATTCTTTGCAACTTTCACCAATTTCTTCTTCCGTAAAATTATTTTAACTAATTTTGTCAAAAATTGTTAGTCAAGATTCAATACAAGATTTATAAACTGTATTTTGAAAATTTTTGTAAAATCATTGCAACTTAGATTTGGCCATGGGGGGGTTTTAACCCCCAAACCCCCCCCCCCCCCCCGTGCGCACGGGCCTGTATACATATATCGACAGCCACACTGCAAAACCCCGTAAGTCACTATTTTTCCAAAAATAAGGTTTTGAGCCTTTCCCATAGATCGTTATATTTCGCGCATTAAAATGCATTCAAAATCGGGCTACAACTTCCCATTTCTTTCGAGTGGTGAAATGTAATGTTACTAATAACCGTCGATCATATACATACGTTATAATTATCACAGTTTTTTCCCTCTCCTGAAAACTTTTTGGTTTTGAACATACAGGGTTTTGCAGTGTGGCTGTCGATATGTGTTCCATAAATAGAAGAAAACAATCGTTCGAGTTTTAGAATAATCATACTTAGAAGTTCTACACAGTATATTCAAATCGGGAGACTGTAATTTTATGTTTTCATAACCCAGTACATTTTCAAGAAAATCTACGAGTTTTGCTGTCATAAAATAAGCTACTTTTTGTGAAATGCTATTCTGTCAGCATTTTGCGGAATATTTTCCCTAAAGCCCCAAGCCATGAAAAAATTGTTAAACGTTTTAATGTGAAATAAATACTATATACTAATGGTTAAAGATAACGAAAACGGCAACACTGGTTATAATACGTTTACTATTACAAGGTTACAATGCTACCTACACAAATCAGTGCCCGTGTAATACATTGCTTACAACCGCTTATACAACTTTCAAAGAAAATGGGTACGTTTTTATAATGTATGTATTGTAAAAAAGAACACTGTTCGTTACCGGTAAAAAAAACTCATCGCCGGCTGTCAAACTCGACACCAACTTTAGGAATAAATGCCTGAACGAATATAGAAATGAGCATCATGCACAACATATACGCGCCATGGTAAATGTGCGTGTCTTTCAATTGCGCATAAGACCAATGTCTGCTAACTACCAAGATAAAGTAAGGGTTGGAATAAACGAGCAACATGCAACAGCTGAACAACAGAAACAACCGAACTAATTAAACAAAGCCCACAGCGCTGTGTTTGGTTGCCCGCTCCTGGGCAAGACGCAACATCATCAGTTCAGATGCGAATGAGTTCGGTATCAAACGTGTACGGTTTGAGTGCTATTTACGTAAATATTTTATATTGCTCGATAAGTTGAACTTTTCAAATAGGATTGCATCAAAATGCACGTGAAATTAAAGCGAATTCGAAGTAACAAAATGTGAATTAAACACCGCAATTATGTCGCAAATGTACGTGATACCTAACCAAAACTATACTAATATATACATTCTATGTATATGTTTTAAACTACATCAGTATTTACCCTAAAGTAAATAATATTCAATGATAAAAGCCCGCTAGCAGAATTAACGGGTTGGCATAGTAACGAAAACCAAAATGTATCAAGTCAATTAAGTTTTAGTTAGAGTTGGAACAAATAAAATACCGTTTAAATACCTATAAATTATTTTAAGACGACTTATTAGAAATTTTTTATTCAGACCGAATATACAATATGACAAAATGCTAAGTGTTACTTTGTTGTTACTATAGACAATATATGTAAATATGTATGTTTGAAAATACATTAGCCAGCCCTCAAAATGCAAGAAAAATGGAACAATCTAAAGACACTCCTTTACGCATTTCCGGATATCTTTAGGATAGACAAATAAGAAATATTATAACTACCTATGCTGTATTCACTGGGAAACCCGTGGGATCTAGGGCCTAGTACTGTGTTCAGCCGTGAATAATATTTCAGTAAGTCCAAACATCATTTCAAATCACGTTTTTTAAACAAATAAAGTAAAAACTTCTATTTAAGGCGTAAAAACACTTGAAAATGATGTGAAACGATGCCACACACAATTTTTATTATTTATTATTAATGTAATTTGCAGACAAATTTAAATATTTTTCACTAGGCAACACAGTACTAGGATTAAGAGAGAACACTTTATAAGTTCAATTAAAAAACTCCATATCGACTTTTGAAAATGAAAACCACCATATACCTATTCTTATTTATTACTAATATATTGGCAGTAAGAGCCAATACCGTTAGAAAGCACTAAAGTATTATTTTTGAACGAGGCAGGCATATATTTTTTTTTACAAAAATATTTTCAAAAGCCATAAGCGTTTCAAGAAAAAAATTAACTAAACCGCTCTTTGGTAGCAATGTACATATGTATATGCTTGTATTTAATATAGAAATATTACGGATGTTATTTAAAGCGACATAAACACAAGAAAAAGAACTATGCACAGAGGCTTATTGCTTTTGAATTACTGGTTGATGAACTTGATAGATGCATATTGTGTATAATAGTCGTTAACATATGTATGTACATACATATGTATGTATGCATATGTATGTATGTACATTTGACATTAAGCAAGCTTCAAATACAATAAAAGTCCTAGCTTAGGTATAAACACTTTTTTGATGCTACGGTCGCCAGAAATCATCGTATAAATGAAGAATTTTCCTGAGTGTTGTCGCCCTTGCGGAACTGCCCGACTGTAATCGGAGCAATTTTGTATGCCCAGGGCAACCTTTTGGGTCATGCAATCCCTCCGTCCGTGAGAAAAAAAAAGATCGGTAAGACGCTTTATATCCGTAGATCAACCATCGAGTTGCACGTCATTACCTTTGTGCATATTAGTCGCCTCTTACGACCGGTATGCCTACCACGTTAACCCCTTACCCACAGGGACACACAAATATGTAATTGAGGTTAGTTGTCAACGGAAAAATTCAGCAGGTTATCTATTTCAAAATCGGTTATGCTGTGAGGTAGGTTCGTATATTCCAACACATAAGAATATACCCTTTAAAGCTATCAGCCAAACACATAATTACTGTGAAAAGCGATTTTATTCTTTATTCTTGTGGCAACAGATATATTTTTATTCTAAAGTTCCTTAAATTTTGATTAAATACATTTATTTTGTTTTTGTAATGTGTGAGTTTATACCCAAAATCGTACTGAAAAATATTGTGATTGTCAAAATTCGAGAAAAAATTAAAAATCAGATGGCCTATCAACACGACCTGTATTATTGTATAATGCTGGATTGCTTCGAAAATTTTTAAAATTTCGTCGTTCATGATGAAAATATTTGAAAGTAGTTTCACTCAAAA
This sequence comes from Sphenella marginata, assembly GCA_951509765.1. NCBI lineage: Eukaryota > Metazoa > Arthropoda > Insecta > Diptera > Tephritidae > Sphenella > Sphenella marginata. Next base: position 34,168,807 of record OX608080.1, on the reverse strand, counting down.
TTTTTGACACTGACCGTGTTTGCCAAGAGGGCGTGATGTTGCCACAGTTAAATTATTAGTTGTTATTAAATTTGAAAATTTTGCAAAATTTTATTGGATATTTTTTTTGTATATAAAAATGTGTAGTTATGCGCAAATTAAATATATAACATATGTATTGTAACTGCAAAATTTTCTGAGGTAATTAGAATCAGCGGTTTAGCATGCAAAAATAAATATTTCAGAACAAATTTGGCATTTGGTATGAGCCAGGTGAAATTCTGATTTGGGAGCCCGATCCATGTTTTTTATGTGCAGAACACCTTTCCTTCGGCCTCCGTGAGCTAAAAATAATACCTCAGCAGGTCCAACACCAGTTACGCGATCCCAATTATTTTTCGTAATTGTAGTTGTAGAGGTCCACATGAAAATGCGAACTTTAAGTGCAAATATCTCTTCACAAAAACAAAAATTCAAAAATCTGCTTACGGATTATAGTTACTAAGGTCAAAAGGCGTATTTTGATACCCCTCCCGGGATTCTTGGTTGTGTTTTAGCAGTTGTCTCCTAAATCAAACGGGGAAGAAGAAGAAGTAGAACTACCTTCAGATATTTCTGCCATGTTGTCATTTATAAATTCACAAGTACAGAACATGTTCCCAAAGACGGTAATAGCTTGCCTCAACATGGCATTTCATTGACAGAGTTCAAGTTTTACTGTGGGAATTTCACTCAGTAAAAATTATTATTGAAAAACAGCGCATCGTTACAAGGGGAAGCAGCAACACAAATGTTAAATTTGAACTATTACCCAATCAAAATAACAACAGCTGTTTTGGTAGCAAGTTTTTACTTTTTGTTTTTCGAAAGAATCAAAAATACATATGTAGTTCCATGAAAAAAATGTAATTTCTCATGTTAATACTGTTGGACTCATGCAATTTTATCTAATTTAAAATATTACTGTAAGACTTATTATATTTTTATTCATATAATTCAATATATCCGTAATCGGAATACAACTTTAAAACTGACTAACATGATCAGGCATCAACGCCTCTACGGCAATATTTTCCAATATGCGCTGAAGTTATTACTTTATTCGACATTAACAGCTGTGTGTAGTGTTTCTACGTTAATAAGCTATTTTAAGGTTCTATTCACAAGAAGTTGATATAAAATTGAAATGTTTACTTAATTTCTGATGCAAATTTGTGACAATTTTTAACGTAGGGGACAATCAATTGTTTTTAACGCGATTATCATATCGCTAATAAAAAAATATATGGAATATACCTCGTAAGTAATTTGATGTAATATTTGTTCCTTGAAGGGGATTGCGAAATTAATCCCTACTAGACAGTTGAGAGTTTTATAAGTACTTATAAAAACATTTTCATTAATGACGAATGCCCTTAATAATGTGTTCAATTTTGTTCAGGGCGTGTGAAAAATTTGAACACTTCCCCTTATTGATGTGATATGATATTTCGTTTTTACTAATTGTTTTGTATTCAATGAAAAAATATATCTTCTTTGCTCTAACAAAGCCTCAAACTATTAATTCAACTGTTTACAAATCACTTAAAAAATCACTTATGAATCACCTTGTTTCCTAATATTCAAAGTACTTTAAAATAGTCTTACAAACTATTCATTCGAACTATGTACTAATGCATATATGGCCCCACAAACTATTCACAGCAAGTGCTCAAACCCCTTATGTTTTCTCTCCAAACTAATTACTTTATCTCTCCAAAGTACTTATAAGGAAGAAAAAGATTCAAAATTTAATTTTTTTATATGACATTTGAAGAAATTTTATTTTGCTTTTACATATGTATGGCTGATTCCTTGGAAACTGATATATTTGTGTTCACCGACTTTAATGTCAAAAATTTACAACAAAGGGCGTCATGTACTTTTATTGGCATTATATGGTCAAAAACGTGGGAACATGGAACGCGGGATTTCGATTACATATGTTCTGTAGTATTTAAAATAATAATAAATAAATAATAAATATTTTAGTTTTCAAGCTAACTATAACTTTACTTTGTTTTATATCTTTTTTGTCCACTGTATTCTCCAAGGAGGGTGAATGGTAACGTTAAAGACCCGTATACTTTGAATCGTAGACTTGCCGGAAACATTTTTTCAGTTTCTTTCAACCTTGATCTTGACTAAAATGATTTTTTTAAGTTTTTTAGTTGGCAGGATGAGCTGAGTTTTCCGTAAGTGTGACATTACTACGTAACTAACTTCTAAATACGGTAACATTAAAGACCACTTAAAACTGGCTGTATCTTGAAAACAACAAAGAATTGAAGAAAAGTGTATAAAATAAAGCCCTTGGGGTTAATTATTAAAATAAGTAAAAAATATTTGGCTTTTGTTGAATACTTCAGAAATATGAACAGAAACAAACGTATTTCTGTAACATTATAGACTAAAATATTGACCATATGCTTTAAATTGTGATCAGAACAAAATTTGCATGAAGAAGCTTTGAAAGAGGATAAAGAGCGTAACAATAAGCCACAATTGTTTTTAAAACAATTTGCTTGACTAGGGTCCTATAGAGGACTAAACTTTGTTCTCCAGTTTTGTAAAAAATCAAAAAATGGTGGTCACAGTAGTCGTGTGCGAATATTAATTAACATGTAATATTAATTTTTTTTGGAACATGTTAAGTCTAATGTCAACATTTACCTTTGCTAGAGCAGCTCTCATTTTGAAGACGGGTTGGGAAGATTTTGGATTTAATATATGTGTCACACTTTCTCATGTCACAACTTTACCACAGCTTTTCTTCTAAACTAGGTGTAATTTTTCCTTGAAAATTAGAACACATATAGACCTTGGTGGCACACATCGAATTACTAACGGAAGTCCAAAAATATCAAGCCATATTAAAATGAGAATAGATTAAACATGAAATGTCACAACCTTTTTTTTCTACTGGTTTTGATACAGTAACAACTGTTATTTAGTGTTAATACATGAATAAGCCGATTTTGGAGCATATTGTTCACATATATGTATATATAGCCCAACGTTAAAAAAACACAAAAAAATACAATAATTTTTGTTTCAATTTCCAGCAAGTACCTATGTTTATATCGTATCGTTACATTGACATTTCACAAAAAGTCGATGTGAAATATAGCATATTGTTCACATATATGTATATATAGCCCAACGTTAAAAAAACACAAAAAATACAATAATTTTTGTTTCAATTTCCACAAGTACCTATGTATATATGTGTTCTCATAAGGGGTTAATAGCTTAAATATGAAACTGAATAATTTACTTGCGTTCAAAGCAGTTTATGCCATAGTTGTAGCAAAACTATATATTTTCGATATTAAGAATGCGTTTTTTCGATATTTGAATAAGTATGGGTACAGTGGGCGTTAATGGGCTAAGTTGTAGCGCAATGCGAAATAGGGGCTATTTCTTATACTCCATTTAGACTGTATACACTTTCAAAAGTCATTTATCGTTACATTGACATTTCACAAAAAGTCGATGTGAAATATATGTATGTATCAGTTTCCAAGGAATCAGCCATATATACATATATGAATTTATGAAGAAAAAAAAACTATCAACTGTATATTTTATAAAATATTTACGTACTGAATAACATTTTAAATATTTGCACTAAACAAATTATCGGCTCAAACTCCTGAATGGTGTCCATTGTGGCCGATTCCCTTAAGACACGAACCTAGATCCGACCACGCAGTTGGAGTGCGCTAATAGGCATTGTGTATCAGTACAAGTGTGATATGTTATCTGTCAAACGTTTGACAGGCACTTCAAAATGGAGTTTTCTCAGTTTTTTTGTTTACATCTGAGGCACTTCAGCATGGCGGCTCCTATCTTCTAACGAATGATAGAACGAGATGCAGGATGAATCCAACATAGAATATAAAAAAACAGGTGTTAATTTTTTTTTAAATTTTGACGTCTATGCTTAAGATATCACACTTGACATGGTACACAATGCTAATAGGGCAATGAGGCACTTCAACCGGTAGCAGCATATGTACATATAATTCAATTTAAATGAATATTTTCACGGCATACATTTTTTGAAAATGTTTGAGTTTGAAAACTTTTTTCTTTAATTTTTTTTTTTAATTTGCCTTTTTATTATGCTGACATCTACCAAATTCGAAAAGTCTATCAAAAAGAAAACATGACATAAAATTATATGTACAGCTATGTCCTTCTATCTTAAGCATTTTTAAAAGGTAATAGCTCCGTCGATATTATCTCTTTTGTACATTAGAAATTAAAAAAAACGTTACCGTTAAATTAAATTCGTTATAAAGATAGTATGCTTCTTTCCAAAAAATTGTTGCCTGTTGCTGCCACTCAGGATATTTTTACTAGATAAATAAAATTACTAAATAAATTAAATATATATTTATTTTATAGAAATTAGAGAATGACTTTGTGAAATATTATGAGTTATGCAGCACATTTACCAAGTAAGGGAGGTGAGTTTAAGTTGGGGTGGATCCGAAAATTATATACCTAGTCGTGGTCTTTTATGGCATCCCTGATAATATATATCTACAGAATGGTGGCTTTATTTTAAATTTTACGGAGATGCTTGGTTTGTGCTTCATTAATTGTCGATGTCTTCACGAAAGGTTCAGGAGTTCGCTGGGCACGACAAAATCTGTATACAGCTTCGGGGAAAGCCCCCAGGTTATATACAGATGCAGTTCGGTATAGATAGGAATTTATTTGTTTTAATTGATAACATTATTTCTAGATACGAGTATGTGTTCTATGTATCAAAACGAGCTCGCGAGTACGTTATAAAATGGCGAAAACAAACAACAAATTTTAGAATTCTAATGGTAAAACTAGTTTGTATTCAATTAGGCTCATCATGTTGATCATTTCAGTAGAATTTTCTCCTCTTATTCTTATACTCACATACATACATTTAACGTTTATGAAAGAAAGCAAATTAAACAAGTAAGGAAGTCTAAGTTCGGGTGAACCGAACATTAAATACCCAGCGTTAGTTTCCAGAAAAAGGGGGCGTGTTTTTCATCCGATTTCGCCCATTTTAAAAACCAATATATTCCGAGCCTAAACAATAGCGAATTTGCTTATAAAGCATTAACCGCTTACATGAGCCAAAAGTACTGAATCGATCTATTCAAGGGTTATACCATGTCCTATATATAACTTTGGAAAAGAAGGCGTGCCATGCCCATAACTTTTAACGTATTTTGTGAAATTTTTTGATATACGGATATATGTGTCCATTAATCAATATTTACATAATTTTAAAAAAGTGGGTGGTGTTTGTCCCTATTTGAAGATCAGTTTTCATTGCAGATCTTTATGATACTTTTACAGTGGCTTGTTAATAGTGAAATGTTGATATTTTGTTCATTCACTTGTGGGCGGTGCCACGCCCATTTTCCAAAATATTACCAAAAAACCTTTAAACAACACTAATAACATCATCAAGTGAATGAGTGCACTAAATTTTAGCATTATATCTTTATCAGTTATACAGATATTGCATATTCCGGTTTCCTAACTCTCGTTTAGAGAACTTTAGTCCAAAAGTGGGCGTGGTCGTTCACCGATTTTTCTTATTTTCTATGGTAGTACTCTACATAAACATAAGATGCCTGGTACCTAGTTTCGTAAATCTATCTCACACCGTTCTGAAGTTATTAGCAGTCGAATTTGAAAATTGCGTGACTCATAAGTGGGCGGTGCCACGCCCACTTTCCAAAATTTTGCAAAAATAATGTAAAGAATATGAAAATTGATGTATGTACCAAATTACATTATTATAGCGGTATCAGTTAATTAGATATGGACTTTTCAATATTTCCACCTCCTTTCAATATAACTTTTATAAAAAAGTAGGCGTGGTCGCCAAGCGATTTCGTTTATTTTCTATATCTGAATTTAACACAACAATAGTATGCCCTCTACAAAATTTCGTTGCACTAGCATAAACTGTTCTGAAGTTATTGAGAGTCAAAATTTGAAAATTTCTTCAAATATATGTGGGCGGTGCCACGCCCCTTTTAAAAAAAATTTGATAAAATCGGCCTTAGAACATCTAAATCAATACATATTGAAAATTTTATCATTGTAGCTGCTTCTGATATTGAATTAACCCGTTTTATACGTTTTTAGAAATTTTCGATATCGAAAAAGGGGCGTGGTTATGGTCCGATTTTACCCATTTTCAATACCAATCTATTCTGAACCCAAATAAGTACGCATGCCGAATTTGGTGAAGATATCTCATTATTTGCTCAAGTTACCGTGTTAACGGACAGACGGACGGACAGACGGACGGACATGGCTCAATCAAATTTTTTTTCGATCCTGATCATATTGATATATGGAAGTCTATATCTATCTCGATTCCTTTATACCTGTACAACGAACCGTTATCCCAACAAAGTTATAATACCCTTGTACTAGTACTAGTACGCTGGGTATAAAAAAAATATATAACTTCGCTATAGCAGTGAACTATTACCTACGTTCCCGAATATTTTGCTTTTGTGTCTTCCGACTTAGCTAATTTTGGCAGGAGTATAAACTAGGTGCAGTGAAATAACTCCCAAATGAAATAAGTCCCATGAAATAACTCCCAATGAAATAAGTCCCAATAAAAATGAAATAATTCCCAACTTTAATAAATGAAATAACTCCAAAAGAAGGAAATGAAATAACTCCCAATATTTGGCAGTTATTTCACAATGAAACCACAAGTCCCCAAAAAAATGAAATAATTCCCAAACGAAAAAAGTCCCAAAAAAATGAAATAACTCCCAAATCAAAATTTGGAATGGTATATTTTTACAATATAATCAGTTACAATGAAATTTGAAAAATACAGGACAGCTTTGGACATGCGAATTAATGTCACTGAGGCATTTGGGTTTGAGATTCGACGAAGTAGTGCCGCAGGCGAAAATTTGACTAAGGTCAGATCCCCAATTCGGGGCGTGATCCATGATATTTATGTGCAGAACTCCTTTCCGCAAATAACCCTGGGCTACGCCATTCCAACTCCAGGTGTGTGCCATAGCCGTGGCTACCGCCACGGTGATGTCTTTCCGCGTGCCACGTTTCCCACTTTTTCACTTTTTGGGCTCAGCCTAATGTGCCATTACAAAAACCACATGAAAATTACAGAAAATTGTGAACTTTATCTGCAAATAACTTTTGAACGGTGGAAAAAAATCTCATTTCAGATTCTAAATCTAGACGTGGGTAATCGTTTACGTGGGGTACCGAGCGCTAATACACAACCAAAAATGTTGAGATATGTATCAGGAGACGCGCTTTGGTCCCAGGAGCATGAATATAGCTCCGCTGAACCATTATTTTTGGTAGTTTGCGAGATATTTGCAGTTAAAGTCATTTTCATGTGGTTGTTGTAATCACATTACCCTGTGAGAAAAGAGTGGGACGCGGAAGGACATCACCGTGGCGGTAGCCACGGCTATGGCAACCACCCGGAGTTGGAATGGCGTAGCCCATGGTTATTTTTTGAAGCGCGGCCGAAGGCCGCCAATGCGGAAAGGTGTTCTGCACATAAATAAAATTGATCACGCCCGAATCGGGGATCTGACCTAAGCCAATCTCAGATTCATGATCATAAGTCGAAGGTGATAATGAAAAATGAAAATTTGGAATATAAAAAAAATGTACTGACTTTAGTTCGCCTTTTTAATGCGAATTAATGTCAATGACGTTAGTTCGCTAAAAATATGCATAACAAAAATGAAATAACTCCCATTAAAAATGAAATAACTCCCAATGCCGGGATTACAAGCAATGAAGTAAGTCCCAAAAAATGAAATAACTCCCAATTTCCAAAAATTATGAAATAACTCCCAAAGATATTTTATTGGGGATTATTTCATTTGGGAGTTATTTCATTATGAAATAATTCCCAGTTAAAATTATGAAATAAGTCCCAATGAATTGGGAGCTATTTCATAATGAAATAAGTCCCAACTTGCATGGAAAATATTTGGGAGTTATTTCATTTTTTTGTTGGGAGTTATTTCATTTGGGCGTTATTTCACTGCACCGTATAAACTATACTAACGAAAAGCAATTGACCAATTTTTATTAAAATATCAAGCTTGAATTATAAGCGGTTGCCCTTAAAAATAGCAGAAATTGTATGCTGAAAAATGCGCGGTGCCACGCCTACTTCTATAAAATTTAAGCTTATTATGTGTGCAAATTCTTATTGATATCACTTGCTTATTTGTACAAGCAATTTTTCAAAACCATTTCTACAACAAACAGTTACTTTTATTTATTGAATATTACCACCAAATTTCGTTTCGACAAATCAATTTTTGGCGGAGTTATAACAAAAAAGTTTTACGGAAATTTTTATTTTTGTATTGCTTAGCTCACGGAAATATAAATGATCTAAAGCTATTTACGGAAAGTTATAGCTTATTCAATATATCTACGATCTTCTTCAAAATCTTTCTTTTAAAAGTGGACGTGGACGTTAACTGATTGTGTCCACGTTTCTTGTACAGATATCTTGAACGGTTTTTTATTTATAAATATTTATATTTCCAAATTTGACTCAATCTTAATATACACACCAAATTATTCTTAAAGGTGTGTTATGCACTGAGTTATCACTTTTTTGTGTGTTTCGAAAATATTCTATACATAAAAAGTAGGCGTTGTTATAATCGATTTCGCCCATAAGGGCCAAGGAACATGCATACCAAATTTCATTAAGTTGCTCAAAACTTACTCAAGTTATCCTCTTAACAAACGGACGGACGGACGGACGGACGGACGAAGTTAATATACCTACCTTGAGTTCGTAGCTCTACTAGGTATAGAAAGGCATAAAATAGCGAAGCGGCATAAGAGCGACACACAGACAAATTTACCTTAAACGGACCAGCTTAGCAACAAGTAGTAGAGTAAACAAACGAAGGAAGATAGAAGAAAAATGTATAGCATGTGAGTAAAAATAACTCAAAAAATACAATTGCATACTAACGTACATTAGTTCAAACAGATAAGGAAGTCTAAGTTCGTGTGGAACCGAATATTAAATACCTGGTAGTGATCTGTTGTGGTATCCCAATTTACTCAGGTATATTTTAATACCTGAAAAGTTGATATAAAGGCAACTGATTGTTTTCGATAAAAAACACTTTTGTTGTGAGTGGTGAATTAAATTATCACTAAATAACAAATTATAAATAACTTTACCCATCATTGCTAACCACATTTGCTCAAAATACCAAGCCATGCACATTTTATGTTGGAAAATTTTTCCAAAAATGGCAGCTGCTTTCAAATGTTAATATAGCTGCTGTACGTCTTTCAACAAGTTTACCTCATCGAGTTGGTTCCAGAAATTTTCGGTCGGACGGACATGGCTCAATCAATTCCTCTTTTCCTCCTGAACATGTGGATATACATAAGTCAATATCTATCTCGATTCGTTTATGCCGTTACATACTACCGTTAGGCGAATAAAGTTAATATATGTACGTTGTCTGCGAAGCACTACTAGGTATAAAAAGGTAGTAACTACTTGCCCGTTTGTTATTCGACTTGCGTAATTTTAGGCAGGTGTATACTACATGCTACTGGAAAGCATCTCACTAACTTTCATTGAAATCTTATTGATAGAACTTATACAATTATAGAAATATCGCAATTTTAGTTTTACATTAAAATGTTCAAAACTGTGTTCAAAAAGTGGGCTTGTCCATTAACCAATTTTGTTTATTTTTACAGTAAAGAGTTAGCTTTATATGCTGAACACTTTTTTAAAATAGCGTTTCAATAAATCAATCTTTACCGGAGTTATGGCATGAAAAGTTTTCATTCTCTACAGTTTGAAATTTTCCGTTTCAGCAAGGAACTCACCAAATTTCTGCATTAATCGCTCTTCCTACTCACTCATTGCTGCAGCTATGGCTGTGGAAATATCCGGCCAATTCCTTGACTGTCATGTCCCACTGCTCATCCATTGTTTTATCCAGTCTTTCCAGCCTACTGAGAAGTGTTGATGTGGTCGTAGGGGGGTATTTGGCGAAGCCAAACCTCTTGGTTTGTTATTGCGGGACATTGTTAGTGTTTCTTATTTCTTGGCGGTTTGGGAACAGTAGCCCGTTTCTGTAACCAAAGAACGTAAAACACAAAGAAGGTCCAACGCAATGAATAGTGGGAAACATTAAACCATCAATTCGAGGGTAGGTAATTCACCACTGGGGAAATGTGCGTTTAAATCGCGAGTTTTAAAGCTATTCGCACCTTTATTTTTAAACAAAACAAACATTTAGACGTTTTCGTAACTCCAACTACAGTTTTTTGTGTAAATATTTAATTAAAACACGGTAAGTTTAAGTAATTCAAACGTAGGTACAGTGGTGAATTCCCTACCATCGATTTGACAGTTTTTATCGCATTCGCTGTCGGGCCTTCTTTGTAGATTTATTTTCTTTGCTGTAACTCACTTTTTATCGCATGGCTCGTAACGATTTCGTTATGAAAAGTGTTCCTGTATGAAAAAAATTCACCTTGCGCTATGTTCGTGGTGTGTTATGTAAAAATGATAGGCCACAAAGCTTAGGTGCCAAATAGAACATTACACTACGCAATTGCCTTAATAGCCTAGTAGTTGTGATGTTGCCCTAACCAGCGGGGGATTCCGAGTTCGAATCGTGGCAAAGTTTTTATTTCTTTCAACTTTTTCTTATATTTTATTTTTGCATTTATATTTTTCTAAGAACTAATTTTCAGTAAATATTAATAACATTAAAAATTGGCACACAATGCAATTTTTTTTGGATTTTAAGTTTGGTATCACTGCCATTATAGGCTTCGTTAATATTATCGATCGCCGTAACGAAAATACATTTCTACCACGCTTATTGAAACACTGCTTAGCGATAACTACATAACAGGGTTGCACTTTGCGTTAAAAATCTTATCGATGGGATACAGAAACGGCTACAGATCTCTGTAAAAAACGTTGCAGTATCGGAATACTCCAATACTTATCCATGTCTTGTGATTGGATCACCTAATCAATCTCGTAGCACCCTTCTGAATAGCGTGAGAGACGCAAACAAATGGAGTACACCGACTTGAAGTAGGCGATCCAAGGTTTAAGTGTTGTTTTTTGCAGGGATTTGGAAATGTTTGCTAAATTTTTTTTTCCTATTGCTTAGTTGGAGAAAATACCAACAAATGACGTGAGAATAAGCTTTATTATTTTATGTTATTATTGCCTCCAACAGTAAGCAACAAACTCAGCAAAGCTTTTGGATACCGGCAATGAACAAGAATCAGCAATCACAAAGAATCGAAAAAATGCAATTAATTAGAGATCGCGAATTTTTCTCGTTTATCATATTATTACAATTTTTTACTCCTACAAAACCTATGCTTAGAACTAGAAATTAGTGTTAAGATAGACAATGTTACGTGAGTGGTAGCAATTGCGTCAAATAACTTGGGAATAGCGGATGGCTTTACTATTTACTCCCACTTGTTAAGACTTACTTGAGGTCGACTTCTTTGAGGTCGGTCAATCTAGTAAAACACCTTCACTGTTTAAATTTGGAACGCGGATTGAGTCATTGAATGTGGTATATAGGTACGGGCATTTATTATGTGATGAAATGATTTGGGAAGAATAATTAGACTTGAAAAACTGTAAAAAGAAATAAGCAGTCTATGGGTCGTGCTTAGGGACCTGGCGTTTACTGTTTACGAAGCCATAAAATGATTTGGGTTGTTTAGAAATGTTTTTTTTTTTTTTAATTTTAGATATGTAATCCTCGTAGTACTTTTTAGTCAATTCTAAATACTATGGCGCAGAATGGAGTACTGTACATAATCTGAGCGAAACCCAGCTTCTCTGTATAATTTATGGAAAGGATACTTTTTATTTTTTAAAGTTTATAGCTCTTTAATGAACCACGATTGCGTTAGTTCAACAAATAAAAATGTTCACGAAAGTACATACCCCCCTATCCATAATTATCCATAATTGTATAAGTTATAGTACCTGGGTGACCGAGACTTGCTCGGTATTTTTCGAATTTTCCGCATAATCTTACTTACCAAGAGCATAAATTTCCAAAATATCGAACACTAACCACAAAAAGTCACTTAACATACATTGGCGACACCTGTTGTGTATTAAATATTCTGGTTGGTATACGCCCTAAAATACCTTTCATTTGATACCCATATTGCCGTATATTTAAAAAAAAATCGGAAAGGTGGCAACCCTCTAAGTTTCCATTAGTGGCAACATTCAAGTAGAAAATCTAAGAAGGAAGCATACTATCCCTCTACCAAATTTTATCGAAATCGGTTTAGCCTTTCCCGAGATAGTGGTCGATATCTGAAGGAATAAATAAAATGCGTTCAGGTGGCAACCCTAGGTGGCAATCCTATTCGAAAATATTTTCGTTGGTATACGGCCTAAAATACCTTTCATTTGATACCCATATTGCCATATATTGCTTAATATTTAAAAAAAAATCGGAAAGGTGGCAACCCTCTAAGCTTCCTTTAGTGGCAACATCCAAGTAGAAAATCTAAGAAGGAAGCATACTATCCATCTACCAAATTTCATCGAAATCGGTTTAGCAGTTCCCGAGATAGTGGTCGATATCTGAAGGAATAAATAAAATGCGTTTAGGTGGCAATCCTATTCGAAAATATTTTCGTTGGTATACGGCCTTAAATACCTTTAATTTGATACCCATATTGCCATATATTGCTAAATATTTAAAAAAAATTGGAAAGGTGGCAACCCTCTAAGTTTCCATTAGTGGCAACATTCAAGTAGAAAATCTAAGAAGGAAGCATACTATCCCTCTACCAAATTTTATCGAAATCGGTTTAGCCTTTCCCGAGATAGTGGTCGATATCTGAAGGAATAAATAAAATGCGTTCAGGTGGCAACCCTAGGTGGCAATCCTATTCGAAAATATTTTCGTTGGTATACGGCCTAAAATACCTTTCATTTGATACCCATATTGCCATATATTGCTTAATATTTAAAAAAAAATCGGAAAGGTGGCAACCCTCTAAGCTTCCTTTAGTGGCAACATCCAAGTAGAAAATCTAAGAAGGAAGCATACTATCCATCTACTAAATTTTATCGAAATCGGTTTAGCCTTTCCCGAGATAGTGGTCGATATCTGAAGGAATAAATAAAATGCGTTCCGGTGGCAACCCTAGGTGGCAATCCTATTCGAAAATATTTTCGTTGGTATACGGCCTAAAATACCTTTCATTTGATACCCATATTGCCATATATTGTTTAATATTTAAAAAAAAATCGGAAAGGTGGCAACCCTCTAAGCTTCCTTTAGTGGCAACATCCAAGTAGAAAATCTAAGAAGGAAGCGTACTATCCATCTACCAAATTTTATCGAAATCGGTTTAGCAGTTCCCGAGATAGTGGTCGATATTTGAAGGAATAAATAAAATGCGTTCCGGTGGCAACCCTAGGTGGCAATCCTATTCGAAAATATTTTGGTTGGTATACGGCCTAAAATACCTTTCATTTCATACCCATATTGCAATATATTGCTGAATATTTAAAAAAAAATGATATAGGTGGCAACCCTAAGGACCACCCCAAGTGGCAACACCAAAGTAGAAAATCTTAGAACAAAGCATAGTACCTGTGTACCAAATTTCATTAAAATCGGTGAAGTCGTTCGGGAGATAGTAGCGGATATACAAATATACAAATATACAAGAATAAGTCGTTTAAAGTTATAAGAGATAAAGAACCCTCGATATTTCCAAAAATTAAAAAATATACGTCTGTATCAGAATAATTACTCTATTCACTTTTAAAACCCCTGTTAAGAAATTAGCATTAATAGCAATAATGAAAATACGAAAGAATAAAATTTAATAATATTTCACACTGAGAGAAGTTATTGGTAGTAGCTAATCAATTATCAGAGCAAGTCTCAGAGGTCACAACTAAATTCCTGCAACGGTTCACTCATTTGGCCCTTTAAGAAATTCGCTCAAAACTATGAGACTTGCCTGCATAAGATCAACTTAGCATTTCAACTACATAGCATGTTAACAACTCGCACTTAAGTCTGTTGAAATTCAAATTAACTGCTTTTCGAGTTATGAATACAGCGCGCAAAAATCGTAAAAATGAGTGTCTTTCGTTATTGTAGTCACGGTTGCCATAAGCTTAACCAAAAAAATGACCAAGAAGTTAAAAAAAAATTACCAAGCAGTACACAACGCAGTCTTATTGAATTATCAGAGAAAGTAACAATTAGATTGTACTTATACTTGTCAGGTGATAGTAAAAATTGACGCTAATTTGGCAAAAAAGAATTAAAAAAGTTTAAAAGTAAAGCCCGGTATGTTGTTGAAATAAAAATGCTCAAGAAATATTTTCATTTATTTCCTGACCATGAAATTGTCATGAATAGCCAAGAAATTTTGACGTTCCGTTCTGCATGTTTAATAATTGCAATTTGCCGCTCTTTACATAACTATATGAATTTCAATGTTATTTTATTATACTCTTTGTTTTAATTTTTCCGAAACTTCAGTTTTTCTTCAAGAAATAAAGCGACAACTATGTATTTACTTCTTGCCAAAGCCAGAGTTGCGCAGGTCGCTTTTTTTGTAAAAATTTTCCAGAAATTAGCATTAGAAAAGTAGAAGAGATTCTGACACAAGAAATTTTTCTTAAGCGTTTCGGCTATACTCAATATCCACTCTACTTTTGAAGTAACGCCTGAAGAAATCCTAAACAAAATTTCAAAACAAACAATAAAAATAAATATTGTTTTGTACACGGCTAAAAGTTTTAGCCTAGATTTAAAACTTTTTGGGGCTACATATACACCTAGATCAGTATGTCTGCGTTCAAAGTGTTGTTTGGAATTTCCAGTAAGATTAACTTCCTTTGACAAATTTAATTATTTTTTTATGAAAGTATGTGTAAAAACACAATAAAAAAACTGCAACTCAAATTTAAGAACTTTGTGAAAAATTCATGTAAATTCTAGAAAACTCGAAAATTTTTCATCAAAATATCTAACTTTTTAGTAAACATTTTTAGATTTTTTTCGAGTATGCAGTTTTGTGGCCCGTTCAATTAAAGTGACCAAAGAAACCAATCTTAAGCCGCTAGAATTACTCGATTTTCGGCAATTTTTTTTCTAGCCAAGTGCATTATCTTCCATACAAATTTATAAGCGTAATATTTTTATATTGAAGAAAATGCTCTTGGTCGGCTTTTGACAACTGAACGAGCTACAAATCTGCATACTCGAAAATAATAAAATTTTACCTGAAAGTTAGAAATTTTGATGAAATTTTTTCGAGTTTTCTTGAATTTTCATAAATTTTCCAGATAATTCTTAAATTTGAGTTGCAGTTTTTTTATTGTATATTTACGCATACTTTCTTTCAAAAATAATGAAATTAGTCTAAAGAAGTTAATTTTACTGGTCATTCCAAAAAAACCCTTTGAACGCAGACATACTGGTCTAGGTGTATGACCAAACCAAATTTTGTTTAGAAAAATTTTTTTGCGAATGTCTATCGAGTAAGACGTGTTTTTTCGGTGCTCTACATTGTCTGCATTGTTTTCCGTCTAAAAGTGTTTAAAATTTGCCTAAAGTCTTCAACCATCTTTCGTTCGTGCGTGCTGTGAGCTGTCTTTGTTGCTGTTTGCCCACGCACTAATCTTCCTGGCTTTTCTTGTTATTAACGCTGCTGATTTAACTCAAACCTAGCTTAATGTCTAATACACGGAAGAATCCCGCGCGAAAACCTGTTTTGTCTCCCAAAACCCCTCTCACACCGTCGTCGACTGTGTTTGATAAGTTGGAGAGTAAACTTGAGCAACAGAGAGATGCCATAATTGAACAGTTGACTGGAGTAATGACAAAATCTGAAGAGAGAGTGATGCAGAAGATCGGGGAGTTGGCTGCTGAAATAGCTAATATTAAGTGCAGTGTTGCGGTGATGGAGGAAAGGGTAACTGCAGTTGAGAACGCATGTGCTGATGTTCTCAATATTCGCAGTGAGTTGGCAACTGCTAGGGCTCAGCTCGGCGCACTCGAGAGCAGCGCAGTTTCCACTGATCTCCTCATTAACGGGATCCCCTTAGCAGCTGGTGAGTGTTTAGGGGATATCTTTCGTAAAATATGCAGAGCTGCTGAGCACAAACCTCCGCCTATCCGTGATGCTTTTCGACTGCGGAACGCTAAGAGCGGTGGGCAAAGAGCAAATAATGCATGCCCCATTGTTGTAAAACTCTTCTCTTCAAATGACCGTATTCAACTCTTAAAATCTATCGCGTTATTCTGCAAGACGAAGAAAAGACCACTAGCGCTCTCTGACATCGATCTGCCAGGTTATGGCTCTATTAATTTGCATGAGAGTCTAACTAAAGCGCAACGTGATATTATGACATATGCGTCGGAGCTTAGGCGAAAGAAGAGCTTAGCATCGGTGCACTCTTTTCGTGGAAAAGTGTACGTGAGACTCAAGACTGGGAGTGAGGCGAAATTAGTAGGCAGCAGAGCCGAAGTCAATGCTCTTGTTGGCACCTAAACTTAAAGTTAAGAATTATGTATGCATCATTGGTGTCTGTTCTCAGGCAATTTTATACATTAGTTGTTGTACATGCAATGTTAGTTTATAAGTTCTCTTCATTTCTTTTCAATGTTTGTTTACTTTTGTGTTGGCTTTGTTTCTCTCTATTCTTTTGCTACCCTTATTTATCTTTCATTTCAATGTACTCTTTGTCAAATTGCAACCACTTTGTATTTGTATTACATACGTTTTGTAGACACCTTTTTACATGCCAGGTGCGATGGATTTAAGCCCCACTAGGACAGCGGTCTCCAGCATCAATGATGACCATAACCATAAGGCACTGATAAATATTTTCTGCAAGCAGTCGAATGGGCTAAATGTGGTGCACTTTAATGCGCGAAGCCTAAATTTTGATAAGTTGGACTATATTAGGGATATATTTGGGGATTCAAGTGTTGATATAATATGTGTCTCTGAAACGTGGTTTAACCCTGATATTTCTGATTCCTACTATAGCATCCATAATTTCAATTTCGTACGCCATGATAGAAAAAGTAAGAGAGGAGGAGGTGTTGCAATATATTGCAAGTCTTCTCTAAAAATCAGATCGATAGCTGTCTCAAACCAATCTGAAACGGAGTATATTATTGCGGAAGTATCAGACAGCGTGTCCAAAGTACTGGTGTCTTGTGTTTATAACCCTAATAGGTGTTGCTTGTTAGATACTTTCTTTGTTGACTTATCTATGTTTTCGATTGATTATGAATTCTTTGTTATTTGTGGGGATTTCAATGTTAACCTTCTTGTGTCTGATTCATGTGCAATAAAACTACTTGATCACGTATCTGCTGCAGGCCTGACAGTAATAAATCAACTAGTCCCAACAAGATATGCAAACAATTCCACTCCAAGCTTATTAGACCTAGTTATTGCATCTAGCACTGAGCATGTCTTAAAATTTGAGCAAATTTCTTTTATATCTGACCATGATCTACTATTCTGTTCAATGGATGTATCGCTTAATTGTCCTGCTAATAGTAAAGTCTACATGTATCGTGATCTGAAGTCTGTGGACGTCAGTGCCCTGTATGCTGATATGTTAAACGTTAACTGGTCTGAGTGTTGGTTCCTTGACACTGTAAATGCTAAACTTGACTACTTAAATAAAAACTTGACTCAGTTATTTAATGGCCATGTACCTCTACGTGCTGTTCGTGCCTTGAACACTTCTTGTCCCTGGTACAGTAATAGAGTTAGATTGGCATTAAAAAATAGAAACAGGCTATATGCGAAGTGGAAGAGGATTGGCTCTGAGCATGCTTGGGCCCAGTATAAAGTTGCTCGAAATAAAGCCACTGCCATTACAAGGAATGCGAAGCAATTGTATTGCTCTTCAAAATTAAATCCGTCTCTACCTGTAAAAGATCTCTGGCGTAATTTGAAAAAACTTAATGTATATGGAAAATCTGAGGCGGAGTGTAGTTTAAATCCTAATACGCTTAATAACTATTTCGGTAGTGTCTGCAGAAGCGCGAATAGCACTCCATTGCATACTTTCGTTGATAATCCTACTTTGAAAGAAAAATTTAGTTTTAACGGAGTTACCGAGGCTGATGTTTCTAAATCAATCATGCTGATAAAATCTAATGCTATAGGTAATGATGGGATATCGCTGCGATTTGTGGAACTTGTGTTACCTTTTATACTTGGCACTCTAACTCATACAATTAATCATTGTTTCACTACTGCGTGTTTTCCTGATGAGTGGAAAAAAGCTGTAATTATACCAGTTGCGAAAAATAAGAATGCGAACAATCCCAGTGACTTTAGACCAATTAGCATACTTCCAGCGCTATCTAAAGTATGTGAGTCCCTAATGGCAGCACAAATTTCAGTATTCATTGCCCGGAATCAACTGTTATCCCCATTTCAGTCGGGATTTCGACCAAATCACAGCTGCTCCACTGCTATGTTGAAAATAGTTGATGACATAAGGTTGGAGTTTGACAATGGTAGCCTTACACTTCTTTGTCTTTTAGACTTTTCAAAAGCATTTGATTCTGTAGACCATGTCCTTCTGCTTAAAAAGCTTAACCATCTTTTTGGTTTTTCGGATAGCTCCCTTAGGCTTATGGCCAGCTATCTAGTAGGCAGAACACAAAAAGTGACCTGTAATGGTGAGTCTTCCGTGTTTAGTGCTGTCTCCTCGGGAGTACCGCAAGGTTCTATTATGGGCCCCCTCTTGTTTAGTCTCTTTGTCAACGATGTATTCTCTGTATGTCAGTATGTCAAAGTTCATGGTTATGCTGACGACATCCAACTGTATTTGTCCAGTCGCGTTGGTCTTGTTGAAGATTTGTGTATTAAAATTAACAGTGATTTGTCATCAATCTCACAATGGGCCTATTGTAACCGTCTTTTACTTAATGCTGCTAAGTCATACGTGCTGCCGATTAGTAATAGTGTAGTGTATGTTGAAGACATTCCAAAATTGTTTATTGGTAATGGTGTCTTAAAGTTTGTGGACAAGATAAAAAACTTAGGCTTTATTATTAATTCTAAGTTGAGTTGCTCTGATCACGTAAACAAGGTTGCTAGTATTGTTTATATTGTATTACGCAGATTAAGAATGTCAGCGTCGTTTACCCCCTTAGATACGAGGAAAAAATTAGCTATGCAACTTATGTATATTGCCCCACATTTTGTATTTTGAGCTTTTATATAGTAAACTTGATTCCATTTCGTCTCATAAAATTGATGTTGCATTCAACAATGTTACACGTTACGTCTATGGTCTCGAAAGGTTTGAGCACATTTCTTCTTGGAAAACTAAAATTTTAGGTTGCAGTATTTCTAATTATCTAGTAGCAAGAAACTGTATATTTATGTATATCTTTACGATAAGTTGCAATTGGCAAGGTCTAAGAGGCATCAACATCTTATAATTCCCAAATATTCCTACTTATCCTCCTCAAGGTTATTCTTCATTAATGCTGTGAGGGCCTGGAATTCCATTCCTGAATCTGTTAAAGCTGTTATGAATCGTCGTAACTACAAAATGGTAATACATAATTACTTTAAATTAAATTAAATGGTTTGCAATCTCACATCTGATTTTTCTATCTACAACTTTATCTGACTCTCCATCTGTTTTTCTCCTTCCTATAATGTCTTCCACTACAGTTTTTTTCTTTTTATTTTTATTAATTTATATTTTTTTTTTTTTTTTCTCTTCTCATAAAATTAAATGTAATATTACATATTTACATGGATTATCTTGCATATAAGCTTACTTTCCCCTGTCATAGGTTAAGATTTATATTTTGTTACTTTCCTTTTGCTGATGTATTATAAAAGACTTAAGTCTTACATATACAGCCTTATAACTTAAATAAATGTTTGAAATGTTTGAAATTAAATTTACGCCGGTTGTCATAGAAACGCGCCTAATAAAAATTATAAACCGAAAATGTTGTTAACAATTTTTTGTTTCCTTAAAAAATGTTAGGACTCGAACCGACGTGCCCCAAATCAGTGCGCAATGCTCTACCTAATGAGCTACGGCGCACACATGAACTTTGTGCGAAAAGTAGGTACACATATTTTCTGTGTATACGACTTTTGTTGTTTTTTGTTTATTTTTGTTTGTTTTAGATTTGGAATTTATTACCAAAAAGTTTTAAAAATTGTATAAACCAATGAATGGTTTAAAATTTAGGCTCAAATTTTTAGCCGTGTAGGTGTTTAGAATATGCCTGCGGTAGGCGGGTCGGTCGTAAGAGGCGACTAATATGCACGAAGGTAATGATGTGCAACTCGATGGTTGATCTACGGATGTGATGCCTCTCACCTCTCATTACCCATCTTCACTATCCTTTCGGAAGGAGCGATGACATGACCTAGAAGGTCACACTGGTCATACCAAATCGCTACCACGACAGTCGGGCAGTACCGCAAGGGAGTACTGGAGCGTACCGGATTCGTATCCGGCCTAGGACTGTTATTTCAACAACAATCCGCAAAACCTTCGGGGAATGTTTTTTGTTGGTACAATAACAACAACAACAACAACAGGAAAATTTCAAATATATATATTTACAGACTTTGGCCAAACCCCCCCCAAACTTTTTTCTGGCTACGCGCCTGTTCCCAATAGTATGTAGAATTACGCAAATCGAATAACAAACAAGCAAGATTTAAGGGCAAGTAGTTAACACCCTATTGCCTTTTTTTTATTAATTTTTTTTTATTTTCATACCTTTCATGGACATGGGGAAAGCTATTTATATTTTCTTATCTAGTGCTAATTTAATTTACCACTCACAACAGAAATTTTTCTAATCGCAAACAATCAGTTGCCTTTATAACAATTTTTCCGGTAATAAAATAGACCTGAGTAAATTGGGATACCACAACTGATCACTACTAGGTATTTAATGTTCGGTTACACCCGAACTTAGACTTCCTTACTAGTTTGTAGTAGAAATTTTGACAGCCAACCCTTATTTGCTTAGTAGCACAAACATGCATATGTATACACACTTATTTACACAAACAACTCTCATGCAGCTGACCCGCATCGTTCCTGTTAAATTATGACCGTGATGCGACCCAGGTCAGCTAACTGGAACGCGACTTATAATTCTCCATCTAATGTGACTAACGAAAGCTCATATGCCGGCCTTGCGCTGTCTGCTGCTCAACAACATGAAAAGCCGAACAGGAATATCAAGCAAATTAGAGCGCCTAATATTATTGTTGGTAGTAATTCTAATGCTAATCTTAATGTAGCTATTTGATTAAAGTCAGGCGCGTAGCCAGAAAAAAATTTCGGGGGGTCAGTAAATAAGAATTACTGTAAATACACACATACTTATATTTTTACATATTACATATACATACTTTTATTTATTTGACATTTTTCTCTTTCTACACGGCTAAAAATTTGAGCCTAAATTTTAAACCATTCATTGGTTTACACAATTTTGAAACCTTTTGTGAAATAAATTCCAAACCTTTCAATCACCTACACAAGTTCTAAATTTTTTGCGGTTTAGATTTAAAACTTAACTGGGATAAACAAAAATGCAACAAAAGTCGTATACGCAGCGAATATGTGTAGTTTTCGCACAAAATTCATGAGTGTGACGTAGCTCAGTAGGTAGAGCATTGCGCAATGATTTGGGGCACGTCGATTCGAGTCCCAACATTTTTTAAAAAATAGAAAATTGTTAACATTTTCGGTTTAAAATTTAAATAATTTTTATTACCCGCATTTCTACGACAACCGCCGTAAATCTAATTCTAAACCAAATTTGTTTGTTCATACACCTTCAAAGTGTTGTTTGGAATTTCCAGTAAGATTAACTTTTTTAGACTACTTTCATTATTTTTGAATGAAAGTATGTGTAAATACACAATAAAAATACTGCAATTTAAAGTTAAGAACTTTGTGGAAAATTCAAGAAAACTCAAAAAACTTTCATCAAAATTTCTAACTTTTTAGTAAAATTCTACATTTTTTTCGCGTATGCAGTTTTGTAGCTCGTTCAATTGAAGTGAAGAAAGATACCAATCTTAAGCTACTAGAAGAAATACTAGGTTTTTGTCAATTTTTTTCTAGCTATCCAAGAGCGTTTTCTTCAATATAAAAATATTACTAATGATTTATCCGGTCAATTTATTTATAGAGTTAAATTTTGGTTGGGCTTTTTTTGACCAATGTATTTTAAATGCAAAATAAAAACTTTCTTTCTACCCTTTCGCTAGTCTCTCTAGCTTCTTCAGGGGGACATATATTTGTGTTACATTAAACTTTAAATTATCCTAAAAAATATTATTTGTAAAAATCGAGTAACTCTTGTAGCGGCTTAAGATTGGTATCTTTTTTCACTTCAATTGATCGGGCTACAAAACTGCATACTCGAAAAAAATCTATAAATTTTTACTAAAAACTTAGAAATTTTGATGAAAGTTTTTCGAGTTTTCTTCAATTTTCATGAATTTTCCACAAAGTTATTAATTTTGAGTTGCAGTATTTTTGTTGTGTTTTTACTCATACTTTCATACAAAAATATTGACATTAGCTTTGGAAAGTTAATCTTACTGGAAATTCCAAACAACACTTTGAACGCAGACATATTTACTGGTCTAGGTGTATATGGCTGATTCCTTGGAAACTGATATATTTGTGTTCACCGACTTTAATGTCAAAAATTTATAACAAACCGGAATTTTTTTAAATAAACTGATATGCAGTCTTATTAATCTCATCGAGTAATATAAATCAAGTGCAAAATTTAATTTTTTAATAATATGGACTACTTTAAAACACACAAAAAAGAAAAAAAAAAGTAACAATTTATAGTGTCCCTTTGCTGAGGTCATGTACTTTTATTGGCTTTATATGCTATAAATTGTGATCAAACCAAAATTTGCATGAAGAAGCTTTAAAAGAGGACAAAGAGCGTAACAATATGCCACAATTGTTTTAAAAATAATGTGCTTGACTAGGGTCCTATAGAGGACTAAACTTTGTTCTCCAGTTTTGTAAAAAATCAAAAAATGGTGGTCACAGTCGGCGTGTGCGAATATTAATTAACATATAATATTAATTTTTTTTGACACATGTTCAGTCTAATGTCAACATTTACCTGTGCTAGAGCAGCTCCCATTTTGAAGACGGGTTGGGAAGATTTTGCGTTTAATATATGTGTCACACTTTCTCATGTCACAACTTTGCCACAGCTTTTCTTCTAAACTAGGTGTAATTTTTCCTTGAAAATTAGAACACATATAGACCTTGGTGGCATACATCTAATTTCTAACGGAAGTTCAAAAATATTAAGCCATATTAAAATGAGAATAGATTAAACATGAAATGTCACAACCCTAAAATGTCGCAACTTTTTTTTACTGGTTTTGATACAGGAATAACTGTTATTTAGTGTTAATACATGAATAAACTGATTTTGGAGCATATTGTTCACATATATATATAACCCACCGTTAAAAAAAACACAAAAAAATGCAATAATGCTTGGTTCAATTTCCACCAAATATAGATGTGTTCTCATAAGGGGTTAATAGTGTAAATATGAAACTGAATAATTCACTTGCGTTTAAAGCAGTTTATGAAATGGTTGTAGCAAAACTATATATTTTCGATATTTAGAATGCATTTTTTCGATATTTGAGTAAGTATGGGTACAGTGGGCGTTAATGGGTTAAGTTGTAGCGCAATGCGAAACAGGGGCTATTTCTTATACCCCATTTACACTGTATACACTTTCAAAAGTCATTTATCGTAACATTGACATTTCACAAAAAGCCGATGTGAAATATATCAGTTTCCAAGGAATCAACCATATGTAACCCCCAAAAGGTTTTAAAATTTTTAGCCGTGTACAAAAAAATATTTATTTTTCTTGTTTATTTTGAAATTTTGTTTAGGATTTCTTCAGGAGTTAATTTAAAAGTGGAATGGATGTTAAGTAGAGCCAGCGTCTCCTGCCCCATTGTACTTCTTAGATAAGTTTTTAACCTTAGAAGGGGAGAGAAAACCGTTCGCTAGGAGCAACGCAAACTGGAAGCGTTGCAGCAATTTTTATATATTGATGTACCATAGGGAATTATTTAATGCATAAATGAACGTGCTTGGTCGCTCCTCCTTTGGGATTGGAAAATATTATTCTTTTTCAGGGCTTTAGGCTGTTCAAAAGAAATCCAAAAACTCTATATAAAATGACACTTATGAAACGCTTAAGAAAAATTTGTTGTGTCGGAATCTCTTCTACTTTTCTACTGCTAATTTTTGGAATAATTTAACAAAAAAGCGACCTGCCCAACTCTGGCTTTGGCAGGAAATAAATAGTTGTCGCTTTATTTCTTGAAGAAAAACTGAAGTTTCGGAAAAATAAAAACAAAGAGTATAATAAAATAACATTGAAATTCATATAGTTATGTAAAGAGCGGCAAATTGCAATTATTCAACATGCAGAACGGAACGTCAAAATTTCTTGGCTATTCATGACAATTTCATCGTCAGGAAATAAATGAAAATATTTCTTAAGCATTTTCTTTTCAACAGCATACCGGGCTTTTACTTTTAAACTTTTTCAATCCTTTTTTGCCAAACAAGTATAAGTACAATCTAATTGTTACTTTCTCTGATAATTGAATACGACTGCGTTGTGTACTGCTTAGTAATTTTTGGTAATTTTTTATAACTTCTTGATAATTTTTTTGGTTAAGCTTATGGCAACCGTGACTATAATAACGAGGGACACTCATTTTTACAATGTTTGTCCGCTGTATTCATAACTCGAAAAACAGTTAATTTGAATTTCAACAGACTTGAGTTCGAATCACTCTTGCTATTGTTAACATTTTATTCTTTCGTGTTTTCTTTATTGCTATTAATGTTAATTTCTTAACAGGGGTTTTAAAAGTGCATAGAGTAACTATTCTAGTACAGACGTATATTTTTTAATTTTCGGAAATTTCGGCGGGGTTTAAAATCATTGAATCGGTTTTCGAAAATCACAAAAATTGACATAACTTGCGTAAAAAATGAGATATTTGCATGGAATTGGGGTATTGATTACTTCCTGGCCAAGGTAGGCTGCTGTTGAAAATTTTCGCAATCGAATTATAACCACGCCCCCTTTTTCGATATCGAAAGTTTTGAAGATCACATAAATTAACATAACTTGAGTAAAAATGTAGATCTTTGCATGAAATTTGTTATACAGGTTACTTTTTCGGCAAGGTAGGTTGCTATTGAAAATGGGAGAAATCGGATGATAACCGCGCTTCGTTTTTCGATATCGAATTTCGAAAATTAAATAAATTAACATAACTTGAGTAAAGATTGAGGTATTTGCATGAAATTTGTTATGCAGACTACTTTCTGGCCAAGGTAAGCTGCTGTTGAAAATTGTCGAAATCGGATGATAACCACGCCCCCTTTTTCGATATCGAAAATCACATAAATTAACATAATGCTTTTTAACGCTGGGTATTTAATGTTCGGTTCACCCGAACTTAGACCTCCTTACTTGTTTAAAGCTAATTGGTGTGGTTTCGGTACATCGAACTCTCTAGATTTTGGATCGTTGTCTATATCTGAATTAGATATAATTAATGGGATATCCTCCCTATCACCCTCTTTAAAAAATGAATCGCATGGATTGTCTGCCACTTTGTTAAAAAAATTTAGTAATTCTCTTTGTGTGTCTTTATGTATCATTTTCAATATGTCGCTTCCTACTAACGTTTTCATTGACCGGTGGAAATTGGCGTCTATCACCCCAGTCTACAAATCGGGAAACAAAAATGAAGTGACTAATTATAGACCGATATCTAAGCTGTAACGTGTTCCAAACTTTTCGAGAAAGTAGTCAAAGGCAAGATTGAATTTGTTGTTAAAGGAATAATTGATCCATGCCAACATGGCTTCGTTAGTGGGCGGTCAACTGTCACTAACCTTGCTGTGTTCGCTGAACTCTGTGTATCTGCATTTAAGGATGGACGTCAAGTTGGCACTATTTACACCTATTTCTCTAGGGCATTTGGCGCAGTGTAGCACAAAATACTTCTCCTGAAGCTCCAAAATTTAGGTTTTCACTCAACCTTTATGTTATGGCTGAAATCTTACTTGACAAATAGGATATTGTTTGTCGAAATCGAAAGTGTGAAGTCTTATAGTTTCTTAGCAACCTCGGGTGTGCCGCAAGATAGTATCCTGGGTCCAATATTATTTATAATTTTTATAAATGATGTTGGTCTATATCTAAAACACTCGAATTTTTTACTTTATGCAGATGATCATAAACTCTTTCGTAAGATAATATGTGCATCCGATATATCGCTCTTGCAGGAAGACTTGAACGCCTTAATGACTGGGCTTTTCTGAATAAACTCCTTCTCAATATCAATAAATGTTGTCATATGACTTTTTCTAAATCTTCGAATGCGCTCGAGTCATCATACTCGATTTCGAATGTATCTCTTTCATCTGTTACCAAATTTCGCCTATGCTAACCTAGCCTTTTTGCGTAGGTACGCTAATATTTTAAAGACCCGTACACGAGAAAGGTATTGTATAGTTCTTTTGTGCGATCTAAATTAGAATACGCGTCAATAATTTGGAACCCAATTTACTTTGCAACCTCACCATTTCGAAAATACCTTGCCTCCCTACAATGCCAGGTGCATGTTCAACATGTAATGTTTATTTACGACTAGCAGACCCGGCAGACGTTGTTCTGCCTGACCAGTGACTTCCCTAGAAATACATTTTCAAATATTTTTCTTTAACTTTTAACATTCCATTTATTGCAGTGCTTTAGGATATACAATGTTTCTGGCTTTAGAGTCTTTGGTATAAACAAATAAATTTTTTGGATGTCCAACTCAAAAAACGGATCTTTTGAACTCAATGGGTATGACAAAAACCATTATGCGCTGCTGAGCAGATGTATAGTTAGTACTTATTTAATTATATCCTATATCTACCTATAATACTCTGGATATGTATGAACGGCAATAACAAACAAAAAAAATTAAGTGCTTTGATTAAGATTTAAGAACGTTAAAATGTCACTAAAGCAAATACATTCAGGGATATAACGAATTGAAATATTACTTAGCTTGTGGTCCTGGAACTGCCCACTTCTCCAAAGAATTTACAAATGTAGCCTATGTATGTCGTACCCAACGAAGATTTTAACGTATTGGAAAAGTTTAAAACAGATCAACCATAAACTTTGGACATTATTGAAGTACAAACAAAGCACTGAATACAAAAAATGTGGGCGTGGCACGGCCCACATTTCCCAAATTATATAATTCTTGACCAAGGGACACACATATCCAAAAATCATTAGCTTAGACCAAAAATATTCAAAGTTATGATGATTTAAATTTTATATAGCCTGGGGGCGTGGCACAACAATCTTCTGAACCAATTTTGAAATTTAGAGAAGATCGACCATAAACTTTGAACTTATTGAAGTACAAACAAAACACAAAAAATGTGGGCGTGGGACCGCCCACTTTTCCCAAATTATATCCACCTTGACTAAAGGACACACATATCCAAAAATCTTTAATTTAGACCTAATATGTTCAGAGTTATGAAGAATTTAAATTTTATATAGCCTGGGGGCGTGGCACCGCCTACTTTTCCAAAAATTGATATAGCCCAAATCGTACACAACAATCTTCTGAACCAATCTTGACAGTTTAAAAGAGATCGACCATAAGCTTTGGACATTATTGAAGTAGAAACAAAACACAAAAAATGTGGGCGTGGCACCGCCCACTTTTCCAAAATTACATAAATCTTGACCAAAGGACACACATATCCAGAAATCATTAATTTAGACCAAATATGTTCAGAGCTATGCAGAATTTAAATTTTATATAGCCTTGGGGCGTGGCACCGCCTACTTTTCCAAAAATTGATATAGCCTAAATCGTACACAACAATTTTCTTAACCAATCTTGAAAGTTTAAAAGAGATCGACCATAAACTTTGGACATTATTGAAGTACAAACAAAACACAAAAAATGTGTACGTGGTACCGCCCACTTTTCCAAAATTACATAAATCTTGACCAAAGGACACACATATCCAGAAATCATTAATTTAGACCAAATATGTTCAGAGCTATGAAGAATTTAAATTTTATATAGCCTTGGGGCGTGGCACCGCCTACTTTTCCAAAAATTGATATAGCCTAAATCGTACACAACAATTTTCTTAACCAATCTTGAAAGTTTAAAGAGATCGACCATAAACTTTGGACATTATTGAAGTACAAACAAAACACAAAAAATGTGGGCGTGGCACCGCCCACTTTTCCAAAATTACATAAATCTTGACTAAAGGACACACATATCCAGAAATCATTAATTTAGACCAAATAAGTTCAGAGCTATGAAGAATTTAAATTTTATATAGCCTGGGGGCGTGGCACCGCCTACTTTTCCAAAAATTGATATAGCCTAAATCGTACACAACAATCTTCTGAACCAATCTTGAAAGTTTAAAAGAGATGGACCATAAACTTTGGACATTATTGAAGTACAAACAAAACACAAAAAATGTGGGCGTGGCACCGCCCACTTTTCCAAAATTACATAAATCTTGACCAAAGGACACACATATCCAAAAATTATTAATTTAGACCAAATATGTTCAGAGCTATGAAGAATTTAAATTTAAATAGCCTGGGGGCGTGGCACCGCCTACTTTTCCAAAAATTGATATAGCCTGAATCGTACACAACAATTTTCTTAACCAATCTTGAAAGTTTAAAAGAGATCGGCCATAAACTTTGGACATTATTGAAGTACAAACAAAACACAAAAAATGTGGGCGTGGCACCGCCCACTTTTCCAAAATGACATAAATCTTGACCAAAGTACACACATATCCAAAAATCATTAATTTAGACCAAATATGTTCAGAGTTATGAAGAATTGTAGTTTTATATAGCCTGGGGGCGTGGCACCGCCCACTTTTCCAAAAATTAATATAGCCTATGCTTTAACCCATGATCTCAAGAATATACTGTGAAAATTTCATAAAAATCGGTTGAGTACTTTGGACGCCCATAAAGGACACACAGACACACAGACACACAGACACACAGACACACAGACACACAGACACACATTCATTTTTATTTATAAGATATAGTGTCTGGGGCTATCGATTGTTCAGCTCTCCTTAGTCAGGTATGTTTCAATATTCCGAATAGACCCCCTCGCTCTCACAATACTTTTCATACCGAATTTCGTAGAGCTAATTATCTTAGTTTTGCTCCCCTTATTAGAGGGTTCGAAGAATTCAATCGGATTTCTAGAAATCTTGATCTCGATTTTTCATTGCCGAGACTCTAGTTCAAGATACGTGTTGAATCTTATTATCGAGCAAATTAATTGATCTCATCATAATTTTTAATACTGTTGTTATATTTGTAACTAGTTTTAAGTATAATTGTAATCTAGTCAGTAAGGTTTTGAACCATTGGACTTAATAAACATACGAAATGAAATGAAGTGAAATGAATGTTTTTGGCCGAATTTCAAATATGACAAGCTCAAGCAGGATTGTCACATAGGGTTGCCACCTAACCGCATTTTATTTATTTTTCCTTATATCGCGATAAGATTATGTGCATTGGTTTTTGGCAATTTGAGTGGTTCACAAGGTTTTACGGGGCTATAAAATAACTCCCACGAAATAAGTACCACTTTTAAAAACGAAATAAGTCCCACCAAAAATTGCTATTTTGGAAGTGGGAGTTATTTCGTTTTTAAAAGTTGGACTTATTTCGTCAATTGGTGGAACTTATTTCGTTACGCGTTTTTATTTTAAGTGGGGGAGTTATTTCATTTTGAGTGGGAGTTATTTCATTTCAAGTAAATTTTTAAATCATTTCATTTTAGTGGGACTTATTTCGTTTTTAAAAGTGGGACTTATTTCGTCGGAGTTATTTCATAGACCCGGTTTTACAGGGTATTATTTATATAGACTTAGAACATTTTCAGTTAAATACATTTTTTGTTTGTTGCGTGTTTCATCCAATATATTTTATTGTGTTAAATCAAATAATAAATAATTACAGTCTTATTTCATGGCGACTAACAAAAACGACTACATAATATACGTTCTAAGATATATCAGTGGTGAGGTAAATCAATATAAAATTTGTGATGGTCCTTGCGTAAAGTTGCTTTTATAAATTGCAAATCTTCATATTTTCTAGAAGGTATTTTTCTCCGTTCAAGGTAAAGTTGTTGCAAACTAGAAAACTCCATAGCATCTACATTTTTGTTTAATTTTTGCGGTAAAAGCTCCCATGCATCAGTAAATTAAAGTAAATTCACAATTTTCAGTGTATTTAATACAACGTATATCCGTAACTTTGGGGTCTCCATTTCCACGTCTAATACTTTTACAAAGGTTAACGGTGTTGAAATTTTTGAAAAAAGAATAATCGAAATAAGTTAAGGTTCCGGTTTCTGTCGTGCTGATTTACATATCCCAATATACTCAGCTGGGACACCGATATCTCTTTTTTTCAAAGCTCGTTGAATGGTGGAGTGTACGCTATCTGCCTTCATTTCAGTGTGGCTAACTTCGAGAATTTTTTGCTCAATTGTAAGAATGTGTTTGACAGTTACATTAACCAAGGCACTGCTCATTATACAATTACAGGATTTTTGGTTTATAATGTTGAAAAAGACCAAATTATGGACCTGTAACTTTGTGCGGTAGTACAAGCTACTGACTTCTGATTTTGGAGCCATCAGTACAGCTTGAAGATTTACTGTAAAAACTTGAGTTTCGTCCACACGGTCTCTCCTTTTCTCATTTCTGGCCGCTTCTTGTCTCTTCTTGTGAAGGGCATACTTCTGTTCCAGGCCCGCACACGGGGGGTTTTGGGAAATTGGTGAAAGTTGTAAAGAATAAAGTTGGCCAATACATATGTAAGTCCGGCACTTTGAATTGCACTTGGAGCTTTCCGAAATTACAAAGTTGTGTAGCGTATGTTCGCTTGGCATTTTTAAAAAAATTTTACTGATAACAAAAAATGTTCATTTTGTGAAAAGAGTGGTACTCAGGACCTGATTAATTAGGTTTCGATGAATCGATATGATTTAATCGGTTCATCGCACGGCCCTAATTTGTACCAGTACAATTGATGTCATTCCCATATGATGCTAAGGTTGTGGTCAAGTGACCAGCTGGGTTCCCCCCAAGAATACAGAAAACAAAAATGCAGAAACACATTTTTTCAAAAAACATTAGTCAGAACCCTTTTTTCAGAAAGCCAAAATTCAGAAGTCAAAACTCAGAAGTCAAAATTCAGAAGTCAAAACTCAGAAGTCAAAATTTAGAAGTCAAAACTAAGAAAGAAAGCAGACGGCAGAAAAAACATTAAATTTTGCGCAATTTTTACTTCTACATTCTTTTTTTCAGCCGTCTGATAGCTTTCTAAAAACGCATTGTTCATATTTAGTAGTATAAGTTACTAACTCCTCATTTCAATCCATTGTTGATCACTGAAAATTATATTTTCACAGCAACGTAGAAAAAAGCAATGTTTCCAATTGAGCTGTGGAACAGCCAAAACTGGGTGAAGCACGAACAAATAATTCAGTTGAAGGTTGGCACAACGATATTCGAAGTGCATTTCGAACACACCCCAACATATTTAATTTTATAAATAAAATAAAAAACGAACAGGCCTTAACTGTCGGTGAACCATGTCGAAAACGCAAAAAGAAGTATAAAGATTTTGTAAATTTTTCATTCATTTTTCTGTTAAGTGATTTCTGAATTTTTCATTCTGATTTGTTGTTTCTGAAAAAAGTTTTCTGAATTTTTCATTCTGACTTTTCGTTTCTGAAAAGTTTTTTCCGACTTTTTCATTCTGACTTTTTGTTTCTGAAAAGTGTTTTCTGAATAAATGTTTCTGAAAAACAGAATTTCTGAATTTTTTCTTTCTGAATTTATGGGAGGCACCGACCAGCTGACTTCTACTTTTTTCATGAGTATTAAATTCCAAAGAGTCCGTAACTAGGGCCTTTTCGGAGAGAAGAAATGAATATTGTAGAGCCAATGAACTGCAAGGCTCAATTATATAAAATATTTCGAGTGTTTTATGACTCTTTTTGTTGTAGGCGTAAAGAGAATTGTGAGAAAATGAACGTAGGAGAGCAGATGAGCGACAACGTTTAATTATTTGATTGTTTTCAAGCATTTTCTGAGGTTTTTTTTCTTTTACCTAACAGAAGATAAAGATCGCATTTTTCATGGATGTTTATCAATAGTCTGTAGAAAATAAACATACCACATTTCCTATTTTCAGAATTGTGTCAATAAAACTTCATAAACCTTATTTTTTACTCTATGTATATACGAATGAAATGTCTTTCGTACTACCGGGATGCCTGCTCAAACGGCTAAACCGATCTCAATTCTGTAAAAAGTATTTTCTTGGAAAAAAATATTCAAAACTTTTAAATTTTTTAGTGAGACATCACAATTTCTTGCGTTTTCAGTACATTGTATACAACCAAACTACCGATTCGGTTTGTGTTTGTGTTTGGGACAAGCATCAGCGCTTTGAAGGGAAACGTTCCTACCATAAATATACTTGCGGGGTGGTGCTGAAGTCCCGATCCTAGCTTTTGGAGATATAGGTTATAACTTGAACCCGGGTTTCCCTAACATATATTTTTACAATATGGGTATCAAATGAAAGGTATTAATAAGAGTTTTAACAAGGGGTCAATTTCGGATTCATATCAGAACCCGTTTCCTGGATATCGGCGAAAATGCGGACCAGTGGCTACCCTAGGAGGCGTTTATACGTTATGGGTATTAAATTAGAAGTATTAATAAGGCTTTTAACGATAAGAGGTTTTCACGGTCATATGTGAACCTTTTAAAGAGATATCGACCAAAATCTAAACCAGGTCTGACCCTAGGAGGCGTTAGTACGATACGGGTGTCAACGCGTATGGCTATGCAAATACTGACATAAGTATATAGCTTAGACCTTAAGATTTTGTAATTTTCTTTTGTTATCAGTGCCCGATATGCCACAAACTACTAAATCGTTGGGCCGATTAGGCTTACGTTTGGAACATCCGTCAGCGCTTTGAAGGGAAACGTTCCCAATGATAGATACCTCACCTCAGCTAACCGCAGCTCACCTCACCACAAGTAACAGTAATTGTCAAGCTGGGTTGCGGTTTTTCACAGGTACACCCTCGGAAATTTAAAAAGAAAATATGATGAATGGGATATGTTGAAAATATAGTAAACATTGGAAAATTTAGCTAATATAATTAGTGAAATCGTAACCATTGGATTCAGTGATTGACAGCTATTGAAAATTTTTATAAATAAAAAGTGAACTGTGTTTTTGTGCTAACAATAATACATTTTTAGTTCTTTTTCCTTAAGTTTAAAAGTACATTTTTCGTGAGCAGTAATTATGCCCCTAATACGACGCTATATTTGTCGTCGTATTCGTAATGCTAGACGTTTGTCTAACCGCACAGAAGAACAACGCGAACGATATAATGTAGTCGCACGTGGCCGAAGGTCAAGATCACGTTCTGGTCAAAGTAAAGACGAAAGGGAAGTAGGTACGTAATAGAAGTGATAGATTAAGGATGCAGCGTAGTGCGGTTGTTTGTAATCGATCTAATGATAGTGAACGCTAAAATTAGAACGTTAGTGTTCGTAGGCAAAACCCGTGTTAGTAACGATTTAGAACAAGTCTCGTCCGAATACGATCCCGTAATTGATTACGGTTCACATACATCCATTGTTATTGGCACAATGAACGAATTTGTCAGTATTGTGGTCTGAAAAGATATAAAAATTAAACAGTGGGATTGTATTGTGCAAACGGCCGGTATTACAAGCCCTACTTGAGACTTTGATTTCATTAATGTCCGGGGAAACAGAACAATCGAAGCATTTTTAAAGAACTATCCAAAAGTATAATTCGTGCTTCCAAATAACGTCGTTTGGCGCAACAAATATAATAAATAATGACTTTATGCCGACTTTCAATGTAATTTAGTCGCGTGATGTCAGCTACATTTTTTTGCTGAATGTGTGAAAAAATAGCAGCAAGTTTTAAATTTTATTCATAGGTAAGTTTAATACCGGTTATTTTAGAGTAAATATTCAGTGAATAGATATTTTAAGAAACTTATTATGTAAAAAATTTAGAAGCTTTCAGAACGATTTTTTCAAAAATTAAGACAACCATATTTAACGAGAAGAATACATGTAAGTAAAATTCTTTTAAATTTGGCTGCTATTGTTGCCCACAAAGGTGTGTGCACTTTTATTCATAGTTTAATTTAATAAATGGTTATAAACTGCAACTTTTTTTCAAATAGATTCAAGGCCAAATTTATAACTGAAGATGATCATTGTCACCATTGCCCAATATTAACCAACGATTTTTTGCAAAATTTATTTTAGCGGCAATTCGAATATCGAGTTGGATCGTCGATGTGAAATTCAATCGAACGTCAGACGAGAAATTGTGGAACAGCTGCAAATAATGCTGCATCAAGAAAATGGCATCGCGGTAATACGAAAGACATTTCTTTTTTATATATAGAGAGATAAAACCACAATGACAACTTTAAAGTTTTTCACCAGGATTAAACAAGTATTTCAGTTATATTTAACTTATTTTCAGCGGAACGAAGTTCGCGGGGTCTCTGCTAGTCTTATATATAAAGATGAATCCAAAAAGGTGTCCGTAAGCGAACTCCTCCCAAACGACTCTACCCAAAAACTTCGTTTAACTTCTATTTTGTAACCTTCTTCTCAAGCTCGGTTTAGAAAAAAAAATATTTTTTAGGGCTACCAGATATCCACAATAATATCCTCTTTATTTTTCTTTATAAACCCCAACATTGGAATTACACGAAAATTAGAAAAACGAAAAAAATGGTGTTGCCACCTAATATGGTTTGCCATATTTGCAAGAAAAAAAAGAAAATAATATTATTAGTCATATCGGCTCTCATTCACAAAAGCACGCATTTCCTAAGAGTGCCGCTACACAAATTTCGAACGTCGTATGATAGCTGCATACAAGTATGTACTTTTGCATACCCAATAAACAAAGAAGTAAGCTAGTTTATTAAACAATGTTTTCCAAGCGTAAAAAGTAAATGTTTTCCAAACGAGTTTGTAACTAAAAAGATTCACAAACGTTTAGATATGTTTTTCCAATGGTGTGGTAGCCTTGGAGAAATAACTTGAGGTGAAAAATTTCTTAGTTTTCAAAAATAATGTTTGAAATTTTATATGCTTCATTTATATTGATTTTGTTATATGGGCATCGTGGTGTGACGGTAGTGCAGCTGGCCTACCACACAGAAGGACCTAGGTTCGAACCCCTCTAGAGGCAACATGAAAAATTATTTGAAAAGGTTTTTTAAAACGGGTGTCATGAAAGGCTTCTCAGAAAAAATGCACAAATTTGCCTTGCAAGCAGCACACCAAATATTGGCCCTTTATCTGCTCTCGTACCAAATAAGAATTTATTAAAAAACAAAAAAATTAAGGAAATGGTCGGGATTCGAACTCGCAACCTTCGGATCAAAATCCCACAACATATTCGTTAGGCTATTGGCCCGTTTTCACCGTTGTAGCCCAAATTGGAGTTTTATCAATCAGTTTTCAACAAACCCTTACCGTACATTGAATAAAACGTTTATTAAACATTGTTTTCCAAGCATCAATTCCAATTGTTTAAAAAGGGATCACTTTCGTTGAGTCTACAATGTTTTCCAAACGTTTTACAATGATTATAGTAAACGTTTTCCAAGTGAAAAGATTACAAAAGTAAGTTTATTGTAAGCTTATAGTAAGCGTATTTTGCTTATTGGGTATATTTAATAAATTCTAATTCTTAAAGTCATAAATCATGTACCTGTGTAGCGATTTCAAAAAAAAAAAATATTGAATTTAACAAGCTTTTTGTGATAAGTCACCATTTAAAATAAGTGAGTTGTGTCAAAAGAGTCGATTTAAATAAGTTCGTGTAATTTCATAAAACAGATAATAATCCGGTGTAAAATTGAATTTTGGCTATTTAATTGGTGATTATAGTGTTACGGTGGAAAGATTTTTTCAATTAAATTCGATCAGACGATATATGCACTAATTAAGTAATGCCTTTAGCAAGTCAAAGTTCTGATTTCCCTTCATCACAAAGTGATTAGCGTCAACAAAGGAGGATACGAAATAGTGAGATATCAGCTAATAGCCGCTATAATCGTAACGACAGCAATCGAGGCGTCCCACTAAATCTGCACCGTGCTGCATTTCACTACGACCCCGCAACTGATTACTGTGCGAAAAGATCCATAAGTATTGGATCAATGAGTGTAGTTTGTTCACATTGCAATGCAATGAAATTTCCAGGTGAAACGAAAGAGTTATGTTGTGCAGATGGAAAAATTAGTTTACCGGCATTGGCTCCTCCATCTGAACCTCTGCATTCATTGATATCAGGAATTGGAAGTGATTCGAAACATTTCCTAAAAAATATCCAAGCTTTCCATCAAAATTCGTTAAAATTGATAATTTTTTATTCAACGATGCAACATTTTTTGCACCTGTCCGTGTAGTTCCTGGTAGAAAGAACATTTTTTCGTATATTTAGTGATTTCAGGGCAAGACAACGTCTGCCGGGTCTGCTAGTTATTTATAAAGTTTCATAAAAATATCGATAAAGGCCTCCAAAAGGACCCAAAAGAAATAAGAAACGATAATAAGCTTCAGAAAAGCATCAATAAAAGGCCCCAAAAACAATCAGAATGGAGGAATAAAAGGCTCTGAAAAGGGTTCAGAAAAGCACCAATAAAGGCTCCGAAAGAGTCCGAAAAGGCTCTAAAAACCCTCAGAATGGAGGAATAAAAGGCTCCGAAAAAGGTTCAGAAAAGCACCAATAAAAGGCTCCGAAAGAGTCCGAAAGGGCTTCAAAAACCCTCAGAATGGGGGAATAAAAGGCTCCGAAAAAGGTTCAGAAAAACACCAATAAAGTGCTCCGAAGTTCATTTAAAAAGAGTCATAAAATGATCTAAATTCATCGGAGTCAGACTCATTTCGGACTCTTTTTTATGACTCCGTTTGGAGTGCCCGCGTATAACGATCTTTCGCTCCATTTAGAGGGCTCTCAGAAATGAGCGTTTTATGGCTCCGAAAGGAGTCTTTTTTTGCACTTTTGGTAAGCTGAATATGCCATCATATCAAATACAGAAAAATGTGTACAACCAAGAAAACTTCCTGGGGTATAGTTTAAGGCATTAGAGTATGCCGTTTCAGAAAAGTTAAAAAACATTTAAATTTATGATGTATGGGTCTAGGTATATGTTTCAGCAAATATGTTTATCTGCAAAATGCAAATCAAAATTAAAAACCCCCCTAGGCTAATTCCTGAGCACGGCCCTGTTCTCTTCCGAGAGATTTTCGACTGAAAAACGTTTACAAATGTCGCATTGGTCCTTTTTAGGTGCAAACAAAGCCAGATTCTTTGAATCAAAAGCTTCATAAAAAACAGTCACAGAAAGTGGTCGAATTGCTTTTTGGGTACAGCAGTCTTGGACGTAAAAGTCGTAAAGCTTCTTTTTTGAATACCACTCTGCTAGCAGATACTTTTTTTTGTATCAGCATGGCAATAGTGCGACTCCATTGATGGCAAAGAATCGGGGATGCTCAACTATCGAAACGATTCTATTTCGTTTTGCTATTTCACAAAAAAAAACTTAACGAAATAATTTCGTTCCGTTGATTCACAAAACAAAATTATCAAAATGATTTCGTTTCGGTAATTCACAAAACTAAATTATCGCAATGGAAATGATAACGTTGCAACGAAATAAATCAACAAAAATACCTCAATTAAACTGAACTGGCAATGCCTCCACGAGCACATACATACATACTTACATTTGATAAAGGTGCCATGTTGGCAAATCTATTTCATTTGAGTCAATTCGTTTGTGGAGTCGGGTTCGCACCCCAAATTTTTTCAAAATTTTTTTTTTCCTTTTTTATATTATGTTTTATATTTTTTCCATTTTACATTATTGTTGTCTTTTTTAATTCTGTAATATTGCCATTTTCTGGTCGGCTACGTTATATTCATATCTCAAATTTGTATGTTTTTTTGTCGGGGACAAAGCAAAAAAGTGAAAATATATAAAAAAAAAATAATACTTGCAATTAAAAAACAAAGAAAAGTTAATAAAAATTTAAAAAACATTTAACAAAAGTTGGGGTGGGAACTCGCTACCCTACAATTGATAGTGGAGTAGCTAGTCAAACAACTGACTAGGCAATTGTAGTTGTTGGTGACGGCATTGCCAGCAGCATAAAAACCAAAAGTGTAGAGTTTAAAAGTTATCATCAAGGTTTCGTTTACGTTAATTACCGAAATGAAATTATTTCGATAATTTCTTTTCGTTAATCAACGAAATATTTTTATTTTGATAATTGCTTAAACGTTAAAAAACTGGATCGTTGCAACAGAAACGATTGCTTTTTTTCGGTAAGCGATAATATTAACGTTGCGATGCATCCTTGCAAAGAATCAAAAAATAAATAAATTAATTATTAATAAATAAGGCTTGCCTTTTTCTCTCTGTTTTTTTTTTTATTTGCAAAACCAAGTAGGATTTTCAAATCTACCTCTCCTTTCACGTCTTTTTGATTTCGAAGGCAGTTCGCACGAATCATCGGAACAAGCCCTAAAACCCCGTCATCCGATTCAATGCCATATTCTCCAGGACTGACATTATTTTCATCAGCAGACATCATGGCGGTATACTAATAAGTTGCTAATACCTCTTCATATTACATGCATAGATAATAATCAGGTATCTAATTTTTGTGAAAATCAAATAACTAAATAGCTATTAATATTTTTATAACTCTTTGCTCAACGACTATAATCGCGTATTTACTACAGCGGAACTAAAACCGAAATATAAAATTTGCTTTTAAATGTTTCCTTTGTTTTTTTATTTATTATTAACAACCGATCTTGACCACGGAAAAATTGAAAATATGTGAAAAATTATTTAGAATTTGTCTGTATAACAATGAACATTTTCGAAATCATGAATGCTTTTCCATTTTACTTTCAGATGTACATTTTTCTATACACGGCAGATTTAACACCAAATATAGATACTAATTTAAAGTCAAATAAAGGAATTAGACGCAATAAAAATGTATTTGGTGTGGCACCTCAGCATAATAGGAATATCACTGTTTCACTTCCAGTTTTCTGTGTGCAATGACCTTAATTTGCTGGGTGTCGGTCTAGCCAACAGCAAAAGTGAGAATATTAATGGAAATGACGGAATCTTCAACAGCGATTTGGGAGTTAATGGAAATAATTTAGCTGGAATAAATATAATTAATAGTAGTTTCTTAGGAACAAATTTGAATGGCGGAGGATCAACTAGTAAAGTTATAAGCTCTGACAAAGGCTTTGGAGAATCTATTAGAGGAAGTATCATAAACTTTGGTATGAGTGTTCTCGATCGAGGAAATATTAAAATTGACGAAGGTAGTTTAGCAACAGCTGTTGGAGTTGGACTAGGCAATGGTGAAAATGCAACTTCTAAAGTCCCATATAGGGGTGTGAAGCAAAATAAAGCTCATGGCCAGCAATACGGGCATGCATTGTCCGGTTTGGAGAACTTAGGAATTATTTTACCGAACAACAAGGGACTAAAGGCTGATGAATATTCACGTAGTGGCGGTCATTTGGTTCATTCAAAATTTGATAGCGATATTGGCACTAAGGGCAGCACTAATATTAGTGGCAGTAATGGAGAACAAATCGCATATCAGTAAGTGCATATTATTAAAGTATATTTATATCGGGGCTCAGAATTATTGATTTATTCTCTATTTTTTTACAAAATGGCAAGCATTGGGAGTAAAACAATTGCGAATACAAAAATTAGAAACAATAGGTTACGTTTCTATTTATTTGAGTGCGTAATCAAGAAACTAATTAGTGAAAAATTGCTTTTAACTCGAAATTGATACTTTTACTAATAGTGTTACTACATAGCTGCTTTAGCAAGCTTTGAAAAAATTGAAAATAGATAGCAGGCTGTTGAAATTCAAAAATTGTTATAGCTATGTATGTATATTAAAAAACTACATATGTGAATGTTTTGGGATTAATAGGTGAATCACAAACAAATAGTCTCAAATAGGAATAATAATGGAAATAAAGCGGACAGCCTGTCTGGATACTGAAAAATAGGCTAAAACTGCAAATTACCATTTTAATGCTAAATGACAGCTTATTATATATCATATGGATTTCAAAAAGATAAACATCCTTCTATCCTGTATTTTGCTGTCTGCCTACTAAGATAATAAGTTTCAATGTTCGGACAGTTGGCATTTTTTACTCTTATATTACTGCTTTAATAACTCTGCCCTTCAAAGTTATAAGGTCAAACCAAATAAGCATCAGACAAGCAGTGGCTGGAGATATTTGGCTAGATCCTAATAGTTGGAGCCTTAATATGGGCACCGTCAGGATCAAAAACTATGATCAAGAGTTTCACGTAAAAGCTATAAAAACATAAATAAATACAGTGTACATACAAATACCATACAATTCCCGAGTATCCGGATACTCGTATTAAAACAAAAGTGTCCGGAAACTAAATTCAACTGCCCGGAAACTAGAACAAATCGAACTTTTTTGGATTTTTAATTCGATAATACTAAGACGTTATAAATTTAAATTATACATACGTCATAATATTTAGAAATCTTTAAATTTTAATAAACGAATTAACTTTTCGCGGCAGAGTATATATTGAGAAATTGAGTGTAGGTCAAAGATTAGAAAAAACATAAGTGTCCGGATTCTAGTGCAGTTACCCTATACATATGAATTCGAACGATGATGAATTTCTTTTAACCGGTTAAATTATCGCCCTAACAGTTTAGAAGTGGGATGAATCTACAGCTCAACCGTATAAAATCAAGCGCAAACGCTTGCCAAGATATATAGATCACACACGTTTGAACGGAGAACTTGTATAGGCAGGCCGCAGTGCAACCAATTGAGGCAGTAACCGTGGGCCTGTGGTACTTCTTCGCATTGCTGCGGCTGCATGCCTTTAAAAATCGGCATTAGTCTCGTTTGGTAGAAAACAAAGTTTGACGAGCCTTTGCGTACGTAGGCCAACTACTCGGGTGTGACCGTCGAAACCGTTATGTACTTCTTCGATGCGGGCTGGCCGCCATTCGGTAGGAGGGAGACATTCGTCGTGAATTGGG
Organism: Sphenella marginata; assembly: GCA_951509765.1. Classification (NCBI taxonomy): domain Eukaryota; kingdom Metazoa; phylum Arthropoda; class Insecta; order Diptera; family Tephritidae; genus Sphenella; species Sphenella marginata. Next base: position 34,127,298 of record OX608080.1, on the reverse strand, counting down.
CCGCATGGGCCAACGTTTGTTGGTTCTTGAGTGTTTTCCCACCAGTATCGTTTGTGAAGGTCTTTTAGATATCCTTTCTTCTATTGGCGACTAAATGCATGATGGAGGACTTTGATCCGTCCCCATCGATTTATGAGGGAGAGCGATCCCACTTACGGTTCTGGTATAGCCAGATGTGGAGATTCTCTAGAAAAAAATCTAAGGGGTGAGGCTGTAAAGTCGGAGAGATCTTGAGAGAGGGCTGATAACGGCAGTGACATTAAAACAGCTTCAACTCGAATGAGTAGCGTAGTGAACTGTTGAAGTGTAAATTCACGATTTTAGAGGGACGTCCTCGCCGTCCAACAAAGCCCCTGTCAGGCGATCAGTACAAGATTGAATCAGCGGTTCGCCTAGATCTATTTTTTTCTTCCTCCTACACAATGTGGCTTCCATCAGATATGTATATCAATACCGCGTTGCTTTTTGCAAATTTTCGACGACCACTGAGTCTACTCTTACAAGCTCCTTCTATTGATTTTAATAATGCTACTGAAGCTTTGAATGGCACACTCAATGAACTCCGAAGTAATAGAGCGAATGCGCATGATAATTTTTCTTATTTGTTTGATAAAATTACAAGTTTGGCTAATCAATTAGATTTTGAGATTTGTATTCCGCGTCTAAAAAGTAGACAAATATATCGCTCAAACTGTGCCGCGTCTACTGCCGAAGAGTATTATCGAAAAGCTATTTTTATTCCTTCCTTGGACCATATTATACTTGACCTTGAAGAAAGATTGCCAGAAGAAACGTTGCCAGTTTTTAATATGAGTTTACTTCTCCCATCAAAAATTGTAGAAAATAATGCATTTTCAAAGAAAAAAAAAAATGCTTTAAAACTGGTCTTGAAAAAAAGGTACCGCGCATCTGATAGAAGAGTATGAAGTTTGTTTGGCCCCACCACTGGACAACAAATACCAAAATCGGCAGTAGAAGTTATAAAACACTGCCACCCAAATGCTATTCCACTGATAATTATGCTATTGCAAATTCTGGCTACACTACCAGTCAGTAATGTTTCTCCAGAAAGAAGTTGTACTCTTCGACGTTTAAAAACATGGTTACGACCAAATATGACTGAAGAGGGGCTCACTGGTTTAAAACTTTTAAACATACATTATGGTATTGGAATCGACGATGAAAATATTATAGAAAGATACCCAAAAAAAAAGAATCGCAAAATTGATTTTATAACACAGAATTGTAATTTAAATCGTCTCAAAACCATCTTTGTAAGAAAACTACATATGTATGTACATATGGGTAAACATACGAAAGTGATAAAATTTTTTGGTTATTTTGAAAGGAGGGGTGCAATAGCGCCTTGTGTAATAAGCCCTTTAAGGCCTTTCAGAAAAGGCTTTATTACACTTCGAAAGAGAAATAAAGTCTTAAAGGCCTTATTGCTCTTTCATTTTTTTTAATGAAACAATAATATTCTAATTCTTTTTGTATTTTATTGAATAGCTATACACAAATTTCACGTTAACCAAAGTGGGAAACGTGGCACGCAGAAGGACATCACCGTGGCGGTAGCCACGGCTATGGCACACACCCGGAGTTGGAATGGCGTAGCCCAGGGTTATTTTTTTGAAGCGCGGCCGAAGGCCGCCTACGCGGAAAGGTGTTCTGCACATAATAAACGTGGATCGGGCCTCCGTAACAATAATCCGAAGGGGAAAAGCAATATTTTGTTTCTGTGAAAAGTTAGTAGTGAAAAACCGAAAATTGACCCGGGTCAGATCCCCAATTCGGGGCCCCATCCACGTTTTTTATGTGCAGAACACCTTTCCGCGTAGGCGGCCTTCGGCAGCGCTTTAAAAAATAACCCTGGGCTACGCCATTCCAACTCCGGGTGTGTGCCATAGCCGTGGCTACCGCCACGGTGATGTCCTTCCGCGTGCCACGTTTCCCACTCTTTTCTCACAGGGTAATTTGTGATTACAACAACCACATGAAAAAGACAGAAAAATTGTGAACTTTAACTGCAAATATCTTGCAAAATTCTAAAAATATCGGATTTCCCCCTCCAGATTATTGTTACGGAGGTGAAGACGCGTCTATTGATACCTCTACCTAGATTTTTGGACGTGTATTAACACTTGACGTTGGATGGAAAGTACTACCCAAGGAAGAAATAATTATATGTATGTTGTTTAGTTTTTAAGAAAAATGTGTTCTATTTAATGTAAAATATTTATCACAATAAATAAAATAAAAATGCTTCAATTATTTACTTAAAATCGTGAAAATGGTCCTGTGGATGGCCGTGGGCGCGGGTGTCGGCGCGGATGTGCGCGGACGCACGAACCGGTGGACGCTTATGGGAGCGGGGACGGACGCCGAGCCGGAAATCAAATCTTAGTGATAACCCCAATCATATCAGTAGTGGGTTGTCACTTATGTTTAATAAAAAAAAAATAAAGCTTTATTGCACAATTGGGTAAATTTTTATATAGGCTTTATTTCTCTTTCGAAGTGTAATAAAGTCTTTTTTGAAATAAAGGCCTTATTTCACTTTCAATAGTGTAATAAGGCCTTAAAGGGCTTATTTCACAAGGCGCTATTGCACACCGCCATTTTGAAAACATAATTTTTTAAAACATTTTACATATACGCTGCGTGGTGCACTTCTTACCTTTTTATTATACAATCCTATGCAGGGCCGGTCACTTTTTTTATTCTTTCGTGAGGTTTCCCATTTTTTCAATTACTGATTAAAAGTACACATTTTTTGGGAAAAATAAAATTTATTGTGTATTTTAAAGTACAAGTAGCTATGAATCCAAATAAGCGCATTCCTAAAAAATTCCGTAGTTTCGGTGTTTTCCGTTCCTACAAACTGTTTTTTTTTCACCAACTTAATCTGTATCAGACTAACGGGAATCAAAGTACCTATGGTATAAAAATATTCAAAATCAGTTTGGTATTTTTCGAGTAATTGCATTTTAAAAAAAGTTTGACCTTTAATAACTTTTGTTGTTGTTGTTGTTGTGAAAAAATGGCAGAGGACTGACTAAAGTAACATCCTAGTTAAACCTTAAATAGCAAATTTAAATTTTATTCTGCGACCTTCATTGCGAACTGAACAGATGTTGTGTCTCACATCACATCCGTTGGATACTGAAATATATTGGGAAAAATTATAAAAAAATAGTGTTTTATTTCACCTGACCTAGAGCCAGGTGTCATTATTTATTTACTGTTGAAATCTAAATACAACTCTGCAAACCTAACTCAGAACTACATAATAGTTGTATATAACTCTTATATGCTTACAAATGTATTAGACGTAAGATCATACCACTTTTTCAAACGGCACTCTGAATAAATAGTTTAAAGCGAACGGACACGTTTTATTTCTCTGCGCGAAAAACTGCTACAAAGGTTATGGGCCCAGATATCATTCTGGTTATTTGTTAATTAAAGTTAAAGTAAAAGTGTTTAGTAAATTGTCGGACTTTATTAATTGTAAAATCGTAATGTCTATTTCGATAGCGAACGTTGAAAAGTTGAATGGCGAAAATTATGCCACATGGTGCATCTAGGTTAAGAGTCTACTCATCACGTTGGATCTATGGAGTACAGTCATCGATGTATGTCCAGAAGCTGAAGCTGAAAAGTCGGTTTGGCTTAGCTGCGACAGAAAGGCCTTAGCTACAATTGCGTTGACATTGAAACCAAGTGAGTTGGTGCATATTAAGAATGCTACAACAGCAAAAGGTGCGTGGTATACTTTGTACTCGTTGTACAAGGCTGATACAGCTTGTAGAAAAGTCAACCTATTCAAAAAGTTGGTGCGTTTTAAATTTGTAAGTGGCGAAAAGTTTTCGGTTCGTCTAAATGAATTTAGTTCAACTGTAGACGAATTAAAAGAAATTGGCATGACAGTGAACACTGATTTTTTTTTCTGTTTTACTACTGTGTTCATTACCAGACGAAATGGAAAATTTCGTGGTAGCGATTGAGAGTAGGGATACTTTGCCAACTTTCGAGCAACTTATATCAAAAATTTTCGAAGAAAAACGAAGGCTAAGCATAAGGCAACAAAGCGGGGAAAGCGTTTTTTCAGTAAATGATAAGCAGCGAAAATTCAGAGTCAGCAGCAGCAATTGCGCGGGCGCCGGCGTTAGCGGCACCGGCAGCGCCGTCGGTAACTCTAAAGGTGATACAAATGATAGCGACAGCAGCAACATCATGCGAAGAGGGACAAATGTACGCAGTAATAAAAATTATAAGAGATCGAGAAACATTAAATGCTATCAATGTGGGAGGAGAGGTCATATACGCTCTCAGTGCACAAATGCAAGCAGCAACGATTCATCAGGTGACAAAGCGTGGTCATTATTCGACGGAGAAGCGGAGCTAAGCAATAATTGCATTATTGACAGCGGAGCAACTTCTCACATGTGTAAAAATGCGAACTACTTCAACTCTCTTACTCGCCAAAAGCATAAGATTGTGTTAACGTCAGGTGGGAGTATTTATGCACATGGAAAGGGCACAGTAATACTGAGAACAAAGTACTCTACTATTAATTTGTGCGACGTTTGGTACGTTCCAAATCTTCACTCAAATTTCTTTTCTATAGGCAAAGCTATTGAGAGTGGAAATATATTCACATTTTCTGGAAAGAATGCGGTAATGACAAACCACAAAAATGATACAGTTTTGACAGCTTCGTTGACGAATGGTATTTACTTAGCAAATTTGATTGAAAATATAGAAAGCATAAATGGTGTAATTAGTGATGATGCTAGCGCTTGGCATAGACGGTTCGGTCATTTATGTAAATGCACGAGATTTGCATAAGTTATCAAATAATAATATGGTAAACGGATTAACTGTGCACATACCGAAGTCTATTGATTGTTTTACTTGTGCTGTGTGTAAAATACATAATAAAACATATCCGCAATATAGCAGCGTTTTAAGTAAAGGCATTTTAGATCTTGTTCATACGGATTTATGTGGGCCGATTGGGTCTAGTTCAATCGGTGGTGCGTCTTACTTCATCGCGTTTATTGACGATTACACGCGGTATGTGACGGTGTATTTTTTGAAGAAAAAATGCGAAGCATTTGAAAATTTAAACTTTTTGCTGCGAACGCGGAGAAGCAGACAGGCCGCAAAATTAAAATGGTAAGAAGCGATAATGGAAAAGAATTCGTGAATTCTCAGTTCCATAAATATTTTGCCGAGAGAGGCATTCGGCACCAGACTGCAGTAGCGTATACCCCTCAGCAGAACGGTGTGGCTGAAAGGGCAAATAGGACCCTTGTAGAAATGACGCGGTGTATGATAAATGCTTCGGGTATGCCACCATCAATATGGGCAGAAGCAATAAGTACGGCGGTGTATATTCGTAATAGGTCTCCAACGAAAGTGTTGTGTGATCAAAGATGGCATGGGCGGAAGCCGTCTGTATCGCATCTACGTATATTTGGTTGCGACGTCGTAGTTTTGCAAAAGGGACCGAAACCTCGCGGATCTAAATTTTTACCCAAAGGCAAGAAACTAAAATTCGTCGGATATCATGATACCACTAAAGGGTATAGACTAATTGATATGAGTCCCAAGCAAATTACAACCGGCGAGTTTGGTTTGAGGGAGTGATTGTTGAAATCTACATAAATACAACTCTGCAAACCAACTCAGAACTACATAATAGTTGCATATAACTCTTATATGCTTACAAATGTATTAGACGTAAGATCATACCACTTTTTCAAACGGCACTCTGAATAAATAGTTTAAAGCGAACGGACACGTTTTATTTCTCTGCGCGAAAAACTGCTACATTTACAAACCTTAAATATTTAAGATAATATGTCCATATGACTCACATGTAACCATGTATAAATTAAAACGAAATATAGCCACTAAACAAAACAGGAGCTAGCCAGACGACTGACGATTTAAGTGGAACCGTATAAATAGACTGGGTAAAAGTTACGCTAAAACTGATATCATAATGGCTACCGTTAATATTTGTTGTTCTACATCTCACTGAAGCACTGCCATTTAACCTGCAGAATGAACTATTCAACGTCCGGCAATATTTTGCGAAAATTTCACATTTTAACCTGGGGACTGACTATGACAAAGTTTATTCACTTTTTTTAAACAGATTATCATAGATCGTATTAGTAAATCTATTGAATATGTTTTAAATAGATATTATATAAAGCATAGAAACAAAAAAATATGGAATAAATACAGGATATTTGTTTTGACAACTTTATTAACCGCTTGAGGGACTGTGACATGCCAGGGGACTGACGCCACGAGGATTTATACCATAATTTTACAAACTAGCTTATAGAATATGTAATTGAAACTGAGGGATAGGGTTCTAATTTTCATAAAATGTTTTTTTATTATATCACTTTAAAACTTTCCGATTAATTGACTGATGACATCAAGTTGTACTACTTTTGTGTTTTCACCCATATCTATTTAATTTGACTACGAATATATTGAAATATACTTAACTTCAATAAACATTATTGCTCAGCTTTTTTTATACCTAGTAGTGCTTCGCACACAAGGTATATTAACTTCATTCGCCTAACGGTAGTATGTAACGGCATAAATGATTCGAGATAGATATTGACTTATATATATCAAAATGTTCAGGAGGAAAAGAGAAATTGATTGTGCCATGTCCGTCCGTCTGTCCGTCCGTCTGTGAACACGATTACTTGAGTAAATCTTGAGATATCTCAATGAAATTTGGTATGCAGGTTCCTTTTAAGCCACGCCCACTTTCTATATATATAATATTTTCGAAAATAAAAAAAGTGATTATTCAGTACATAATACACCTACAAGGATAACATTTGGTGTGTACTTTAGCGTTAAGGCAACAAATAAATTTTTGAAGAAATTTTTAAAAAGGGGCGTGGTACCGCCCACTTTTCATTAAGTCAAACCTGGAAAGATTATTAATCATAAATCAAAAACCGCTCAAAATAGCAAAATCAAATTTAGCACACATATTTATATTAATACCGGCGATGTTCCAAAAAAAATGAGCGAAATCGGGTAAGGTCCACCCCCAATTTTATACTAAAGATTTTGAAAAGGATCATAGATATATTGAATATGCAATAACTTTGCTTAAACTAGTTGTATATCATTTATATTTTACCTCTAAAGTGTTCGTGAGCAAAGAAAGTCGAATGCACTTTTTCAATTTTTCAAAAATGGGCTAGGCCCCGCCCCTCTATGGTGGTTAATTCCACAAAACTTTTTATGCCACAACTCCGGTAAAAATTAATTTATTGAAACGATATTTGGAGAAAGTGTTCAACATATAAAGCTTACTCTTTGCTGTAAAAACAAACAAAATTGGTTGCTTACACGCCCACTTTTTGAACACAGTTCTAAAAAATTTCTTTGTAAAATTAAAATCGCGATATTTCCATAATTGTATAAGTTTTATAAATAAGACTTTGCACACATAATAAGCTTTTTAAGCAACTGTAAAAAAATGTTGTGGATTTTGTTGGGCGTGGCGCCGCCCCCTTTTCAGCAAAAAAGGTCTGCTATTTTCAAAAGCGATTGCTTGAAATTTCAAAAAGGTATTTCCATGAAAGTTAGTGAGATGCTTGCCAATAGTAAGTAGAATTACGCAAATCGAATAACAAACAAGCAAGATTTAAGTGCAAGTAGTTAACACCCTATTGCCTTTTTTTTTAATAATTTTTTTTTATTTTCGTACCTTTCATGGACATGGGGAAAGCTATTTATATTTTCTTATCTAGTGCTAATTTAATTTACCACTCACAACAGATTGGGATACCAAAACAGATCACTACTAGGTATTTAATGTTCGGTTACACCCGAACTTAGACTTCCTTACTAGTTTCCTTTTTTGATTGCCCTAATAGATTCAAAATAAATTCACTTAGTAAAAAGATACAAGTGAAACTCGCTAATCAGACAGAACCTTTGAGATGTATGAAATCAATTTGCCAATTTGTGGTTGTAAGGTGCAGGGGTTTTGCAGCCTCTTGTGCACTGGCACCGTGTCGCCAATTTGCTGACCACGAATGTGGTGGTTTTCCCAGCCAGCCTAGCACGATTTCTGAATGGGGCAATAGATATAATTTTCGATTGGTCATTGGTGCGCGCCATGCTGGGGCCGTTGCCACTAATAGGTGACTTTTATTTTTGCCATTGTGCTGGGTTCGCACATAAGTGGCTGCTATGCCTTTTCAGAAGCATCGCAGAAGGCGTGGAGTTCGATGATCGTGTGAGAAATTCACCCACCGAGGTATATGGTGTGCAAGTTGTTCGCAAATTGGACCCATTTTATCAAGCGGAGTGTTTTCCCCACTGCGTCCCAATGGGTTCCATCTAGCCAAAATTCTTGAATGACGATTTTTGCATGTATCATAATTGGTCCAAGCCATCCTACGGGGTCGAAAATTTTTGTTACCGACGACAACATTTGCTTGGAAGTTATTATTTTTAAAGGGCTTCGATAAATTGAGCTAGTGATTATAACGCTTGAGAAAGACTGTGGCTTCTAGACAGTATATGGTCTACGTATGTATGTATGTTTGAGAGCTTAGCACAGGGGCGGCTAGTAGTAGCTTTGCTTATCTTGTCAGTTCGTGTAGTGTTCGAAGGGTTGGAAACGGAGCACAGTTCACGCCAAATGCCATCGTTTTTAGTTTGTAGTCGCGTATTGGACTACAAGGTAAATTGCGGTATATGCGTTGGTAGTCTTGGCCAACTTCATTTACTAGGATTTGTCTGTAAATTTTTTCGACTTCACCATTGAATCTATATATTAATAGGCTAACATTTCTTCCATACAATCAATTGCCAGAGTGTATCTCATAAAAACATGCATAATTCCAATTATTATATATTTTGATATATTTTAATGGGCCAGAAGCTTTGCATAGACATATTATATGTTACAAAAAATGCTTCATTAATTTGTAATATCCTGGTTCGGTACGAGCTATAGACCTATTAATAATTTTTTTCGCCTCGAAAAATTATTGTTGTTTTTGGGTTTCTTAATAATTTTTTATTAATTATTAAAAGTTTTTTTTGAATTGAACAGGAAAAACCCAGCGTATTGTTAGCTCAATAGTTAGCAATGCGTGCCAAAATTACTCTGATGAGTGAAGTTAGCAAGATCTATAAGAAATGCTATGGCGGTTGTCTCTAAATTTTTCCTATTCAATTCAACAAAAACTTTTAATAATTAATAAAAAATTATTAAGAAACCCAAAATAATAAGAAATAATAATTAATAAAATTTTTACCAAAAGCCAAATCTGTTAACTACAGTATCTGACTGTTTTACTGTACATACATCAGTGGCGCAGGTGGTAATTGTGCCGGCTATGATGCGTGCGTTCGCAAGTTCAAGCACGGGTTCAGGCAGGTTGAGGTTTTTTTCGACATATAACCGGAATCCTTACATTTTTAGGTTAAATTGGGGCAGTTAAGATACTTGTTTTAAATATTTCTGAGTTGAAGTTGACGACAAAAACCAGAAAACCATCATATGTTGAAATTGTAATATTCTCCCGCTATACGGGCTTCAAAAAATCCACAACTAAAGGAAAAATTGAGAAAACTGTCTGTATACTGTAACGAACCTGAGTAAAAGAGTTTTGAAAATTTAAAAATCATTTTTGCTAGTGACTAGACAGCCGGTCGAGACCCATTGACCAATAAACAAAATACAATTAAACAGGGCTCTATTGTTGTTGTTCTTATCAAAACCCGGATGGGACGAAAATCAAAGATGGTTACTGATTTCCGTAGACTCACAACCCACCTCTCCATGGTTTTCATTGGTCAATTTAAGCTGAAACCCCCAGAAGTATGCTACGCTAAATTTTTAAACTCACCATGCCTGAGGAAATAACGAGAAACTAACACCCTACCAACCACGGCTAACCATGGTGAAACTCTGATTCCAAAAATTCACAAATTTTTACTAGTGTTGGGCAGTATCGAGTACTTTTGTGTATTTACTACTTTAATGTTCGGTTACACCCGAACTTAGACTTCCTTACTAGTTTCCTTTTTTGATTGCCCTAATAGATTCAAAATAAATTCACTTAGTAAAAAGATACAAGTGAAACTCGCTAATCAGACAGAACCTTTGAGATGTATGAAATCAATTTGCCAATTTGTGGTTGTAAGGTGCAGGGGTTTTGCAGCCTCTTGTGCACTGGCACCGTGTCGCCAATTTGCTGACCACGAATGTGGTGGTTTTCCCAGCCAGCCTAGCACGATTTCTGAATGGGGCAATAGATATAATTTTCGATTGGTCATTGGTGCGCGCCATGCTGGGGCCGTTGCCACTAATAGGTGACTTTTATTTTTGCCATTGTGCTGGGTTCGCACATAAGTGGCTGCTATGCCTTTTCAGAAGCATCGCAGAAGGCGTGGAGTTCGATGATCGTGTGAGAAATTCACCCACCGAGGTATATGGTGTGCAAGTTGTTCGCAAATTGGACCCATTTTATCAAGCGGAGTGTTTTCCCCACTGCGTCCCAATGGGTTCCATCTAGCCAAAATTCTTGAATGACGATTTTTGCATGTATCATAATTGGTCCAAGCCATCCTACGGGGTCGAAAATTTTTGTTACCGACGACAACATTTGCTTGGAAGTTATTATTTTTAAAGGGCTTCGATAAATTGAGCTAGTGATTATAACGCTTGAGAAAGACTGTGGCTTCTAGACAGTATATGGTCTACGTATGTATGTATGTTTGAGAGCTTAGCACAGGGGCGGCTAGTAGTAGCTTTGCTTATCTTGTCAGTTCGTGTAGTGTTCGAAGGGTTGGAAACGGAGCACAGTTCACGCCAAATGCCATCGTTTTTAGTTTGTAGTCGCGTATTGGACTACAAGGTAAATTGCGGTATATGCGTTGGTAGTCTTGGCCAACTTCATTTACTAGGATTTGTCTGTAAATTTTTTCGACTTCACCATTGAATCTATATATTAATAGGCTAACATTTCTTCCATACAATCAATTGCCAGAGTGTATCTCATAAAAACATGCATAATTCCAATTATTATATATTTTGATATATTTTAATGGGCCAGAAGCTTTGCATAGACATATTATATGTTACAAAAAATGCTTCATTAATTTGTAATATCCTGGTTCGGTACGAGCTATAGACCTATTAATAATTTTTTTCGCCTCGAAAAATTATTGTTGTTTTTGGGTTTCTTAATAATTTTTTATTAATTATTAAAAGTTTTTTTTGAATTGAACAGGAAAAACCCAGCGTATTGTTAGCTCAATAGTTAGCAATGCGTGCCAAAATTACTCTGATGAGTGAAGTTAGCAAGATCTATAAGAAATGCTATGGCGGTTGTCTCTAAATTTTTCCTATTCAATTCAACAAAAACTTTTAATAATTAATAAAAAATTATTAAGAAACCCAAAATAATAAGAAATAATAATTAATAAAATTTTTACCAAAAGCCAAATCTGTTAACTACAGTATCTGACTGTTTTACTGTACATACATCAGTGGCGCAGGTGGTAATTGTGCCGGCTATGATGCGTGCGTTCGCAAGTTCAAGCACGGGTTCAGGCAGGTTGAGGTTTTTTTCGACATATAACCGGAATCCTTACATTTTTAGGTTAAATTGGGGCAGTTAAGATACTTGTTTTAAATATTTCTGAGTTGAAGTTGACGACAAAAACCAGAAAACCATCATATGTTGAAATTGTAATATTCTCCCGCTATACGGGCTTCAAAAAATCCACAACTAAAGGAAAAATTGAGAAAACTGTCTGTATACTGTAACGAACCTGAGTAAAAGAGTTTTGAAAATTTAAAAATCATTTTTGCTAGTGACTAGACAGCCGGTCGAGACCCATTGACCAATAAACAAAATACAATTAAACAGGGCTCTATTGTTGTTGTTCTTATCAAAACCCGGATGGGACGAAAATCAAAGATGGTTACTGATTTCCGTAGACTCACAACCCACCTCTCCATGGTTTTCATTGGTCAATTTAAGCTGAAACCCCCAGAAGTATGCTACGCTAAATTTTTAAACTCACCATGCCTGAGGAAATAACGAGAAACTAACACCCTACCAACCACGGCTAACCATGGTGAAACTCTGATTCCAAAAATTCACAAATTTTTACTAGTGTTGGGCAGTATCGAGTACTTTTGTGTATTTACTACTTTGGTATCGATACTTTTAAGCATCGGGTACTTTGTGTATTTACTACTTTTGTATCGCTACTTTGTGTCAACTCTATATATTACTACAAAATTTGTTATCTCGGCATTGCTAATAGAAAAAGTATCGCAAAAAGCAAATTATTGAAAAATGAAGCCTAAATCTTCTGTCTGGGAATATTTTAGGAAAAATGGAGCCTTGGCTCAGTGTTATATATACAAAAAAGACTTCAAGCATAATGGAAATACCACCAATTTAAGGAAGCATTTGCAGCGCGCGCATCCAGTGCAGCTACTGGAAATGTAAAACAAAAATTCTTCAGAAGAGGAAATAATTGCTATTGCAGATACTCCAGCTCCAGGTAAGTTGGATCAATAGTTCAAAGGGTAATCGTTTACGTAGGGTACCGAGCGCTAATACGCGTCCTAAAATGTCGGGAGGGGTATCAAAAGACGCGTTTTCGTCCCAGGAGCATAAATATAACTCCGCTCAACCTATATTTTCATTATTTTGGAAAATATTTGCGAAAAACCGAAAAATGACCCAGGTCAAATCCTGATTTAGGGGCCCGATCCATGTTTTTTATGTTCAATGCTTCAAAAAATAACCCAATACGCCATTCCAACTCCGGGTGATTGCCTGTTCCGGGTGATTGCATGTTGCCACGGTTCCCACACATTTCTCACAGTGTAATTTGTGATTACAACAACCACATGAAAATGACAGAAAATTGTGAACTTTGATTGCAAATATCTCGCAAACTACGCGTCTCCTAATACAGATCCCAACATTTTTAGTTGTATATCAGCGCTCGGCACCCCACGTAAACGATTACCGTTCAAAGTAAACCAGTAAGTGATCCTAATTAGCATAATCAATAGATGTGACGGCAACGACAACAACGGCAAGGCTAGGTCCAACAACAACAACAACTACTACTACAACAGCAACTACTACAACAACCGCTGCTGCAACAACTACAACAACCACAGCAGCAACATGTTCAAAAACGGCTACTTCAAAGCGATCACGGCAGCTTAATTGCAAAGCTGTCAGACGTCCGAGCTTACTGAAAAGAAAATAGAATTTATCAACCAAAAGCTGGTAAAACTCGTGACCAAAGCTTATCAGCCCTTGTCAATTGTCGAAGGCGAAGGTTTCCGAGAGTACACTGAAGCTCTAAACGAACTTTACACGCTACCCTCCAGAAAACATTAGACAACTCGGTTATTACCCTAAACCTATTATTTATTATTTTTTTTTTTCTGTTAAATTTTTCAAAAGAAATTTATTTTTTTTTTTCTAAATCTAAACTTTACGTTTTTCTTTTTGTTTTGTTATGATTGTTTTTCTTTTTTTCACTCAGGTAGAACTAACTGAACCTACTCGTGGTAATAAATGTGCATACATATATGCTATACTTTTTTGTACAGAAGTCAAAACCTCCGTACTTTTTAATATGCCAATATCTTTAGCAAAAAATTCACCTTTTCAATTATAAATAATTTTTTGTTTGTGTTTTTTTTTTTGGTTATTGGATTCATTCACAAGACCCACAGGCTTACGTTCTTGGGCCTTTGCCTACTCAACGAGGAAAATAAACCTTACAAATTTTTCACGGTTTTCGTTTTTTTTTTTGTTTTCTAGTAAAATTTAAAATTGTATACTAGTTTCCACTGTCCTATGGATGATTTTCCACCACCGTTTAACCGCCGTCGCTTAGCCGCGCAAATGACTACTGATCTGCCTTAGCTCCACAAAGTTTTTGCATGTAAGGAATCGATAGAGAGGGTAGCTGAGTTATGCAAAACTTGAATATAAAATAAGTACCAACATTGAAGTTGAAATCCAGACTTCCTATGCAAAATTTGTATGATTGAATAAGTTAGATTTTTAGAAATTCACGTCTGTTAGCTCCGTGTCTGGATAAGAAAGGTAGTTCGTAACTTCCGATAAGAAGATCGAGACCGTCATCTCGTAAATTTTGACAGTAATTTTGTAATGTTGGTAAGGGTGTTGACAGACGGAAGTTTATTTGGGCATACCAAAAGTAGCATGGGAGAAAATAAATTATGGGTTTGCGCACTCGCTAATAACTAAGGGGAATTGGCACAACTTGTTCAGTTGGGTGAAATTTAACTGTGGAAAAGGGTATTAACGGAAAAGTTTATGGCATTCCCACGACAGCCGGTTCTACGTACCGGAATGACTCGGGGTTTCCCCGACCAAGGGCTGTTATTTCCACCCAATAATGTCATCCTCCGAGCAGCTCCTTTCAGCGGGACTGCTCAAGACTCTCCTGCTCCGGGCTGGTATTGAATCCAACCCCGGACCTAGAGAATGGATCTGCTGTATATGCTGGAAGAAAATTTATGTGAAACGTTCACATTCTGTACAATGCTCTAATTGTAACAGATGGTTGCATCTAACTAGTTGCTCCGGACTAAATCCCTCTACTCATAGACCCGCTAGTTTTTATAGAACTTTTGTGGCCCCTTGCTGTTCACGTCCTACGACGTCCAGTGGACGTCGTCGATCAAGTATCGCTCCGCCACATATGTCTGACTCTGTCACATCAGTCTCCACGACTAGCACTAACAATGCACATCAGCAAGTAGACCTTCCGAGCGGCCGCTCACGCCCCCAGGCGTCAACATCTCACACAGCAGCTCACAGCTACTCCCTACGTAGCACTTCCCAAGTGGATTTGAGCAATGCTGAGCGTCCGCTCTCTCCCACCCCCTCGGTCAGCCCCTCTTCTTCCAGCATCAGCACGAGTATAAGCCACAACCATCAGCTTCTGGTCCCTTATACTACGTGCACTGTTTGTCGGTTAAGATTATATACGCCGTTGGCATCAGTCAAGTGCAATAACTGCCTTGGCCTGTGTCACCTGCTTATATGCTCTGGACTCGCGAGCAGGAACCTATGGACTGATACGTACGTTGCGCCATGCTGTCGAGCTACGCAACCTTCAACGTCGTCCGACTCACCTCTACCTTCTGGTAATGCGATTCCTTCGACTTCAAGATTGCGCCGTGGTGCGCGACCCAGCCTATTACCACCTAGGCATACGCACCAGTCCTTGACCCCCAGCATCAACTCTGCTCCCCCTGCGCATTTCGGTATCCTGCAATTTAATTGCAACGGCCTAACCGGTAAAATTGTTGAAGTGACAAATTTAATGAAGCGACTGAACATCAAGATCGCGGCGATTCAGGAGACAAGGCTAGGGGAAGGTCGTCTCTTCAGACCTGCAACGGGTACAATTTACACCGTTGTGCCAGTGCGAGAGGGCTTGGGGGTGGTCTGGCATTCATCACGCATCAATCTGTGCAGTATCGTCTATTTGAGCCTGACATCGACCCGAGGGACACCACCTTAGAACGTCAAGGTATGGTTGTCCGGTCAGGCGATGTCGACCTTGAAATCATAAACATTTACATACCTCCTGTCACCTGTTGTCCCAGGGATTACCACCCTGACATTCGTGCGTTACTCAGGGGCGAGAACCGCGTCATCCTTGGTGACTTCAACGCACACCACGACCTGAGGCACTCCAGCTTGCAGGCCGATGGTAGGGGACAGGAGCTGGCTGACCAAATAGATGATTCGACGTTCTGCATGGTAAATGGGGCGGTAAACAGCTCTAGCTCGCCAGACAACACCATAGTCAGCGCTGGCCTAATAAACTGCGTTGAATGGCGGCCGATGCTAACGCTTGCTTCAGACCACCTACCCATAGTGCTCTCTATCGATCGCCCCACCGACTTTGTCACCGATGAGAATCGCACATTCACTAACTTCAATAAAGCCGACTGGGAGGGTTTTCTCAACACCACAGAGAGCGCCTTCGCTGCTCTTCCCACCCCGTCTGACGTACGAGAAGGGGAAAAGGCGTTTCGTATGGCCCTAATTTCAGCCTCCCATCAACACATTCCGTCAGGTAGAATAAAGGAAGTGCGTCCATTCTTCCCCGCAGAGGCAGCGGTCCTGGCAAATGAAAGTGACCATATTAGACGCCTTGACCCTACGGATCCTCAAATAAGGGATCTTAATGCGGAAATCAGACGCTTAGTAGATCAACACAAACGCGCTAAGTGGGAGGAGGGATTATGGTCGACGGTGAAATCTTTGTCCAACCCGACTAAACCTAACGACAAAATATCCATCGCCTTCGGTGATAAGGTTTAGTCGAAGCCAAAAAGATGCGCGAGCGCCTTCTGCCTACGATTTGTAATGCATCCTCCGTTGAACAAAGAGATTCGCAGAGCCACAAGGGAAGCCACAAACACAAAAACAGCGATGCGCCCATTACATAAGATACCTTACACAAATTTTCAACCTTTCCCTGTCCACCTTTGTTATTCCTGAAAGATGGAGACAAGCAAAGGTTGTCCCACTACTAAAGCCTGGCAAGCCAGCTGCCGTAGGGGAGTCATATCGCCCGATATCTCTCCTCTCGCCAGTAGTGAAGGTGTTGGAATCTATCTTGTTGCCGTACTTCACCGCAAACCTGCGGCTCGCCGAACATCAGCATGGATTTCGCAAAAACCACAGCACCACCACCGCGCTGAACGCCATAACCACTCAGATAGGGGACGGATTAAACTAAAAGCGTCCAAACCACAGGACAGTGCTAGTTGCGCTTGACCTGGCCAAAGCTTTTGACACGGTCAACCATGCGCAACTAATGAAAGACCTTGAAGAATCGTCCCTTCCTCCCTGTCTTAAACGTTGGACTGCCTACTATCTGAGTGGTCGTCAATCGTCGGTTGAGTTCATAGGCGCCAAAACCCAGAATAGTTAAACAAGGGGTGCCACAGGGTGGTGTCCTATCCCCGTTTCTGTTTAACTATTATATATCGAAACTTCCCCCCCCACCCGAGGGTGTCTCGATCGTCTCTTACGCCGACGATTGTACGATTCTGGCAACAGGCCCCTCCGTTGAAGAACTCTGCTCTCGCATTAACTCATACCTCCCAGCCGTGTCCGAATTCTTCTCCGGGAGAAACCTGGCATTGTCACCGAATAAGTCCTCGGCCACCCTATTCACGACGTGGACAACGCAAGTGAACATGGGATTAGACGTCTACGTTGATAGTGTCAAGCTACCAACTGTCTCACACCCCAAAATCTTAGGGGTGACGTTTTATAACATGTTCAAATACGACGCTCATGTAACCGCAATTGCCAATAAAGTCCAAAGCCGTAATAAAATCCTCAAGTCCCTAGCTGGCAGCACTTGGGGTAAAGACAAAGAAATGTTACTAGCTACGTATAAAGCAATTGGCCAGCCGGTACTGAGCTACGCGACGCCAATATGGTCGCCGGGGCTAGCTGACACACACTGGACGAGGCTACAGGTATGCCAAAACACCGCCCTTCGTACCGCCACTGGGTGTCTTCTTATGTCTCCTGAGCATCACCTTCATAACGAAGCGAAAATTCTCGCCGTTAAAGAGCATAGCAAAATGTTGACCTGGCAATTCCTGTTCAACTGTTGCAAACCGCAGCATCCGAACGGACGCCTGATCAACGAGAATCCGCCCCCCAGGAGCATAAGGAGCCATCTACGCAAACACTACGATGAGATCCGGCACCTGATTTCCACGCCGTTTGATCCTAAGGTGAACCGGCAGGCCCTCACCCTCATCCACACAAATTCGGTAAATTCCTATGTTGGCTCTCTCCCGGTGAACGCCGTTCTTCATGCAACAACACCACCCGTTGCCGAAGAGGAGCGCGAGCTGCCTAGGGAGACTAGGGTGATGCTGGCTCAACTCCGGTCTGGATATTGTAATAGGTTAAACTCTTACCTATCCAGACTGAACCCGACTTGCCTAATGTTTGTCCGGCATGCGGCTTGTCCCCCCATACTACAAACCATATTTTTGTCTGCTCAACCGAGCCTACTCTTCTAACACCCATATCCCTCTGGTCCTCCCCTGTTGAAGCCGCTAGGTTTCTAGGACTTCCGTTAGAAGAGTTCGATGACAATATTGGGTGAGGTTGATACTGACTACCTAGGCAGGGCAACGTAGTGTTAAAACAGCAACAACGAAAAGTTTATGGACTATTTTGCAATAATGATTAGGTTTCTATAGGCGATGCTACAATACCCACAAAAAAACCACAAACCGACTAATGTTAAGAAGTTAGCGGAATCTCAAAATGAACGATCATTCGTTTCAATCCCTATGGCTATGTATGTATGTATATTCTTAGCGGTGGAAACTTTTAAAAAGAAATTAGCATTAATAGCAAAAATGAAAACACGAAAGAATAAAATTAAATAATATTTCACACTGAGAGCAGTTATTGATAGTCGCTTAACAATTATCAGAGCAAGTCTGAGAGGTCAAAACTAAATTTCTGCAACGGTTCACTCATTTGGAGCTTTAAGAAATTCGCGCAAAACTATCAGACTTGCTCTGTATAAGATCAGTTTAGCATCTCAACTACATATGTAGCATATTAACAACAGCAAGAGTGATTCGAGCTCAAGTCTGTTGATATGCAAATTAACCGCGGGCAAAAATCGTAAAAATGAGTGTTTCTCGTTATTGTAGTCACAGTTGCCATAAGCTTAACCAAAAAAATTACCAAGAAATTTAAAAAAAAAAACCAAAAGTTACCAAGCAGTACACAACGCAGTCGGTGCAGTGAAATAACGCCCAAGGAAATAACGCCCATGGACGTTATTTCCCATTCAAAAAGGAAATAACGCCCATGGGCCTTATTTCCTTTTTAAATGGAAATATCGCCCATCTGCAAAAAGAAATAAAGCCCATGGCTCTTATTTCCTTTTTAAAAGAGAAATAACGCCCATAGGACTTTACGCGAGCAACACGAACTGTTGATTAGCATTTTTTTCAGAAATTACCCTGTGAGAAAAGAGTAGGAAACGTGGCACGCGGAAGGACATCACCGTGGCGGTAGCCACGGCTATGGCACACACCCGGAGTTGGAATGGCGTAGCCCAGGGTTATTTTTTAAAGCGCGGCCAAAGGCCGCCTACTCGGAAAGGTGTCCTGCACATAAAAAACGTGGATGGGGCCCCGAATTGGGGATCTGACCCGGGTCAATTTTCGGTTTTTCACAAATAACTTTTCACAGAAACAAAATATTGCTTTTCCCCCTTCGGATTATAGTTACGGAGGCCCGATCCACGATTTTTAAGTGCAGAACACCTTTCCGCGTAGGCGGCCTTCGGCCGCTCTTCAAAAAATAACCCTGGGCTACGCCATTCCAGCTCCGGGTGTGTGCCATAACCGTGGCTACCGCCACGGTGATGTCCTTCCGCGTGCCACGTTTCCCACTTTGGTTAACGTGAAATTTGTGTGTAACTATTCAATAAAATACAAAAAGAATTAGAATATTATTGTTTCATGATGGAAGAGCAATAAGGCCTTTAAGACTTTATTTCTCTTTCGAAGTGTAATAAAGCCTTTTTTGAAATAAAGGCCTTATTTCACTTTCAATAGTGTAATAAGGCTTTAAAGGGCTTATTTCACAAGCCGCTATTGCACCCCGCCTTATAAAAATATAACAAATATGTTAAAATTTATTGAAATAAAGAAAACCATATACTTAATTCTTGAATCAGCTTGTTTTAATTCGTTTTTAACGTCCGTGGGCTTTATTTCTCTTCGAAAAAGGAAATAACACCCATCAGCAAAAGGTGATAACACCCATGGGCTTTATTTCCTTTTTAAAAAGGAAATAAGGCCCATGGGCGTAATTTCCTTTTTGAGTGGGAAATAACGCCCATGGGCGTTATTTCCTTGGGCGTTATTTCACTGCACCAACGCAGTCGTATTGAATTATCAGAGAAAGTAACAATTAAATTGTACTTATACTTGTCAGGTGATAATAAAAATTGACGCTAATTTGTCAAAAAAGGATTGAAAAAGTTTAAAAGTAAAAGCCCGGTATGCTGTTGAAAAGAAAATGCTTAAGAAATATTTTCATTTATTTCCTGACGATGAAATTGTCATGAATAGCCAAGAAATTTTGATGTTCCGTTCTGCATGTTGAATAATTGCAACTTGTCGCTTTTTATATGAATTTCAAGGTTATTTTATTAAATTTTTTGTTTTTATTTTTCCGAAACTTCAGTTTTTCTTCAAGAAATAAAGCGACAACTATTTAATTCTCGCCAAAGCGAGAGTTGCGCAGGTCGCTTTTTTGTTAAATTTTTCCAAAAATTAGCGGTAGAAAAGTAGAAGAGATTCTGACACAAGAAATTTTTCTTAAGCGTTTCATAAGTGTCATTTTATATAGAGTTCTTGGATTTCTTTTGAACAGCCTAAAGCCCTGAAAAAGAAAAACATTTTCCAATCCCAAAGGAGGAGCGACCAAGCACGTTCATTGATGCATTAAATAATTGTTCGGTGTCTTTTTTCCCTCTGGTACATCGATATATAAAAATTGCTGCAACGCTTTCAGTTTCCGTTGCTCCTAGCGAACGGTCTTTCTTTTCCCTTCTAAGGTTAAAAACTTATCTAAGAAGTACAATAGGGCAGGAGACGTTGGATCTACTTAACATCCAGTCTACTTTTAAATTAACTCCTGAAGAAATCCTAAACAAAATTTCAAAACAAACAAGAAAAATAAATATTGTTTTGTACACGGCTAAAAGTTTTAGCCTAGATTTAAAACCTTTTGGGGCTACATATCCACCTAGACCAGTATGTCTGCGTTCAAAGTGTTGTTTGGAATTTCCAGTAAGATTAACTTCCTTTGAATAATTTCATTATTTTTGTATGAGTAAAAACACAATACAAATACTGCAACTCAAAGTTACGAACTTTGTGGAAAAATGATGAAAATTCAAGAAAACTCGAAAAACTTTCATCAAAATTTCTAAGTTTTTAGTAAAAACTCTTAGATTTTTTTCGAGCATGCAGTTTTGTAGCCCGTTCAATTGAAGTGAACAAAGATACCAATCTTAAGCCGCTATAAGAGTTACTCGATTTTTGGCAATTTTTTTTCTATCCGACCAAGTGCATTATCTTCCATACCAATTTATAAGCGTAATATTTTTATATTGAAAAAAATGCTCTTGATGGGCTAGAAAAAAAATTTCCAAAAATGTAGTAATTCTTCTAGCAGCTTAAGATTGGTATCTTTGTTCACTTCAATTGAATGAGCTACAAAACTACATACGCGAAAGAAATCTAGAATTTTACTAAAAAGTTAGAAATTTTGATGAAAATTTTTCGAGTTTTCTTGAATTTTCATGAATTTTTCACAAAGTTCTTAACTTTGCGTTGCAGTATTTTTATTGTGTATTTACACATACTTTCATTCAAAAATAATGAAATTAGTCTAACTAAGTTAATTTTTCTGGAAATTCCAAAAACACCTTTGAACGCAGACATGCTGGTCTAGGTGAATGAACAACCAAATTTGGTTAAAATTAGATCTACGCCGTAATGCGCGTAATAAAAATTATTTAAATTTTAAACCGAAAATGTGACAAACTTTTTATTTTTTTAAAAAATGTTAGGACTCGAACCGACGTGCCCCAAATCAGTGCGCAATGCTCTACCTACTGAGCTACGGCTCACTCATAAATTTTGTGCGAAAAGTACAAATTTTTTTTTATCCCAGTTAAGTGTTAAATCTAAACCTTTGTAGGTAATTGAAAGGTTTGGAATTTATTACCAAAAAGTTTTAAAAGTTGTGTAAACAAATGAATGGTTTAAAATTTAGGCTTAAATTTTTAGCCGTGTAGAAAGAGAAAAATTTCAAATAAATAAAAGTATAAATATGTAATATGTAAAAATATAAGTATGTGTGTATTTACAGGTAATTTTTATTTACTGACACTTTGGCCAAAACCCCCCCCCCCCGCTACGCGCCTGATGTGTACCAATAGCGCATGTGAAATGGTCTCGGGTGGGACGCGTGCGTTCCATGGTTCAAGCCCAGCTTCGGACATACAATTTTTTTTTCCTTTTTCATATTGACTATTTTTTTTTGCAGGGAAATTACTAAAATTTACCATAACACATACAGTACATACTTATATACATATGTAGTTTTATGCATTTTTTTAAGGGATTTGATTTTTCTTAATTGATATAGGACTAAGGGTAACAATAACACAATATGTACTTACATAGTTTCATGCATTTTTTTAAGGAATTTGTTTTTTTCTAATTGATATAGGACTAAGAGTAAAGTGGAAAGAAACAAGGGTGGTATTCAAGCCAATAAGGAACTGGATCACCTCAGGCTGAATCCTGAGAATACGGATTTACCACTCTTCACGAGGATGTACAAGCTACTTTCGAACTACCTAAACTGAATGGCCAGCGGCTATCCCTATCTGCTAGCACTAAATATCTGGGGCTCATAATTGACTGTATGCTAAACTGGAAACCGTACATTGTGTCGCTTTCTATGCCTGCAAATCAATGTTTGGTAATAAATGGGGTCTAAGACCAAGGATGGTGCTTTGGTTGTACGAGGCGGTGGTGCGGCCTGTGCTGACCTATGGATCTGTAGTATGACGGGAAGCTCTCCGGAAGAACTACAACTTCAACAGCCTTCAAAATGTCCAGCGGGCGGCCACCGGAGCCTTGCGCACTTGTTCCACTGCGGCCTTGGATACGATTCTGAACCTTCTTCCAATAGACTTGCACATAGGTACTGAGCACATCGGCTCAAACCGCACTCAGACTCAGGGAGTCCGGGTGTTGGAGGGATGCTCAGCAGGGTCACAGTAGCATTCTTAACCATCTTCCAGCTGGCTCTATTAATGCCATAACCGACTTCTATCCTCACAAACTGGCGTTTGAGAGTAGTACTATTACTTCAATTCCGAGTAGGAATGATTGGAAAAGGGGCAGGGTCGAGGTTGACAGCGGCATCCAAATCTACACCGACGGGTCCAAGATAGATTCAGGGGTGGGGGCCGGTGTCTTCTCGGAGTCCCAAGACATTGCCGTATCATTCAGACTTACATCGCATTGCAGTGTGTTCCAAGCTGAGGTTCTTGCGATCTTGCAGGCCGGCAGATCATTCAGGGACCTGAACACAACTGGTAAAGTCACTATCTTTTCAGACAGCCAAGCAACAATAAAGGCAATAGCAGCACCACACACTAGCTCGAACGTGGAGCACGCATGTAAGCAGATCTTGGCTGCACTAACTAACCTTGAACTATCCATTACCTGGGTTCCGGGTCATAGGATATCGAAGGTAATGAGAAAGCCGATGAGCTGGCGCTCAGTGCGTCATCGGAGGGTGATGAGGAAGCAATCAATATAGATATAGGGGTACACTTAGCAGTAGGGAAACATCTAAAAGTATTACCGGAACAAAGCACAGCTGAGATGGATAAACACCACTAGTTGTGCAATATCAAGAGCCACCTGTCCAGACTATATCGAAAAGAAGACGAGAAGTCTTCTAAGCAGATCAAGAGTTAGCACTCACAAACTTATAGCAGTCTTCATAGGTCCCTGGGCGATAGGCACGCACGCGGAAAAGATGGGAAGTCCGCACCGTGATCACTGTAGAAGCTGCGAAGACCACGATGCCGGAGAGACTGTTGAGCATTTCTTGTGTGGTTGCCCGGCTCTAGCCGGAAGGCGAATGAAATCCTTTGGGAGCCTTGGATCGTATATCCGAGATAGGGATTCCAAATATCCTCGAGTTTATCAACAACTCCGGTTGGTTGTAATAGATATCCATACTGCATGAGTAGGTTTAAACGAGTATTTTATGGCATCAAAACGGCTTCTAAAAGCTACTTGGGCGACCTGAGTCGCAGATATTCCACACACCTACCTAAGGGTAAAATTATATGCACAGATTTATAAACACATATATGTATAGCTATATATATAAGTTGAGGTCATACTATACATATATCACAAAAAATTATTGAAATTATATGAAAGTCAATATAAAATGTACAATATAATTATATGTAGCAAAATCCTAACGATAAAATGTTTTTATTCTCACATTGAGCGACGGTTCGTATTTCATTTGCTCTCAAATTAACAAATTGAGTAAAGTATACACTTGCGTCGGCGCGTCTGTCCAATTTCATTTTGACCGAGCGTTGCCATCCCTTACACAATTTCTTACCAAAATCTTGGCAAAAAATTTAAATTCGTTTTCAACATATTGACTGTAGATTGGAAGATTGCCCTATTTCAAAAATTTGTTTAAAAATGTCCTGTCCTAGAATTTGTTTCAATAGGGGCGTTATTGGATATGTAGTAATGAAATATTGAATACAATTTTTAAATAGAGAGTTTTATTTTTTAGTAGAACTATATTATTCATAGTCTCTGCTATTCATGTAATTCAAAATTTTAATTCTTTTTTAAAACCGCAATCAAACTTCTATTTTTTGCAAAATTCTATAATAAAAATGAGATCCGAAGGTATTCATGGTCACTATTTTCGGTTAGTTTTTTAGACGCATCCTAAAACATTTCTTTTCAAAATATCACGTATGTTTTGCTGCAAAAAATAGTTCAAAGCTACCATTTTTCTGGAAAAACCGACAAAAGTTTTGTTTCTATTTTTTTATTTATTTTTATTTTTTTTAAAAACGCAATCAAACTTCTATATTTGGTAAAATTCTATAATGAAAATGAGATTGGAAGTCATTCGCGACCACTATTTTCGGCCGGGTATTTATATGCATCCTAAAATACTGAAAAAGCTGTGTGTTTATATTTAAATGTAATCTTTTACTGTTCATAAAACTCCAATAATAAAATGGGATTCCAGAGCATCCATGACCACCTTATAATTCAAAATTTAAAGTAAAAATAAAGCAGAGTCAAAGTAATATGTAATATGATCCCGGTCTACAACATTTCTGCCTCTAGGCATTAGGTACTGGAGAAAAATGTGAACAGAGGATTTAATAAGTTAAACTAATTTAAGGTAGGGTTGTAAATGACGCTGAGACCACGATGTTTCAAGAATCGATGTTTTGAAAAACTACATCGATGTTAGTTCGATGTATCGAATCCAAAAAAATCGATGTTTTACCGATGTTTAATATTTTTGCTTAACCTCAAGAACTTGCTGTTGTTAAAATTTTTCCCTATACTTAATAACTTGACTGAAACTACTTTCGATAGAAATTTGTAGCGTTGTTGGTATATCATTATCATGATTATTATTCTCGTCTCCAGTTCCTGAGTTGTCAGATACAATTTCAATAGGAGTAGACGCGGTAATTGTTTCCGACCGGGGCCGAGTGCTAATACGCATCCAAAAATATCGGGTGGGGTATCAAAAGACGCGTTTCAGTCCCGGCAATGTGAATCCGCGTCCGGAGATCCAATATTTTGGAAAATATTTGCAGAAAACCAAAAAATGACTTAGATCAAATCCCAAAAAGAAGGTGTGATCCATGCTTTTTTTGTGAAGAACAACTTTCCGCGTAGGCGACCTTCGGCAGCGCTCAAAAAAAATAACCGTCAGCCGGTCCAACACCGGCTACGCGATCCGAAGTATTTCGGCGTCGAACACACTTTTACATTTTTTTCTCACAGTGTAATCTGTGATTACAACAACCATATGAAAATGACAGATAATTGTGAACATTGATTGCAAATATCTCGCAAACTACTAAAAATAATTGTTCTCCGGAGACGGATTCGCATATTTATACATACGCCACTGTGCGATAAGTAGCATTAAATTGGGTCGTAAAGTTATACCAGTGTATAACACGTCATTTAAGGAGTCACCAAAGCTCGTGCATTTAGATGCATTGTTTTTGTGGCAAGTTTTTTAGGTTTAATAACAGCGTGGTGTGGTAAATAAAAGAATGCGTGTTGCCTTTTGTTATTTTCTCATAGGAATTTACTGATTCCATATGATCTAGTTTTATGTATTCCTCAAGGACGTTATCGTATGAAGTTTTCTATTTGACTTGACCGCTTAAAATCCATCCAAAGATGGTGTTAATAAACCAGGCAATAGATCCCAAATCCAAAGTCTCAAAACGCATTTAATTTGTTGAACGTTTGAAATATGTATCTGCGGATTCGTTTTATTCATTTAATAAAGGTCATTTACATGTTAATTCGCTGATACTTACTTTAGTATCCAGAAGGATCTATCCCGATTATTAATTACAATTATACAATTCTTTACACACACACATAATTTGAACGTTGTCAAGTGCAGACGTGTAATTTTCTGCTCTGTAATTTCGACTCATTGTCGCGCCTAATTGCAAAACACTATGTCTATTAATTGTGCCAAGTGTAAATCCCAATGCTCGGGTGATAACATTTTAATTTGTGATACTTGTCATATAAAATTGCATTCAAAGTGTGCAAAATTAAATATTAGCTGCATTAACTCTCTTAAAAGCAGTAAGAACATATTTTTTAAGCGTGATAATTGTATCAACCATTCTGCATTGCTTAGTAAAGCAAATATTGGCAAAGCTCTTTCTAATTTAAATGAGCTCACGCAATTTTTTAAAGTTATAGAGTCTATTACCCTCCGGAGCAATTAAGAGCATTCTGCTCTCACCTACACGTCGTGTGAGCGCAGCTACTGATTTTCGACGCGATAGCAGCGATCGATTAGTTTGCATTTTAAATTCAACCAGCACACAACGCATGCGCAAGTATTGTTGTCCACTGCGAGCAGTTAAGCAAGCCATTGTTTTGTTTTTTTTTTTTGACACGTAAGCAAGACAGTCAGGTCAGTTGGGCTTTGAATTTCAAATAGCAAACAACGCATGAGCAAATTTTATACTCGTAATATTTATGTATGTGATAATCATTGTGTATCAGTACAAGTGTGATATGTTATCTGTCAAACGTTTGACAGGCACTTCAAAATGGAGTTTTTTTCAGTTTTTTGTCTACATCTGAGGCACTTCGGCATGGCGGCGCATCCGCTGCTCCTATCTTCTAACGAATGATAGAACGAGATGCAGGATGAATCCAACATAGAATATAAAAAAACAGGTGTTAATTTTTTTTTAAATTTTGACGTCTATGCTTAAGATATCACACTTGACATGGTACACAATGATGATAATTTTAACGAAATATTGAATATCGTTTTTTTTTTTAAATTTAATGTGATAAGAGGCGCTCAGGCCCTTTGCCCCTGTAGCACTTTTGTTTTTGATTTGCCCTGAATATTCTTTGAACATGTATTGAGTTTTGAACATCAATTTAAAAAATTTTGAGCTCCACTGAATATGATTGATCATTGAGAAAACATCAAATAAAAAAAAAAGAATTCCCATAGTAAATTTTTTCCTTTTTTTTTTAATAAATATAAATATCATTTTTGTAATAGAATTAATATGAACTCACTGCAGAATTAAGTTTTTTTTAATTACTTTTTATTATTATTTTTATGGCTCCGAAATGAGTATTTTTTTGCACATTTGGTTAGCTGGGTTGCAGTGTTCTGCTCATTCACACACACTACGACATTATTTTTGCGCATGTATTAGTAGCTCTGCTGGCGCTGTGCACCACTGCGATATACACATCAGCAGCTAACTGAGTATGCATTGTTGGTGTTACTGCAGCTCCCTCAAACACATTATCATTGCACTCAGCATCGTCAACGTTGTTTAAAGAACTAATCGAAGAGCATGATTTGCTCCTTATACGTTGGCTTTCTGGCTTACACAGCGATAAACTAGACCTCCTACCAGAAGATAAATTACGATTCTGGCCATTGACCCCTGATTTCGAGCGCGTTATCACCATGTTTCTTGCACTGAGAGCATCGTTATTGTTGTTGCCATTACTCTTGTTATCAGCCTTATTAATAAGGTTCTTAATACCAATTGGTATTAAGAACAGGTTTCGGTTGCTTACAAGAAGTCTCTATAACAGTGGTGCACAGCGCCAGCAGGGCTAAATTTTAGAACAATAGCAAACTAAAAAAAAAAAATTTCCACCGCGCGCTTTCAAAATGTAGAAGAGTAGTGGAAAATACCTTTGGTCAAGTTAAAGCTAGGTTGATTAGAATCGGCAAAGGCCTTGACAATCGAATCGATAACGTCAGTATGGTAATAAAATGTGCATGCGTAGGTACTACACAACTACTTAAATGAGAAAAATGATTTCATATATATCCATTGGATACAACGGATGCGGGAAAATGAGGATTCTTCACCACGTTCACAGTTCACAGGAAACAATATTCTAAACATATATATAATACTTCTATATTGCTAGTAAAGAACTGTGAAGCGTGTCAAACATTACAGTACAGACATACAATGAGAGAAGAAGACAAAATCTCGGTTGGCGTCGTCAATTTTTTTGAATAAAAGGGGGTCAATGAAATACAGTAGAATCGCGAAAAAGTTAACCAAACCGTTCCAAGGGTGTTTTACTTTTCCGAAATATTAACTTTTCCAAAGGGTTCTCGAATTTGAAAAAAAAACACGGAAATAAACATAATTTTGGGAATATAATACGTTCAATTTATTTGCATGACTCACTTTTACTCGTAACAAAACAGAAACTTAGATTTAGTTTGTACTTTTTCACATTTTACATACATATATGTACATATTAATTTGTAAGGGCTGGTTTAAAGAAGCGGTCGAGACTTGTTTGTTTCTTTTCTTTTGTGTAATAGCTCCTGACAATTTTCGTGCGCATATTTATAAGATCTGATATCTGATTTGCATCGATTTGCCAATCGATTTCCACGAATACCTTCATCGATTTTTCTTAAAATCTCAGCTTTTTGATGCAAATTTAATCTGATTTGCAATGATTTTTTCTGCTTAGTTGACATTTTTTAACACACTAACTATAAACAACTCACAAGCTCAAACGTTCATGACAAACTACGTATGTACCAACCAACACCGACAATAATTTTTTACATACAAATTCGGGGAATACATAGCAATAAGGGGAATACCCGAGCTTGTTTTTCTTGCCAAACAAACGGTTGGGTTTGAAAAAATAGATAAGCTCGAAAAAGTTAACGAAAAGTTAACTTTTTAGAGCGGTACGTGGACGCTCAAAATCGGTCAACTTAGCCGAAGGTTTAACTTTCTCGCGAGTTAACTTTTGCGCGATTCTACTGTATTTGGATATTTCAAAGATTGAATTTATTTGCTTTTTCTTATTATTTCTTGCACTAATGTAATGTACAAAAGTCAGTTTCGCTCTCACAATTTTTCAAAATTTAAATAATGCATTTTCTAACCATATTATGGACGATCACGTAGCCATAGAAATCCTATAAGCTCAAATAATAAATATATTACGGTTTATATTCTATATATTGGCATTTTCATATTTAATTTACTCAACTGTGGTTTTATACGCTACTATAAAGTACAATTTGTGTAAACAAGTCAGTGGCCCCTGTCTACCCCTTCCATAAGTTTTTTTCGCCGCGCTGCTTCAATGCACTAACACTAATAAAACTCGCGCATGCGCACAACTTGCATTATAAGCATCTCGTGTAATAATGATTGACACGCTTTCAGCATATTGGGAAGATACTATACTAGCAATATAGAAGTATTATATATATGATT
The DNA here is from genome assembly GCA_951509765.1 of Sphenella marginata. Classification (NCBI taxonomy): domain Eukaryota; kingdom Metazoa; phylum Arthropoda; class Insecta; order Diptera; family Tephritidae; genus Sphenella; species Sphenella marginata. Next base: position 34,097,517 of record OX608080.1, on the reverse strand, counting down.
CTAAACGATAACGACCAGTGTTGCCATTTTGGTGCTTTTAGAGCTAGATCTAGCGCTTTTTTGGCGTTTAGCTCCAACATTTTGTTTTAGCTCCTAGTTTTTTTTCTAGTTCTTTTTTTCATTTTCAGCTCTTTTTTGGCTCCAAATTTATTTGGACAAATTGTATTGTAAAATAAAGAAAGTTTTTATTTCTTTCATAATCGATGTCGAAATTATTATATTAGTTTCATTGTGTTCCACGTGGAAACTTAGTTTCCCTCACCGATAACAAATACCTAAATCGGTTAACTTTGTCGAGTAACATTCTTAAATGCCATATGTTTATTTTGCGAACAAGAATCAAAATGGAAAGGTAAGTAAATTGTGAGTAAAAAACACTTTCCTAATTTGAACAGCCTGGGGATGACTTGGGGAATGCTATAGAGTTCATCCTAAAGAGATCCATTTTTAAAATGATTGTCTGCCTGTTTGTTTGAACTTAAGGATCTCGGAAACTGAGGAATGGATTTTGATGAGAGTTTCACTAATGGACTGCTTGAAGAAAGTGACCTGCACTTTGTTTTATCAAAATCTATGAAATTTTTTTCTTACATAAATTTATATGAAGAAAAATTCACTTACTTTGTCAAAAAAAACTAAACATGCCTCTCTAAAATTTTTGTTCACTTTTTTTTTTTAATTTCAGCTAAATCAAAAATCATTGCCATCCTATGTGGGTATCAGCATATCTTTAATAAAACTTTAGACAAGTTGTGTCTGTATATTTGAAATTTCTTTGAAAAATGACTGGGGATGACTTGGGGAATGTTAAGCCACAGCTAAAGATTCAAATAGAGTGGTGATAACAAAATGTCGAAGATAGACTATTAAAAAACGCCTTAACTTTAGTTGGTTGCCGTAGACATAAACGGGATATAATGTGGGAAAATAAATATTGTTCTGAACCTTCTCAGTCTTTAAATTGTTTTCGCAATTGAGGGTAGCAGGAATTTATTAACTACTTACATCCGATCAACGCCGGGTGTCCTGCTAGTATGAAATAAATGTAAAAATTTACATACAAAATACTTAAGTGCATTTTAGCTCTTTTTTTACATGTTTTGGATTTTCTCCTTTCTAGCTCTTTTTTTCTCGAATCTAGCTCCAAAATAAATTGTATTCTGGCAACACTGATAACGACCCTTTCGCTGAACGAATAAGGAGCTCTATAGCCAAGTTTTTAGGTAATTGCATTTGTATGGACAAATTTTTTGGATATTTTAATGAAAATTTAAGGGACGTAGAAACTTGATAAGTACTGGTTTTGGGGAGAACAATTGATAATGTTATAACTTTCATATCATGCGTTGCTTATATAGCGTAATGATTACAAAATAACTGCTCCAGTCTACGCATCTCCTGTGAATAATGTTAATAAAACCAAAGACCCGCTTATAGGAGAAGATGGGATTCGAGTATTAAACATCTGCCTGCTCAAACTACAAGCTTTATAGGACTTCCGTCTACATTTCCCTGAGTGGATATACGGTTTAGATCGGTCTGCCAAACCTTCTTACTTTTCCATACTGAAACCCAGACATTCCAAAAGTGTGCCCAACATGTGGTGTATCTCTCCATGATACTAACTATCTATTTATCTACTCAACTGAACCTACTTTCTAACACCAATTTCTCTATGATCCTTTTGAAAGCCGCAAGGTTATTCCTACTTCCGTTAGAATAATTTTATGACAATGCTAGATACATAAGTAACTAGGTTGGACGATAACCAAGTATATTACTTTTTATTTAAAACTCCCATCAGTGATTAATAATTCATTTCGCCTCTTTTCAGTGCTTAAAATTTTTAGCATCCGTCTCCCTTTCCTCCTCCTGCATTGTCTTTAAAAGCTTTCTTGATTCCTGAATCTCCCTCAGAATGTCATTATTTGCCTTTCTTTTCTTTGCAGAACCGCTTGCGATATCGGGAAGCAAAGTAGAACTAGTTTCTGTATCGTAAGGCGCTGTTGTGGATGAGCTGTCATCTGATTGTATCACTTTATTATAAATATGATATTATGATGTTGATATTTGTACATACATATGTATATAAAAGCTAAATAAATTGTCTACCTTTATTTGCTCTTTCATCCATCATGGAATCGATATTAAAAATTTCCCAAAATGCTATGGACAGTATCATAAAGGAATCAGTCCGATCGTGTCCCTCCCTACACACCAATCTTGTTCTTCTCTTTCCTGAAATTTCAAGGCGAATCCATAATTAGCTAGATACATGTAACAGACTGACATGTAAAAATGCTAATAAGAGACAAGAAGGCTCCTACTATTTCGTTTAACTCATTGTGTAAAAGTTCTGCCAAAAAAATTAGAATAAAGGAAATTGAAAGGTGGCCCTATGATGGACAAGGGCAATCAGACGGGCAGTTGCGAAAACAGTAAAAAGTTACGCCTTTCATGGTATTAGAAATTAAAATTATGTTTGTTTATTTGAGATGCAACAAAAATAGTCCCCGAAGAGAGGGGTTAGTTGCCCGGTAGGCTGCGTTATTAGAACCTTGCGGTACTAGAGCTTCTACACCATGCCACCTCCGTAACGAAGAAGAAGATGGATAATCAGTGTTGAGAGCCTTCATATACGCAGATCAACATTAAGTTGCTCGTCATTCCAATTTGTGAATTTTAATTGTCGCCAACGACTGGTAAGCTGCAAGCGACTCGGATATCTCCTTGTAGACATGGCCGCTTTTGCGGTTACCGCGTAACTTACATATACAAACAAAATATGTACACTAACCCTGCAAAAAACCGAAATACTCCGTTCCATACTCCATAGAGTACTCCTTAAGGAGTATAGGAGTACTCCAACACTTATCCTCGCTCATATAAAAAAGGTGGTCCAATTTATATCGCGATGTCCGGTTATTGGATCACCTAATCCGATTCGGAGTACTCCATTTCTTTGCTTTTGAATACTCGCTCGCTTCACTGCAGAGTACTCTATAGAGTAATCTTTTGGAAAAATTTTTAAAGTATTCTTACGTAGGTGATCCACAGATTATTCAGCGGCATGCTCTGACATGGATTAGGTGATCCAATCACCGGACATGGCCATATAAATTGGACCACCTTTTTGTATGAATGAGGATAAGTGTTGGAGTACTCCTATGGTCCAACGTTTTTTACAGGGAAACCATAGCACGGGTTACGTACAATAACAATGTACAAACAAACAAGCCCAACACACGATTGAATGTCTAAGCACCAGGCGCGTATTCAGGGGGGGGGGGGTTTGGGGGGTTCAACCCCCCCCCCCCCCCGAAATTTCCGAAAATTAAAAAATATACGTCTGTACTATAATAATTACTCTATTCATTTTTAAAACCCCTGTTAAGAAATTAGCATTAATTGCAAAATAAAAACGCGAAAGAATAAAATTAAATAATATTTCACACTGAGAGAAGATATTGGTAGTCGCTAATCAATTATCAGAGCAAGTCTGAGAGGTCACAACAAAATTCCTGCAACGGTTCACTCATTTGGTGCATTAAAAAATTCGCGCAAAATTATCGGACTTGCTCTGCATAAGATCAACTTAGCATCTCATCTACATAGCATGTTAACAATAGCAAGAGTGATTCGAACTCAAGTCTGTTGAAATTCATATTAACTGCTTTTCGAGTTATTAATACAGCAGGCAAAAATCGTAAGAATGAGTGCATCTCGTTATTGTAGTCACAGTTCCCATAAGCTTAACCAAAACCATCACCAAGAAGTTAAAAAAAAATACCACAAATTCCCAAGCAGTACACAACGCAGTGGTATTGAATTACCAGAGCAAGTGACAATTAAATTGTACTTATACTTGTCGGGTGATAGTAAAAGGTGACGCTAATTTGGCAAAAAAGGATTGAAAAAGTTTAAAAGTAAAAGCCCGGTATGCTTTTGAAAAGAAAATGCTGAAGAAATATTTTCAATTATTCTTGACCATGAAATTGTCATGAATAGCCAAGAAGTTTTGACGTTCCGTTTTGCATGTTGAATAATTGCAAATAACCCGACTTTTCTATGAATTTCAATGTTATTTTGCTATATTTTTTTTTGTTTTTCCGAAGCTTCAGTTTACTGAAGCGACAACTACTTATTTCTTGCCAAAGCCAGAGTTGCGCAGGTCTCGTTTTTATAAACATTTTCCAGAAATTAGCAGTAGAAAAGTAGAAGAGATTCTGACACAAGAAATTTTTCTTATGCGTTTCATAGGTGTCATTTTATATAGAGTTTTTGGATTTCTTATGAACAGCCAAAGCCCTGAAAAAGAAAAATATTTTCCAATCCCAAAGGAGGAGCGACCGAGCACGTTTATTTATGCATTAAATAATTGTTCCGTGTCTTTTTTCCTATGGTATATCGATATATAAAAATTGCTGCAACGCTTCCAGTTTCCGTTGCTCCTAGCGAACGGTCTTTCTATTCCCTTCGAAGGTTAAAAACTTCGCCAGGAGATGCTGGCTCTGCTCAACATCCACTCTACTTTTGAAGTAACTCCTGAAGAAATCCTAAACAAAATTTCAAAACAAACAAGAAAAATAAATATTATTTTGTACCCGGCTAAAAGTTTTAGCCTAGATTTAAAACTTTTTGGGGCTGCATATACACCTAGACCAGAATGTCTGCGTTCAAAGTGTGGTTTGTTAAGAACTTTGCGCAAAATTCTCATCAAAATTTCTAACTTTTTAGTAAAAGTTTTTAAAATTGCTAAAATCGAGTAAATCTTCTAGCAGCTTAAGATTGGTATCTTTGTTCACTACAATTGAACGAACTACAAAACTGCATACGCGAAAAAAATCTAAAATTTTACTAAAAAGTTAGAAATTTTGATGAAAAGCTTTGAAGTTTTCTTAAATTTTTATGAATTTTCCACAAAGTTCTTAACTTTGAGTTGCTGTATTTTTATTGTGTTTTTACACATACTTTCATACAAAAATAATGAAATTAGTTAAAGTTAATTTTACTGGAGATTCCAGAAACCTTTTGAACGCAGACATACTGGTCAAGGTGTATGACCAAACCAAATTTGGTTTAGAATTAAATTGACTTCGTTTGTCATAGAAATGCGCGTAAATAAAATTACTTTTAATTTTAAATAGAAAATGTTTACATTTAATTTATCTTCGCTGTGCTTTAGTACCTAAAAAGAATAATTTTGAGCGTAAAGTACACAGAGCCAAATAATCCTCATAAAAATAAGAAGATTGTCTCTTTGAACAGCTTCCAGGCCTAAAAAGAGGACAGAAGTCAGGGACGAAGATATTTCCATAGAGATTTCTTCTTATTTTCGGGAGGTAAATCTTTTTAATATTACTTAAAAGTATACCTTCTTACAATAAATAGAAAACTTCTTACTCAATTTTTCTTTACGCACTTTTGTTGTCGACTGTAAACCGCTAACTCAGTTTACATATGTATATTATTACATTGTATATACATACATAAGTATGTACATATTCATAAACTATAGATGCTTTCAGAGTGCAAAACAAGTGTGGAAAGAAAACACATATGTAAGTACACATATGTACGTATGAATGTATGCACAACCATAAGCATGTCAACGTCGCCAATTCTAACTGTATTTTTCGTTTAACATTTTTGAATATTGAGTAGGTACCTATAATGCATTTGCAATTTATTCAGTTGTAAAGTGAGTGTTGACCGGCGCGTGTATATTTAATATATTTTTCGAAATGGATAATTTAAATTTTGAAAAAAATTGCTACGCTTCTGGCGATGTTCCTCAAAACGAAGCCTTGACCATTTTTAAATCGTGGGATTTCACATCCACGCTTATTTTAATAAAGTTTGAGTTTAAAGATATCACCGATTTGTTCGATAAACTTCCTCCAAGATTTTTTGGTGAAAAGATCACATTTGAAGCAGGCTTAAAAGAATGGCGAAAGAACATGGTAAGTGCATCATAATATAAAAAATGTGTATGTATCTTAACGCATGCAATTTTTAGAATGTGCCGTTTGAGCGTGATGAGAGCAGTAAAATTTTGGAATTGGTAGAAAAAATTTCGAACGACTTGAATGTTGCTAAAAATTCAAGAGAGTTGTTGTTGTTGTTAGCAGTGCTTCGCCCTGCCCAAAGGGCCAGTACACTCCTAGTTGTCATCGGGCTCTTCTAACGGAAGTCCAAGGAAACGAGCTGTCCAATTCAAGAGAGTCTTCGCCATTACCTCAGTCGTCATGTGGTTGCATAGGCAGTGGGAGCTTAATTGAACTTTTAAAAAGTACCGTAAAAGGCCAGCTTATACTCCAGTATCAGGAAGAAAAAGGGATGCTGGAAGCCAAACACCAGAACACATTGTGCCAATGCATTATTGAAAAATATATTGGAAGCCAAAAAAAATTGACGTATGGAGAAATGCAGAGATGGGCCACCTCTATATGCGATGTATTCCCCAAAGAAAGGCCGGTAAGTTGCAAGAAATAATGGGAAATATATGGAAAAAAAGGTATTGGTAATTTAATTTTTTTTTTTAAATTCTGAGTAAAATTTAATATGTAATTTTGAATGTATAAAAAGAATTCTAATACTGGATTCATATTGGAACGAATTCCCGTCGTCCCTTGTCAATTTTGGTTTTATAGCAAACCGGTTTCGTCGATGCGACATCTTCAATGCTTTATTTCGTTCTCCAACCAAACAAACGCAATTCTAATACATTTATTTAAGTTTATTTTTTAACACTGCCTTTGTACTTACATATAAGCAATACTTACATATGTATAAGGAATGAATGTGTTTTTATATGAAGTCGTATTTTACGAATAAAGAATATTTGTTTATAATCAAACACGAGTTTTAATAAATTCAAGAAGATTACCTTACATTAATAAGGAGGTTATCTTTTCAGTTAATTCAAAGAGAAATAAGGAGATGATCTTTTTAGTAAACTCAATAAGAAAACTTAATAAAAATAAGAAGATTATCTTTTTAATAACTTCAATGAGATAACCTTATTAAAATAAGAAGAACGCCTTCTTTATTAATTCAAGGTGATATCCACATATATATTCGAAGATTTCTTCTTGATTTTATTAAGAAGACTATCCCACCTAAAGTAAGTAGGGATTCTTCTTAAAGAAAAACTATAGAGATATCTTCTTACTTATGCTCTATTTTATTAGGTGGTTTTCGCTCTTTTGAATTACGATCATATTTATTCGTTTATTAATTTTGAAGTACGTTGTTATAGGTTCTTGCACGCGAATCTGAATATTTACAAAATAAATTTACATTCCTGTTCGCCAATACGACCGTATAAAAAATTCGCATCGTTCGTATTCGCTAATGTATGCTCGAATGTTCACATATACCATATGTATGTATGTGCATATGTACTAAACGCCTGCAACGAATCATCCGTTCGCCCTTTCAAGCCACTCGCATAGATTTCTGTGTCTTGCTATGCACAACAATAACACGCGATATGAGCCGAACTGCTTGTAAGCAAGCAAGACGTCGCATCAGACGGCACTGCAAACATATGGCGTGTTCCAGTTAAACACAAACCCAGACCTGTATAAAATTTTGCATGTAAATGCAACAACAACGCTGTGATCTTGATATTTTTCTGGGTCAGTTTCGGATCCGTAGTAGTAGATTTTTTTGTAGTAGATTTTTTGACAGCCAACCCTTATTTGCTTAGTAGCACAAACATGCATATGTATACACACTTATTTACACAAACAACTCTCATGCAGCTGACCCGCATCGTTCCTGTTAAATTATGACCGTGATCCGACCCAGGTCAGCAAACTGGAACGCAACTATTGAGAAATGAGTGTTTGTTTTGTGGCTCGTTTTATGCTTAACTCGAAAGGCAGTTGAGTCGGTTGACAATTGATTCGACAGGCAATAGTTTCGTATTCAACTACAACCGTTTAAGCGGCAAATACATTACACGAACTTTTCCGCGAACATTCCGATATCTTGTTCGCAGCTTTGGCCATCCACCATACGAACTTTTGGCCGAACATTAGTTCTCTTTCAGACAGCGATGAATACGGACAACAATTGTGCTGCAGCAATACTGCTCGCTGTGGCAATTAAGCGTAAAAAAAAGAAAGAATTTGGTGCAAAGAATGGAATGTATCCTTTGTGGCATCAGGATCTACTTCTTTTAATTTTTCCATTTAAGTCGCATAATCATGTTTCTTTTTAATCCTATTACAATAATCTTTGCTTTTTACTTGCCACAATGATGGCAAAGATTTATACATTTCAATAAATTCACTCAGAAATTTTTTATTGTCCATTTTACTTTTCCGCGCACGTCTGTTCCGTTCAGAAATTACTACGATTATGAGCTATTTCGCCATACACACACGAACAGTTCGCGCAAAAGTTCGCCAAAAATTAAAATATTTTGATTTTTGGCGAACTTTTGCGCGAACTTTCAAACACCATCACACACGAGAGAAAAGTTCGCACAAACATGACATAACGGGAATGTTCGCGGAAAAGTTCGTGTAATGTATTTGCCGCTTTACTTACAGTTTGTCTCGATTTTTTTTCAAAACGTTACACTGCAGGTTTCTCCAATGTTACTTCTTTAAAAATAATTTCGCTAATTTCTTATGAAAATGTACGTAGGAATACAATACAAATATTGTAAACAAAAGTTTAGAATTAAGTGTAAAATTCAGGAAAATGCCGCGAATTATCAGGAAATATTTGAGATTGTTACTAAGAATTTTTAGAGTGTTTTCGAGTATGCAATTTTGTAGTAAAAGTCAATAGTATAAGATATCAAACTTAAGCTTCTGATTTACATAATTATCCGATTTTTGGCAATTTTTTTTAACCGAAATGCTAAGGTCGATTTTTTTATTGGCTAGAAAACAAATTGCCAAAAATCAGGTAATTAAGTTAGAGGCTTAACATTGATATTTTATTATACTAAAATTCAATAAACTACAAACATGCGTAATCTAAAAAACTCAAAAAATCCCACTAAGATCGGAAAAACCGGTCATTAAAGAATCCCACTAATGGTATTTTTCTCATGATTTGTTTTTTTTTTCTTTTATATTCTTTTTTTTAATGTGTAAACGGAAAAATTAGAATGCATAAATTTTGCATCTTAGTACATAGTATGCAGACAATTCATTTTTTTCAAGTGTATTTAGCATATCTAATCATTTTTTAAAATATATGAAAGGTTTTGAAGGGAAGACAAAAGCAGAAAATAGCTACCTGCTACTGCAATCCCTCTTGCAAGTGTGAAAAACCATATTAAACCATAATAAACACTATACATAATGAATTTCGGCCCTGGCATCTTTTTCTTAAAGCCCTAGCACAAAACCTACCAAGCAAATGTAACTGCAATAAAAATATAAATGTACAAATAGATATTTATCTATAGTAACATAGTAACTTTTTAGAAAATGTAACCGATTTTTGGTTGAATATTTTGTCTGTATGATTACACGCTATTTTATCTGCACAAAAATGCTTTTTTCTAAACTTTTACAGGCATAATTAAAACCAAAGAAGAAAATTTGATTAATCAGGTACATTTGTACTTATTTTTATTCCTTATAATGTAAGTACACATCAAGATATACATATCAAGTAATAGAGCATTGATATTGCTTATAGAAAAAATAAAATGCACAAGAATAAAAATTGCTTACACCTCCTTCCAATTTAGCGTCCTCTTCTATTATAACTTGTTATGCTTAAAAAAGACAGACCGACAGCTACGATTTAATTACATGTACCGAATGACGCGAGTTTGCTGTCGAGTGAGTGCTGATCGTTTGCCCAAGCGAATCAAAACAAACAAAAGCAATAACACCGATTCACAGTGTGTGCATAGAAAAGCGAATCAGCTTGTGCAGTAGTTTAATATCTACAATGCACATGTTGCTTGCCATCACCACATACATCCATACATGGTACAATTAACAGGTAGACGCAGAAATAAAAAGCAACCCTGCTATGTATCTTGTTCATATATGTAATACTCCTATATTGCTGGAAAGCACATAGTACATTCATAGAAAAATCGTTTATATTTACATGTTGAAGAAATTATTTAAAAATTGTTAAAAGCAAAAAATATTTATAAACCAAAATATGTATATGATGGTGAGGCTATGCTTTGTGTGCAAAAAAAATACAGATAAAGAAGAACATCTTCATGCGTAAGTACATATGTATGTTCCAATTTCTTAAAAAGCTAATAAACACATTTTCCAAACCAGATTACCCAAACATGCAGAGCTTCTCAAATGTTCTCATAGGCCACTTTCATTTAGTTTGCTGTTTTCTTGGCCCCTTTTGTACTTGAACCGCCCCTGTAATTACAAGTTTACATTTATACTACTACAAGCTCAAAAATTGATGTAGTCTGTCTCGTTTTGGTTTCGTTTTCAAAACACATTACGAGAATATCCCACCCGCAATATAGAAGTATTACATATATGATTTTGTTGGTTGGTAAATTGTCAAAAATTTCTTGTAAATTTCGTGTAAAGTCATGTCGAAAGTGATGGAAGTTATGGCTGGTTATTGCTGCAACGTTTTTTGCACTGATGCCATGAAGCCAGCGCATTGCTGGTATCAGCGCAATGTATCTACGCAACTGAGCTAAGTATTAATTTGGCTCCGCTCAATTGTGTATTTGCTTGGAACAAAGAGTGATACCAACTTGAGGGTAGCGCAGTTTAGAAAACACAATCAATCTTAAGATAAAGAATCCGAAGTCGAATCCTAACCCTCCCAAAAGTAAATTATGATTCCTTGGACCGTAACACACCTTTCGGCAGCTGCCGTGGTATGGCGAAAGCATTGCTGGCCTCGAAGATACAACGTTCGAGTACCGGGACTGTGAACACCAAGAGAAGTTTTTTTCAAAATGAGGACAATCCCTTGACTGAATTTGTATTCAAATATTTTGTGCCCGGCTTAACATGCAAAAGCGCCTGTAGCAACAACAGCGGTAACAATGCAATGACATCTAGTGGCGTTACACAGCTTTGATATAAGATGTTGACATTTCATTTGTTGCGGTCGCCTTAGTTATAGTCAAACGTTTTTCTACGCTGATGCGACTCTGCGCCCACTTTCCAGACGTTTCCTACCTGACTGACACTTGACACTTGTTTAACTCCTGCACGGACATCGTATGACTCGTTGCATTTCCGGTTCTTTTTCGGACAGACGGCGCTAAGAGTGGTCACGTAAATTTAGCAGAATTCATCGGCGTGACCAAAAATTTATTATTTCCAATAGTCAACGACTTACTATTTGCGGGTGCACAGTCACCTATTTCCAGTGGTCACCTTTCAAGAGCGGGGTAAGTTAGAACGCGACGCACAGTCAAGTTATAAAGAGAGGGACTCTACATAATTTAATTTGTAGGGTCTGACGGCTTGCGCCTCGCATATTCCAGCATTCACTTGGTTGGAAGTTTACGCGAGGGGAATAAGAATATTTGCACCCGTCAGCTAGCAGCAAACTGCTTATCAATTGCAAAGCATACAATTCGAGTTGGGAGAACGATCCGGCGGGGAGTGCTACAGCCGGCGTGGCTGAACGCGGTGCATCGCCACTGCACACCCAAGCAATCGTATAAGAGAGCACCCAAGCAGAGCAGCGGCGAGCAAGCCGCGCTAATATTCGTTTTTTTGGCATACCTACGTGCAAAACCATTTTCTCTTGGCTGGAAGCAACACAGCTGAAGTGACCGTGCGATTGATGGCAGCGCTGTCCATGTTCATCGTGTAGAAGAAGCAGCGCGCGCATATTCCAAAATATCCAGGTTTTAGTTTAAGTTATGTGTATTTATAATTGACATTTAGTTGGGGATGTGAGGCGGTTGCAGTCGGTGCATGTTCGCGGGTGAATCGCCCGCTTATCACAACGTAAAATTAAGCCTTCATTTGAACAGTAGGTTAGGGCGCAAGACACCCCGCAGAGGGGTATGTAACTGAGCGATCTCATTTCGCGTATCATCATATTCGTACATATGCTATTTTTTTCTATTGCACAGCAGTAGTGCGTGGGTGGGAGTTGTACGGCGAGCGAGCGGTGCAGATAGCATGACACATTCCATTCAAGACGTCTTGTAGGGTTGTAGGTATGCGCGTATTTATTGCGGCCGGGAGCCTTACAAATCTCCTCCAACACAAATCATGAAATTCGTTATTATTATCATTTTTAGTTTTTTTACGTTCACCGATTTGGTGTACATATTGTGAGATCAAACGGATCTTAGCGCTCAACATTAGGGCAACCACTGTAACGACGTAAAATTTGGTAAAGTACTTTTATTAAGGCGGGCCGCCTGAATGGGCCAAGTTAGTTTAAGGTAATATGTTTATATACTGCGCTCATATATTTACGAGGGCGGATGAATTAGTCGTACGCTTGTGCGCATTGGCATAGAAACACATTGATATGCTTACACACACACTTTTCTACACATTTTTCTTTGATTATTTGAATAAAAACAATAATGTATTGTTAACTTTGAAGCAGCGGCCATTCATTTCGGATGTGGTGCGGACGGACGGACGTAATGACAAGGACGGGGAATAAAGAAGAGCCGTAAAAGGGTTCAGGGCAGCGTTTTGGGGTCGGCGACAAAAGGGCCAGCGTCGACCATGGCAGGGTGGGATTAAGAGGGCCGGCCATGTAACATCGTTGGCATAGAAAGAGGAAGAAGCGTTGAGGGAAGTTGCGGTTGTGTCCCCATCAAAAGGTAATGGAGAGAGAGGGTACGAATTTTTGTATGGTGCGGTCGTGTATCGGTGTCACAAGAACCCACGTCCGGCGAGCTAGCTCGCGCTTAACGCAAGCGTACCCCATGACAGACCGGGCATGGAGTGTTGAGGGTCTGAGAGCAAGGAGGATAGGCAGCAGGCGCGTCAACCCGAGACCCGTGCGTAACAAAATGGCGGCCAACGTGGGGCCCACGACAAAGTGGTGCTCCTTTGAAAACATCTACGGACAACGGGGGCACTACGCAATCAACTTCATCTTCAATATATTAGTTGGTATTAGACATCTTGATAGGGTACAGGTGTCACTCTTCAATTGTGTCAATACAGGGGAGAATTCGGTGGGAAATAGCAGGACGGATATCTTGCCTGGCAGGGTTATAGCCAAGCAATTGTGTTAGCCGCTGTGCTTCACCGAGGCTTTGCAGGCAGCTCGTTTAGCCAATATTAGAGCGGACGAAAGTGTCGCGAAGCATACGATAGGGGAGAGCTGTTAGGCATCTTAGTTGGACGCAGGTGAGCTAGCTAAATGTGTCAGCAGCAAATAATATTTTTTTTTTATACTTACCGATAGCCAGTTTAGACAGTCATCTTGTCAGACTGTTGTGTCGAGGTTAGGATTGTCGCGGTAACAATTACTATTAGCTTGGACAGTTAACGAACGACGTTAGGCGGACAGACATCACATCCGATAATCGAAGGCCACTCGATAACATAATAACTCCAACAAATTTCAGAATTTTTTAGGCACATGGTTTTTACATTTGTGTGCACTCGTTTATGACCACGTATATATATTAATAGGTTTAGGTTCAGGTACACGTACCAAATCCCACTTTGATTTACCTTTACATTTTAAACCAACAAACTTTATACCAAAGCGACATGACGAAATCAGCCAGGAAAAGGAGGGGTAATCGTAAGGATCCTCCATCGGAGGAGGAAGCCGACGGGGAGAACCTTGGGCGGATTGAACAAGACGATCAGGGGGGAAACTCGGAAAACGAAAGTGGAGCGGAAATGCCCACAGAGAGCGGTGGAAAGGGTCAGACGCCGAGCCCTAAGACCGTGGCGCTGGGCGCAGTAGGAGAGGAGCTCCTAAAGAAGTTCGAGCTCATGTTCGTCCAATATCAGCTCGAGGTAAGCCGCTCAACGACGGACGCGGTCAAAGGGGTCGTGCAAACCCTGCGCAAGGATATGAATGGTCTTGCAGCCAGGCTGTCTAGTCTGGAGGAGGGGAGTATTGAGGCCCATACACCAATAGGGCGTATGAGGGTTGCATCGGAAAGAGAGGTGGATGATGATTCCTCGGTAAGAGATGAAGGTAGCCCCCAGGGAGCCGATATCAAAAAAGCATCTCCCCTTTCGCTTTCGCGAACTCCTTTGGATAGGAGACAAGGAGCCGGCTATAAGCACGAAAGAAGTGCGACTAAAGTCATTAGGGACTGGAACCTCAAATTTGATGGGGGGCCAAAGTCAATTTATGTGGAACGATTCTTGTTTAGGATAGAGACGCTTCGCAAGAAGCATAGTATTTCGCCCCAGGATTTATATGCGAATTTTCATTTAGTTTTGGATGGGCAAGCCCGTGAATGGTACTGGTTGTTCATGGAGGAGCATTCCGAGGGAACTGCGGGAGATTACCAGTCGTTTAGGTCTGCGATCGTCGAACACTTCCGAAAGGCGGATTGTGACGAGGAAATCCGTCAAGCAATGAACGACCGGAAACAGGACTTCAGCGAAAAGTTTGAAGAATACTATGCCGCCGTAAGAGGGATGGAACTCACCATGACAACGAGAATGCCAGAGCGGAGCCTTGTAAATCTAATGAGGAGGAATCTCAGACCCAGAATGAAGAACCTCATTTTCGGATGCAAGATAGAGACCCTGGAGGAGCTTCGATCCGAATGCCGTCGAGCCGAGAAGCATCTCGCGGAATTTGAGCAGAAGACCTTTCGCAGAAAAGCAGTTGAGGAATTGGAAACCGAGCTTGCGGAAGAGGAACCGAATGCCGTGGAGGCCCTATACCGACCAACGAAGGACAAGTTTAACCGGCGAAACCAACAGAGGGACGCGGGATCCGAGAAGGCGGTCGTTGGGGAGAACGGTCCGAGCACTCCCAACTGTGATGGAAAACTACACCAGATGGTCTGCTACAAATGCAAAAGGCCCAGTATGCAGTGCGCGTGGTGTGAAGAACGCAAATCGTAAAACCGGGAGACGGGCGGGAAGACGGGGGAGCCATGCCAACGTCGACAAACCCCGGAAGCGTAAAATACTACCAGATTTACAAGGGCGCGGGCGAATCGAAGGCGAACTCCAGGATGCGACCAATAATCTCGCTGCAGGAGAGACAGCGGAGGTACGATGCCGCCAGGGTACGCATTTTTGGAAACGAGGATGGTGCGCGCCAAGACGAACCAAAGTCAACAAATACTAGGATTTGGAAGAAGATTTCGAAGGTTAGGAAACTGGGAAAGGAGAGAAGGAAAGAGGTGAAGGCGATCGCGGAGACAGTTATAAGGGACGTAACAGACAAGCGCCCATACGTTAAGGTGGAGATAGATGGCGTGCCGTTGGAGGGTTTGTTAGACAGCGGAGCCTCTATAAGTTGCCTGGGGTCGATTTCCAGAGCCTGGGAGAGCAGGTTGAAGAGTCGGCTGCAGAGCATGAACAGCAGCCTAAAGACGGCGGACGGAAGATCCCAGTCGGTAGTGGGAAGGTTCAGCGCTAGCGTCCCTTGGCGTGGGAAGACGGTGGAAATGATGATGTATCTAGTTCCGAGTCTCCAACAGGAGCTATACTTGGGTATCGATTTTTGGGACGCTTTTGGCGTTGCTCCCACAGTGGTCTCAGAACTCGCAACGACGGACGTGAACCAAATTAATCTCTCAGCCACAGACTTCCGAAAGCTGGAACGGGTGAAAAAACTCTTTCCGTCATTCGCGGAACTCGGCTTAGGCAGAACCCACATGATGGAACATACCATAGAGGTTTCCGACGATACGGTACCGGTAAAGCAGAGGCATTACCCAATGTCTCCCGTAAAACAAAAGTATGCCTATGACGAAATAGACAGGATGCTAAAGCTCGATGTAAAGAGGAGAGCAACAGCTCGTGGAGCTCTCCAATCGTCCTAGTCGAAAAGCCAGGGAAAAAGCGCGTCTGCGTGGACATGCGCAAGTTGAATGAGAGGACTAAAAAGGATGCGTATCCTACGCAACACGTAGAGGGAATCCTGTCGCGTCTTCGAGAAACCTACTTTATCTCCGGGATAGACTTGAAGGATGTCTTTTGCAGATCCCTCTGGAGAATTCGTCCCGAGAGAAAACCGCATTCACAGTCCCTGGCAGGCCGTTGTACCAGTTTAAGGTCATGCCTTTCGGGCTGTGCAACGCCAGCCAGAGACTGTGCAGGTTGATGGATAAAGTCATCCCCTCTCGGCTAAGAGAAAACGTTTTTGTTTATATTGATGACCTTTTGATCTGCTCACCCGATTTCGATACCCACTTGGAACATTTGGCAGAGGTCGCTGAGTGTCTTGCAGGTGCGGGGTTGACGATCAATTTGGAAAAATCAAAGTTCTGCCAGAGGGAATTGAAATATCTTGGGTTCATAGTTGGACAGGGGCATTTGAAAACCGACCCCGCCAAGATTAAAGCAATGCTAGAGTTTCCGGTACCGACCACCATTAACTAGCTCCGACGCTTCTTGGGAATGTGTGGATGGTACCGGCGATTCATACCAAACTTCGCCACAACTGCAGCGCCGATGACAGATTGCCTTCGGAAGAGAAAGGAGTTCTCATTAACCCAGGAGGCTGTGGAAGCTTTCGAAGACCTGAAACGGGCGTTGGTATCCACAGATGTCCTGGTCAACCCTGATTTTAACAAGCATTTTTTCATTCAGTGCGACGCCTCAACTCAAGGCATCGGCGGCGTACTGTTCCAGAAGGAAGATGAAGGTAATGAGAGGCCCATCGCCTTCATGTCGCAAAAGTTAAATTCCGCACAGCGGAATTATACCATTACCGAATTGGAGTGTCTCGCGGCAGTGGTCAGCGTACAGAAATTTCGCGCCTATGTCGAAGGCCTCCCTTTCACGATCCTCACCGATCATATGAGCCTCAAGTGGCTCATGGGGCAGAAGGATTTGGCTGGCCGCCTCGCTCGATGGAGCCTGAAGCTGCAGTCATTCGATTTTAAAATCGAGCATCGGAAGGGGGTTCAAAATGTGGTGCCAGATGCGTTGAGCCGCATGAACATGGAGGAAATCCTACAGGAGGAGCTACTCGCGGCGCTGGACTTTGGTTCGGCGGAATTTTCGAGTGGAGAGTACACAGCGCTAAAGGAGAATATCCAGGGCAGTAACGGCAGACTACCAGACTTGAAAGTAGTTGATGGAGTGGTCTACAAAAGGACACTTCCCAGAAGAGCGGACGAAACCGAGGAGTCTGTGTGGAGGATTTGGGTACCCATAGCCCTCAGGCCAGCGATCCTTCGAGAGGCGCACTGTGACAGGTCGGCGGGTCATGGAGGGATCGCCAAGACTCTCCACAGGTTGAGGACGCGGTACTTTTGGCCTGGCATGGTCGGCGATGTGAAAAGGCTGATCTCCGCGTGCGATCTTTGCAAATGTTCAAAATCCCCAAACGTGACGTCACGACCACCGATTTTGGATCGTTTTTACACGGAGAGACTATTTCAGAGGCTCTATATAGATTTTTGTGGGCCATACCCGCGGTCGAGGTCCGGGAATGCTTATGTCTTCGTGGTGCTTGACCATCTTTCGAGGTTTATCTTCCTTAAGCCGATGCGACACGCAACAGCACAAGAGGTCGTCAGATACATATTAGAACATATCTATCTGCGGAAGACCAACGGGACTGGGATCGACATGTCTCACACGCCGCCTTTGCGCTGCGCAGTGCAGTGCATGACATGATTGGCATGGAACCGTACAAAGCCGTTGTTGGTCAGACCATGGTGCAGCATGTAAGCGATTACGAGATACTTCGAAGAATAGGTTCACTGGGCGAGGCCAACACAGACGTGGTTTCCGCCTCGGACAGACTCGCCTTGATAAGGAACAGGCTGATTCAGAGGCTGGAGGAGGCACACATAAAGGGGCAAAGGGCATATAACACCAGGGCCCGTCCCATCAGCTATAGGGTTGGACAAACCGTGTATAGGAGGAATTTCAAATTAAGCAACGCAGCGGAAGGCTACAATGCAAAGCTTGCCGCCAAATACCTAAAATCAGTGATTCTCGCCGTACGAGGCAACTCACTGTATGAGGTTGGGGACGTAGCAGGACGTACGGTAGGTATCTACCACGCGAAGGATCTCCGCGTGTGACATCACCCAAGTCAGGCGAGTAAGACCAGCTTTTCGAGCGTTCAATCCTCGCGGGCTCATCTGAACCGCTCGCCCTGTTGCGGTCGCCTTAGTTATAGTCAAACGTTTTTCTACGCTGATGCGACTCTGCGCCCACTTTCCAGACGTTTCCTACCTGACTGACACTTGACACTTGTTTTAACTCCTGCACGGACATCGTATGACTCGTTGCATTTCCGGTTCTTTTTCGGACAGACGGCGCTAAGAGTGGTCACGTAAATTTAGCAGAATTCATCGGCGTGACCAAAAATTTATTATTTCCAATAGTCAACGACTTACTATTTGCGGGTGCACAGTCACCTATTTCCAGTGGTCACCTTTCAAGAGCGGGGTAAGTTAGAACGCGACGCACAGTCAAGTTATAAAGAGAGGGACTCTACATAGTTTAATTTGCAGGGTCTGACGGCTTGCGGCTCGCATATTCCAGCATTCACTTGGTTGGAAGTTTACGCGAGGGGAATAAGAATATTTGCACCCGTCAGCTAGCAGCAAACTGCTTATCAATTGCAAAGCATACAATTCGAGTTGGGAGAACGATCCGGCGGGGAGTGCTACAGCCGGCGTGGCTGAACGCGGTGCATCGCCACTGCACACCCAAGCAATCGTATTAGAGAGCACCCAAGCAGAGCAGCGGCGAGCAAGCCGCGCTAATATTCGTTTTTTTGGCATACCTACGTGCAAAACCATTTTCTCTTGGCTGGAAGCAACACAGCTGAAGTGACCGTGCGATTGATGGCAGCGCTGCCCATGTTCATCGTGTAGAAGAAGCAGCGCGCGCATATTCCAAAATATCCAGGTTTTAGTTTAAGTTATGTGTATTTATAATTGACATTTAGTTGGGGATGTGAGGCGGTTGCAGTCGGTGCATGTTCGCGGGTGAATCGCCCGCTTATCACAACGTAAAATTAAGCCTTCATTTGAACAGTAGGTTAGGGCGCAAGACACCCCGCAGAGGGGTATGTAACTGAGCGATCTCATTTCGCGTATCATCATATTCGTACATATGCTATTTTTTTCTATTGCACAGCAGTAGTGCGTGGGTGGGAGTTGTACGGCGAGCGAGCGGTGCAGATAGCATGACACATTCCATTCAAGACGTCTTGTAGGGTTGTAGGTATGCGCGTATTTATTGCGGCCGGGAGCCTTACAAATCTCCTCCAACACAAATCATGAAATTCGTTATTATTATCATATTTAGTTTTTTTACGTTCACCGATTTGGTGTACATATTGTGAGATCAAACGGATCTTAGCGCTCAACATTAGGGCAACCACTGTAACGACGTAAAATTTGGTAAAGTACTTTTATTAAGGCGGGCCGCCTGAATGGGCCAAGTTAGTTTAAGGTAATATGTTTAAATACTGCGCTCATATATTTACGAGGGCGGATGAATTAGTCGTACGCTTGTGCGCATTGGCATAGAAACACATTGATATGCTTACACACACACTTTTCTACACATTTTTCTTTGATTATTTGAATAAAAACAATAATGTATTGTTAACTTTGAAGCAGCGGCCATTCATTTCGGATGTGGTGCGGACGGACGGACGTAATGACAAGGACGGGGAATAAAGAAGAGCCGTAAAAGGGTTCAGGGCAGCGTTTTGGGGTCGGCGACAAAAGGGCCAGCGTCGACCATGGCAGGGTGGGATTAAGAGGGCCGGCCATGTAACATCGTTGGCATAGAAAGAGGAAGAAGCGTTGAGGGAAGTTGCGGTTGTGTCCCCATCAAAAGGTAATGGAGAGAGAGGGTACGAATTTTTGTATGGTGCGGTCGTGTATCGGTGTCACAAGAACCCACGTCCGGCGAGCTAGCTCGCGCTTAACGCAAGCGTACCCCATGACAGACCGGGCATGGAGTGTTGAGGGTCTGAGAGCAAGGAGGATAGGCAGCAGGCGCGTCAACCCGAGACCCGTGCGTATCACATTATTGTTTACATGTTCAAAAAAAAAAAAACGAAATCAAAGTTAATGTTTTTCCAGCAATATATTCACAATTTTGCACGTTTAGTGGATGTTTTTAGATGTGAATGAATTAAAAAGATGTGATAGTTGAAATCCTTCACTAAAATCTGATGTTTTTTTAGTTAAAACGTGAAGCCAAGACGTGAAGCAAAGATAAAAGATTTTTCCAACTTCCGCTTCTTTCTGGGATCTTTGAGAACTGTGAAAAAACCTTCCCCGGTCCCTCTACTCACGTACATCTTTCCATCATTCAACAAACTTTCTTGTGACTCATTTTACTGCAAAACACAGGAAAAGCATACTTTAGAAAACTATTGCTTAATGTAAACAAAACAAACATGTAAATAAAACAAAAATATAAACAGACGTTGACAATTGGGAAACCACTTCGAATGAAAAAAAATAAAAAATGCAACTCTGATGCGGCTACCTGTTAATTGTACCATGCATACATAGCAATAATATGAATAATCGTTTGGTTTTCATGTTCTAAACTGAACAATATTGTTGTAAGAAACATTCGCAGAATGTTGGAGTAGTAAATGTACATATGTATGTACAAGTTTTAAATCTTTATTTTAGAATTTATCCTTTATTTAATCCGCAATATGTAGCGGAGCGAATGATGAGTTGTTACAAACTGAAAAACTTATTCTACCCTAAATCCCTAACCAGCCACCACGTAAAGCTGCGCTGCTGATGTTCTGCCGGCGCTGCTGCTGACTTGCGCGACCGTCGTGAAAAAGCGATTATGTTGACACAAGCAATTTTATTCTAGTTAACCGTGTGAAGCAATCGTCACAGGTGCAACGATTCTGGTTAACCGTGTGAAGCAATTCTGCTGATGACTGCTGTCAACCTGTGGGAAAGCATTCGCGCTGACTTGGCTAACTATGTAAAGTGTGGCTAGATATGTAAAGGCGGCACGGTTGGGACATTAGCGTGTCCGTTATGATAACTCTTCCCCCTCTAAGTGAGGGACGTCCGCGGGCCTCTTCACAACGCTCTCGATTGCCGCTTTGAAGGATTTGGTTATAGAGACCTTCTTTTTGTTTCTTCGTATGCGTTGATATGCGTATGCAAGCAGTCCCATAGTTAGCAGTGTCCGAAAACGGCGAAACTCGTTATGTGACTACGCTCGATGCCACGTTGCAGGTGTTTAATGTGCTCCAGGTTTTGGTGGTTTATATGATGTAGGTAAGGCGCACTCAAAATCTCTAGGTGATCGGTAAGGTTTATAGCGGGAGACCATGCTGCCTCGGGTTTTAGCGGCTTGGTGGAATTTTCATTGTAATACAAGGTGCCATTGATTTTTACCTGTTTATCGAAGACCACCAAAAAGGTGCCGTTTACTGTAATTGGCAACTGGTTACTTTCCTCTATGGTGGCCACTTGATCGTTTATGACAACAACACCGTCGCCAATTGGTGCAATGGGTGCCAAATTATTAAATGTCGTAAGTACTGTAGTACTACAGTTAGCTGTGTTGCGTGTCATTAATTGTAGTGCGCATGATGACGCTGATGTCGCCAGGCAGAATGTTGGGGTAGTGTCGCTACAATTTCTCACTGATATGGTGTGGTTATAACATGTCGCTAACGTAGATTCTTGTAAGTGTAGGACTTGATGGCCGTGAGCTACTGGTAAAACTATAGTTTTCTTACATCTAAACTTAGGTATGGGATATTTTATCAAAAAGTAAATTTCTTTATTATATTGGACGACTTTAATCTTAGCTAAGGACGCAATATCGGCCACCGTAAGGTTCATGAAGTGCTCTTGCGTTTTTTTTTACATATATTTCTCAATTAGTTTCTGCAGAGCAGTGTGCCAAATCTAACCTTGTCTTTGCTGTTTTTTTGCACACGTACGTATACCGCATCCCATTCTAGCGCATGTAAAACCACATAAATCTGTACTCTTCACTCACGTTATCAATAATGAAAAGTTTGGTTAGCGCTAACAGTCAGGTATAATGCAAACACAAGCCAGCGCTAATGGTTATGAATGACGCAAACTTTATATATAGCTAACTATGAAAAGACAATTGTTTGTATTATTAGATTTGCTTTTAATTGTTTAATATAAGTCAAAATTGCACAATTTTCACGTTCACAATAATCAGTAAATTCTTAAAATACATATATCTATCACTAAACATTTGCAAAAGTATAATTTTATTCCATTTGGCCAAAGGTTCCTTGATTTGCTCGTCCCTCTGAAAGTACTTCACTTATTAAATAACAATTATAAGCACTATATACTTTCCTTATCAAGGCGTTTTAGTTGTAATTTCACTGCTAAACTCCTTTTTTAATATTTTTTACATATTTTAAAGACGCAGTTGCATTTTGCTCACACTTTCAAGAAGAAGAAACGCAAAGAAAAAGCAAAGTTTTAAAGAAGGCTTTGTGTGTGTTAGTAATTTCTAGTTCGGTTATCATAGCCCTGTTTCTAGCTAAGAGTATATCATAAAGGTGGCCCGTGTCAATTTCCCTTTGTTTAGATGATTTCAAAATTTTATTTACTGTAACGGTGAGGTCATTGATTTCCCTTTGGACTTCTGTATTGATGGTGAACTGTGTTTCCTGTGATTCGATTAATTTTTCTGCGGAGTTAGTTAATATTTCAAAGTCGTCGTGATCCGGAGTGCCTGTAATATATTTCAGTATTGTACCTAGGGCGTTCAAGCTCCTTGTCTGTCTTTTGTGTGTGTTTAGTATCTGTAAAAGTCTGTCCATTTGGTTTATGTCCGCGATCAACAGCTTCCTCATGTGTGTTTGCGGGAAATGCTCTGTCGCGTTAAATGTCTCATCCTTTGGCCGTTCGTACAGTGTGCTATGAAAGCGCTCCACCTGGCCATTTGACGTACTGTGAAGGGGTGGGGCGTTCACGATGTCGATGTCGAAATGGTTTTTTATCGTAGCTTTGACGCTATGTGAGTTTAGTGACTTTTCATTGTCACAGTATATGGTTTTAGTACCACAGAACACGTTTAACAACTGTAAGAGTTGTGGCTTAACGTCCACAATCGTTCTGGACCGAAGTGAGAGTACTATCGCAAATTTGGAAAATTTGTCGATGCACTTCAAGAAATGTTTTGCTGCGGTGGAGAAGATGTCAATGTGGAGTATTTCCCCACAATATGTTGGTATTGGTGTACGAGCAATAACTTGTTTTTTTTGGGTGGCGATCATACTTTGCCAAAGAGCACACGCGGCAGTTTAACACGAACTGTTTAGTTTTCTTTTCCATTTTGGGAAAAAATTAATCCTCTATTATCTGTTTGACATTCTCCTGAGCTGCTCGGTGAGCCCTATTATGCTCCATGGCGATAATTTCTTCTTGTTCGTTAGGGTCTGTTATATCAGTGACGCGTTTCTCTGTGTGCCTGAACTTAACGGTCGGGAAAAGTTCGACTAAGTCATGTTGGATCTGCGCCAGTGTATGTAGGTCGCATTGCAGTGCATTCACCACATCCACCTTTACAGCCTCCTGTAGAAGCCTCATTAAGTCTTCCTTGGTTCTTTATATAATTAAGTGTCTTGTCTTTTTCCCAAAAATTATAAATGTTCTTCTTTGTGGTTCTATACCTTCCTCTACCAATATTTGGTTACGGAAGCAATTGACCGGTTTATCGGTTCTTTCGATGGTGTTGGTTGATGACTGTTCGCTGTGAATCGTCTCTACACTCATGTCGTCTAAATTATTCATATGCTGTCTAGATAACGCATCCGCGACAACATTCTCTTTGCCGGGCTTGTAGATTAGCCTTGCGTTGCATTCATCGATAAATGCTTTCCACCTTTTAATTTTTGAGTTCGGATTCCTATCTGACACCGCAAAGGTTAACGGTTGATGATCCGTAAACACATTTAATCTTGGCACACCATAAAGATAGTGTCTAAGCGTCTTCAATGCCCAGACAATAGCCAATAGTACTCTCTCGTTTGTCGCGTAATTTTCTTCAGTAACGGACAAAGTGCGAGAGATCATAGTAATAGGTTTGCCTTCCTGGGATTGAACGGCCCCTATGGCGTGTGAGGAGGCATCCGTTGTAAGGTGGAACGGTTTTGTGAAATCCGGGTACGTAAGCGTAACGTCCTCGGATGCTAATATTTGTTTGAGAGTATCGAATGCCTTTTTCTGTTCCTCAGTCAAATCTATCTTGATTTTTTTTGACTGGGTTGCAGGAACTCGGCCGAACTCTCCCTCAAAATGTTTGATAGCGGTTTGGCTATCTTCGAAAAGTCCTTTATAAAGCAGCGATAATATCCCGCTAACCCTAAGAATGACCTTAGCCCTCTCAGAGTGGCCGGCTGCGGAAACTTTCGAATTGTGTCAACTTTTTCTGGGCACGTTTTAATTCCCCCCCGTGAAATCATGAATCCTAGGTACTCGACTTCAGTTTGAAAAAACTTCGACTTTTCCGCGGATACTCTCATGTTGGATTCGAACAGACTCCTTAAAACGGACTCGACGTCCTTGCTCGTCCTTTGAAAATACTATAACATCATCTACGTAGACAAAACATATTTTTCCAATATGCTCCCTTAGAACGTCATCCATTGCCCTCTGGAATATGCTGGGGGCGTTTTTAAGGCCAAAGGCCAATCTATTAAATTCATATTTCCCGTTTTTTACCGAGAATGCAGTTTTCTCTCTATCCTGTTCTGCTAAGTTAATTTGATGGAACCCAGATTTCAGATCCAGAGTGCTGAAAAACCGGGAATAGGGAATAGGGAATAGGGTATTTGTCACTGATGGTCTTTTCGTTTAGTTTACGAAAGTCTATGACCAATCGCTTTTTTTCTTGGCCGTTCTCATCGATGCCCTTCTTCTTAACCACCCAAATAGGATTGTTATATGGTGATCTAGACGGGCGGATAATGCCGTTGGATAGAAGGTCCTGGATTTCTTTGTTCACAAATTCCGAAACTCCCAATGGATATGGGTATAACCTGGAGTATACCGGGTCCTCATTTATAGTGCGTATGGTTGCCACTACGTTTGTGTTATACGGAAGGGCCTCGTTGGGGTCTGCAAATACCCCATTCACATTACTAATAACTTTTACGAAGGCATCTACCACACTTTTTGGAACCGATTTAACTTGCACCTGTAGGTGATTTATATCTTGGTTCGTGATGAATAGAATTGTTTCCTTTCCGAAGTCATGCGCGATTGTATTTGTTTTAAAATCGATAGACGCGCGTACCCTGTTTAACAAGTCTAGACCTATTACGCCGTCGAATGATGTAAGGTTCGGCAGTAGAAAAAATTCCGTTACCTACCCAAAAATATTGACTTTGCACTTGTGTTTAATGGGTGTGACCCCGTGAATAGATTTTACTGAAAATGGTGTTTTTACTGGTTTTATACCCACCAGTCCGGGTAAGGGCCTGATGTAGCTTCTTGACGCCCCTGTGTCGACAAGGAGTTTGACGTCTTTCCCCCCTATTGACCTTATAATCCAAGGCAGGAGGGACTTTGCCCTAAAAAATTTATCTCGTCATTATCGATACTATCTGCTGCCTGTTCGGCTTCCTTTTCATACTTTGTTTCGGTATCTAATTCATCTCCCAGGTGATTAACCGGTTGCACCTTAGGTCCGGTGTAACGGCTTGAATTTGCTGGCCGCTTCTGTAAATATGCTTGTGACCTATTATTCTGGTCCTGGCCGGGACTGTTAGATTGCTGCCTAAACTGGGATATGGAAGGGTCCACTTCCATTGGTTCGACGCGTCTCTGGCCTGAATTGTTACTACTATTAAATGGCCTATGGTTACCGCCAGGGTTTTGTGTAGACGGTTTGCCTTGTTTGCCCACTGAGTAGTGCGGATTCTTTTGACCCAAGGCGGGCTCTTGGTTAAATGACTTTTGGTTATTAGAGTTTTGGGGTCCGTTGGGTTTCCTAACGTACGAGCTTTCCTGACTCCGATTGGCGAAATTAGTCGCGAAAGCATAACGTTCGTTATTGGCGTCCACCTCCTGCGCCAAGGCCAAGGCGGATGGCAGATCCGCTGGCCGTGATGCAAACAGGATATCGCATAAAGGCTTTCTCAAGCCTGATATAAACACCCTAAGTGCGTCAGCCCTATACCCCGTGAATAGATTTTACTAAAAATGGTGTTTTTACTGGTTTTATACCCACCAGTCCGGGTAAGGGCCTGATGTAGCTTCTTGACGCCCCTGTGTCGACAAGGAGTTTGACGTCTTTCCCCCCTATTGACCTTATAATCCAAGGCAGGAGGGACTTTGCCCTAAAAAATTTATCTCGTCATTATCGATACTATCTGCTGCCTGTTCGGCTTCCTTTTCATACTTTGTTTCGGTATCTAATTCATCTCCCAGGTGATTAACCGGTTGCACCTTAGGTCCGGTGTAACGGCTTGAATTTGCTGGACGCTTCTGTAAATATGCTTGTGACCTATTATTCTGGTCCTGGCCGGGACTGTTAGATTGCTGCCTAAACTGGGATATGGAAGGGTCCACTTCCATTGGTTCGACGCGTCTCTGGCCTGAATTGTTTCTACTATTAAATGGCCTATGGTTACCGCCAGGGTTTTGTGTAGACGGTTTGCCTTGTTTGCCCACTGAGTAGTGCGGATTCTTTTGACCCAAGGCGGGCTCTTGGTTAAATGACTTTTGGTTATTAGAGTTTTGGGGTCCGTTGGGTTTCCTAACGTACGAGCTTTCCTGACTCCGATTGGCGAAATTAATCGCGAAAGCATAACGTTCGTTATTGGCGTCCACCTCCTGCGCCAAGGCCAATGCGGATGGCAGATCCGCTGGCCGTGATGCAAACAGGATATCGCATAAAGGCTTTCTCAAGCCTGATATAAACACCCTAAGTGCGTCAGCCCTATACTTTTCGTTGATGGTGTTCGCTACGCCGCTTTCGTAGGACATAATTGTTTTGTTTGCTAACAATGTTAGCTTTTTCTCAACCTCGTCGTAAAACTCTAGACAGGACATCGAACCCTGTCTCAAAGTGGACAATTCTTGTTCAATTAGATATATCGGACGTTTGTCCGCGTAAGTGAAGTCGAGACGGGATATGATCGCGTTAAAGTTTAGGACAGTACTAAAGGACGAAAGGATTGCATCTGCAGCACCTCTCACTTTATTCCTAAGGATTGTTACCGCTTGGTAGTGTCGTTCACTACCATCGTACCTTTTGAATAGCTCGTACGCGTTATGCGCAGCTTCACGCCAAGATACGTATGTCCCTGGATGGCTAAAAAATTCCGGAAGAGTTTTTATGGCGTCCAGTGTGATATCACATGTCACTAACGGGTTTATTGTAACCTTAGAGAATTTTTCTATTTTAGGCTTTGTCAGGGCCACCTGATTTTGGATAAGAGTTATCCTTCTTTCAAATTCTAATTTCTGCGCGGTTAGTGCCCTGTCCAGCTCAGCCCTAATTAGCTCGTACACTTTTTTCCTCTTCCCTAACGCCTTCTAATCTTAACCGATTAAACAGATTGTTAAGCACCTCTTCACACATGCGTCGAGAAAAAACAAATAGAATTCCTTTTGCTCTACTAGACTAAGAACCAATAATCGCTCTAGCACTTCACTTACCCTTCCATTGGCCTTGTAGTATTACGTGTTGTTTTCATTTAATCTTTATATCTCCACAATTTTTTATTTATCTTTTTACAAATTTCGATTTTCAGCTTAAAAGATTTCAACTTTTATTTTCTTATTAATTTTTCACAATTTTTATTTTTTATTTTTTTTATTTATTTCTTATTTATTATTATTTTTCTTAAACATCCTAACTTAGATTTTTATCTTGAGTTGGCTTGATGTTTGTTGATTCCTGGTTTGGCTTGCTGTTTGTTGATTGGTGATTGCTTAGGTTCACTTGACTGGCCTTGGCTTGTGCTGTTACTACCACTCCTATGCCAGCCATTGTTTGCCGTTAAACAATTATCGTTTCGAAAAGAAAAATTAAACTTAACCTTTACTTTATTACTGCCGCGGGCCCCACGTTGGGCGCCAGTTTTAAATCTTTATTTTAGAATTTATCCTTTATTTAATCCGCAATATGTAGCGGAGCGAATGATGAGTTGTTACAAACTGAAAAACTTATTCTACCCTAAATCCCTAACCAGCCACCACGTCAAGCTGCGCTGCTGATGTTCTGCCGGCGCTGCTGCTGACTTGCGCGACCATCGTGAGAAAGCGATTATGTTGACACAAGCAATTTGATTCTAGTTAACCGTGTGAAGCAATCGTCACAGGTGCAACGATTCTGGTTAACCGTGTGAAGCAATTCTGCTGATGACTTCTGTCAACCTGTGGGAAAGCATACGCGCTGACTTGGCTAACTATGTAAAGTGTGGCTAGATATGTAAAGGCGGCACGGTTGGGACATTAGCGTGGCCGTTATGATAACTTACATAGAGAGCAGCATATCCGTCCACAGTATTCCTTGAAATCTGAGAAATTCCTGTAAGAACGAGAACGGCGACCTGGTGACTGATGTTCAGAGAATACTAGAGATATGGAGAGATCACTTCTTTGGCCTTTTAAATGGAGAAATTGAGCAAGAAACCAGAGAAAAGCTCGAACCCGAACCCACAATCGAAGACGACGAAATTGACGTCCTACAACCCGACTATAATGAGGTGCGAATAGCAATATCCCGGTTAAAAAACAATAAAGCAGCTGGCGCTGATGGTTTGCCTGTTGAGCTATTCAAACATGCACCAGCTTCTGTGCAGAATATGGTCGGATGCATGCATGACCGAAGATTGGAATCTAAGTGTTCTGTGCCCAATCCACAAGAAAGGTGATCCTGCAAACTGCACCAACTATCGCGGAATCAGCCTTTTGAATATCGCATATAAGGTCTTGTCAAGCGTATTGTGCGAATGATTGAAGCCTGACGTGAACAGACTGATTGGACCTTATCAGTGTGGCTTCAGACCTGGACAATCTACCATCGACCAGATTTTTACAATACGTCAAATCCTGGAGAAAACCCGTGAGAAAAGAATCGACACACACCACCTCTTTATTGATTTTAAAGCCACTTTCGATGGCACGAAAAGGACCTGCCTATATGCCGCTATGTCTGAATTTGGTTACCCCGCAAAACTTATACGGCTTTGCAAAATGACATTGAGCAACACATATTATGCTGACGACATTGACATTATCGGCCTTAACAACCGCGCCGTAGCCTCTGCCTACTCCAAACTAGAAAAAGAAGCGGAAAAAATGGGTTTGGTGGTGAACGAAGGCAAAACGAAGTACATGCTGTCATCAAGCAAAGGGTCAGCGCATTCGCGCCTTTGCACCCACGCCACTGCTGGCAGCAAAAAGTTCGAAATAGTGAAGGACTTCGTTTAACTTGGATCCAGCATAAACTCCAAAAATAATGCCAGGGGGGTTACTCTGTATTGCGATGCGAAGGCAAATGCTATTAGCAAGCTGTCAAATCACATACATTTTTTTTTCAAATGCGAAAGAAATTTCTTTCGCATCGCAATACAGAGTAACCCCCCAGGCTAGAAATCCAACGAAGAATTGATCTTGCAAATAAATGCTACTTTGGACTGAGTAGGCAATTGAAAAGTAAAGTCCTCTCTCGACTCACGAATCACACTCTACAAGTCACTCATCGCTCCCGTCCTGCTATATGGTGCAGGGGTCTTGGACACTAACAACATCTGACGAGGCTGCATTGGGAGTATTCGAGAGAAAAGTTCTGCGAAAGATTTGTGGGCCTCTACGCGTTGGCGACGGAGAGTACCGAAGAAGATTTAATGATGAGTTGTATGAGCTTTACACAGACGTCGACATAGTACAGCGCATTAAAACGCCACGTGGTGCGAAGGAACGAAGACGCTCCAGCCCAGAAGGTATACTTATCGGCACCCGCCGGTGGAAGCAGAGGAAGAGGAAGACCACCACTCCGATGGAAGGACCAAGTGGAGACCGACCTGCGATCTCGTGGTGTCTCCAATTGGCGCAATGAAGAAATGACTGGCGAGCTATGTTGGACGGTCAAAATCGCTCAGGCGGTTAGATGGCCATTTAAAGAAGAAGAAATTTCCTACAAGGCTAGTTTCAGACCTCTTAAATTTCCAAAAAAATGTAATTATTGCCAATAACGTACCATAAATGAAAAAATGTACCACTTTTGTTACTAAAGTTACAATCATGGTAGACGTTAGATACAAATATTAAAAAATTGCCTGCATCTGTCACCCCTAATCCTTCGCTTGCTTTACGTATATGTACATATGAACATAAACATGTCTAAGAATATAGTTTTGAAATAATTTTCACTTGTTATTGTTTTGGTTACTAATTTGGGGATCCCACACACCCAAGCGAGCGTAGTTAGCAAGTACGTAGCGGTATATTTGCGCAATTTGCATTGCTTAATATGGTCTCAAATAATCCAGAACACATTTTAAATTGGCCCAAAACAGTTCCAAAATGGTCGGAAAGCAATCCCGAAAAAAGTCTCATAAACATTCCAAATAGTCCCAAAAACAATACCAAAATTATTCAAAAAAGTCCCGAAGTAATCTTGAACGTATCCCTGAACAAATCCCACAAGTCCCGCCAAAATTGGTTTTTTTGGTTAACATTGCGCTCGATACATATGGGTGAAAATACGAAAGTGATACAATTTTGATGCTTGTTTTAAAAACAAAATTTTTTAACACATTTTACATATACGCTGCACGGTATGCACTTCTTATTGGGAAAAGTTCCCAATCTAATAATATGCAGTGATACAAATCGAAAGAAGTTTTATTTAAGACTTCAAGTTTTCACATTTAGAAACAAGAACAAAAGCATGTTTGTATTTTTGTTTAACAAGCAGATATTCGTAGAGTGTTTTTAAAACATTCAACACTTCTCCTCAAAAAAACTAACTTACTTTAACAATATTTCATTTCTAAAATTGTTTAATTTAATGTTATGTAATGGCTTAGTTAGTAAATCTGCAACCATATTTTCTGTTGAGCAATATTTTAAATTTATTATACCCTTCTCTTTAAGATCACGTACAAAATTATACTTCGTGTCTATATGTTTTTTTCAGCGACTAAATTTTTCATTATCAACGAGCTTTATACAACTTTGATTGTCTTCAAAAATGGTAATAGAATTTAAACTTGATAAATCGAAATCGAGAATTAGTCTTTGTAACTACAGAACCTCTTGACAAGCTTCAGCCAATGCAATGTATTCGGCTTCCGTTGAGGAAAGAGAAACACGATTTTGCTTCCTACAACTCCAGCTAATGCAAGCACCTTTATATTTGAAGATATAGCCACTATTTGATTTTCTGTCATCACGATTTTGTGCCCAATCAGCATCAGCATATCCTACCAGAATTTCGGAATGCTTACTTTCAAGCTTTAATTTCAAATGTTTTGTTCCAATCAAATACTTAATTACCCTTTTAAGCTCTACCCAATCATTTTCAGTAGGTTTGCTTACATGACGACTTAAAATTGACACAACAGCTGCTATATCAGGACGAGTATTAATGCTTAAATATAATAAACAACCAATAAGCTCATGATATAAAGTATTATTTTCTAATAATTTCATTTCAGTACGGTCTAAATTTATATATCCAACGTCCATTGGAATTTTAGATAATTTGGCATCTTGAAGTCCAGCTTTATTTGCTATATTTATTATGTACCCTTCTTGATTGATAGAATAATATCCAGATGTCTCCCTCTCAATTTTAATACCTAAATAAAAATTGATGTTTCCCAGTCGTGTTATTTCAAAGTTGTTTTCTGATATTTTTTCCACATATTCGAAATCAGCGTCCACGTTTGAAGCAACTAATATATCATCAACGTAAGCCAATAAATAAATATAGTGATCATCCCTCCTTTTCTTCAGAAGACAGCAATCAGCTTCAGCTTGAGAGAAACCTTCAGCACGTAAAACATTTAAAAATTTGTTATTCCAACATCGTGCAGACTGCTTAAGCCCATATAAACTTTTTTTAAGTTTGCATACTAAAATTTCATTATTTTTAGACTTAGCTTCATATCCCGGTGGCTGTCGCATATATATGTCTTCAAATAAATCTGCATTTAAAAATGCTGTTTTAATATCATAATGCTTGACAGTATAATTTAGTGAACCGGCTACTGCTAAAAATGTTCGGAAAGTTATTTGACGTATTACCGGTGCGTATACTTCATCATAATCAATTCCATATTTTTGAGTGAATCCTTTCGCAACTAATCTAGCTTTATATTTTGATATAATTCCATTAACATCCCTTTTAATTTTGTAAGTCCATTTACAACCTATTGCTTTTCGCCCTTGTGGTAAAACTACCAGCTCCCAAGTTCCACTTTTGCGAAGAGAATCCATTTCATCATTCATAGCTTTCACCCATTTGGATTTATTGTCTCGAATTAGAACATCTTTATAATGCAATGGTTCTTCTACTTTAGAAACCACCCATCCATATCTATTTGGTGGTCTAGAAACTCTTTTTGATATTCTAAGGTCTTCTTCTGGAACAATGGTGTCGTCAGACGAAATATCAATCCTTGAATTCATCGAGTCCTCATCTGAAACTACTATACTAGCACTACCATTATCTTCTTCTTCATTTTCATCTGCAGTTAAGTATTCTTCATCTTCCATTTCATTGTTTTCTGTATACTTTTGTTTATTATCTTCAAGTGAAATGTGAACTTCTTCCGAAGCTACCTCACATTGCTTATCAACTTTTCTATCTTCTTGAATAATAATATAATCTCGGCTAATGACTACTGTTTTTTTATCTTTTCTCAAGAATCTCAATGCCTTTGATTCTTCTGAAAACCCCACAAAAACTAATTTCTCGGTTTTCTTGTCTAATTTTCTTCGATTTTGATAGGGTATTAGAACATGTGCCTCTGAACCAAAGCGTACAACATCAGAAGGATCAACTTTTCTTCCTTCCCAGATTTCGAAAGGAATAATATTCTTTGACCTTGTCGGTAGACGATTTTGAATATAGTTAGCTGTAACTACAGCCTCACCCCAAAATTCCGCATTCAAATTTGCATCTGCCAACATACATACATCTTACCATTTCGGTTAAATACCGATTTCTTCTTTCCGCAACCCCGTTTTGCTGCGGAGTATACGGTGCTGTAAACTGCTGCTTTACACCTAAGCTTGCTAAGTACTGCTTAACAGATAAACTAGTAAATTCTCCTCCTCTATCAGATCTTAGTACTTTTGGAGTCTTTTGAAACTTCGTCTTCACGAAAATAATAAAATCTTTTAACCGAGCTACGACTTCTGACTTATGTCTAAGCAAATATATAGTGCAATACCTGCTATAGTCATCAATAAACGTCAGGAAGTAACGAAAACCACTAGGTGTTGTTTTATTCATTACAGCAACATCTGTGTGTACTAAGTCTAATATAGTATCTGATTGTTTACTTACGACCTTCGGAAATGGTTTTCTGGTCATCTTTCCAACCATACAAACTTCGCATTGGAATTCATTTTCACACGCATTAATTTTTACGTTTTTGTCCTTTAAGTAAGATAACACAATCTTGACGTCACGATGACCCAACTTTCTATGCCAATCATGCACACATCCTTGATGTTGTCTGACACTACTTAACTTGTTCACCTTTTCACTTGCCACTTTCAGCTTGTATAAGTTATTTTTCAACTCTGCCGTTGCTTTAACTTCGTTATGCTTCATAATCTTGCAAGTGTTCGTTTCAAAACAAACTTTGTAACCCTTCTCGGTTAACTTCTTCACCGAAAGCAAGTTACTTTCTATCGACGAAACAAACAAAACATCTTTCACGTTAATTCTTTCAGACTCACCGACATCATTTATTACACTGAAATAAAAAAGTTGAAAGTGCACATTGAAAGTAACATATCAAAACCACTTTCAAGCGATTGATGGTAATATTGTAAATATTACAGTATTTACTGTAAAATTGGCAGTAAAAACATGTGATTTTTGCATAATGATATGAGTCCACTTTAAAATTTACAGTAATTCATGTCAATATGATAGTATATTCGAAGAATGATAGGGGCTCACTTTCAAAATTTATATTACCCACTGTTGGACGAAAAATGACAGGGTTTACTATCAATTTGACGGCCGTTTACTGTAGATTTTTTTTTCAGTGTAGATCAATATAGCCGCCGCCTCTTCCCTGCGAACGAACCCGGTACCCATTGGCGACATTAACAACTTCTTGGATATTCTGATCCAGCGTGACAAAAAATTCACGATGATTTGCAATGTGACATGTTGCACCTGAGTCAATGTACCAATCATTTTTTGTAGAGTCGCTTACCCAAAAACATTGCTCATCCTGCGAATCATTCTTGTTTTCAGATCCAGCCAAGTTGATTTGATTTTTCTGTTTGTCGTTGAAAAAAGTGCAGTTTCTCTTCATGTGACCTTTTTTCTTGCAATAAAAACATTCTATCTCTTTAAAATTTTTCTTGTGTTGATTGTACTTCTTCTCAATTTTCATGATAGTCGCATCCGAAGTGTTCCGCTTGTGTACCTTCCTTTTAGCCTCTTCCAAAAGTTTTCCCTTGACGAAATTTATGTTTAGATTGACCTCATCTCTTGCTTCTAATGCAACAACTAACGGATCATAGGAATCCGGAAGACTGCTCAATAGCATGGCAACAGTCCATGAACTGCTTAATGGATCGCCCATAATTGATAATTTCTCAACATAGCTCATTAATTCGTTAATATGTTGCTCCATTTTCTCATCGTCGAGCAACTCCATCTTACAAATTGTCTTCATCAGAAAAACGCGACTGCTAAGAGATGGTTTTTCATAAAAATCCTTCAGGGTATTCCAGTAATCCTTCGCTGTAACCGCATTTTTGAAATGCACCAGCTGCTCATCATTTACCATAAGTCCAATAGTTGCACGAGCTTGTCCATCCTGCTTGATCCAGTTTGCGTCGGGCTGAGCTGGCTTCGGCGCTGAAACTATGTTCCACAAATCCTCCTTGATCAGCAGTAATTCCATCTTAATTTTCCACGTTGTGTAGTTTTCGCCATTAAGTTTAGCAATTGTTGCACTAACGCCTTCCTTCGACATTATGTGATGGCCCATAACCTATTGGGAAAAGTTCCCAATCTAATAATATGCAGTGATACAAATCGAAAGAAGTTTTATTTAAGACTTCAAAATTTTCATACAAAGTTTTCACATTTAAAAACAAGAACAAAAGCATGTTTGTATTTTTGTTTAACAAGCAGATATTCGTAGAGTGTTTTTAAAACATTCAACACTTCTTACTTATTATACTATCCTATGCAGATCCGGTCACTTTTTTAATTCTTTCGGTAGTTTCGGTGTTTTCCGTTCCTACAAACTATTTTTTTCACCAACTTTACCCCTACAACTCTATAGCAGACTAACGGGAATCAAAGTACCTATCGAATGGTGTAAAAATATTCAAAACAGTTTAGTACTTTTCGAGTAATAGCTATTTAAAAAAAGTTTGACCTTTAATAACTTTTGTTGTTATTGTTCTCCCCACCAAAAAATACGGTTATATTCACCTTAACTATATGTATCTATCCCTATATTTTTTTTTGTATTTAGGGAGTTTGTGGTATTCTGCATTTTTGCAAAAAAAATCGCAAAAATCAGGAAACTTTCTAATCGGCTTAAAACTTGTACCTCATTGTACCAAATTCAAAGAGCTGCAATACTTCATACTCAAAAAAAATCTTATATGTATACCGCACATCAGTACAAATTCCAGAGGACTGACGAATTGCACATAAATATACGATTACATCTAAAGGTAACTTCCTAGCTAAACCTTAAATATTTAAGATAATATGTCCATAAGACTCACATTTAACCATGTATAAATTAAAACGAAATATAGCCACTAAAGAAAATAGGAGCTAGTCAGGGGACTGACGATTTGAAGTGGAACCGTATAAATAGACTGGGTAAAAGTTACGCTAGAACTTATATTATAATGGCTACCGTTAATATTTGTTGTTCTACATCTCACCGAAGCACTGCCATTTAACCTGAACAATGAACTATTTAACGTCCGGCAAAATTTTTTTGCGAAAATTTCATATTTTAACCTGGCCCAGGGGACTGACGGAAAAAAACGATGACAAAGTTTATTCACTTTTTTTAAACAGATTATCATAGATCGTATTAGTAAATCTATTGAATATGTTCTAAATAGATATTAAATACTGCATAAAAACAAAAAAATATTTAAAGTTAATGAATATAGGATATTTGTTTTGACGACAACTTTATTAACCGCTAAGGGATTGTGACATGCCAGGGGATTGACGCTACGAGGATTTATACCATAATTTTACAAACTTGCTTATAGAATATGTAATTGAAATTGAGGGGATATATAAATAGGGTTCTAAATTTTCATAAATTGTTTTTCATTATATGTATGTATATGTTGTAAATGCAACGCTGAGCAATTCACATATTCATGCAACCATGCAAATGTCAGATTTGAATGCAACTTCTAATTTGTTCTTTGCAGTCTTTCGTATATCTTCAACAAATAAACTTCGTCTTATATTCATATTAAATAAATACCGATTATACTAAAACTAAACTGGGTGTTACGATTTACTTGGATTCAGGAAACTTCCAAAGTGTATAATACACTAAAGATACATATAAAATTCCAACAGGTTATGGGCACAGGTGCAAATTCCTGCTGTTCAAGTTAAATCGCGTTTTGTTGAAATCGGTAGAGAAATGGCGTCGTCGTTATTTAACATAGAAAAGTTAAATGAATCGAATTATGACTCGTGGAGTATACAACTCATGAGTGTGCTTATTCATCAGGATCTATGGTCCGTTGTGAGCGGAGAACTGGTGTGTCCAGGAGAAGATGCTGCTGAAAAAGATAAGCTGTCATGGAAGGCGAAAGATGACAAAGCTAAGGCCACAATAATCCTTAGTATAACACCGATGCAGATTCAACATGTGAAGAGCTGTAAGACGGCGAGCGATTCGTGGAATTGTTTGGTACAAGTACATCGGCCAAAAGGCCCCGTAAGAAAGGTAACATTATTCAAGCAGTTACTTGGTACACGAATGAACGAGGGAGAATGTGTTCAGCAATACGTTTGCAAGTTCACATCGAATGCAGAAAAATTAGCAGAAATTGCCGTAGTTGTCCAGGAGGAGTTACTGGTAATTATGCTACTAGCAAGCCTGCCAAGGTCGTATGAAAACCTGGTTGTGGCATTGGAATCGCGGGATGATTTACCAAGGCTAGATGCAGTAAAAGTTAAACTCATAGAAGAGGGCGAAAGGCGAACGTCATATGGTAATCCTGAATATGCTAAAAAAGGTAGCGAACAGGCGTTTGTGGCGCAAGAATATTCATGCGTAAGAAAGCAGAGTTCGTCAAACGCAAAGTCAGATGGCAAAGCAACCAACGCAAGCAGAAACAAAAACAATGGTAAACGGGCAAATATGAAATGCTTCAGCTGTGGCATGAAGGGACATTTCGCTGCTCAGTGTGGGCAGAGACGACTAGAAAATTCGACACAAAACAACAAAAACAACAATGGGTTGTTTGCGGCAGTCAACAGTGGTGTATTACAACCTGCGGTATGGTGTGTCGACAGTGGTGCTTCTTCACATTTATGTTGCAACCGAAACATGTTCGATAAGTTCGAAGTGTGCGAGGAATCGATCATGTTAGCAGGCAATAACAGAATGTTGGCGACAGGCAAGGGAGTGGTACATTTGAAAACAAACAAGATAGATGTCACCCTTGTGGGTGTGCTGTACGTTCCGGATTTACAGTGCAACTTTATTTCTGTAGCGAAGGCTGTTAACAGAGTCTATGTGTGTGTCACGAATGAGGCAGCAGAGATAATAAACAAGCACGGAGGAATAATTTTACGTGCACAAAAGATAAGTGATCTGTATTTATTTAGATTAAATGAAAACAAGTTGTTTCTTTCAAGCAAATCTGCGGATGAAGGTATGAAATGGCATAAACGTTTCGGCCACTTAAACTTTGCAAGTCTACGAGAATTGGTAAACAATGAAATGGTTCACGGGTGTAAAGTAAATATACCAACAAGTATTAGTTGTGCTGTGTGCATGACAGGCAAATGCAGTCAACGTCCATATACGAATACAAATAATCGTGCAGCTGACGTTTTGGGGTTGGTGCATACAGA
This sequence comes from Sphenella marginata, assembly GCA_951509765.1. Lineage (NCBI taxonomy): Eukaryota > Metazoa > Arthropoda > Insecta > Diptera > Tephritidae > Sphenella > Sphenella marginata. The sequence goes on along the minus strand of OX608080.1, from coordinate 34,059,130 downwards.
CGTTTGTGGTCCGGTAAACAAAATGTCCATTGGTGGTGCAAAATACGTTTTAACATTCATCGATGATAAGACACGATACGCTTTTGTTTATTTTTTGCGGCACAAGAACGAGGTATTCGAGAAATTCAAGGAATCTTAATCTATGGCGGAGTGTCAAACGGGCAAAAAACTCACGTTGATAGAGATGGCAAGGTATATGTTACTAGGTGCAAATGTCAAAGAGACATTATGGGCAGAGGCTGTTCACACAGCAGCGTATTTACGCAATCGTTCCTACAAAAGCACTAGATTCTATGACACCGTACGAAGCGTGGTATGGTCGTAAGCCAACAGTGGCACATTTGCGTGAATTTGGATCTATTGCTATAGCGCTTGATAAACGGCAGAGTGGAAAATTCAAACCAAGAGGCAAGGAGTATACAAATTGGTTGAATACTCAGATACAGCTAAAGCATATCGCTTATTCGAACGATCAACGGGAAGTTGATAGTAAGTAGAGATGTGTACTTTATAGAACGAGCAGAGGCGAAACAACAATTAAATGATGAATGCTCAAATGGCAGTGTCAACGTTAATAATGGCCGCGTCACAATCAACTTTCGCATGTACATGCATTTAACGCAAACTTATGCGTCACAGGAACAGCGGCACAATCATCACGCAAGGTTTTGCATTTGTAAACAGCTGATTTTTATTTGCGCCAATTTGTTATATTAAGCGCGCACCAAAAGCTAAATGTCAAATGCTTCTTCTTATGCTTTTCATCCATCAAAAGTTGAAAGTTGGCAACTTTTGTATGACAGATGTCGCTAATGATGCGCGATGTGTCGTTCTCCACTCAAATGAACATTTTCAACTCATCTGTCAATGCATGATGCTGCGGCAAAAATTTATTGTGACGGGGCTATAAGCAAATGTTGTTGAAGCGTAGTATTGACAGCGCATATGTGCGCGCAAGCATAAGCAGTTCAGCGGATAGCGGAGAAAATAATGACATATTGTTCATGCCAATGATGGATAACGATTCTAGTGGCTCGCGCGCAAATGGCATTGAAGCAGAAGTGAATGACAACAATGATAGTTCACGGGCAGGTAGGCCAAAATTTGTTCGGTCTGGTAAAGTTGGTAGACCAAAGAAGGTGTACAATTGTTCGAATGTACTACATACTGGTGATGAAAATAACATTTTACAAGAAGGACTATTTGGTAATAATCAAGAGAAAGGTACAATGCGGGCAAAGTACCAAGAACCTTCGTTTATGGAGAAAAACTAAGCGCAATGAATTTGTATCATGGGCGCAGTAAACACATGCAATATCGGAGCAGCAGCAATCGGCGATCATCGATATATTGACAAAGAATTTGGCTAAGCGTAGTCTTGTAATATATTTAGGGATTAAATTAATGAAAAATGTTTTCATTGCACGAATATGTTCATTGAGGGGGCGTGTTGAAAATGCAACGCTGAGCAATTCACATATTCATGCAACCATGCAAATGTCAGATTTGAATGCAACTTCTAATTTGTTCTTTGCAGTCTTTCGTATATCTTCAACAAATAAACTTCGTCTTATATTCATATTAAATAAATACCGATTATACTAAAACTAAACTGGGTGTTACGATTTACTTGGATTCAGGAAACTTCCAAAGTGTATAATACACTAAAGATACATATAAAATTCCAACAGTATACATACGGTTTTGAAGATGAGCGACAAGAAGTACATACATACTTATGTACGTTTATTTGCGAACGTATGTATATGGGAATATTCGAGAATGTGTATGGGTATACGAATGATGGTGATTTTTTATGCGTTCTTTTTCGATAAGAGGAATGCAAATATATTTTTTCATAGTTCAGGTTAACGAATAAGAGAGAACGAGAGTGTATATTTCCGAAACCTTGAACAAACTGTGCTATTTCATAACACTTTTTTCAAGAGATGCATTTTTACTCAGCAAACAACGATCTGGGGTCAAGTATCGGGACTACAAATAATATATTTTTTAAATGTTTTAGTTTGTTTGTTAATAAATATTTGAATGTTAGTTAAAACGAGTTTTCCTAAATATAATATAACTAACACTAGCACTAAATTATTAATAAAATTTATGAATTTTCTATAAAATAACTAACACTAACACTTAATTTTTAATAAAATTTATGAATTCGTATTTGATTTAGAATATGAAAAAAGTAAGTAACTAAAAAATAAAATATTGGTACCTTCCTTGTAATTTACCGAGAATTTACCAGAAAATCACGAAGTAACTATTGAGGAGAATACTACGAAGGTACAGGTATTCAATTATATATTTATAAGTAAATTACTAATAAACATCGGCAATCTGTGATAGCAGGGATGGTGCTGTTATACAGTTGTATGCACTCCAGCAGCTCCTCCCCCAGTCCTCCATGGGTGGTAGCCAATGCGGCACGCTGTCTTTTTGGGATTTCCGCAGGTGGGATCAGCTTAGCTGGAGGTAGTCGACCTCCCCACTAATTTTAGCTACACTCCCCATGAGGAAATCCAGCGAGACCTGATCAGCGCATTTCATTGCGCTATATCCCCTAAGGAGGAATCAAACACCGGGAGGGGACCTGTCGGGTTATCACGCACGTACCGCATGGTAAGCTTTGATAGCCGAACTTCAATCTCCACCCAGTTCTTCTGAATAGCTGCCGGAGAGCTACTGTTTGCATCCACAATCGCCACATGTAGACTATCCCTGGCAACCTCATTGAAGTGACGATGAGAGGTGCGTACCGTTTCTGTCTTGGGAACTACAAGCGATTTCTCCGGGTACCCTTTGCGCATTATCTTCCCTGCACTTCTTTTCTTTCCCCCTTTGGGAGCTGACGCACTGTGGTTGGCGCTGTCAACTGCCGTGGGGTTTGTTGTTGCTGCAGGTATACTTTGGTTGGTATTGCCCTGGAGCGATTTGCTGGTCTTTTGTTGTGCTGCTAGTGCCTTCGGTGTACAATGGATGGTAACACCGCAGGCACCTGTGATTGTCTCCTGACTGAAACCGAGAAGGATCTCCTCTTCAGATTCCGTCACTTGAGGAAACGGATTTCTGTAGAGAAGCGTATTTGTCGTCCGCAGGAAGGCACTTATACAACCGACCTTGCCCGGGCATCGGAGGGACCGTTAGGTATCAGCTATTCAATAACCACCCGCTGGCCATTCATCCATCGGCACGGGTGCCTCAACACCACTGGATTAGGGTGGTTTGAAGCAATCATGGAAGAACCTCCTCCTTCCACAGCCGCGAAGGAAACCATACCAACCTATTGAGGTTTGTTTGCAACCACCACAGTTGAAGTCAGAGAAGGGCTTTCCCCCCTTGGGCGGTGATGAGACAATCCCTGTGTCACTGACAGCCGCAGGGGAGCGTGAAGTAAACCTACTGAAGTTTGCTAGACGACCCCTGCGACTACCCGCAATGGGAGATTGATGCAGGAACCTCCTCCACCTGCCATCGCCCGATAAATGTATATCAGCCTAAATGAGGCTTGTACACCTTTTTCAGTGATAACAGGCAGAGAGAGTACCGTCCCTCAGGGTGGTGCTAAAGTCATCCTACCATTGCATGCAGTCACAGGGGGAGGCATACCGACATATTGAGGTCGGTTTACTATCTCCACTGCTGCACAAAAATGGTGGGTATTCTCACTGCGGTTTGGTGCTGAAACGGCTGTCCTCCCACCACCTGTGGACGCACAAGGAAGCAACTCAACCTTATGCGGTTTGGTTACACCTTGTACGACCGTCAGCAGAGAAAGTTATGCCTCTTAGTTCACAACGGTCTGAGGTTCGCTCTTTGAAGGGATGTCACAGGCTGTTGTTTAAGCCTCCTAGCCACGACAAGGCGCAAGGCGTAAGGAGGATAGCCTCTTCAAGAATGATAAATTACCACTCAACCCACCCGTGGACGCAAAAGAAAAACCAGCAGTGAACCTCATAAAGATTATTTTCAACCTAACTATGGAAAATAACCATGAACGGGATAACACAATATACACAAGTGTTATATGTATATATCCCGGGTTTAATTGACAACAAGACATTAAGCAAATACAAAACACTAACTTGGCATACAAACCACACTAAAATTTGGCGAAAAATATAACAAGGTGGCGCGAACTAAAGTCAACGGAATTAACGTCAGTGACGTTAATTCGCACCTCAAAAGCGAATTAATGTCAGTGACATTAAGACGCATGCCAAAAGCGAACTAAGGTCAATATTTTTAGCGAACTAACGTCATTGACATTAATTCGCATTAAGAAAGCGAACTAAAGTCATTACATTTTTTTTATATTCCAAATTTTCATTTTTCATTATCACCTTCGACTTATGATCATGAATCTGAGATTGGCTTAGGTCAGATCCCCGATTCGGGTCGTGATCAATGGTATTTATGTGCAGAACACTTTTTCGCATTGGCGGCCTTCGGCCGCGCTTCAAAAAATAACCCTGGGCTACGCCATTCCAACTCCGGGTGGTTGCCATAGCCGTGGCTACCGCCACGGTGATGTCCTTCCGCGTCCCACTCTTTTCTCACAGGGTAATGTGATTACAACAACCACATGAAAATGACTTTAACTGCTAATATCTCGGAAACTACTAAAAATATTGGTTCAGCGGAGTTATATTCATGCTCCTGGGACCAAAGCGCGTCTCCTGATACATATCTCAACATTTTTGGTTGTGTATTAGCGCTCGGTACCCCACGTAAACGATTACCCACGTCTAGATTTAGAATCTGAAATGAGATTTCTTTCAACCGTTCAAAAGTTATTTGCAGTTAAAGTTAAAAATGTTCTGTCATTTTCATGTGGTTGTTGTAATGGCACATTAGGCTGAGCCAAAAAAGTGGGAAACGTGGCACGCGGAAGGACATCACCGTGGCGGTAGCCACGGCTATGGCACACACCCGGAGTTGGAATGGCGTAGCCCAGGGTTATTTTTTGAAGCGCGGCCGAAGGCCGCTAATGCGGAAAGGAGTTCTGCACATAAATACCATGGATCACGCCCCGAATTGGGGATCTGACCTAAGTCAAATTTTCGCCTGCGGCGCTACTTCGTCGAATCTCAAACCCAAATGCCTCAATGACATTAATTCGCATGTCCAAAGCGAACTAAAGTCAAAATACTATACGAATTAACGGCACTGACTTTAATTCGTTTTTGGTCATGCGTCTTAATGTCACTGACATTAATTCGCTTTTTGGGTGCGAATTAACGTCACTGACGTTAATTCCACTGACGTTAGTTCGCGCCACCTATAACAAGACAACAAAAAGAGCAGACGTGGTGTGGCGGTAGGTCCAATGTTCGAGCCCTGGTACAGGTAGCATCAAAAGTGGTTTAAAAAAGTTTTTTCAAAACGGGGTTGCGCCTCGACTGTGGTTTAGCAAGCTATAGAAGATTTCTCAGCAAAAAATTCATCTGCTTTGTAGATGTCGTTCGGAATCGGAGAAAAACCGTAGGTCCGCCAATTTGTAGGAAAAATTCAAAAGCGGCACACCACAAATTGGAAGAGAAGCTCGCCGCAAAAACCTTTTAGGAGGTTACTGATATAACTGTTGTATGTCGCGCCATACTTTTATTTACTTTAATACATGCAAAACAGTTGGGCGCCATTCGTTTCTTCTTTCTGCCAAGTGGCGCCAATTGCAGACACCGCGGTATCTGCTTCGCCCATCGGGTTGCGATAAGAATACCATCTTCTTTTACGAAAAACTGGCAATAGCCGGCTGAAGATTCTACTTACTTCCTCTGAGCATGCTTTTAATCACAATAAACTGTTGGGTGATTCCACGCACATTTAAAAAAAAATCATTACCAAGGTCATCATGTGTATTGTAACAACCATATGCTAACATTTTATCTGCATCAGTGAAGGAGATAACGTATGTTCTGTATTCGTACCTCCTGAAAGGATAATTTTCCCTCTGCCCTCGAAAGACAATAACTACCTAACAGTCCAGGTCGACTCATAGTCAGCTAACGTCAACATTAATCAAACTCTTCATAGGCATAGCCCTGGAGGAAAAAATGTTGCGGCATCAGGTAGAAGACGGCGTTTAGCCTGTCAGGAACTTCGTCATGTCGAGTGAGGCTGAATAAGAGTGGTGCAAATTGAACTGTATCACTACCACCTTCTTTCACAAATAGAATTAGTTACTCTAAGGGTGCCCAAATTTAACGATCCGTTTATTTTGAATAACCATGTTTTGTAGTGAGCTATTGGCAATTGATCGATTTTAAGGAGTCATCGAAACCACGTTCCATTCCTCGTCCCTGCAATGGCAGTAGCCTCGGTTGGGAAAACTATGCACAAGGACCTCCTCCCATCGTTTTTCTACCGAGTGGTAATATTTATCGAACTACATTTGAATAGAAAACGAACCTTTTTAAAGTTATAACGTAGCTCCTTCTAAACTGACTGGTTGATTATATCAACAATGTTATACACAATGAAAACACTCCCATTCCCTGTACCTAAAGCAAACAATGGGTATAAAAAGTATTCAAGATTTTAGTCATCAACTCTAGCATTTGAATTAAATTCCGTCATGGAAGTAAGGGATGATGGTTGCATTACCCATCGTCATTTTGCTATTTTGTCATTACGCGTGTGGTTATATCCGCCAACATTATATGACAGCATTTTACGATGCCTCATAAAACTTTCGCTAGGGCATTAGACGGCTTAAGCATGATATTGGAGGGGAGCATAAGACTTTTAATGAAATACTTATTTTCCAGTATTTTTATAATGAACTCATTGCCATATATCGCATGGAAATGCAATTCAACAATATAAGAGCAGCTACTTATGATTTGAGAGGGATGTGGTTGGTAATAAACACGCGTCAGCATTGCTTTCTGTTGTCCACCCATTTTGTTAAGCTTGCTCGTTTCATTGGAATAAGTATCGACAGACCTTTAAACAGCTTGTACATGTTCATTGCTAGAGGCTATTACTGTACCTCTTATAATGATATCGCTATACTTTTATATTACGAGTATTACAAATATCCAATTAACAAAGTTTTGGCGTCCTAGTATATTAATCAAAATAGGCTTTGTTATGTTATTACGAAACAGTAACAATGACGAGATAAGGGCCGAACTTCTCTAATAACATTGAGCAATTAAGAACAAGCGTAACAATGTGGGATATGCCATACTAGCTTAAGTCGAAAAAAAAAGAATCCGATAGGCAAAATATATAATTTTAAGCCATTGCCAAAAACTTTAGTTATATATTACTGCACTGTCGTAAAATTTCAGATTCCTATACACTTTCCAGTAGAACTTGATGCTAGAACTACCTTGGCGATGAAAAAGAGAGCACTTTGACATCCTTTTAGAGAAACAGAAGATTCTATTTACACATTCTGCTCTCATGCTCTTTTTTTAGGGAAAAAGGGCAGACATGCTCAAGCTATGAATAAAAGAGTACTCCCCTTAACATCGTTTCGGATCATTAATAGGGATGTCTACACTCTGTTCTCCGCTTTTACTAGCATTGGAGCCACAGAGGAGACCTCCTGTAACTTTAAACAAAATATCGATTCCTTCTATATATTTTTGGAGCGAAAGTATAAAGATTTCTATTTCTACATACATACATATGTATGTAGCCAATTGCTGTTTAAGTAAGCCGAATTTTTCTGCCAATAAAAGAAAAAAGTTTTCAAAAGTTTCAACATAATAAAGAGCTCAAATAGAATAAATATGTACATACTTTGTATAATTCAGGCCCGATATCATGTTTGGTCAGTTGAGTGGCAGTTTAACCTTTGTTTTTTAATGCTATGAATGTCCTTATTTCTGAGTGTGAGGAATTTATTGGTGCTCTTTTTTCCCTTCCATAGAAGGCTTAAGACATGATTCCTCTAAGATCTTTAATTGGTCGCTTAGAAGGAATATAAAATCAGTACTCAATACTCTCCTGGGAAGCTTCCTAAAATTTTCCAAAACTCCCCCATTACTCGATTGCGATGCTTAAAAAAGTAATAACAAATACTCCACTATTGTTTTTTAGAGCAGAAAGGAATTGCTACATACATATGTATGTTGAAGGGGAGTAAGCAATATTATGTGGTAATACACACAAGTAGGTACGAGTATAGGGAGTAATCCAATACTAGCAAGGGAGTACTCCGGGATTAAAAAAACGATCATCTCTGGTTTTGCTGGATTTTAGACGCACTAATAAAAAATAAAAAGAAACGGCAATACCATAAAAAGAAATGGCAGAACGCTAGTCCTCCGGCTTAAGCGATATCTTACTTTAGTTGGAAACACCAAGGGAGTTTAGTCATGCTCTCCCCTTATTTCCATCTCCCTCGGTTCTCTATTGTATTTGCCGAACATAACATAATCTTTTAATTCATTCGGTACTGGCCATTAGGAAACTTTTGTGTCGAAGGGTAGTTTGTTTTTCTATAGACGTTGTCCATGATTCTAAGCCGTACATCATCGCAGGTATGATGGAAAATGTAATGGAGTAATGGACTTAATTTCTTACTTTAAATTTTTATAGCTTAACTATTTAGCGCCTTTTGAGTTTTTTCTTTGCAAAACCATAACTTTTGAACCGATGGAGAAATTTTTTTTAAATGCAAATTGTTCGAAGTTTTATTATATGACAGCTCAGAAGGTCACAGTTACATGGTGCTTCAAAATATTTCGTGAAAGTCGAAAATTTTTATAAAAATGAAAAGCAACACTTTTATAGTAGGTTAGGTATAAGTGGCTGCCGTGAAGGCTCACTTAGGCCAGTTGTAGTAGGCCTGTTGTAGTAGGCCCGTTGTGATACCACAGAAAGACACCGTTACTCCTCATCCTCGAACCACTTTGTTGACTTGATGAAAGTCGTCAAGTCCCTGACGTCCAGCTCCGCTACTTGGCGAAGGTTGACCAGATAGGGGGCTCCCAGATAGCGCTGTCTGGCCTCAGTTAAGGCGGGGCAGGCGCAGATTAGGTGTTCAACGGTGCCTCCTCTTCATCCTCTTTACAGCTTTTGCAACACCAACGATAGGGCACTCACAGTCTCTCCGCGTGTTTGCCTATGAGGCAATGGCCGGTTAGTACCCCTATTAGTTTGGATATTTCATCCCTTCTTAAAGTGTAGATTCGACGATATTTCTTCGGATCCCACTTTGGCCAGGTCTGCTTATATATCTGGCAACCTGGGGTTTGCAGCCATCTTTCTTTGGCTTGGTCGTAGATGTACTCTTTCAGCATTAGCTTGCATGTGGCGAAGGGCATCCCTAAGCGTTCTTTATCTGGAAGAACCTGCTCGGTCGTGCCCTGCCTGGCAAGTTCGTCTGCCTTGCAGTTTCCCTCGATGTCCCTGTGCCCCGGGACCCATATGAGGTTCACACAGTTCTGTTAGGCCATCTCCTGCAAAGATCGGCGACAGTTTAGCGTAAATTCAGAATTGAACGAGTACGAGCCAAAAGCTTTGATGGCCTCTTGGCTATCACTAAAAATTAAAATTTCTTTGCCGATAGTGTCATTCCCTATCTTTTTAGCGGCTTGCCATATTGCTGTGACTTCAGGCTGGAAGACACTGCAGTGATCCGGTAGTCTGAAAGATAGTTCGAGGTTTTGGTCCTTTAAGTAGACCCCTCCTCCCACTCTACCGTTCAATTTAGAGCCGTCGGTTGGTAGAAATCGAGTTACGCGGTCTAACTCGGTTGGGGATCTGTTTTGAGTAAAAGGGCATTCAGGGATATATAGTACTAAAAAATACCTATTCAACGATATATCAAATTTTGCAATCGGATTATAAATAAAAAAGTTGTGAATAAAAATCGATTTTGGCTGTTTTTAGGACTCTCGTAGGACGAAAATTTTGATCATCCCAAATTCACCGCAGGGTCATCTTTCATCCTAGGGGGGGTAATTGCAAACTTTTTTTTTCGACCCGGTCTAGAGGACACCCCCTTGTTGTGTGCCCCTTGTGATATGGCGTTTCATCTCAACTTCCCCCAAAGATGAGAGTATTAGCCTCCCTCTTAGAAGGTGATCGGTAAATCCCACCAGGGATGTATTTACACCCAAGTTTGTAAGGGCATTGTTAACGGCCCAACAAAAAATGAGATTTGCCTTATAAGGATGTATTTAATATTTAATAATTTGCATAAAAGCAGATGATCTGATGATTTTGATGATGTAGCGTGACACTGCCCACTTATCATAACAATTTGTTTCTTAGTAGTCGCATAATCAGTAACTACCAAAATCGATAGAGGCATTGTTTCTTTTAAATGGCAATACTCTTTAAAACCGTTTTTGGTGCCATAATAACAAATATGTATTTTATTACTGGGCCAACTAGCCTATCCTAACGAGATTAAAACACTTCACTTGGGAAGTACACAGTTTATTCAATAAATAATTAATTCACTACTACTAATTAGATTAGGTAAGATGCAATGCGCGTCCCGAACTCGACTGTTCGCTCCGTGGCCTCTGCTTCCCTTTGTAGGCGATGTCTAGCAGCAGGGTGTTGGCAGCCCGTTAGCTCCCATGGGCGCGTTATGCGATCGTTCTATTTCATTTTCTTCTTCAAATGGCCATCTAACCGACTGAGCGATTTTGACCATCCAACATAGCTCGGCAGTAATTTCTTCGTTGCGCCAACTGGAGCCAGTTGGAGACCCCGCGAGATCGCAGGTCGGTCTCCACTTGGTCCTTCCATCGGAGTAGTGGTCTTCCTGTGCCTCCACTGGCGGATGCCGATAAGTATACCTTCTGGGCTGGAGCGTCTTCGCTCATTCGCACGACGTGGCCTGAACGGTGTCGAGTCTGCGTAAAGCTCGTACAACTCATCATTAAAACTTCTTCGGTAGTCGCCAACGCGTAGAGTACCAGAAATCTTTCGAAAAACTTTTCTCTCGGATACTCCTAATGCCACTTCGACACATGTTGTTAGTGTCCAACGCCTCTGCACCATATAGCAGGACGGGAGCGATGTGTGACTTGTAGAGTGTGATTTTCGTGCGTCGAGAGAGGACTTTACTTTTCAATTGCCTACTCAGTCCAAGTCTTCGTTGGATTTCTAGGCTGACATTGTTGTTGGAGTTAATGCTGGATCCAAGGTAAACCTGAAGGACTTGGTTTCAGCCTTTTTGCTGCCAGCAGTGGCGTTGGTCCCAAGTCGTGCATGCGCTGACTCTTTGCTTGATGAATCAATGCCTTAGCATACCTATTAACCGGTGGTACTAGTCATGCCCTTGAATTCGGGTGTTAGGTTGCCATACGACTTGAGAATGTAATTGTGCTGACTTGCCGGCACGTGTAATGGTCAGAGGACATATTTGGAAATTTTTTTTACGTCAAAGTTTAAAAAATCCGCCATCTTTGAACAAAAAAAAAATACTTTTTTTTGTTTAAATCTTAAATTAAATTATCTTCAATTGCTGCATGGTTTAATTATATAGGTTTTGATAATAGGGCAACAACACGAAATTACCGTTTGATGTCGTTTTATCCTTATGTCAAAAGGCACGTGTGAGACAAACCCGCAAAAACGTTCAGACTCTTTTATAAGGATTTCACCCATAAATCACACATTTTCCTAAAATATTATCAGGAAAAACTAATTTAAAGTGAATTTTTATAAAAGCAACAAACTACGCAAGCAAACTCAAACCTAGGCGGTGGTTTTACTGACAAAACCCTTTTTAATACAATATAATGTTGAAAATTGGTCATCTTTGAACGGCTCCACATGGTAAACCATAATTTTGTGTGAAAAAATTTTATATTCTTGATCTCTGGAAATTCTCTATTAGATACCAGACATGCACAACGAAATAAACAAAAAAGAAATTGTTTCAATAATTTTACAAAAAAGTTATTTAAAAGTTTTTTGTTTTGCCAAATATCAAAAGCAAAAGGAATTCTGATTCAATAATTATCAAAAAAATTAACTTTTCGAATTTTGTTTCGTTTACAACAAAATACAAAATCAAAAGAAATATTGATAAGTTTTGTAATATTTCCAAGTATATTTCTATACATACATACATATATGTATGTACGTAGTAATGTATGTATGTATATAGCATATATTGATAAATGTAGCAAGAAAAGATAAAGGAACATTTTAATATAAGTACATATAGATATTCAAAGATGTTATTCAACAATTATACAATATATTGCATCACTAAAAAATATTATAATGAATTAAGGCCTATAGTCATTTAACACGTATTTTAAAGTTGAAAATGCCCGTTCTACGCTAACTTGCGTAGCAGGAGCTGCGTGAACTATTTTGTATAAATTGTATAAAGTCGTTGTGTATATTTTCTCGCTTCCCAATAATCCGCCAGAATCGTTTTTAGGTCACAATTTTCGATATAGCTTTCTATCAATGAATATGCTTCGGCTGTGTATACTGGGTTTGGTTCAGATTGGCATATCTGATTTAAAAGTGTACCAAGTAAATCGTCCTCATCTTCAGATAACTGATTATTTGTGTTAGTATTTAAAGATGCTATTTCATTTTCCTGAAAAAAAGTAATATTAATTTCGATATTATATGTAGAAAAGGGAAGTTCATACATTATGATTGTTTATTTTTGAATAAAGTGCTTTCAAGTGACAAACTGCAATTGATCTTAATGGTCCGAATTCCGGAGTCAGCAGCAGTCGTCTTAGTCGTGGATCAAGGTATATAGCTGCAGCTACTGTTGGATTTCGCATAAGTTTTTCCTTCCTGTTATTTAAAGATCTGAGCAAAAGTTTTGACATGTCTGATTCACATGATTCTTTTTTCACAACCAGGATCATTTCCAATTACATTTTAATAAAATCTCCAAACAATAGGTTTTTTTCCTGCAATTTCTCCGTAGTTTTTCGAACTATCTCAAAGCTTTTTAGGAACTCGTCTATGAAATTCCAATCAATAGTGGTACCTTCCATATGCTCCTCAACAAATGCCCTTAAGTTCTTCAACCTTTTCAATAAATCATACGAGTATGACCACCGTGTTGGACAATCAGCCAAAGGAGGTAGTAAATTTAGTGAAGTCAACATTCTATTAATTGCTGGTGTGCGAAGTTTTTTGACTATATTTCTGCAGTCTGCGAAACAGCTTTTAATTCTTTCATTTTTAAAAAGATCACTAACGCTTAATTGTATAGTATGAGCGGCACGCCTTAATACTACAATTGAGCCTATAATGAAATCAATGAAGATTCTTGAATATTTGCGTAATATTAAGAAAATATTTACCAAAGTTTTGGGAAATGAAAGAGTCGAAAGAGTCATCTTCAAATATTGAATCAATGTGTTCAAATAATTCATCTCCACTGATTTCACTTGCTTCCGGCGGACGAACGTCTACTTCCTCCATGGTTTCGTGCTGCAGAAGGGAACCACAAGCTATCATATTGCTTCCGTTATCACTTGTGATACTGTATACTTGATTTATGTCTATATTATATCTGTGAATGTTTATTAAAATAGTTTTCAGAGTTAATTAGTTAATACAAAGGTTAATTAAATAACACAGTGCTACAAAAAAAAAAAAAAAAACAAAATTGAATACACTTTTGAAGCGACCTAGTAGAAACTGTTCATCTGATCGAGTTATCCACGAAACACCCTTGAAAGGATTTGTAACACCCCCAAAATCTGGATTTAAGGCCAAAAAACCGTTTCTAAGTTTCAACCGATTTTTTAATTTACAACAGTTTTGGACAGACGGTTTTACGTCATTTTTTGCCACTAATTGACAATGAATGAACCTCTTTGGGCATGTGTCATCGAGAGGCATTCACTACATAATTATACCAGTTTTTCTATTTTTGGAAAGGACTTAAAGTTTTCAAGATATGCAGCATAATCCAAAATCAAATGTTTTGTTCTAAAGCGCCCTACAGGGGTACCATGTGTAAGAAGGCGGTTCGGTTTGAAAATCACCCAAGTGACATGGAAATCGTATTTTAGGGATCAAAATAAGAAACTTTGCCCAAGGAAGCATACCTCTAAAACCAATTCTGATGTCCCGACTTTGTACTTTTGACTTAGATCTCCAAAACCTGAAAAATCTTAAGTTGACCCATTTAGAGTGCCCCAATCATGTCCAAATGTATGAGCGACCCCGACTGTCTTTGAAGGGCCGACCCACCCATGTCAGTGGTCCCCATAAAAAATTTCAAAAAATCACCGTTTTTGCACATACATACCTTTGCAGACTTTCCAATATAAATGATTTTAAATTACAGGCCGTATGCTTTTCTTTTAAATTTTGCATGGCTAGTGTTTTTATTTGTATTTCACCATTCAATAAATATTGTGCGTTTAAGCATACAATATTACGGTTAAGTCGCTGGGCACTGTCAATATTAAGCGATATCACTTGATTATTTAATTCATTTTTTAAAAAGTTTATTTTACTGAAAAATTTTTGCAATACTATTTCTCCAATGTTATTTCTGCTAATTTTTGTAAAGTTTAATTGTTTGAATATAGGATCAAATAGTCTTTCGAAACTATTTGTATTAAAAAAAGTTAATGGTACACCACATTCAGTTACGAAACCCGCGCACGTATCGCGAACATCATTTTCACTCAACTCTAGGGAAATTTTAATTTTTTTATTTGAAGGGCTTTCGGCGTCCTTCTCTAAAATACGCTTCTGCTCTTCTTGCTGCAGGATCAGCTGTAGAGTATTCTTGTGCTTCCTATTTAAATGGCTTTTAAAGTTTCCTAAATGGTCTCTGACCATTCGCATGTTGCAAAACTTGCATACCAGTGACCCGTCCACTGGCTGGAAGCAAGTTCTAATAATTTGTCCTTCCCTTTTTCTGCCCATATTATTTTGTATTGTAATTTTTTCGTTGAGATTTTATTTTTGTTAAGCAAATCAAAAAATTTTTTGATAATAATTTTTGATTATTAACAAAACGATATATTTTTAAATAATTTTTTTTGATAATTATTGAAACTTTTTATTTTTCGTTTTTTGATAAGCATTTTTTACAACAATTATTTCAACGAAAGCAAAAAATTTTTTTGTTTATTGTTAAAAATAACGTTATTATGCATGTCTGTTAGATACACATGTTAGATTTCACGAACGCTTTCATGATTCTTTTGATTTTTGCCATGCTTTGACGGCAGAGAACAAGTTGTAATACCCTTTGTACTAATATAACTGATCGCAAATATATGTTCGTATTTGTTCTTTGCTACAAATTTTTGAGTATTTTATATCATGCCTTTTAACCCTTTTATACGGAGCTTTATTCGGAAAGGGAAATAGCCTGAAAACAGTATAAAATAAAAACAAGTAAGGAAAGGGCCGTCTTCGGCTGTGCCGAAGGCTTTATACCTTTCATGAACACGCATAACTTTTTTAAGTGTCCGATGTTTACTTACAATTGGTACAAACTCTTTATAACTGTTAATTTAAAGATACATAGCCCAAACTGCATTTATCGAAACAATCGATTGTATGGGAGCTATATGTTATGTTGGACCGATCTGGCTGATTTTCCCTACACACATCACATAATATATAATAAGTACCAAACCTGCGAAATTTTACGTTCCTGGCTTTTTAGTTGCAAGAGTTATAGACCAAAACGTATTTATCGAATCTATCGATTATATGGGAGCTACATATATCGAGCAATGATTGCGATTGTATCGCAAGCGCCAAGTTATCGAAATTTTTTTTTCATCGCAAATAGCTTGTGAATACCTGTTACAACTACTCATAAACTTATAGAGGTCTACTATTTATGTACCGTTCCTAAGAAAAAGTAAAAAAAAATAACTTTATTCTTTGCTTGGTTTACACTTTTGCGTGACCACAATTTTATCGTTAGCTAGAGTATGAGCACAGTGTATAATATAATTGTGGGATGTTTTCGGTAGTTTACCGTGATTTTCCTCTTTTTTTGTTACGATTGCCTGATAGCGAAAGATCTCAATATGGCCCTAGTGGAAAAATATGGACCAACATCTTAACTTTGCACTAAAAAAAGAAGACATCAAATCAATATGATTTTTCATACACATGTATTTAAACAACTTGATTTCATGGTGTTATTGGTTCTGGATATAAAGATCAAGATGTACTTGATGTATACTTGTTAATAAAGTTAAACTAACATTTTAACTTCCCGGACATACTATGATGCCTGTTGATTCAGTTCATAGTACTATAGAGTCCTTTATTTAAAGGAGATCAGTTTGGTCGCCTTCAGAGTGGGAACCGTTAATACGGAATTCGCTAACGAATCCGAGTAATTACGTGTCCAAATGCATTGAATTTTCTGAGTTTCGAGATTGGAAATCTTTCGCCGAGTTGTGTCTACCTTTGAAGGTTTAAATAAAATTCTCTACATTAGGTCTGTTCAGTTTGACAAAGCAAGCCCGTATATCAAACTTTATTATGGATATTCGAAAAATAGTCAAACAAAACTATAAGCACTTTTTAACAAAAAGCAGAGGTACCAAATAAGCAAATTTACCACGGAAAATTGCCGATCTCTGAAGCTAAACATAGGGACTTACAGAACCTCTGTATGAAAGGTATTATTCCGATGCAGTTTCAGAGGGAGTATAAAGAGATGAGCTGTTGCAGAAAGGTTAAGGACACATTGGCATAGACAGACAATGAAGATAAATATGATTTGGGTTAACAAGCACTGGCTGTTACTTATGTTATGATTATTATAATCCTATATATTTTTCACCGTGGCGGCCACCGTGGTCCGGGTTCGAGCCCTGGTACAGGTTACATCAAAAAGTGGTTTGAAAAAGTTTTTTCAAAACGGGGTCGACCCTCGGCAGTGGTTTGGCAAACTCTCCGAGTGTATTTCTGCCATGAAAGGCTTCTCAGCAAAAAATCATCTGCTTTGTAGATGCCGTTTGGAGTCGGAAAAAACCCGTAGGTCCCGCCAATTTGTAGGAAAAATTTCAAAGCGGCACACCACAAATTGGAAGAGAAGCTCGGCGCAAAAATCTCCTAGGAGGTTGATGATATAACTGTTGTTTTCTATTTAATCATAGAAACTATTGGTCAATCACGGTATGTATCCATTTTTAAACAACTCATTGTCAGAGAAACGCTGGTGAACTTTTGATGAAAATCCCTTTGATTACTTCTATACTAGTAAAAACAGCTACTAAAGCTAACTTAAGCTTTTTAGACCGACCGAGAATTTTGTTTCGACTTTATTATGACCAGAAAATCAGGCTTTTGATATTGCATTATCTGGCTGGGATTCGAACGCAGGAGTTTTGGCATGTAAATCTTGCAGTATCACACCTATGAAATACCAGCGTTCTATTTACGTAACTTTACCATAGAAAATATCTATGTAACACAGCATATACAAAAACTATCTTAAGGGCCAAAACTTTTTTTATTTTCTCTCAGCAAGACTGCAAAAGTATCGCAAGCGCCACAATACCCTTCAAAACTAGGAAATTCAGGAAAAAATGCATGCCTTATTTAGAGTAGCAAAAAAATAAACTGATGTCTATCAAAATTTTAGCCATACATTCAAAAGTTTAAGGAATAACCAGAAAAAAGCTTCTCCTGTTAAATTTGCTTTTTGGCGCTTGCGATAAAATCGAAAGTACGGCTCGATATGTTATGTGTACGAAACATGCAAAATTTTACGTTCCTAGGTTTTTAATTCCAAGAGTTGTAGGACAATGAAATAGAGGAAGATAATCACGCGCCATGCCTCATATCCATCAGTGCTCGCCACCAATAAATACATATAAGGTATCACAGATCTCCCACACCTCCCGTTCTCTAAATGACAAATTATTAAAAAACCTTTTGAGCAAGACGGTCGCCTAGGCCTCACCCAAAGTGTGGATTTTCACAGCGAAAATGAGGAAGGCAATCACGCGCAATGCCTCAGAGCCAGGCGCGTAGCCAAAAAAAATGTCGGGGGGATTTTGGTCAAAGTGTCAGTAAATAAGAATTAGCTGTAAATAAACACATATTTATATTTTTACATATTACATACATATTTATACGTTTATTTATTTGAAATTTTTCTCTTTCTACACGGCTAAAAATTTGAGCCTAAATTTTAAACCATTCATTGGTTTACACAATTTTTAAAACTTTTTTGAAATAAAATCCAAACCTTTCAATCACCTTCACAAATTCTCAATTTTTTGCCGTTTAGATTTAAAACTTAACTGGGATAAAGAAAAATACAACAAAAGTCGTATACGCAGCGAATATGTGTACTTTTCTGATAAATTCATGAGTGCGCCATAGCTCAGTAGGTAGAGCATTGCGCACTGATTTGGGGCACGTCGGTTCGAGTCCAAACATTTTTTAAAAAAATAAAAAATTTGTCACATTTTCGGTTTAAAATTTAAATAGTTTTTATTACTCTTACTTTTTAGTAAAATTCTACATATTTTTCGCGTATGCAGTTTTGTAGCTCGTTCAATTGAAGTGAACAAAGATACCAATCTTAAGTTGCTAGAAGAATTGTTACATTTTTGGAAATTTTTTTTCTAGCCCCTCAAGAGAATATTGTTCAATATAAAAATATTACGCTTATAAATTTGTATGGAAGATAATGCACTTGGTCGGGTAGAAAAAATTTGCCAAAAATCGAGTAACTCTTATAGCGGCTTAAGATTGGTATCTTTGTTTGCATGCTCGAAAAAATCTTTTCTTGAATTTTCATGAATTTTCCACAAAGTTCGTAACTTTGAATTGCAGGATTTTTATTGTGTTTTTACTCATACTTTCATACAAAAATATTGACATCAGTCAAAGGAAGTTAACACTGGAGTGCACGCGCGGCCTACTATAGTAGACCATTGGTATATTTTTGTTGATAACTTAACAATTCTGTATGTTAGAGCGGAGTAGTTCCAGGAAAGCCCTATGCATTAAATTTGTCGTCAAGTCACTACCGTGAGAGCTTTCTGCTCGTACACATATTTCTGAAGATTAGCGAAAAAGTCTCGGGACTACCATAGCAGCAAGAAATCAATCATCAAAAAAGTGGTGCAAAACGTGCAACAAATGGATTTGTCCTAATCAACCGGCTGTGATGTGTAATAAATGTCACAAAAATAGGTTTTTGATAAACTTTAATAATGTAATACCTAGGACAGACATATGGTACATAGAATAGTATAATACGGAAACCATGTGTGTGTCGCCAGTTTTCCTAATTTAGTTCGAAAGCATATGGAGTTCCGTACCATGAAAGCAGGCCAGAAACCATTGAAATTGAGTGGAGTTGCTAATTGTACTACGTTGCAGTGCAATGAACACAGCCAATTTTTCTGTCACAATCAGGTGTTTTGTGTCATTTTGACAAAAAATATTAATTAAAAAAATCAGAAAATTTATATGAGAAATGGAAAAAAAAATCAAAAAAGTACGTTGGAAGCGACGCAAATAAAAAAAATAATTGCAGTGTGGGCTCAATTTAGCCATGAGCTGCGTGGAGCACATAAAAATTGCCATAAATGTATATGCAAAGATGTACACGCAGGTGGCAAAGGAGCACGCAGTTTCGAGTTTTCATTGAGTTCATTTTTCTTTTATTTTTTTATTTTGAACTTTGTTTTTTTATTTCGTTTAATCAGCTGATAAGTGCCAACGTCATAGAAAACCAAATGTGTGTCACTATGCTATTACATGGTTTCCAGAGCTTTCATTGTAGTACACATTGTGGTACAGAAACCATATGTCTGTTTTAGGTATAAGAAAAAAATTTGAATCATTGGTCTCAAAAGTACAAGTTTTGGTATTTTTGCTATTATAGAACAAAATTGGCTTTAATTTTAAAATGTTGTTTTCTATGGATAAATTAAAGCTTAAATTATTCTGTTAAATAAATATAAATACGCTTTCAATCATTAGTTTCAGTAATATGTAATGAAAAAAATTTTAATTGCTATTTTAAAATGGTCTACCATAGTAGGCCACGCGTGCGTTAGTGTAAAAAAAAAGGCGCGTGTACTCTAGTGTTAATCTCACTGGAAATTCCAAACAACACTTTGAACGCAGACATACTGGTCTAGGTGTACCTTTAGGCGTGTACAAAACAATATTTATTTTTCTTGTTTGTTTTGACATTTTGTTTAGGATTTCTTCAGGAGCTAATTTAAAAGTAGAATTTATGTTAAGTAGAGCCAGCCTCTCCTGCCCTATTGTACTTCTTAGATAAGTTTTTAACCTTCGAAGGGAAGAGAAAGACCATTCGCTAGGAGCAACATAAACTGAAAGCGTTGCAGCAATTTTTGTATATCGATGTACCATAGACTTTTATGTGAATGTACGGTTTTGTACATATACATGTATATAAATAAGTTAAACACTCACAAAATTTTAATTCCGTTAATATTGTTTATTTATTGATTAATTTAAACTTAATTTTATCAATTTATTTTATTCTTGTTTGGTTTTCTGTTTAACACATATTTAATTTTCAACAATGTATGTGATCACATCCGGATAGTTCAAGAGCGAGATCTTAATTGACTAGCACTAATTTTTAATATACGCATGAAGCGTGAGTTAAACTTTTTAAGTAACATAAATGAGTATCTTAACGGTAAAAGGTGGGGAGATTATATCAACAACTATAAAACTAAGAAAAGTAGAAAGAGAGATTAACAGCTATATTTTAAGCACTGAAATGAGTAATATTCAGCAATACAAATAAGAGTGTATGTTTGTGAATACATTACTATCGTTATATGTATGTATATATGTAACTTAAATAGTATGTATGTAAATATGTATGTATGAAATGGGTGGAGTGGGTACATTTATGTAACTATAGGGAAAAAAGACACGGAACAATTATTTAATGCATCAATGAACGTGCTTGGTCGCTCCTCCTTTGGGATTGGAAAATATTTTTCTTTTTCAGGGCTTTAGGCTGTTCAAAAGAAATCCAAAAACTCTATATAAAATGACACTTATGAAACGCTTAAGAAAAATTTCACGTGTCAGAATCTCTTCTACTTTTCTAATTTGTGGAAAAATTTAACAAAAAAGCGACCTGCCCAACTCTGACTTTGGCAAGAAATAAATAGTTGTCGCTTTATTTCTTGAAGAAAAACTTAAGTTTCGGAAAAATAAAAACAAAAAATATAATGAAATAACATTGAAATTCATATAAAAAGCGGCAAATTGCAATTATTCAACATGCAGAACGGAATGTCAAAATTTCTTGGCTATTCATGACAATTTCATGGTCAGGAAATAAATGAAAATATTTCTTGAGCATTTTCTTTCAACAGCATACCGGGCTTTTACTTTAAAACTTTTTCAATCCTTTTTTGCCAAATTAGCGTCAATTTTTATTATCACCTGCCAAGTATAAGTACAATCTAATTGTTACTTTCTCTGATAATTCAATACGACTGCGTTGTGTACTGCTTGTTGTACTCTTTGGTAATTTTTTTTAACTTCTTGGTCATTTTTTTGGTTAAGCTTATGGCAACCGTGACTACAATAACGAGAGACACTAATTTTTACGATTTTTGCCCGCGGTTAATTTGAATTTTAACACAGTTGAGTTCGAATCACTCTTGCTATTGTTAGCATGCTATGTAGTTGAGATGCTAAGTTGATCTTGTGCAGAGCAAGTCTGATAGTTTTGCGCGAATTGCTTAAAGCTCCAAATGAGTGAACCGTTGCAGAAATTTAGTTGTGACCTCTCAGACTTGCTCTGATAATTTCTTAACAGGGGTTTTAAAAATGAATAGTGTAATTATTATAGTACAGACGTATATTTTTTATAATTTTCGGAAATTTCGGGGGGGGAGGGGCGGGTATGAACCCTCGAAACCTCCCCCCCCCCCCCAAAGTGCTCGCCACCAATTAATACACACAGGGTGTCACAGGTCTCCCGCATCTCCCGTTCTCTAAAGAACAAAACATTTTTAGCATTTGCGCAACACGGTCGTCAAAACCTGAGCCAAATGAACAAATACAATTTGAGAAAAACCAAATGAGCCAAATAATAAAATAAAATATTAAAAATAAATTTTAAAAAACTACTCGCCCTCTCTAAAGCTTAGATAGAGATAAATACTTTTTGGTCATAGAATTTTCTTTTTGGATCCATCCTTTTGCTTTCTCTGAATGTCGTCAAGAGATCCAGCGTGACAGTTTCAAACTAAAAGTCCTTCTTTTGAATCCATCCACCTGGCTGCCAACATACAACTGGTGTTAACTTAAAATTTAGCTGAACTTTCTTGATTTTGCATATGTATTTCAAGGGCAGGATATGGAAGTACCTCCAATAATTTTCTAGATGTGAAAAGTCGCTATTCGCTAGTCGCTATTCGCCTCTTGTTTTTGACACAACTCAATTCCCCCTTTTATCGGTTTCATTGGCAGATATTGACTCATACTGCATTCATCGATAGATTTTAAGTCATTCACTTCGATCAGCTGGGATGGTATGCTTTACCCTACTAGACATGTACCAGTTAAATGGTAAGTCAGAGAACCTCTTGGCCTGACTTGCGTTTGTGTTGTTATACCTAGTTTTTACTTATTTTTTTTTTCTCAATTAGTTTCTGAAGAGCAGTGTTACAAATCTAACCACGTGTTTGATGTCCATGTGCACACGTACATCGGTCAGTTTAAAAAAACGCAATTTTTGTGTCTCTGCACTTTACACTACTATTTTTAGATAAAAAAAATATCAAAAAAAAAAAACGTATTTCTCAAATTTGTGTTTGTTTTTTTGTTTATTCAGAATGGTGTTTTGTTTCTCAATCTGACTCCTTTCATACAAAAGCATGGGTCCCCCGTTAGAATTTTTAGTAAACAAAATAAAAAAAATCAAGAAAAAAGTAAATATGCAACATTTAATAACAGCTTTCGAATTATTGGGTTTCTTTCTTTTGTTTTGATTTGTTATAGTTGTCAAAAACTAGTTAGTGCGAATTTGGCGTTGCAAAGAAAGGTTGTCCCCACAATTTGCATTGAGTGTCACTTTTTTATAAATCAAGTAATATCACCACTTTTCAATTTGCATTTAAATAAAGTAAATAACGTAAGGATAGTACAAACTTTAATTATTACAAAAGTGAGAAAGCGAAAAAAAAAATCTATTAAAAAGTGTGCATTTGCGTAGTTTTTGTGAACACCATGGTAAGGGCGCGTTAAAATTTCATGAGCGTCACGCAAATTTTTTTTAAAAGTAAACATATCAAATGTAAAAAATTTAAGTTGACAATCATTTTTTTATAATTTGTGAGTTTGGAAAAAAATTGCCTACGGAAAAGACCAAAATAGGCAAACATTTCATGAGCATCACTTTTTATACACATAGCTTCATAGCTTAAAATGCTTAATTTTGATTTTATTTTTTAATTTTCAAGAGTAAAACAACAAAATTAACGGCGGCTGAAAGAGCACGGAAATATCGAGAGAAAATAAAGCTCGATAAAGCGCGTATGTGTATAAGTTTGATCAAGAATTACTTAATTTTTTCCATTTTTGTTAAAGACATCAAATAATATGTATGTACATTAAGTCGCCTCACGCTCCATACAAATAAAAATGGACACCCTGTTTCCATCGGAATTATAAACTTCAATGTATTCTAAGACCTTGGTCAAAATATTTCGAAAAAATATTAAGATTTACCGGAGCTAAACCGCCTTAAAAAAACGAAAAAATATCGTTTTTTATGTATAAAAGGAGTATGCAAAAATATTTTTTAATAAAAAGCACCTGAGATGTTGAATTAGCTGGAGTACAAAAGATAAGCATAAAAATGTTTGAAAATTTTATCAACGCAATCCAAATATTGAGATGTATGATGCAGGTTTTGGTCATATTTCGAGGGATAGGTTTGTGGAAAACTTTATTAACTCAGCCAATTATTGACTGATTTGGACGATTAGGATATCATTTGAAAGGAATTTTAACCCTTTTTGGTCCAATTTTAAACATTGCGACTATTAGCATACAGGTATACAATAATAGTATTAATAAAATTTTTAAACTTTTTTATGCTTACCTTTTGCACTCTATCATCTCAGACGCTTTTTATTAAAAAATATTTTTTCATACTCCTTTGATACATAAAAAACGATATTTTCAGCGTTTTTTTAACGCGGTTTAGCTCCGGTAAATCTTAATATTTTTTCGAAATATTTTGGAGGAGTCCTTAGAAAAGAGTGAATTTGGAAATTCCGGTGGAAACAGTGCAACTTTTTTTGCCGAGGCACCTTAATGTACATGTTTAGTTTTGTATTAAATTTTTTGTTTTTTGAAGAATTTTTGTTATCTTTTATTTACTTTTTGTAAAAAATACATTTTTTTCGCTAAACTTTAAATTTGGCATTTTTTTTTTGTTTACGTGCAACAAAATCTCTTGATCGTCACAAAATATCTTGAGCGTCAAACTTAGCTTTTTTTCCTTAAAACGCTTATAATTGCAGTTTTTTTAAATACATTGTTACAAGCCTATTACTTTGCAGGTAACCCCTTAGTTCAAGTCTTTTTTTGCCAACAATTCAAATATTTTCATAAAAAATATATAATAAATATTTTCATATAAAAGGTGATTTTTGCAAAATTCAATCTTGAAAAACAAAAGAACATCGTAGAAAACTTGAATTTCAAATATTTTTGCATTTTCAGCGATTTTTTATAAATATTTGGTGTGTGACGCTCAAGATAGAAATCACAGAAAATCTAAAAAAAAAAATATTTATTTTTTTTGAGAGCCTAAAGGTACCACAGGATTCCTCATTAATTTCTACATAGGTAAAAAGTTCAATAATAATATTTAAATTAGTTCTTAATTCCATAACTTTAAATTGTTGTTTTACCTTTGTTTGTTGAAAGATTATTTATAATTGTTTTAGCAGTTGGAAATTCGCAAGGTTTTTGCATACCGGGTACACATTTTGAAAGTCAATATCGATCTTAATATTATTTTAATAGATGGTGCAGAATCTATGCATAAATGGGCACAACTTATGAACAATAAGTGTTTATAGTCAAATATTATGCACAATGTTCACATATTATGATCAATTGTGTTTGATTTTCAAATAATTAAGCTATAAATAATGTTCACAAACTGTGCACATTTTTTTTGTATAACTTATGCACAATAGATTGTGCCGAATTCATGATTATTGGGCTAAATTAATGCGCAAAGTTGCATAGGGTAAAACCGGGATAGATGCCCCAACGGGATAGATGCCCCATATTCAAAAAATCTAACTTCCCGAGCTCGTGACTAACAATTAATTTAATAATTAGCAGCCGCAGCCACAGCGCATTTTAGTTATCTAAGGGCTTCGAGCAATGAACACGCGTTTTGTTAGTATAAAACATTTTGTTTGCGACGAAATTGAAATACCCGTAAAAGTTTTAAAGGTAAGTATTGTGCTTTGTATAACTTTATAACTAGTAATAAATTCCATTATATTTTTTAGTACCTTAATAAACTGATTCATTGAGACTGCATCTAACTAAAAATAGATGTTTTTTTGTTTATAATTTATTCAAAAAATTCGTAGGCATCTATCCCTATCAAAAAGGATAGTTGCCCTGATTTTTCGAGGGATAGATGCCCTTAGGGGCAAAGGAGTAAGTATATATTTTTTACATACTTTTGGAGTCTGATATATGTTTTATGTACTACTTTATGGACTTTTAACAGTTTTCAGCAAAATTATGCCGCGAAAGTACAAAAGGAAGGGACTACAGAAAGCCTGCAGGCCGCGTTCGACGAAATGAACAAAAATACGATGGGGATAAACGAATTATCCTAAAAATATGGGATTCCATCGAGGACATTAATTCGACGATATGCTGCTAAAAAAACAAAAAAGGGATATAATAAACGTTTATCTAACTATTGGCTGCCTCTAGTTTCCTATAGATTTACTAAGTAGCTTTTATTTTAATGTAAGATTGTATGTAAAATGTATTTTTATAAAAATATAATTTTTATTTTTTTCTAAATAAACACGTACCTATAAAATTGAATTTAATACACATATATAAAAATGCATGCCAATTCTTGAAAGCAAACGCTTCAATTTAATAAGGTAGGTATGGCCATTGATGTACCTAATACTAGATTTAGGTATCTTCTAATGATAGTAATTAAAAGATTAAAAACCCAACATGTTTAATTTATTATGGTTTTGAGTAGGGGTAGAACTACATACGTTGCGTTCGATTTGTGTTTTTCGCTTACATGCCATAAAGGGCATCTATCCTTCGCAATATTTTCATGGTGGGGCAACTATCCCTAAGGTAGGCATCTATCCCTCAAAAAGAAGGTTTCAGGAAAAACTAATTTCTGGAAAAACCGTGTACGTTAGGTAAACCAAAATTTAAATAATTAAAGTTAAGATATTGAACTAGCTATATTAAAAAAAATTATTCAAATAAAACTAATATTTTCAAATTTAGGCAGCTTTTCCAAAAAGTGGGGCATCTATCTATGTACCTAAACATTTTATACCTAGTTGTGAACAGCTTGTGCATAAATAATGCACAACAGTTTTCTCCGTGCAGATCCTAAGAAAAGTAAAAACTCCATATAAAAACGTTTAAGAAATGTTCTTGTGGTAGTATGCAGTTCTCAACAAACGTAATCGAAACTACTAATATTCGCCCCTATTACGGTTGTCAATATTTTTAAGTTTTGACTTGATGTTGACGAATTGGTATCGCCATTGTCAATTTCGATAACTATTGACAGCTGTTGATACTATTTTGGTATTTACGACAACAATAGTGATATTCTATTGACGGGTGTTAACATAAAACTTGTCAACACAGTTTTTGGTGACGACAAGCGCTCAATTAAATATTCTACTGTAAAAATTTGGTAAAATAATTCTGAATTATACCTTTTTACACACTTTATTTGTTTAGTTTTTATTTAATTCAGGAAAATGGAGAGAAAAATTAAAATAACAAACAATAACAAATTTGCGCAGCTTATTTTAGAACTAGAAAAAAATGGTTCAAAGTGTTCTCAAAAGTGGAAGTTGCATGAGTTGCATTGTTTAAAGATCAGTTTTCAAAAACAGAATAAATATTTTTGTTTTATGCAGAAAATACTGAAGTATTTTATATTTTTTAATAAAAACAACCAAAAACGAATTACAAAAAGCTTTAATTTGTTGCCGAAGCTTCCATGTTTTGCAAGTCGTCAGATAAATCAACTTCAAACCCGTCTTGAACATTTTCAGCTTCGGATGATGAATTGAAGCTTGATGACTCTACATTAAAGTCAATACAACGATTATGTAAGGCAGTGTCTTGACCTCCGTAACAATAACCTGGAGGGGGAAATCCGATATTTTGTTTCAGTGAAAAGTTATTAGTGAAAAACCGACCCGGGTCAGATCCCCCATTCGGGGCGTGATCCATGGTATTTATGTGCAGAACACCTTTCCGCATTGGCGGCCTTCGGCCGCGCTTACGCCATTCCAACTCCGGGTGGTTGCCTGAACCGTGGCAACGTACCACGGTACGCACACTTTTTTACTTTTTTGGCTTAGCCTAATGTGCCATTACAACAACCACATGAAAATGGCAGAAAAATTGTGAACTTTAACTGCAAATATCTCGCAAAATTCTTAAAATATCTGATTTCCCTCCAGATTATTGTTACGGAGGTGAAGACGGGTCGCTTGATACCTCTACCTAGATTTTTGGACGTGTATTAACACTTGACGTTCGATGGAAAGTATTACCGAAAGTTTTACCGCGATTTTCGTTGCTTTTTCCGGCTTATAATGTAAAAAACATCTTTAAACAAAAGTTTAAATCTTAAGCAGAATTATATGCGCAACAAATTGTAAATAAACAACTGTCAAAAGTATAAGGATCGTAGTTTTGTTATTAAATTATCGATAACACGTCAACGTCAATACATTGATGAAGTAAATACCAGTTTTGCATTGACGCGACGTTGATATTGATACGACTTGATGTTGATATTAATACGACGTGACATTTGATGTTGACAACCGTAATAGGGGCGATTTTTTCGTGAAATTTAAGTGCGGTAACATAGGTTAGGAAAAATAGCTTTACATTGAATATCAACTACTAAAATACGTCCAAAAATATCAGGAGACTTATCAAAGGACGCGTTTGGGCTCGTATAAATAACCCGAAAACGGAAAATAAAAACTTTATTGTGAAGAAAGGCAGCTAAATTGTTCTTGAGCAATTACTTGTGATCTGCCATGAGGCCATGATATAACTTGCTTTAATCTAAATTATGTTTCTATTACTTCCAGGGAACACTTTATATCTGAGCATACTATCATGGCTGTATTTACATCGCAAGGGCAAGTTGGTGGTCCTTGCATTTATATGCCGGCTACTAGGCGGCAGAACCATCAGTGTAGAAAGGAATTTGGCCTTCCTAATGCAATATTCGAAGCTCGCCGATTAGCTACTTCCCACTGTGAGAATCAATTTCGGTACGACCGTTGGAATTGCTCTATTGAGACGAGGGGAAAGAGAAACATATTTAAAAAGCTTTACAAGGAAACAGCATTTGTGCATGCCCTTACAGCCGCAGCTCTGACGCATACAATTGCAAGAGCCTGTGCAGAAGGACGGATGACAAAATGTATATGTGGCCCACGAAAACAAAATCGGATAGGTCAAGATTTTCAATGGGGAGGATGCAACGATAACTTGAAACATGGCAAACGGGTGACAAGAAGTTTTCTCAATCTGCGTGATAGTGATGATGATGAAGTTGCAGAGATCTTGAGACACGATTCAGAGGTAAGGGAATATATCATGGTTTTGTCATGTCACATCAAATTTTTTATGTTATCTAGGTTGGTATAGAGGCAGTATCAATGCTTATGAAAGACAAATGCAAATGCCATGGTGTTTCTGGTTCTTGCTCTATGAAAACATGCTGGAAGAAACTGCCTGAATTCAACGCAACATCAACCCTATTGCGCCAAAAGTACAATGAGGCTATCAGAAAAGCTCCAAACATACGCACCTTTCGAAGAGATGTTCCCAAAAGTCGGTGGAAGAAGCTGAAACAGAGACGCAAAAAGGTAGGTATGTCTACTCCTGGGAATACTTCGTCGGTGAAAATTATAAACCATATTCAAAGCTAACATTTGCCACGAAACATATGTATATACGTTCATGCCGCTTAGTTATTTTATGCAAAATTTCGGTTAAGTGGTTTTACAGCAGATCTAAACATATCGTGTTTTGCACTTTCACCGGCGATGTTTTTACTATGTATCGACACCTAAAATGCAAAATAACGTAATGGACGTGGTCTCAAAAATAATCACTTTCTAATACGTAAGCTGCTCATATTACATCAGATTAGATTTCGTTATGTTAAAAATAAAATATACATTTTGTTTGGTTTAATATTGATAGTTCATTTTAATTTGTAATGGGTCAACTTTAAAAATCGTACGGATTCATAGAAAAAAATTCACTTTTTTAATAGTCACCAAATTTATTTCTGGGAATCTTTTCGTAATTTGAGTTATCACCTACCTACATATGTGGCTGATTCCTTGGAAACTGATATATTTGTGTTCAACGACATTAATGTCAAAAATTTATAACAAATCGACATTTTTTTAAATAAACTGATATGCACTCTTATATCATCGAGTCATATAAATCAAGTGCAATCATTTAATAGCATGGACCACTTTTAAACACACAAAAGAAAAAAAATTTCACAATTTATCGTGTCCCTTTGCTAACGTCATGTACTTTTATTGGCGTTATATGCTATAAATTGTGAACAAATCAAAATTTGCATGAGCAAGTTTTGAAAGAGGATAAAGGCGTAACAACAAGCCACAGTTGTTTTTAAAACAATTTGTTTGAATAGGGTGCTATAGAGAACCAAACTTTGTTCTCTAGTTTTGTAAAAAATCAAAAAATTGTCGTGTGCGAATAATAATTAACATATAATGTTAGTTTTTTTGACATATGTTCAGTCTAATGTCAACATTTGCCTGTGCTAGAGCAGCTCCCAGTCTGAAGACGGGTTGGGAAGATATTACGTTTAATATAGCTGTCACACTATCTCATGTCACAACTTTACCACAGCTTTTGTTCTAAACTGGGTGTAATTTGTCCTTGAAAATTAGAACGCATATAGACCTTGGTGGCATACATGGAGTTTCCAACGGTAGTCCAAAAATATTAAGCCATATTAAAATGAGAATAGATTAAACATGAAATGTCACTACTTTTTTTCTACTGGTTTTGATATAGTAACAAATGATATTTAGTGTTAATACTTGAATAAACAAATTTTGGAGCATATTGTTTACAAATATATATGGCCCAACGTGAAAAAAACACAAAAAATACAACAATATTTGTTTCAATTTCCAGCAAGTACCTACGTATATATGTATGTATGTGTTCTCATAAGGGGTTAATAGCTTAAATATGAAACTGAATAATTTACTTGCGTTCAAAGCAGTTTATGTCATAGTTGTCGCAAAACTATATATTTTCGATATTAAAAATGCGTTTTTCGATATTTCCAAGGAATCAGCCATATAAGGATTTTGTCTAAAAAAATGTTCTTTCTAGAATATGCATGTTTTAAGCAAACTTGTCCACATTCAAAATTCTATAACTTTGGTTGTACTAGTCGTACAATATTTAGTTTATAACTGCGTTTAAGAAATATAAAGTTTTATAAAATCAAACATTTTTAAAAAAGTAAATTTTTTTTAACAATTATTGCAAATATACGTAATATGCGCTGAACTTTTATCTAAAAGATTAATTTTTTTTCCAGGATGAAGACTTTTGTAGTTAAAAAATATTAACTAGTTTCTGATGTGATATGAAAGTATGTACATATGTAATGCATCATATTCCGCCTGGCACAACAATTTTTGACACATTCCTGATATATGCAGGTGTTTCCTAATTTCGTGGAGGCAAATTAGAAAAAAAGTTTGAGCTAAATCAAAATTGTGAAATCCTAAAATATATACGATATGTAAAATAATGACCCAATGGAGGTTTTGAAAAGCAGTTTATTAAATAAGAAAACCGTAAGGATTTTTAAAGCTCGACTGCTCGGTGACGACCCCGAATACTTGATAAAAACTTACTTTTATGTGAAGATTTCCTTTCCGTTAACTTAATTTGTTGCGTATTTTGAATTTTTTTTCTTTCTTTTTTAATCTAAGCTATAGTATGTTAAAATATCTATGACTTTTTAACAGACCCCGGTAACTTTTAAAGCGATTTATCGATTTCAACGAAACTGGATATTAAAAGGAAAAAGGAAAGGACCTTAGTTTGCAATCTTAAATTTTTAGTATTTTAATTTTTAATTTTATTGTTTTCTAACATATAAAACTTGAAAATAAATATAAGTTCAGAACAGGTATTAGCAAAGGACGAATCAAAGCTTCATATCTAGCTAGAGCACGCACGGAACAAAATACGTGTATTGCAGTTTGAAGACGAGATTAAGGCTGAGGTGGATGCTTTGAGGGTCGTATACAGGTATTGCAACTGAGACGTCCACCTGTAGCAGCAAATACTCACCTTCCTTGGTGGTTCTGTTCCGTTCCCGGGGGATATAAATATAAAGGGGCAGCACTATTCGTGGTATTGAAGGGACCAGCAGCAGAAATATTACGTACCTACTATTCCCGATCCCAAAAGAAACAGCTATGATGTATTGATGGCTGTGGAGAAGAGACGTTATGGTAGCAAACATCATCAGGAACTTTCCTCGGACATAGAGAGGTTGGCCCAGCTAGCAAATGCTGGCGCACCAGTAGTGTAAACCGGAAGGGTAAAATCCAAAGTTTTATTATTGGAAAACGTGATATCGACACAACGCTCCAATCTAGCGGGGAAAGTATAATATAATCTGCTATTATAAATCTATCACTTTTATTCATTTCTTACTTCTAAAATACTTAAGCTTAATTTGTTGACAAAGTTTTAAATTTATAAATTTAACATTACTAAATATTGCTTTAGCACGAAACAACAAAAGCAACAAACAAATTAACAGATCGGCAATCTAAAATAAACCTGAATTTCGCTCTAAGGCAAAAACAATGATATTGCTATGCTATTACTATTCTTACTCATTTCATGCGAATATCTTTAGTTTTACTCAACTTAAGCTTTGGTTTCCTCGAAAGCGGTGCCGCTATATAGCGGCCGTTACATAGCGGTAGAGTACGTTGTCAAAAACAATTCAATGTAAAAGTAATTAGGTGTAAAGTTAGAAGACAGCGAAGTTCACCGTAATGTAATATAGCGGCAAGGATGATATATTACGGCCGTCATGACGGTGAAAACTATTTCTTCACCGTTTTTCTCACCGCTGTTGTCATAGCGGTGTGAATTCTGTAAAATGCTTCAAAATTTTTCTCCAAATGCAATAATTGAAACATGTCAATTTTTTCAAAATAAATATTAACGTATTTTGAATTCAAAAAAGAAAACAAAAAAAATTTAAACAAAGCAAATAAAATTAAAAAATTAAGGAACGGTGATCATGTAAGTTTACAGAAAAGCGGTGCCACTCATGACGGCAAGCATTGCGACCGTTATATAGCGACCGCTACATACCGGCACCACTTTTCGAGGAAACCACGGCTTTACCGGCTTCGATATTTTTTTGAGAAAATAAGAGCATACAAATTGGACGAACCTTTTATATGAATGAGAATACGTGTTAAAGTATTCCGATACTCAACTGTTTTTTTACAGGATATTCGAATGATGCAGTGATATAACGCCCAAGGAAATAACGCCATTGGGCCCATGGCTCTTATTTCTTTTTTAAAAGAGAAATAACGCCCATAGGATTTTACGCGAGCAACACGAACTGTTGATTAGCATTTTAGTACACCCTTCTGCGTTGGCGGCCTTCGGCCGCGCTTATTATAAATAACCCTGGGCTACGCCATGCCAACTCCGGGTGGTTGCCCTGAACGGTGGCAACATGCATTTAAAATTTAATGAAATAAAGAAAACGATATACTTAATTCTTGAATCAGCTTGTTTCGTTTTTAATGTCCGTGGGCTTTATTTCTCTTCGAAAAAGGAAATAGCACCCATCAGCAAAAGGTGATAACACCTTTTTTAAAAAGGAAATAAAGCCCATGGGCATTTTTTCTGTTTTGAGTGGGAAATAACGCCCATCAACTACGCTTGATCAACTATAACAGCCGATTTTTTTCTTAATGATTATCATCTTCAACTAAACGGCTACCGTACTGCTTGGTTTTAAAAAAATAGAGCTAAGCTAGCGCTATCTAGAAGCGTTCAAAGTAAAGAACCTCTAATTTTGAGTTGTGACCCTTTTGTATTTAGGGTGCGATATGTAAATGCTACTACAAGCAATGAAACAGTGAAGTTAGTTTGACAATTTAATGAATACAACTACTATTCGAATAGTAATATTTTAATAATACTATTGGAATAAAAACTATTAGAATTTTTATTAGTTTATTCGAATAGTATTTACAGAAGAATTACATATACATACTTACTTACTTCGAAGTCGAAGTACAGTATGTTTGGTGTTACTTTCAGGGCTGCACGAAAAATTTCGTTTTGTTAATTATCAAAAAAAAAAATTTGCGATGAATATCAAATCGAAAACTAACAACAAAAAAATGTTTTCGTTGATTATCAATTTAAAAAATAACAAAATACATTTTTTTCGTTAACGTTTATTCAATTTGCAAATGAGGCTGGGTCGGAAATCCACCTTATTTGAATTTATTTATCAAGTACAAGAACTAATTAATAAATCAATGTTATTACGATGTATTTTAATAATTTCTAGCTGTGCACAAATCGGTTCAAATACCGTTTGAAAACTTTTAGAATTAAAAAATGTTAGTGGCACACCACATTCCGTCACGAAACCGGTACATACAACGACAACATCACCTTTGCTCATGTTTAGATACACTTTTCTTTTTTTCCATCACCTCTTCGGCTTCTGGTGGATCTGTTCTGAGAGCGCAAGAAATTGGTTTTTTTTTGCTTTAGCAACAAATGGCTTTTTTAGTTTCCTATAAATTACAATATATACACTTATCATTGATAAAGCACGACAGCACTGATTTCCCCTCTCTTAACCAATATCTATTATTTTGAAATATGAAAACGAAATTTATTTTGATAATTATTTTTTGATTTTCAACGCAACGATATATTTTTTTGTTGCGCTTTTAACGATAATACTATTAATAAACAAAACGAAATCAAAAGTTTTTTTCTTTTATTAATAAATTTACCGTTAATTTTCAGGCCTGGTTACTTTAAAAAAATATATGATGATATATAAAAAAGATTAAAAAGAAATTAAATACAACCAAAACTTTTTATTACTTTTGATTTTATAAATTTTTTTTAATTGTTTTGATTTTTTTCCAATGCTTATCATTTTGTTTAGGTTTAATGTTTGAAAGACGAATAGAATTTTTATTCAGAACATTTTATTATAGATGCAAACAAGGTTTACTATGATCTAAGAATACAAATATAACTAAGCTTTCTTTTGAAAGTACATATATAAATGCATTTTACTCCATGACTTGATAACTCAATTCTAGCGGATATTTAACAGGTCTGATCTGTGGCAATAATTGAAAACTAACAAAGTAATTTCTTACAATTTTTCAGTAGAGCGCTACGAAAGTTTAAATTGTTGTGTATAGAATTTAGATATAGTTTTTCACCCTAAACCCACAAATTTTGAAATTTCGACGTTACTATAATTGCTAATACGGAGAAGACAATGGTGATACTGTATCGTTTTTTGACCAAACTTGAGTTTGCGTTTTTTTGCTTATTGTCACAGATGTAACGTTTGGATTCAAAGGTTTTGTAAACGATTTTAGCATTTACTTCTGTAACCTTTAAGAAAATTAATTTCGCGTTTTATTTACTTATACGGAATATATAAAATTCAAGATATTAAGAGGAAAGAACCAATATCCGAATTAAATGTTAAAGGTCTGGATATATGTAACTACTGTATTGAAATATTGGATTTTTTTTAATGAAATATAATCGATGGATACAAGTAGTGGGGTTTAAGTTTTTTTTCTATTTATAACTATTGGAGCCATGGTCGCTGGCGTTATTTTGCATTTTGGACTACGACATACAAACATATACATATTTTATTATACGGAAATGTTCTGCAAAACGTTTTCGGTTGATACTTTCAGATTTACTGTTATCCTTTCTCATGTTCTGTAAATCGTTCCGTTTTTTCCTATGCCGGGTTTTGAATGTGTTCCTTAAATTATACTCGTTTTTAATTGCCTTTTGAATAGCGGCAACTAAAAATTTATACAAATGTATGGAAAGAAATTTCTAAATCAAACGGTTCTGGATTAAAATGAGTAGTAATATAAACAACCACAATTAAGACTACAATATAGTGTATAAGAAATAAAATACAACAAAGGAAAATTAGATGCAACGTTGTTTTCAAAGATACAAGCTATTCGTGTCGACTATGAACGGATTATTTTCTCATCACTCTTTCTCAAGACGAGTCGTTCACATAGACTTTACACTGAAAGCCAATAATTTAAAAATTTGTTTAAATATTTGTAATTATGTATATCACCAATCATATAAATTGCGCAATATATTAAGCTATTAGGGGAAGGTAAGACCATGTTTTTATTTTGTATAATATCTTGAAAAAACAAAACGAAGTAAAGAAGGGGGTGTGCCGAAGGCTTTACACCTTTCATGAATACGCATAACTTTTTTGAGTGTCCGATCCTTACTTACAATTGGTGCAAACTCTTAAGAACTGTTTATTTTTGTATGGGAGATATACATAAGTTATGTAGGTCCGATCTGTCTGATTTTCACTACACACATCACATATATAATAAGTACCAAATCTGCATAATTTTACGTTCATAGCTTTTTAACTGCAAAATTTATAGCACAAAACCCATTTATCGCATCTATCCATTATATGGGAGCTATATGTTTTGTTTGTCCGATCTGGCTGATTTTCACTACACACGTCACATATATAATACGTACCAAATTTTACGTTTCTAGAGTGGATACCGTTTACTTACATGTTATTAGCTTTAAATCATAAGCAAACCGGCGTTTTAGTTAATAATATATTTAATGTTTTTCGAATTGAGCTGCATACATATGTACATATGTACTAGGGCTCTTGTTCAGAATCGATTATCTGGCTAATCGACTATTCGAATAGTCGAAAGCAAAATTTTGTTTTGGCTGAAAATCGAATAACAAGTAATCGACTTCATCATACAGGGCAATCGGTTAGCTGTCATTAATCGATTACTGATAGTTTTTTTTAATAAAATTTTTTAGTATTTTTTTTTAGTGTTTTTGTTAGTATTTAAAGGGTGAGAACGATTTGTTATTACCGTTGGAACCTTCGAGGTCTTTTAACCCCCTCTTCGGTCACGAAATAGAAAGTCGGTAATGAGAGGTGAGTTTCTGTGACCAAAAACTGTTGTGTTACACAAATTCCATTGATCGTGAAAAAATAACTAATCAAATATTCGATTCTGTCAAGTATTCGAATGCAAACAGCTAATCGATTATGGACGAATAATCGATTATGGACGAAAAATCGATTAGTCGGAAAGAAACGATTAGTCGATTAGTGGTAATCGATTATTTTGGTAAACGACTTTTGCTAATCGATTAGTCGATTTTCAAGAGCTCTAATATGTACATTAAGGCGCCTCACGCTCCATACAAAAAAAATTGGACACCCTGTTTCCATTGGAATTATAAACTTCAATGTATTCTAAGACCTTGGTCAAAATATTTCGAAAAAATATTAAGAGCTAAACCGCGTTAAAAAAAACGCTAAAAATATCGTTTTTATGTATAAAAGGAGTATGAAAACATATTTTTTAATAAAAAGCACCTGAGATGATGAATTAGCTGGAGTACAAAAGGCAAGCATAAAGAAGTTTGAAAATTTTATCAACGCAATCCAAATATTGAGATGTATGATGCTGTTTTTGGTCATATTTCGAGGGGTAGGTTTGTGGAAAACTTGAATAACCTTTTTGGTCCCATTTTAAACATTGCGAATATTAGCACACAGGTATACAATAATAGTATTGATAAAATTTTTAAACTTTTTTATGCTTACCTTTCGCACTATATCATCTCAGATGCTTTTTATTAAAAAATATTTTTTTATACTCCTTTTATACATAAAAAACGATATTTTTAGCGTTTTTTAACGCGGTTTAGCTCCGGTAAATCTTAATATTTTTTCGAAATATTTTGGGGGAGTCCTTAGAAACGAGTGAATTTTGAAATTCCGGTGGAAACAGTGCAACTTTTTTTGGCGAGGCACCTTAATGTACATACATATATAAAAAGTTAATTTCGTCCCCTCAATATAACAATAGCGTATAATTTTTTTTGGGTTGTGAGAAAATCGAGTTTAAAGTTTTTGTCAAATCAGATGTCTATTAAAACCTCAATATCACGGTAAAGGAAAATTGTTCATAGTGGATTTTTCGATGAATACATTATACCGTTTCTTGCCTTTAAATTTACCAAGTTTTTTTATTCTACGCATCCTTTAAGACCATAGTTATGTTATTCAAAGCGCAAGTCCTCCATATAGGCCATTTTATTTTTTAGGGAATTCGTATGATGTATCTGATACACTATTTTATTTTGTATGGTATACGCTGTTTCATTCAATAATTTTACGGTATTTTTATTAAAATATCAATTTGTAACATTATAAAACAGTAATTAATTCCTGTTGATATTTACCTTACTTTCTTCACTTACATTATATAATGGACGATACTCACTCATATGTTTAAAATCCATATTTTTAATGAACAAACTTTCTCTGCGAAATGAATTTGCAAGCTGAAATTTCAAATGACTACAATATTTCCTTGGCATTCATGTAGTCAAAACAACGTAAAAATCGCATAGACTATTACTCTTGTAAATTTCTGATAAAATTTTCGAATTTGTATTGAAAATAAAACAGCTTATGTGGGGTATAGAAATGGTCGGAATAAAACTATTTCTCAAACAATAGTGTATATCATTATAAGCTATTTTATGAGTTAAAGTTTTGATAAATTGTATTTATTTCTACAGGGTAAAATGGAGTATAATGCGCATACACTATTATTCTTTTAACAACTTTGCAGTGGCAATTTCAAGTAAAATAGCGCATATGAGCTTATACACTTATTGAAGGAAATGTTTGAACAAGAAATTATACACCATTTTTTCCAATGACATTTTGACCCACTTTGTGGAAGTAGAATTTGACGAAATTTTGATCAGACATAGAATCAATGATGGAGATTCTAAACATGCAATAAAAAAATAATGGCGTATGAGTACATACGCTATTGTTATATTGAGGGGGCGATTTGAAAATGTATTTATAATTTTCATAGTTTTCGATTCGCGCCAATGTGCATAAATTAAGTCGTTCAACTGTCGTTAACTTAAATTTGTGATCAGTGATAGTAATGCTGTTGTACAATGGCAGAGTGGTATTAGGCCAGGGAACTATGCGTTGTATCGGTCCGCTCTTGCTGGTTCCGACAAAAGATTAATTCTACCCAAAATGGCGGTGTCGTGTCATAATGTCAGAGGAATTAATGTTTTTGCAAATAGAACTAATGGTGAAATGTTTTAAGAACTAAAGTCATTGACATTAGTTCTCTTTGTAAGAGCGAATTAATGTCAAATCCACTTAATATAAATGCTATACAAAATATATAAAAGCAACGCAACTGCTATTTAAGGTGCAGTTATGTAATGGAATAAGTAGCTTTTATGCTAAATATAAATTTGAAACAATTTTGCTTAAAAAAATGTGGAATATAGAAAAGCAGCGCAGGTGAAAATATGGAATAAAAAATCTTTCACATTGCCGCAAGGACGGAATAAAGAATTCTACCATTAGCCTTGTGTAGTTGTAGATTATGAATTTGGGGATAGTGGGTTTAAAAGTATCAGAGAAACAGATAGGAACTCCTTTCACAATACCGTAAATTTTCAATGCGGTTCTTGGAACAAATTGTTTCAGATTTCTGCTAGCTACACGCTTGTCCATTGCAAAACTGTTTGCAGCATTCGTGTCCTTGAGAAATACTTTGTATATGGTCCTAGCAATAGCTTGAATTTGGACAATGTCTTTCATGCTCAAATCACGCATGTGGCTAAAGAGAAGACATTGAAAATATCTGTTAACAATTTCAAAGGGTTTGAAAATAACATTAAAATTAAAACAAATATTCTGATATTCTTTGAAAACATGGCGTAATTAATAAGGTGACATTTTCCGATCAGCTGATTGCTTCTTCTTCCTTCCCTCCAAATGGCGAAAGTGTAAATTTGTTTTGTTTCATTTACATCTCATATTTGTAGTAGATGAACATATAAGTATATTATTAAGTACTATTTGTAACCAAGTGGCAACGCCACTATCAAACTATTATACATACGGGCATATGTAATGGGAGAATGACAAAGCAAATGAAATAAAGAGTCAATTGATATAGAGACTTCTACAGCGTCAGGTGTGCAAAAAAAAAAAAACCCGCGACTTTCTTTAAATTTCCGTACAAAAGGGCCAGCACAATTTAAACAATGACCGAAAAGGCAGAAATCGCAGCAGCACTCCGCGATCTTGGAGTGGAGTTTCCACCAACGGCAACGGTTCTGCAATTGCGCAATCTCTTAGCAACCACAATAACGGGCCGCGAAAATACCAGCATAGCAGAGGAGACAGCAGGAGATGCAGGCGCCCTGGAATCAACGAGCGTGGCGCAGATGGACGATGCACCACCCGAAAATCGCCAACGTATTCCGATAGCACCGTTAGATGTCGAAAGTCGCGAAACAGCAACGGCAGTAGTGCAAGGGCAGCGCGAAGCGACAGCGACGCCGACCGAGACTACCGTTGAAAACGGTACTACCACCAGCACCACGGATATCGACGATTTAACGGAGGTGCAAGTACAACTGGAAAAGCGACTGAAAATTTTACAGTTGCAAAAAGAAATTGAAAAACTCGAGGCGGAATGAAATTCCCCATATACGATGAACTTCCAGACTCTTCCGCTATACTTAAGCGAAATTACAAAAAATCTTCCGACCTTCAGTGGCGACGGCAACACCAGCAGCATGAGATGGAAGAAATAACGAACGCGTATGGCGGTAATGACGAAGCCAAACTCATAGTCGCTCGACGACTATTAATAGGTAGTGCCCAGACAGTAGTGCGCCTGAACAACACGTATACCTGGGTCGAGCTAAAGGCAAAACTGATAGAGGAATTTAGAAAACCGCTAAGCGTAAAAGACGCGTTTCGGCAACTTGAAACGAGAACATGGGACAAGAAGGAGACGCTGGGACACTATGTCCTCTCTATGCAGGAACTCGCACAATCTGCTCCTATCGCAGAACACGAATAAGCGAACGGTGGCAACAAACAGTGCAGAGGTAAGGTGCTTCAATTGTTCACGGTATGGCCACTATTCTAAGGACTGTAAGGAGAGAAGACGAGAAATAGGATCATGCTTTAGGTGCGGTGAGAAGGATCATTTATATAAAGACTGTCCAAGTAAAGTTGTTGCAGCAATGGAAGAGGAAGCCGGCTATAACTAAGTGAAATCAAGGGAAATGGTAAGTGTTGCTTTCAGTCCAAACTGTGATCGTCCTTATTTTCTTCATTTCCTTTCTTTGCTCGATATTGGTAGCCCATGTAGCTTCAATAGGCAATCGTCCGTGCCAGCCATATCAAAGTTCGACCAAACCATACGCCTCTTTAAGGGCGTAGGAAAAAACAAACTGAAGCCGCGCGGAATCATAGCTGTATTAATAAAATTCAGAAATATGGAAAAGGTACTCAACATATTTGTATTAGAGGACAGAGATTTGCCATTTTCATTACTGTTAGGAAGAGACTTTCTCGACCTTTTTAATATTAACTTATTTTTCAAAAGTGAATTAATTACAAATAAAATTAAACCCAAAGCGGATGTGGAGTTGTTGTGCACTTCGGGCACATCATAGAAGATTTACTTAAGCAAAAGATTATTGCACATAGTGAATCTCCGTTCGCATCACCGATTGTACTGACGAAGAAAAAGTCAGGCGAAACGAGAATGTGTATTGATTATAGGAACTTAAATAAATCAATCGTCAGGGATAATTATCCACTTCCGATAATAGAGGATTGTTTGGAATATTTGAGGGGGAATTGTTTATTCACACTATTAGACCTTAAATCGGGATTCTACCAAATCAAAATGGCGGCAGAATCTATAAAATACGTCATTTGTAGTACCGAACGGCCAACACGAGTTCCTAACAATGCCGTTCCGACTAAAAACGGGCCAGCAATATTTAAGAGATTTATAACTAAAGTTTTAAATGACTTCATTAACAAAATCCAAAGAATGGTATATATGGATGATATCATTATAGCGAATAATAGAATAGAAAACCATTATACGTTAGTCATGAAAGTATTGGAGAGATTGACCCAATATGGCCTTCAGTTGAAACTAAGTAAGTGTAAGTTTGCAAATAGTGAGATAGAATACCTCGGGTACCTCGTGTCGGCACAGGGCATACGACCATCGAAATCGCACATAGAATCCATCTCAAATTACCCTACCCCAAGAATACACGGGAACTGCAGGCGTTCGTTGGGCTATGCTCATATTTCAGAAAATTCGTGGGAAATTTTTAGTAATAGCCCGCCCATTATATGATTTGCTCAAAAAGAAAAAAACCTTTCATTTCGATGAGGAATGTGTTAACTGTTTTCGTGCACTTAAGGAGAAATTAATAACGAGTCCAGTATTAGCTATATACAATCACAAGAGTGAAACTGAGTTACATTCTGACGCGAGCGCTCAGGGTTTTGGTGCAATATTGTTGCAAAAACAGGATGATGACCAGCTACACCCAATATCTTATTTCTCAAAACAAGCCTCGGACGCAGATAGTAGATACTACAGCTTCGAACTGGAAACGTTAGCCATAATCTACGCATTACGCCGGTTCCGTGTCTACCTCGAAGGCATAAAGTTCAAAGTAGTAACAGATTGCAATTCATTAACACTCAATAAGAAAATGGTTAATAGTCGTATAGCAAGATGGGCGTTGGAATTAGAAAATTACAACTATGTAATATCACATAGGGCGGGCACGACAATGCCACATGTAGAAGCACTTAGTAGGAATATTATGAATTGCGAGAACTTAGTTGGGGTGGTCAATAGTAAGGATTTAGATTTTCAGTTGGAAATAATGCAGGCTCGAGACAAGGACATAGTGTATTTAAATGTATAATGTATGTATAAATGTATAAATTGGAAAGCAAAAATATTAAGGATTTTACGATGCAAAATGCTGTTGTATTTAAAAGAAATAATGATGTAGTGCAGTTATATGTCCCAAAAGAACTTGAGAGGGAAATAATAAAGAACACCCACGAGCTGCTAGGCCATCAGGGCATCAAGAAGTGTTATCAAAAAATTAAAATGAATTATTGGTTTCCAAGCATGAGAGATAGGATCAATAACTACATACGTAGCTGTATAAAATGCATTATGCACTCAGCCCCTCACAATCCCAATGCCAGGCGGCTACACAATATACCCAAGCATCCGCAACCCTTTCATACAATCCATCTAGACCACTTAGGGCCACTCCCATCCCTACAGTCGAAACGGAAACATATTTTGGTGGTAATCGACGCATTTACAAAATATGTAAAACTTTACTCAGTCCTAACCACAAGTACTAAAGATGTAACGGGAGCGCTCAATAAGTATTTCGAGTACTATAGTCGACCCCATAGGTGCATAACGGATAGAGGCAGTTTGAGAAAGAGTTTGAAGAATATTTGGAAAGTAAAAATATAACCCATGTAAAAGTAGCAGTCCACTCCCCCCAAGCGAACGGACAGGTTGAAAGAGTTAATAGAAGTTTAGTTGGCATGCTTGGGAAACTTAGCGATCCTGTAGCTCATGGAGACTGGGTGAAACAACTAACTAATTCTAATTCTAGAATTCTCATTAAATAATTCAGTAAATAGGTCCATCGGAATAACACCAAGTAGGGCACTATTCGGTATTAACCAAAGGTGCGAAATAGTCGATATACTTACGAAATACCTAGTCGAGTGCCAGGCAGACCAGGAGGGGAGGGATTTGGACCAAATA
Source organism: Sphenella marginata (assembly GCA_951509765.1). Taxonomy (NCBI): domain Eukaryota; kingdom Metazoa; phylum Arthropoda; class Insecta; order Diptera; family Tephritidae; genus Sphenella; species Sphenella marginata. Next base: position 34,015,835 of record OX608080.1, on the reverse strand, counting down.
CGATGCGGCGCAGATAAAAGCATACAAAAGGTACAAAACTATAACTTGAGTCGAAGCTAACAGAAGTTGAAGGTTAACTCGTTTGAGGAGGGTGATTTCGTTGTAACTAAAATATATATGCGACGGTAGGCGTTAATGAGAAGCTTCTTCCCAAGTTCAAGGGCCCTTACGTTATCCACAAAAAGCTCCCTAACGACCGCTACGTGGTAAAGGACTTTGAAAATGGGCAAATCACTCAAATCCCGTACAATAGCATAATCGAAGCGTGTAATATTAAGCTATGGAAGAGCAAGGAAGGGGAAATCAAGGAAAATGACTGATAGCAACACATACCTATAGCATATAAGCACTTGTAAATACATAAGTAAATAATTAGATGATCGGGTCGATCATAAAGTCAGGTTGGCCGAGCTGTAGTAGATGAACATAACGGGTGGCGCAAAAGTAAGCTTCCGACCGATGTTTTTGGCTGTAATTAAAAAAAAAAATGAAAAACTTTGATTCTTCTTGTGGTTTATTTTTATTTGGTCTTTTAATTTTTTTTACGAGAATATGATTGTCATTTGAGCCCTTTTTATGGCACTTTGGCCAAAACTTCCGGCAATAGGTCCTCACATTCTTGACGGATATTGTCTTTAAGAGCTGCAAGAGTCTGAGGCTTGTTGACATAAGCCCGCGACTTCAAAAAGCCCTACAAAAAGAAGTCTGGAGCCATCAAATCAGGCTATCTTGCTGGCCAGTGCAAATCGCCAAACGGGAGATCGGGAGAATAGTCAGCGATATTCCGCGTTCTGGAGCAGTGTAGCGTAACATTGTTTACTAACGTGTATTTCGCATGTGTTTACTACACAAATGTCAAAACAGAACTGACTTTAGGGGCCAATCGCAAAATTTATAGCATTTTCTGATAGGAGGATTACTTTTGCGCCACCCGTTATAAGTATATTATTAAGTACTATTTGTAACTAAGTGGCAACGCCACTATCAAACTGTTATACATACGGGCATATGTAATGGGAGAATGACAAAGCAAAGGAAATAAAGAGCCAATTGATATAGAGACTTCCATGATCCAATATATTTCTATTTAACTTTATAGTTTAAAATTCTATTTGAAGGTGGCATTGCACAAATTTAAAAAAATTACTTTAGATTTGAAAATTTAATACACATAAACGTAATTCGGGCAAATTATACAAAAAAAATATGTTCATTTTGCCAAACGCAGTTAAAACGGGGTACAGGACCTTTTTTTGCAGTTCTAAGCGAAGAATCTGATCGGTTGTGGTGGTTTAGGTCTTGCCGCCTGCAGTTGAGACATAAGGATGTAATTTGCTTTAATCATTTTTAAAGTGAAGCCATGGTACGTCTCCTGCACCATTCAGAAACCCCAACTGCATGCCTGCTCATTTCCAATTAGTGGACATTTCTGTCTTCCACACACATTAGTTGGGTTTGCTATATTTTATGTCAATATTATTTTGTAAGACTATTCGAGAAGCTTTTCAAGGGCCTATTCTTGCACATGGTGACGTTATTACATTAAATTTTAACATTCCAATATTATTTTCGCATTTACGGAGGTTTTGCCGTTAGTAAGCTCATCCATTGCCGCTCAACTGAATAGATTCCATTCTACGACAAAGCTCCTCCCAGGCGGCGAGAGTCGTGGTTGAAGACTTCAATGGCTAGGAATCAAAGGCAGACCTGAAATCTTTAAAGAGGTCATTTAGGTCAGTACTTCTAAGTCCATAGGTAAACTTCAAGTACTGAAGGAGCCTGAATGGAAAGAAGATCATCTGGGCTAGCTTCTACACTCGTTGTTTTATCCCAAGCCATACTCTGGCTCTTTCAAAATAATACCACAAACGTTGAATCGCAAAACCAAACGTTTGTTTTCATGAATTTCAATTTAAAAATATTATTTGGAGTGAATCAAAAGTCAAATTATTTTCATTGTACTAGTATCCCTGACATTCTAGATATTCAAATCAAATTCGCCATCCGTTCGTATTTGACTTTGTCTGACATTTGAGCCATTCCGAAGCAAGAACAAAATACATGGAGTAGATGTGTTTGTGTGTGTTGCGATCACCTTATATAGATTCGCCTTGGTTGAAAACAAAAATTCAAAGTTAAAAAAAAAATTGTTTCTGTCTGAGAAAAGCCCTTTAAGTTTGAAATTTTTTTTTCTCAGAATTTTGTTTTCAATCAAAAATAATAATACAAAAAATATCTGACACATTCAAACGCATACATTGGTATAAGTAAGCAGTATGAGCAGAAAGATTGCAGCAAAAAATGCCATTGGAGACGCCTTCAAATACAACGACGATGAAAAAAAATCGCAGTGTAACATTTGCAAAAATAAATTGGCGGGCGAACATTTAACGAATTTAAATAGTTTAATAAAAAAGCATTAAATTAATATAATAAAAAAGCATACCAGCAAAAAAAAATTAAAATTTTCTATTCAATAAACCCAGAGTCTTTTAAAAATTCTATAATTAAAATTGTATCTGAAAATGGGCAGCCGTTGTCACAACTATACAGTGAAGGGTTGAGGGAGATAGTGAATCCCATATTCAAAGCCCTTAGTATTAAAATTTAGAGCACTACCTTCACGTCTGACAAATTAAAACCAGGGACGGGGAGTTTTATTCCTTTTAAAATAAAAGTCCAAAGAAAGAAGTTATTTCTGGACTGTTATTCTTACCCGGACAACTCGGACTTTTATTTTTTCTCGTCAGCAATAAAAGTTATCTTTGTCCTTTTATTTTTTAAGGACAGAATAAAAGGCCGAGCCAAAATCTACCAACCCGCCAATCTAAATTTAATGAATTTCTGAACATATGAAAGAGGATTGACAGTTTAATAGATTTTGGTTCGGACTTTTATTCTAAAAAATAAAAGGACAGAGATAACTTTTACTGCTGGTGAGAAAAAATAAAAGTCCGGGGTTTTAAGTTATTATCGGACTTTTTTCATAAAAGACAGGAAAATTAATTTTGACCCAGATATTGATCATAGAAGTACTGGGATAAGAGAAAATTGAATCATTTTCTTCAGGGACACTATCTAACCCCGGACTTTTATGAGATCGAACAAAAAAAATAACTTTTATTTTCCGTCCCTGATTAAAACATTTTAACTACTAACATTTTCTTGTGCAGAACTACGTTAAATACGTGCAATAGGGCCGTTCCGCAAATTGACTTTGCGACAAGATGGAATAACACTTACATTATGGCAAAAAATGTATTGGAATTAAGGGATGTAATAGAGTAGACACGTTATCAATTCTTATTGATTGGGACTGGCTTCATGAGTATGTACACGGAGAGAATTGTGTGCAGAAGTTATGCGGTATGGGCACAACTTATGCACAAATCGTTCACGAAAAATGACCAAGAACAGTTGTTCATAATCCATGCACACTTGTCCATAATTTAAGTTCAGCACTATGAGCATGTTTTATGAACAACTGGGATAGACTATGAACAACTGGGCATACGTTCTGAACAACTGGGATAGACTATGAACAACTGAGCATACGTTCTGAACAACTGGGATAGACTATGAACAATTGAGCATACGTTCTGAACAACTGGGATAGACTATGAACAACTGGGCATAATTTATGAACAACATTCTCATAGATTGTGAACAAAATTAATTTTATTTTCAAATGTCTTTATTACAATAAATCATATACTTCACTATTTACATTTTTATTTCACTGACCTTCCTAACCTTTCACGATTGTTTTTCAATGGGTTTCTTGCCACAGGCTTAAAAATTGCTGCCAGCACCTTGGAGACTTCAATTAGTACTAAAAAAATTCAAAAATAATAATTAAATTAGTTCTTCATCTCATAAGTTTAAATTGTTTTTTTACCTTTGTTTGTTGAAGATTATTTATAATTGTTTTAGCAGCTGGAAATTTAAAAAGGGGTTTTGCATACCGGGTACAAATTTTGGAAGTCAATATCGATCTATGTACATAAATATAATTTTAATAGATGGTGCAGAATCTATACATAAATGTGCACAACTTATGAACAATAAGTGTTTATGTATAGTCACATATTATGCACAATGTTCACATATTATGATCAATGGTTGTCTAAGCTTTAGAGAAGGCGAGTTGTTTTTTATGTTATTATTATTTTTTTGATTTTTATTTTATTATTTGGCTCAGGTGCTATGTGACCGTTTTGCTCAAATTGTATGTATTCAGTTGGCTCAGGTTCTGACGACCATGTTTGCCTAAAATGTTCTTTGGAGAACGAGAGAGTATATATGTATTATTGGTGGCGAGCACTGTTGGCTCTGAGGCATGGCGCGATTGGCTTCCTCATTTCCTGTATGAAAAACCACGCTTTGGCTTCCCAAAATATAAACTATATCTTCGAAATATTTTATAAGCTGATTGCGATTACAATAGCATGCAATGCAAATAAAATAAACGAATGAAATAACCGTAGCTTATGTATGTATGTCGCTTAAACATCCTCGCCCCCCTAGACGGCTTAGTCGTCTAGTGAAATTCATAAGTCGCCGGTTCGAATCCGGCTCGAAGGACCATGTCTAAGCTTTAGAGAAGGCGAGTTGTTTTTTAAGTTATTATTATTTTTTTTATTTTATTTTATTATTTGGCTCAGGTGCTATGTGACCGTTTTGCTCAAATTGTATGTATTCAGTTGGCTCAGGTTCTGACGACCATGATTGCCTAAAATGTTCTTTGGAGAACGAGAGAGTTATATGTATTATTGGTGGCGAGCACTGTTGGCTCTGAGGCATGGCGCGATTGGCTTCCTCATTTCCTGTATGAAAAACCACACTTTGGCTTTCCAAAACATAAACTATATCTTCGAAATATTTTATAAGCTGATTGCGAATTACAATAGCATGTAATGCAAACAAAATAAACGAATGAAAAACCGTAGCTTATGTATGTATGTATGTCGCTTAAACATCCTCGCCCCCCTAGACGGCTTAGTCGTCTAGTGAAATGTATAAGTCGCCGGTTCGAATCCGGCTCGAAGGACCATGTCTAAGCTTTAGAGAAGGCGAGTTGTTTTTTATGTTATTATTATTTTTTTGATTTTTATTTTATTATTTGGCTCAGGTGCTATGTGACCGTTTTGCTCAAATTGTATGTATTCAGTTGGCTCAGGTTCTGACGACCATGTTTGCCTAAAATGTTCTTTGGAGAACGAGAGAGTATATATGTATTATTGGTGGCGAGCACTGTTGGCTCTGAGGCATGGCGCGATTGGCTTCCTCATTTCCTGTATGAAAAACCACGCTTTGGCTTCCCAAAATATAAACTATATCTTCGAAATATTTTATAAGCTGATTGCGAATTACAATAGCATGCAATGCAAATAAAATAAACGAATGAAATAACCGTAGCTTATGTATGTATGTCGCTTAAACAATGGTGTTTGATTTTCAAATAATTAAGCTATGAACAATGTTCACAAACTGTGCACATTTTTTGTGTATAACTTATGAACAATTTCAATAGATTGTACAGAATTCATGATTATTGGGCAAAACTTATGCGCAAAGTTGCATATTCAAAAATGTATCTAAACATTTTATGGTTATGAACAGCTTGTGCATAAATAATGCACAACAGTTTTCTCCGTGTAGCGGCATTGGAACCGTTTTAGGTAGCAACAAAGATGCCACCTTTTTAAAATTTGGATGGAGCTCAAACTGACTTTAAGGGAACGGGAACAAACAAGTATCCAACAGAATTTATATAACGCACCGAGAAAGTTTGTTACTTAGCAACGTCACATTTAGCCCAAGAGGCAGCGGCTTTTTTTCAACCAATTTTATAAAGGCTGAGTTTAAAACTATGTGTTGTAGTCACGTTCCCAATAACGAAACCGACCTTCAGTCAGTCTGGTAGCGGTGGGTGCGGGGGTGGGAGGCTGCGGAAGGTGTGAAAAAGCACTTTCTGAAGCAATTTTATAAAGGCTGAGCTTTTGTATATGTAAAATATATGTTATTAAGAAACTAAAAAGAACCGTCAGTCATTCCGCGGGCGGTGGATTGTGCGTCAGTCAGGCACCTCAACATGACAAAAAAGTGCAAATTTTAACCAATTTTATAAAGGCTGAGCTTTTGTATATATAATATTTATGTTAATAAGAAACTAAAAACAACCGTCAGTCATTCCGCGGGCGGTGGATTATCCGTCAGTCAGGCACCTGAACTTGACAAAAACGTATGAGCGCACTCATGTACCGAAACCGACCGTCAGTCAGTCTGGTAGCGGTGGGTGCGGGGGTGGGAGGCTGCGGAAGTCGTGAAAAAAAGAACTTTCTGAAGCAATATTTATAAAGGCTGAGCTTTTGTATATATAAAATATTTGTTATTAAGAAACTAAAAACAACCGTCAGTCATTCCGCGGGCGGTGGATTAGCCGTCAGTCAGGCACCTGAACTTGACAAAAACGTATGAGCGCACTCATGTAATTATACGATCCGTTGGATTTTCTATTCAACAGACAATCAGTTGATGATTGTTATCACACTTCTATTAGCTGAAACTATAATATTTATTAATTCCCACAAAGGTTTTTAAGACTTACTAAAGATTCATGAAAGCCAGGTAGTAATATTACTTCATATATATTTTTATTAATTTATTGTTTATATACAGCATAAACTACATTGCCATCTTTTTCCTCCCATCCATACACAGTGGGCACTAACGTGGTAGGCTCGGGTAGATGAGCATGACTCCAAAGATGAGCGATGTATGCCGTACGTAAAAAATGTTGTCGCAGCTCGGCTCTACAAGGCGGAAATAAACAGCCATCCATTTTTTTTTTCAAGTTAAGTGGATTGCAGCCATCGTCATTGCCATATGTTTTAGTGAATGACACAACACGATACGAACATAATTTGCAAACATATGTAGCTTTCCAATGTTGTAAACAATTCATCGAGGTTATAATTTGGAATTTGTAAAATGTTGCTGAATGCTTGTATGTACGTTGAAGACTTCCGGAGAATTTCGAACGGTTTTCTTTTCCCCTTACGGTAAAATGCCGAATTAAAATCGCATCCCGTAAAGGCATGGAATAGTGGTAATGCAGAACTTAAATTAGGACCCAATGATTCGTACAATTTGGTGACATCGATGAATTTTTGATTATTTCCGGTTCCAACATGCATCGATATTTGTACATTCTTCTCGATGAAATTCATATTTCCCAGCATAATGATTAAAATATCTGTATCAGAGCAGAGTATTGTAACTTGAGTATCAGAATTCAAGTGGCAGACATGAAAAATTATTTTAGTATCCGCTTCTTCGTGACCTACACATGTCAACAATGGCTTTAGTGTTCGTTGTACTTTATTTTGATTAGCCTCATATTTATAGCATTCCAGATAATTGACAATAATTGTTTTTTCTCCGATCCACGGTGCCATGCAATCATTTGCCCAATCTTCAATAAGAAACTCAATAAGCGCTTCTTTGAAATAGACGTTTTTTAATGCCTCTGAAAAATTTGATGGACGTATTTGGTCAGGTCCATTTATTTGGAAACGCTGTCCTCTGATCCTATTTCTTAATGAATGTTCATTGTCTTTTATAGACGGAAATATGTAGCGGTCGAATGTAATTATCACAGTTTTGGCAGTATTTGTGGTAAAGACTTGCATCAGCTTATGAGAAATTTTACTGAATGATAATGGTACGTCTTTGATGGAATGCATAATACTTTTTAACTGACTATGGTAAACGAGAAAACTCTTTTATATATCGCCGTTCTTCTGTAAATTTTGCGGCAGGTCAATTTTGTGTTTTTCAATATATTCAATATTTCACTATTCACGCTTATCAATCTACCTAAATGCTTGCGGTTACATGTGTGCAAACAATGTGTGGCGCTTGCATAAATTTCACTTTACTACTTAAAGGGCGTGCAATCTTTGTAGTTTCCATAGAGGTTACTGTATGACCGCCAACGCATACCTACACATTGACACACAGGCACTCGCTAAATAAGGACACGCTTTCGCAAATCTCGCGATGATGTAAAACCGCAAATTTTGAAGTGGGCAGTAGGTACTTCCTTTTCCCATGAAAAGAATCATTGGGATTTTCCACCGATTAAAGAGACGCGATCTATGTGACCTTGGGCATAAAGATAATAACCATGCCGTTACGCCCATGTTTTGATGTGCACTAAAGCCTTGCAAAATAAAAGACGTGCTGCCATTAAAAACATTTTGCTCGAAAAGGTCCACTGTTCATAAAACGAGAATACTAAATATTAACAAAAGCAAAGGGCTACCAATGTACCAAATTTCAAACAAATCGCATACAAGATTTTATACATATATGTACATACATATGTACCTAATTTGGTTTAAACATAAGAAGCTCATTTGAAACCTGTAATATAGTTTGAACTTATACAGATATGATAACAACCATCAACTGATTTCTATTAGAGAAAAGTCTTCAATTACATGAGGGCGCTCATACGTTTTTGTCAAGTTCAGGTGCCTGACTGACGCATAATCCACCGCCCGCGGAATGACTGACGGTTGTTTTTAGTTTCTTATTAACATATATTTTATATATACAAAAGCTCAGCCTTTATAAAATTGCTTCAGAAAGTGCTTTTTTTCACGACTTCCGCACCCTCCCACCCGCGTACCCATCGATGGTATTGTGACTGACGGTCGGTTTCTTTATTGGGTACGTGACTACAACACATACATAGTTTTATACTCAGCCTTTATAAAATTGGTTGAAAAAAAAAGCCGCTGCCTCTTGGTCGAATTGCCTAGCGCTGTTTATTTAGATCGACGTTTAAATTAATTATTATCTGAATCACAAAAATCGTTGGCAAAGGCAAACTTGAAAGCCACCGCCAAACAAATTTTCATGCTCAAGCAGGTAATACTGACAGGAATGCATAATTTGATTATAGGTTATTACACTCATTTGATTCTTGTCTAGAATAATCCAGCCTCCACATGCGACAATCGTGAGGCCATCATCCTGAACCACTCAGACACACTGGAACCCATTAATGCCCACCACAGCTCAAAACTGAGTACCTTTTTGTATGAAATGGCTCAAAACACAGTACCTGTAAAATAAAGTAGTAAAATATTTTCCGAAATAGATAATTTTGAAACCCTTATGTTATCAAAGCATCCGCTTTAGATCACCTGAGCTGTTCAAATTAGCTTTAGTGATACTTGGTGTCCCTGCTACGCAAGTATCAGCGGAGAGCTCATTTTCGTCCTTGAATTTCATTTTGGATGAAAGGGGGTACAACTTAAGCGATGAAACAGTTGAACAATTTTTACTCGTAAAGCTTAACTCATAAGCTCTTGTTCACTTTATTATGTTCAAAAAGAAAATATTTGTGTTGCTGAAAGTCAAAAAAATCTCGAAATCACTTTTTTTTTGTTGATTTAGGTTTTTCTGTTTTACTTTTTAAAGTTTTTTTTTCAGTGCAATACAAAAAATATAATTTTTGTTAACAGTTATTTTCAATCTCTGCTAAAGAAGTTTAAAACATTTGTGATTTTTTCATTCTTAAGCAGGCTTTACACGGTCATATTTGTATGCAAACATGGTATGATGCAAAAAAAACTGGTTTTCGTTTAAACGGTCCAACATGTAATCATACTTTATTTCTCTGTTATTTGTGAACGAAGCAACATGGCACTTGCAGTAGTTGTAGCACTTGTAATTGATATTTTAGAAGAAGACGAAGTAGAACAAAAAAGGCAGGGAAAAACTTGGGTAAAGGAATGGCGATCAAGAAGGCCAGTTTTTCACATATGTATAAGTTTATTAAAGGAACTTGAACAGTCCAACCCGAAGGACTACAAAAATTTTCTCCGAATGGATCCTTCTGTATATAGTGAAAAATAAAACAATATTATGCGAGACGCAATTTCGCCTGCTGAACGTCTCTGTGTAACATTGAGGTATTTGGCAACTGGTGAGAGCTACGAAAGTTTGAAATTCCAGTCATATATTTCAACAGCAAGTTTAAGCAACATAACTATTGAGACATGTGAAGCGTTGATTAAAGAAGTCTGGTGTGCTGAACTTGAGGTTGAGGAGTAGATATAAATTGCGGTGGACTCGGAAGAGAGGGAGAAATTAAGTTTTCCGGACGACTTTGCATTGTTCTTGCATCAAAACATGATGACGAGTTGTCACTATAAGAAAAAGGTGTTGATGACCATCTTGTGTTAGGTACGTTGAACATCTGATGGGAATTTTCGTTCAACCGACCCACAGTGGTCGGAATGAGAATTCTAGGTGGACAAAATTATTTCTTTCGTCCAAATGGTCCCAAATGTCCTTTCCAACTAGTTTTCGGTTGTTGATATCGAATTGGTTGCTAGGATCAAACAAATTTCAGGTTTTTCTGTCATGAGGTGCAGAAAATTATTTCAAGTATTTTTATCTGAATTAAATATAAGTAGATAGTTCTAAAAATATGAAATCAATTGACAGAATACTAAATTACTGAATAGTAAGTAACACATTTTATTATAATTAAAAATAATATACCTATTAATATAACTTTTAGCTCCAAATTCACATTTTATTTTATTTGAGAACTAGGAAAGATAATGAAAATAAAAATTCACAGGTTTTGCATCAAGCAATCATAAAAAAGGGGAAAAAATCTTTCTTTTTATTATAGTAGGTAATACGTTTTATTATGATGAATCACTCTTAAGTCCAGACTTATTATTCTCTTCAGATTCAGTGCTTCTACAGCCAATGCTATCATCAGTGGCACACGTACTATCTTCAATAGAATATTCAGTGTTATCTTCGCTGTTAGTATCAGTAATAGTCCATCGTCAGAGTTCGAGTAACTATCTTCAGTGTTAGGGTCAGTGTTACCTTCAGTATCAGAGTCAGCGTTATCAGAGCAAGGGTTTGCTGAGTTCATTGTTCTAAAACAAACCATATAAAACAAGGGGAAAAATAAAAAATCATACCGTAGTTCCATTATATAAACTAAAATATCTGGCAAAGTAAGAAAAAATAATGCTCAAGATTTAGTACACGTTTAGTAGATATATTTCTTGATTTGGAAAAATAATTTTCTTACTGGACGAGTGTGGCACTAAATTTTGGCACACTGTTCAATGCTAAAAATAATTTTTTTTTTCATACTTACTTAAATTTTTATTTTGACTGACCTAATTGAACAATTTATAAGCTTCTCATGGCCTAAATACAATATATCAATTCTAAAAATAGTTACACTTAAACTCTGGCCTGCTACGCATAGATTGTTCAAACTCTTTGTTTTAAGAAAAAACTATATATGTAAGGTAGGCAGCTTTTGATGACGCGTAAATACCAGGAAGAGTCATAGAATGAGTTAAGGATAGGACAGTATTGCCACTGGACATTCTATAATAGCTGGGTGACATAATTAGGACGGTTTTCTAAGTTCGAGTTTGGGACTTTCGTCCACCTAGAATTCTCATTCCGACCACTGTGCGACCCAAATATCCTTGGTACAACACCACCATAATGGTTTTACTGTCAAATAATTGTTGATTAGAGTCAAGTTTCCTGAAGAGGACTTCCCAAGTCGAACTAAAGGTACTCGCATCGTCACTGGGTCGCGTCGAATATTCTAAAGCTTTGACTGCTTTAATAAGCAACGTTTCTTTTTCTTTTTTACCAAATTCTACTTTGGCTTTATTTGCGCAAGGTGCATTCTGAAAATAATAAATAAAAATAAAAACTATTAACTTTCCAGTTGCCGAAGAGTGAAGAAGAATGGAAAACGATTGGTTTTTGAATTTTATGAACTGAGGAATTTCCCGAATTGCCTTGGCGATGGAAAACATGTAAACATTACGAAACCACCGCACTCTGGAGCATACTATTTCAACTATAAGAAGACTTATAGTATTGTTTTGATGGCCATAGTTAATGCAAAATATCAATTTATAATGGTGGAACAAAACCGCCTGGTTTTGAAAAAGAGCTGCCGTTTGTTTTTGTAGCAGATGACGCTTTTGCACGAAATGAACATTTGATGAAACCCTATAGCCAAAGTGGTCTAACTCAGCGTCAACAACAATATATCTATCGTCTGTCACGAGCAAGAAGGGATGGAGAAAACGCCTTTGGAATTATATCTTCCAGATTCAGAATACTGCTGACTACAATAAATTTATCTCCCGAAAAGACAACGAAAATTGTTTTATGAATTTGCTACTTACACAACTTCTTAAGCACAAAAAGCACTGAATGTTATTTTCGAATGATAAATGATGTAGGTGAAAGGTCGGTACCTGATTTGACGCAAATAGAAAAAACCACAAGTCGGAAGAGTACTAACAACTCCAAGGAAATTCGAAACTCATTTTGTGAATACTTTTATGGAGTCGGATCAATGTAATTTTGAATTTCGTTTTATAAATAAAAATATATGCATAAATAAATAAAAATGTCTTGTTATACCCAGCGTACTAGTACTAGTACAAGGGTATTATCATTTTGTCCACATAACGGTACTACGTAAGGGCGCAAAATAATCGAGCTAGACATAGAGTTCCAGGTATGAAAGTTCTTAGGTTGAAAAGAGGAATTGATTAAGGCATGTCCGTCCGTCTATCCGTCCGTGTACACGATAACTTGAGTAAAAATTGAGATATTTGCATGAAACTTTGCATACAGGTTACTTTTTGGCCAAGGTAAGCTGCTGTTGAAAATTTTTGAAATCGGATGATAACCACCCTTTTCGATATCGAAAATTTCGAAAATCACATAAATTAACATAACTTGACTAAAAATTTAGATATTTCCATGAAATTTGCTATACAGGATACTATCTGGCCACGGTAGGTTGCAACTGAAAATGGGCGAAATCGGAAGACAACCACGCCCCCTTTTTCGATATCGAAAATCACATAAATTTACATATCTCGGTAGCCGAATGATATAAATGATATGATTTTATGTTTTTATTTTATATGTATGAAGTTTTTAAAGCGGGCGTAGCAGCGCCCACTTTTAAGGGAGGCAGTTTTGAAAATTCGACTGGTCATAACTTTTAAACTGTTTACGGTAGAATTATGCATTTTGGCACAAGGTATACTAGCATTATAGGGAGTATACCTGATGAAATTGGACGAAAACTTTTCCCGACCATGTCCCCTTTCGATATGAAAAATTTCGAAAATCACATAAATTGACCAAATTCGGCAGGTAAATCCTCCTAGTTTTATAAATAGAATTGAAAATTTCTTAAGTTAATTGTTTCCGTACATATCATTGCCAAGTTGTTACTTGTTCTTTTTACTTACGTCTTCCATAGTCGTGTCCCCATTTTCTATTGATGACATTCCAGTCATCTGTGTTTCTTGCTCTTCCAGGAATGCTAGGCCATCAAAGTACCACAAAGACAGTACATATACTTCATCAACTCATGCTCCAGACTTCTCACTTCGCTTTATTTTTTTTGGGTTCACGTCGTTAACATCCGCGAAGTAAGTTTATTTTATACTTTGAACACGGAGAAAACTGTTGTGCATTATTTATGCACAAGCTGTTCATAACCATAAAATGTTTAGATACATTTTTGAATATGCAACTTTGCGCATAAGTTTTGCCCAATAATCATGAATTCTGTACAATCTATTGAAATTGTTCATAAGTTATACACAAAAAATGTGCACAGTTTGTGAACATTGTTCATAGCTTAATTATTTGAAAATCAAACACCATTGATCATAATATGTGAACATTGTGCATAATATGTGACTATAAACACTTATTGTTCATAAGTTGTGCACATTTATGTATAGATTCTGCACCATCTATTAAAATTATATTTATGTACATAGATCGATATTGACTTCCAAAATTTGTACCCGGTATGCAAAAACCCTTTTTAAATTTCCAGCTGCTAAAACAATTATAAATAATCTTCAACAAACAAAGGTAAAAAAACAATTTAAACTTATGAGATGAAGAACTAATTTAATTATTATTTTTGAATTTTTTTAGTACTAATTGAAGTCTCCAAGGTGCTGGCAGCAATTTTTAAGCCTGTGGCAAGAAACCCATTGAAAAACAATCGTGAAAGGTTAGGAAGGTCAGTGAAATAAAAATGTAAATAGTGAAGTATATGATTTATTGTAATAAAGACATTTGAAAATAAAATTAATTTTGTTCACAATCTATGTATGAGAATGTTGTTCATAAATTATGCCCAGTTGTTCATAGTCTATCCCAGTTGTTCAGAACGTATGCTCAATTGTTCATAGTCTATCCCAGTTGTTCAGAACGTATGCTCAGTTGTTCATAGTCTATCCCAGTTGTTCAGAACGTATGCTCAGTTGTTCATAGTCTATCCCAGTTGTTCAGAACGTATGCTCAATTGTTCATAGTCTATCCCAGTTGTTCAGAACGTATGCTCAGTTGTTCATAGTCTATCCCAGTTGTTCAGAACGTATGCTCAGTTGTTCATAGTCTATCCCAGTTGTTCATAAAACATGCTCATAGTGCTGAACTTAAATTATGGACAAGTGTGCATGGATTATGAACAACTGTTCTTGGTCATTTTTCGTGAACGATTTGTGCATAAGTTGTGCCCATACCGCATAACTTCTGCACACAATTCTCTCCGTGAACTTTCCAAATTTGGATCTCTCTCCTTATATTTTTTTTAGAAGTACTTCATAGGCAGAATTCTTCTTAATTTGGTTTTTATACTCCTCGCTCTTGACTTTCCTTACTTCTGGATGGCTTCTAAAAATTTCAAAGAAGTCCTTTTACAGTCTTCGTTTACTCGTGACGCCATTACGCTTCGATGTTTGCTTATCGATTGAAAAAATATACTGCCTGCATAATGCAGGCGTTTACACTATCAACTATGTTCATAACACCATCAAGTTTTTAAAAAATTTTAAAAACCATCGGACATGTCGTCGCTCCCAACGAAGACTAGCACGGTTCGTTGTTTGCGTGGAAGACTAACATGGTTCGTAATTCGCGTGGAAGACTAACATACTTCGTTGTTCGCGTGGAAGACTAAAATGCTTCAGTTCTCTGCGTGGAAAACTAACACAGTTCATTCTCTGCGTGGAAGACTAACATGCTTCAGCTCTCTGCGTGGAAAACTAACACAGTTCATTCTCTGCGTGGAATACTAACATGCTTCACTTGTGAATGAACTGTGTTTGTTTTACACGCAGAGAGCTGAAGCATGTTAGTCTTCCACGCAGAGAATGAACTGTGTTAGTTTTCCACGCAGAGAACTGAAGCATGGTAGTCTTCCACGCGAACAACGAAGTATGTTAGTCTTCCACGCGAATTACGAACCATGTTAGTCTTCCACGCTAACTGAACCGTGTTAGTCTTCGTTGGGAGCGACGATGTATGATGAACACGAATTTATTCAACCTTATTGTAAATTTCATGGGAACAAATCTCCCAAAAATTTTTAATGGGGAAACAAAAACAAAATGGCAAAATTGTTAGTGTTTCCCATTAAAAATTTTTGGGAGATTTGTTCCCATGAAATTTACAATAAGGCTGATTATGTTTACACGCTCATTCTTCTCATCACACCGGACATCTCTACATACAAATATGACAGTTTAAAGCCCGCTTTAAGTATTTCATGCTCAGAAGCATCAACTAATACAAAGATTTCACCACTGAAGTCCTTGGGGTACGTTATTAGAGGCCTATCCTTATTGTTGTTAAATCGCCAGACCTTATTTGCCTAGCTCAAAAAAATTAGTAATACTTTCATTTCTCACCTTTTTTCTGCACCTGACACACTATTCCTGCCTGCAAGCCACCTTCGCTATTTTTTCCTTTGGAATTTTTCGATATAAATTACAAAGTGACAATCACTATACTTGGGAAACCAAGATTACTCATCCTTTTTTGCCAGATGCTGATGCACCTGTTGTAAAATATTCAGAGAGTCCAAAAAGGCTCCAAAAAAGGTTCAAAAAACCATCAATAAAAGGCTCCGAAAAGAGCTTAGAAGTTCATTTAAAAAGGGTCATAAAACGCTCCAAATTCATCAAAATCCGACTCATTTCCGGCTCTTTTTTTATGACTCCGTTTGGAGTCTCCACGTAGAACGATTTTTCGCTCCATTTGGGCCCAGAAAGGAGCTCATTTTGGAGTTTAAAGCTCTGATATGAAAAGAGTCTTTTTTTCACTTTTGGTTAGATGGGCAGCCGTACTGTATCTGCTGAAGCCAAAACACCTACAGTCTACTCATCTGTCAGAAGAATAAGTAGAGTTCAAATGTACGAACGCGACATAAGCACGTAGCTAACAGATAGTGAAAAATTGCCGTTTGTTTTTCTCTTTTGGCTTTTTATTTAAATAAAGTGCAAATGTGCCTGAGATTTGGTGTCCTTAGTTTTACGGAGCATGTTTCCCTAAAAACAATTATTGAAAGAGAGTTAATAAAAGTTAATAAATAGAGATAAGGAGCTAACTGCAACTTCCAATAATTTTTTAATGTTATTGTAAATTTTGCAGTTCTGAATTTTTTTACTATAATCACAATTCGGTACCTCCTTTTATAAAATAAAATATTAAAAGAAATCTACATATATTTCGCTAAAAGTTGATCCTTCGGAGGAAATACCCATATGTGAATAGAATAGTATGTAGATATATCAGCAGGGCCGGCTCAAGAGAATTTGAGGCTCAAGGCGGGTTATAATTTGCCGCCCCTTTCTCCCGTATTTAGTTTAAGTATTTTTATTTAAATTAGAGTTTACTAAAATTTCTTTTTCTGCGGCTTCAACTCAGAGAAATTGATATTATTTTACTTAAATCTAATTTTTGCGTCATTTCCAGTTCTATTGGTAGCAATGCTGAACCTACAAGCCTTTCTTGAGTCATGGTCTAACGCAATTAAGTTTTGATTCATTTCAGTTTCGAAAAGCTACGCTCGCCACTCGCAACCGACATTACGTATAGCCACAACTAAATTGGGCATGAGATCAAACAAGTTGGGCTTTTAAATATAATTAAACACATTAACGTGTCGATTCTGAGCGTAACCGGAAACTTTGTACCCAGAAGATTATCTAACCAAAAATCGTAACCGGTGCATGTACCCGCGATTCTAGCGCGCATGGTAACGATGTCAAAAACAAACAATGCGCAAAAGAGAATAAAAGGCAAACGCGCACGAAACTTCACGTAAAAAAGTGCTTATATTGTTTATTAATTCTTTTGAACTAGTATGTGTATAAAATTTGTGCTATTTTCTGTCCAAAAAAATATTTACAAAACACGTGCAATTTGTCGCGGTTACTTGGCGTTACCACCTCTTTCGGTGGTTACGAAATTGAACTGCAACTTGAGCCGGCAGAATACCAAACGGGTGTAAAAGTTTCCAAGATATTTGTTTGCCGGGTAAATCGAATGTTGTTACCACTATAGAATCGACCCGTAAGAGGGTTGAATTACTCTGGGACTCTTCGTGCGATAGCATAGCATTCGGTATTGTCACTCATGTTATTGCAAATGAATTTATATGCCAATACGTTATTAAACGGTAAAAAATATTTTAAAGCAAAACATATCAAATATAATTGCAGAAAAAATACGTAAATTTACATTTCATTTACAGAATATTTGCTTTCGCATGTGCTTTTCTCAGATGTCACAATTTACAACTGTCAAAATTTCCCATTTTATTTAACACAGCAAAATGGAAAATTTTTTACACCATAGAAAATTGTTCACGTCATTTTTCCTCTGAGTAAAATGTTACCGATTGGCACATAGCCATACTCGACAAGAATATTCGCAAAATGCAGGGGGAATTTTGAGGTACTTATCTCTTAAATTGAATGAGCGATAAAACTGCATAATCAACAATTTTGTATTTTCTTAAAGGTTTTTGTTGTTAGCAGTGATTCGCCCTGCCCAAATTGCCAGTACACTCTTAATTGTCATCAGGCTCTTCTAACGGAAGTCCAAGGAAACGCGCAGTTTCGACAGGGTTGGACCATAGTGATAAAAGTGTTAGAAGAGTGTGTTCAGAAGAACAGGAAAAGTGATGTTGTGTGTCATGAGGGGCCATACCGCATGCAGGGCATGTGTTCGGTATGGTGGAGTTCAGTCTGGATAGATATGAGTTCAGCCTATTGCAGTATCCAGACCGAAGTTGTGCCAGCATGACTCTAGTCTCCCTCGGAAGGACACGTTCTTCCTCAGCAAGAACAGGTGGTTGGGTACCAATAACGGAGTTCACAGACCGGGATCTGAGGGATTTGTCCACCGACTCGGTGTGGAGGTCCTCTAGGGCCCGCCTGTGGTCCCGCAGATCAAACGGCAACGAGATGTGATGGCGGATCTCATCAAAATGCTTTCTGAGATATTTCCTTATGTCTCTGGGGGGCGGGGTTTCATCCAATAGTTGTCGATTTGGGTAGCTGGGTCTATGACAGTTCAGAAGGAACTGCCTACTTAAAAGTTCCGCATGCTCGCGAACGTGGAGCATTTTAGCCTCCTGGTGAAGGTGAGACTCAGGTGACATAAGCAAACAGCCAGTCGCAGTTCTGATGGCGGTGTTTTGGCAGACCTGCAATTTCCTCCAGTTGGTGTCGTGAAGGAAGGCGTGCGCCCATATGGGCGCAGCATAATCAACAACCGGTCGGCCAGTAGCCTTATAGGTGGCCGGCAACGTTTCTTTGTCTTTGCTCAAAGTACTGCCGGTTGAATTAACTTAGGTGAACTTTGGGTAAATTTTGAAATTTATTTCGGTTTCGGTTATGGAATTTGGCATAATTATTAAAATTCAACTGCGGTTGTTTCAAAATATTTTGAAAAAAACGCACTCAGAATTGTTACTCGAACAAAAACTTTCGGTTTCGGTTATGGAATTTGGCATAATTATTAAAATTCAACTGCTGTTGTTTCGAAATATTTTGAAAAAACGCACTCAGAATTGTTGCTCGAACAAAAACTTTTAAATTTTATAGGGCATTTTGAATAAAACTTTGAAATAGGGTGTTATTGAGTAAAATTTTGAGCGCTATCTAACCGTATTCTGAAATGGATCGTTTTTTTTTTAAAAAAGTCTGAAATAGGGGCTTATTAATAATATATAGGTCGATGATCCACTGAGCTGGCTAAATACAACTTCTTTCTATTTCGGCAAACGATGTCCAATTAAATTGTACTAACTACTATTATATTGAACACAACGTACATACATATGTATATGTTTGTAAAAAGAACTTATATGAAAACAAAAAATTTTACATCCCGAGCGGGAAAGCGAAGAACAAGCAGTCATATGATAGTAAGATGCCACCTTCTATCAACTTGCCTTCCTTTTTGCCAATTCCATCTAAGTTGAAAATTTATTTCGAGTATTGATGAAGTGGCTACACAAAATTTAAGATTGTTTTTTTTTTTTGTAGAGAAGGCTGTGAAATTTTGGTTCTGCTTTTAGCTATGGCGATGTGCATCAAAGTGCAGTTTAGGGAAGATTTGCCGCTTGAGAGGCATATGAGAATTAGGAGAAAGGAATGAATACTGGCAAGTGTTTCGCAAAAACAAAAAAAAGATGGAAACTTTAACTAAACTTTTGTAGAAGAAAAGCTATGATAAGCTTCCTGCTTATTTTCCTATGCACACCGGCCGAACGTATCCTGTATAACAGAATCTCTAACCCTTTTTTTACTCTAAGTACCAATAAAATTTATATAAAAATGGATCGATTTACAGAACACCCAAAAAACGTTTTCCAGAACAAACCTGGAGAATTTTAGTTCAAATGAACGGACTGATAATATGCATTTAATTTTTTTAACAGCAATCGCAATATACCACTCTGTATTATCTGGAAACATCACCAACTTATTGCTCGGTAACCAAGGATCGTCAATGCTTACACTCGGACAACTGCGCAAATTTGTGTTGTGGACGTGGGTACACTACTCATGTCTTTAAGCAAGTGGAAAAATGTCGTTGTCGTTTTAACAACGGACGATGTTGCCAACTTATTTGCGACTATTGCCAGAGATTTGAAGACAAATTCTTTTGTAAATAAATAATTTTGTATATTTTCTTATTCCTACATAAAGCAGTACTGAACTCATTCATGAATTTCTTAAGTTTTGTAATTTCCTAGCCTTTAAGATTTGAGAGTTTTATTTTTTGTCTAGTATTGAACCTTCAATCGCTTCTACCATGGTCACAGAGATCACATTCGATTTTTCAATTGAAATAAATCTTTGGTTAATGTAGTTAATACCCAAAATCGATAGTATGCAGTCGATGATAGGAGATATTAATTTTGGCTATTGGTTACCATTAAGTAGGCTTGCCATATTTATTTTTTATTTATTTAAGTTTAAAGTCGACTCAAAACATATAGCGATCGACTATTGAGTATACAGGGATAAAATATAGAAGAATGTATACAAAGCCAAAATTAAAATAATGAACAAAAATTATATACATTTAGGCCCGGTTTTTCAGTGCAAGTTTAACTCAATTTGTCAGTTAAACTAAGCTTAAACTTGTTATGCAGTTTTTCAGTCAACTTTGAACGAAGTTTAAACGGAGTTTAAGCGGCCAATCTGCCATAGTTAAACTCTAGTTAACCTTTCAGCTGTTTGCATAGTTGATTGTTTTCATTGTGAAGTATTTTGTGAGAAATTCTTGCTTCTGGACATTTGAAATTTATTTATATTTATATATTTTATTTAACTTGTACACAGCGTATCTTTTTCTTTGTTCACACCGATTTTTCATTTAGCAATTGCGTTAAATATGTAAACGGATGTTATCTGTTGCCTATCTAGATGAAAAGAAACCAATGTTGCCGTATAAAAAGCAGATCAAAAAAGCGGCCTTAAACTCTCACTGAAAAACCGCTTTGCAGTTTAACTGGAGTTTAAATTTATGCCGAGATTAGGCAAACTTAGTTTAAACTGAGCTTAACCAATGACTGAAAAACCGGGCCTTAGTTAACATATAATTTATATATAATATCACATTAAATAACAAAAAGAAAATATTAAAATATCAGGCTAAGATCAAGAGTAGATATGGCCGTATGCAGGGCGGCAGTTGAAAATTCGAAACTGATACAGTTGTACAACTCGCATGGGGTTATTTCTGGCAAAATTTTGCCTGCAAAGAGGCAAATGGAAGGGCACAAAATGTCTGGAAGTCCTAACAGGAACTGCAAAATGTAGTCTGCTAACCAGGTCAGGAGAGTCAACCTCTCCGGTAATCAATTTGTGAATGAACATTACGCCGAGTAATATTCTACGGTCTTCTAGCGCAGGCAATCTAATAAAGAGAAGTCTATTCCTATACGGCGGCAGGTGAAGACTCGAATCCCAATTGAGACCTCGTAATGCAAAAATTAGGAACTGTTTCTGGACCGACTCGATCCGGTTGATGTGATTTTGATAGCTCGGAGACCAAACACAGGAGCAATACTCCAGAATTGGACGTACTAATGAGGTGTAAAGAATCCTGGTGAAATAAGGGTCATCAAACTCTTTAGCCCACCGCTTTATAAACCCAAGTACCCCATTTGCTTTGTTTATAGTAGATGAAATATGAATAGTAAAACTCAATTTTGGGTCAAACATTACACCCAGATCTTTTGCAACAGATATACGCTCCAAAGGTAACGCGTTTAGCATATAAGATGTTAGAACTGGTTTCACACGGTGAAATGTCATTTGATTACACTTAGAGCAATTCAAAACAAGTAAGTTTGCTGTACACCAACTTTGAAATAAGTCCAGGTCGACCTGCAACCGGTCGAGACAGGACGAGTCCGATGGCAGATAAGTGTAACAGATTTTAACGTCATCTGCGTACATAAGAACTCGAGAATGTAAGATAACCTTAGGTAAGTCATTTATGAACAGCGTAAAAAGTAATGGGCCCAGATGGCTACCCTGAGGTACACCCGAGGTTACGTCAATTAACTTCGAAAATGTGCTGTTGAACAAAACTCTTTGAGTCCTACCTTCCAGGTAACTTTCAATGAAATGTAATAAATGTTCAGGAAAACCAAGTAGATCAAGTTTCTTAATTAAAAGCGCATGATTAACAGAGTCGAATGCTTTGCTAAAATCGGTATAAATGACATCCGTTTGCTTGCCATTCAGGAAACCGTCCATAACTAAGGAAGTAAATTCCAACAAATTGGTAGTTGTTGATCTGCGACTTACAAAACCGTGTTGGCAAGGTGATAATAAAGAACTACAAGTATATTGGAGTTGGAATGTAATTACCTGTTCAAAAAGTTTAGGGATAGCTGAGAGTTTAGCTATGCCTCTGTACTTCTCAATATTAGACCTGCTACCATTTTTATGTAAGGGTATAATAAATGATTTCTTCCAAATTGATGGGAATGACGCGGATTCCAAAGACAGTTTAAATATTTTTAAGATCGGTTCGGATAGACTTTCAGCACAGTATTTTATCACACAACTGGGTACGCCATCCGGACCCGGAGAAAATATCGGTTTAAGTGAAAGAAGACCTTTAAGAACAGTGTCTTTGTCGATGAAAGGGCTTAAAATGCAATTAGAACTCTCCAATTTGTACGGGTAACGATCTGATTGAACACAATTGGACGAATAAGTAGACTTAAAAAATTCCGCGAATAGATCCGCAATGTCGTAATCGGTGCTGGCATTTTTACACCCATAAACAAAAGAAGATGGAAATCCAGATGTTTTCCTTTTCGAGTTAACAAAACTATAAAATCGTTTTGGATTTTTACTGAACTGAAATTTACAGCAGGTTAAGTAGTCTTTATAACATTGTCCATTGAGACGATGGAAATTGGAGCGCGCCACTAAATATTTTGAAAAATTTACAGGTGTCCTAGATATTTTAAAACGCTTGTAGAGCCTAGACTTTATATTATGCAATCTAACAAGTTGCCTAGAAAACCAAGGTGGTTTATCCGTTGTAACCCTAACAAAACGAAGGGGTACACAGCTGTCAAAGAATTCTTCGATAGAACTATAAAATATGGAAGTCGCTAGCTCTACATTATTGCACTCATAAAGGTTCGACCAGTCGTGAGCCTCAATTAACTCGTTGAGCTCATCAAAATTTACCTTATAAAAACATCTCGAACGGGGTCGAGATTTCGCTTTTGATTTTTCAGCCACTGCAGGTTGAATAAAATCCAGTACTATCTCAAGCGTATTATGTAAAGGGTCTTCAGGAAGGGATAAGGGGGGAATTCGGCTGAGAGTAGTACCCGAAGAATCATCCGCAAACACTAAATCCAACATCTTGTTCTTACAATTCAGAAATTTGTTAAATTGAAGAAGAGATGTGTCACACAGGCTATTAAGAAACTCATGCTGAGTTGTGTGGGTCATAAAATTCGAGTCGCTCATATTGATCCAATTTACAGATGGTATATTGAAATCACCAAGAACTACTAGACGGTCATTATTTCGCAATTGAGAGTGCAAATTGCAGATAGCTAAGCTATGGCGTGTATAAACATTCATATCCGACCGTGGCGGTATATAAGATCAGCAAATGTATAAACTGAAATAACCCAGAGACAGCTTTACTGCTACGAATTCAATATCAGTTGCGATATCGCACACTACCAACTCAGATTTACAGCCTCATTCTCTTTGACGATAACGTGCCCAAAACGATCGTCGTTTGTGTGTTGGTAGCATGAATGGCAATACGATAGCCAAAACGATAGTCAACACGATAACAGCTGACTCTTACGTAACGAAAGTGCTTAATCGGTAATCTGTTTGACGATTATCGTCTGAAAATACGAAAACAAAGTGTCAAAATCAAACAAGAAGGAAATTGCTATCGTTGTTGAACAAATGGAAGTCGCAAACAAAAGAAGTATTATTATTCAATTTTCCACTATTGTTGTTATTTATTTATTTTAAAAGATTCCAAAAAGAATCCTAGCACCCAGTTTCGAGAGCTTTTGAACGAGCTGGAGGCAAATTTTGAACTGACGAGAGGAGTGTTTGGAGAAAGAGGGATTGCCTTCGAGGAGGAATATTGCCTCAAAGAAGGGGCGTGTTTAGCAGTTGCTTCCTAAAGGAAGTATTCCCGCACATCAAAACTATGAAATAACTATTCACAGAAATAAATATTTAAAAATTATCCTATGAACTATTGATACCGATGGATTTTGATATCACATTAGTCACATTACACTATCTCTGCCGTTCCATTCTTAGCGCACCTTCCTCCGACAAAGCCAAAGCAACAGCTTGATACATTATTGTAAACGAAATATTCCCGATTTATTAATAACAAAAAAATTATAAACTTTTTCACAAAGTCAAAACACAGGTGCCCAGAGTTGCAAAATTGACATTTGATTTCGTTTAGTTGGCGATAGACGTAAGCCTACACGATAATCGTCAACGTAACATTCATGCTACCAAAAGCACACGATATCGTCAGCGCGGGTATCGTTCGTTAAGCGTATCGTTCGTCAAAGTGAATGAGGCTGTTAAGGTTTGAGCAGACAGCGATAAGGACGCCACCTGCTCTTCCTACACGATCCAGTCGATAAACTACATAATTACTACAAAAAATTTCAGAATTAAAATAATCCGGTTTTAACCAGGTCTCAGTAAAGGCTATAACTTCTGCAGTGAACACAAAACAATTAAGTAAAAAATTACTTAATTTCGAGCGTAGGCCACGGACATTTTGATAGTTGATTGTTAACTTTGCGCTGCTCGCGCACCGTTCATTAAGTTTTTTGGATTCCTCACGAATTTCGACTTTTTTGTGAACAGATGTACAACCGAATGTTTCGGCCAAAAAGAATTTTCAAGTACTCTATCAATATATGCCTCAGAGACTGATATTTTAAAAGAAGAAATGTCCCTGTCATACTTAAAATTAAACTTAAAGACATTTAATTTAGTTGGTGTAAGGCCAAGCTTAGATACAATATAGTGGGCAATGTCAGCTTCCGACAACGATGAGTGCAGCCGTGATACAAAGATTGATCTAGGAGGCGGCACAGCAATCACCTCTCTGGAAACAGCAGTTTGCACTTCATTATTATCATTATTAAGATCTTCAACATTGCCAAGAACATTAATAACGTTAACCGCAGGTACAGCGGCAATACCACTATTAGGGATAA
Source organism: Sphenella marginata (assembly GCA_951509765.1). Classification (NCBI taxonomy): domain Eukaryota; kingdom Metazoa; phylum Arthropoda; class Insecta; order Diptera; family Tephritidae; genus Sphenella; species Sphenella marginata. The sequence goes on along the minus strand of OX608080.1, from coordinate 33,990,646 downwards.
TAGCAGAAACAGCAGATTTAGAAGCATTGACCGAATTCGTTCTGTCCTCATTAGCAGAAATAGTAGCACCCGTAGTATTACCAGCAACGATAACAGAAGAAGCAGTGAAGGTATCAGCAGTAGAATTTTCGGCAACAGCAGTTTTATCAGAAGCAGCAGATTTACCAGCATTAACAGAATGTTAGCCCCACTGGCTTTAACAGCAGCATTCAATTCAGCATTGGCATTGCCAATAACAGTAGCATTAGCATTCGTACAAGCAGAATGACATTCGTTTACAGCGCCAGCTGGCGTAGATGAACGCTGGGCGTAAGTCAGATCAGATGTTGAAACATTATGCGAGGGGAAAGTGTAGGATGACCACTGTTAGTTATAGTAGTATTAGAACCAGAAAGAACAGGTGAGTGATATTGCAAATGACAATGCATGCACGGCGATATGAAAGAAGGTGAAGGCGATAGAGCATTTGGAGTGAGTGCACAACTATTATTATCACTAATTAACTGCTTCGTGGCGTTGATGGAGTCAACAGCATTATTTAATGTTTTAACGCCATCGGTCATCACTTCCATACACTTTTCATTGTTTTTGTTTATGTCGCAGTTGAGATGATTTTTAATATCACTTTTAATTATAGCAATTTCGGCAAATAAATCTTTGAATTTCATGTCGATGGCTATCAACGCGGTCTCCAGGCTAGCTTTATGTGAGGCCAACACAGTATCGTAGGCCCTGCAAAGCTTGTCAAACGAACCCAAGCAATCCACACAGAAATACCTTATGTTGCGATTCTTCATTAGCAAGTCAACATCGTATGCGGCCATATTGCCTTCGCAGCAAGTGCGGTGGAATAAATTATTGCAAAGGCCATCACAAGGCACAACATGAGTGTCACCTCGTGACAAACTTTTATCACACTTAGCACAGAAACTATCCATTTCACAAATAATAAGTGGTAGGAATGAAAAGTAAATAAATATAATAAGAACACGAGGGGGTGAAAAACACGTCCGCACTCAACAACTGGCAGTTCGTACATTGGCATATGGTAGGCATTTCACCTGATATGGTGGCATTTCGCCTGATAGACAGGCGTTGGACACCTTATCAGGCATTCAGGCATCCATTGCATTTTGTCAGGCATTTTAGGCATTCATCGCGTTTTTTTAGGCATTTTAACACGTATCTTTTGTGTATAAATTTTTTTGTATACATTTTATACAGTTTTAATCATTGCTATAGGAACAATGTGCACAAAATTTATACACGCTTTTGGTAATTTTGTCTAGTGAACGCAGCGTAAGCCTGTTTCGATTCGATTATTGATAACTTTTGCTACCTCTAGGGACAGTGTCATAGCTAGTGAAATCAGCTGCTGATTACAATTTTACCAAAATTTTTTAATAACTAGAAATTGCGGGCTGGTAAAAGTTAACTTTTATCAAATTTTGCACTTATATCAATAAATTAAAATTTATCTTGCTCTTCAGGTTTTTTCACTACCATGTCAAAGAACAGGTGTCTATTTACCGAAAAATTAAAAGCCGAGTACTACTTTCTTAGAAGTGAGAATGAATCGAAAGTGGCATGCACAATTTGCAAAGGCGTTTTTTCCATTGAATCCAGAGGAAAAGCTGACATCGAGAGGCATTTACAATCAAGTAAGCATAAAGATGCTATGAAAGCTACACAGCCAGAATTTATTTCGGAATTTTTTAAAAAACAAAACGTAACAAATGATGATCTCCAATGCATAGCCAAGGAAATGCCATTTGAGTATCATTGCGCAAAACACCATTTAAGTTTTAATGCGTCCGATTGCTGCTCTAAATTAATTAAAAAGTTTTACGATAAAAAGTTTAGTGCCGGAAAAACAAAACTAGAAGCATTGGCGGTTGGAGTAATTGGCCCGCATATATTTTCAGAAGTCTTAAAAGAGCTAGAAATGGCGCATTTTATAACTATTCTAATAGACACTTCCAACAGAAAAGATATTAAGATTCTACCAATTATGGTAAGATATTTCAGTTTAAAATCTGGTGTAAAAACCAAACTACTTCAAATAAACAGTATACCAGGCGAAACGTCTGACATAATATTAGAATACGTTTCAACAGCCATACAGAAGTATAGCCTTAGTGAAAAAGTGGTTGCTTTATCAGCCGATAACACTAATACAAATTTCGGTGGTCTAGCTCGACCATAGTACCTATGCCTGCCGATCACTGTAAAAAAATTTAGATTTACTAACACTTTAATTTTAAATTTATTTATGGCCAAAATCCCCCACTATGCGCTGGTTCGGTCAGCCCTATGTTTATGATTTCGCGTGATGCGGGTTTTGCTGCAACCTCTTTGTGTGATAACAATGCCCTTTTTAACACGCTTACGAAACTCTCTGTTGAAGTCAGAAACAAACCCGCTGACATCTGCTTCTGAAGTCTACAAATTTTTCAAAGTTTTCCAGCACCGGCATCTGTTATTGAAAAGTTGGATTTATCAAAAGGAAGTGTGTCCCTACTAAAGATTGCTAACAATCAAAATAAGCCTGTACTGTGGAAAAAGCGTGGAGTGCTACATATTTCCGTTGTTAAAAATTTATTTATTGTTTATTAATTTATACATACATATGTATGTATGTGTGTACATCAACCCTACCAACCAAGGCTACCCACTTTTTATTAATTTCTTATCGAGTTCCAAAACCATCTCTATTTTTTTCTCCTCCTTACAAACACAGACGCATATTTACGGAATATATTTCCCAAAAAAACGTCGTTCTCTTTTTTCGATATTGTTAGTGAAAAAGTGGTTGCTTTATCAGCCGATAACACTAATACAAATTTCGGTGGTCTAGCTCGACAGGGACAGAAAAATGTGTACAGGAAATTAGAAACCAAATTAGGACGGTCCATAGTTGCAGGGACAGATTCAGATGAGGGGTCCAGGGGGTCCGGACAAAACTAAGTATGGGTATTTTTATCAAATATTTTGGGAATTTTAAAGGTTTTGCTTTTAATTAGACTTTTGTAGGGCTAAATACATTTTTCGAAACTTGTTTTTCAAAAATATGACAAATTAATGTATCTGCAGACATAAATAATCAAACATATATGTACAAATGAAGTTTGAATGCATCATATAACACTGCCATGACTTGATAATAAAACATTGAATTTATTGAGAAATATGGATTGACAGGATCAAAAGCACTATGTAAACCGTCATTGGGTGGATGGGGCTGCCCTCCACTACAAATATCTGAAGTTCTTCTAACAAAATCGTTAACAAAGGTAGGTAGGTAGAATGGCTGCGACGCAGGTCGCCCAAGTAGCTTATAGAAGCCGTTTTGATGCCATAAAAAACTCGTTGAAACCTACTTATATAATATGGATATCTGTTACAACCAACCAGAGTTGTTGATAAACTCGAGGATGTTTGAAATCCCTATCTCGGATATGCGATCCAAGTTCTCCAAGAAGGGGCTCCCAAAGGATTTCATTCGCCTACAGGCTAGAGCCGGGCACCCACACAGGAAGTGCTCAACGGTCTCTTTGGTATCGCTGTCTTCGCAGCTCCTGCAGTAATCATGGTGCGGAATCCCCATTTTTTCCGCGTGCGTGCCTATCGCCCAGTGACCTGTGAGTACTGCTATGAGTTTGTGGGTGCTAACTCTTGACCTGCTTAGAAGACTCCTTGTCCTCTTTCCGCTATAGTCTGGCCAGGTGGATCTTGATATTGCGCAACTAGTGGTGTTTCTCCATCTCAATTGTGCTTTGTTCCCGTAATATTTTTGGATGTTTCCCTTGCCTACTGCTAAGGGTACCCCTATATCTATATCAATAGCTGATTCATTTTGGTCCGATGAGCCACTGCGCGCCAGCTCATCGGCTTTCTCATTACCTTCGATACCTCTATGACCCGGAACCCAGGTAATGGATAGCTCAAGGTTAGTTAGTGTAGCCAAGATTTGCTTACATGCATGCACCACGTTCGAACTTGTGTGTGGTGCTGCTATTGCCTTTATTGCTGCTTGACTGTCTGTAAAGATAGTGACTTTCCCAGTTGTGTTCAGGTCCCTGAGTGATCTGACGGCCTGCAAGATCGCAAGAACCTCCGCTTGAAACACACTGCAATGCGATGGGAGACTGAATGATACGGCAATGTCTAGGGACTCCGAGAAGACGCCGGCCCCCACACCCGAATCCATCTTGGACCCGTCGGTGTAGATTTGGATGCCGCTATCAACTTCGACCCTGCCCCTTTTCCAGTCATTCCTACTTGGAATTGAGGTAATATTCCTGCTCTCAAACGCCAGTCTGTGAGGATAGAAGTCGGTTCTGGCATTAATAGTGCCAGTTGGAAAATGGTTAAGAATGCTACTGTGACCCTGCTGACTATCCTTCCAGCACCCAGACTCCCTGAGTCTGAGTGCGGTTTGCGCCGATGTACACAGTATGTGTAAGTCTATTGGAAGAAGGTTCAAAATCGGATCTAAGGCCGCGGTGGGACAAGTGCGCAAGGCTCCGGTGGCACTAACACATGCCGCCCGCTGGACCTTTTGTAGGCTGATGACGTTGTAGTTCTTTCGAAGAGCTTCCCACCATACTACAGATCCATAGGTCAGCACTGGCCGCACCACCGCCTCGTACAACCAAAGCACCATCCGCGGCCGGAGGCCCCATTTTTTACCAAACATTGATTTGCAGGCGTAGAAAGCGACACAGGCCTTCCGCACCCGCTCCTCAATGCACGCCTTCCAGTTCAGCTTACAGTCAATTATGAGCCCCAGATACTTAGTGCTAGCAGATAGGGATAGCCGCTGGCCATTTAATTTTGGTAATTTGAAAGTAGGCGGCTTGTACTTCCTCGTGAAGAGTAGTAAATCCGTCTTCTCCGGATTCAGCCTGAGGCCACAATCCTGTGCCCACCTACTTAGCCTTGCCAACGTTCTTTCCATGATCTCGCTCATCACGGAAGGGAAGGGACCCGAGACTAGGATCGCCACGTCGTCGGCATACGCCACGATTTTTGCCCCACTTGTGGTGAGTTGTATCAGTATATCGTTCATAGTGAGGAGCCATAGCAGAGGTGAGAGCACTCCGCCCTGCGGTGTGCCTCTACATATCTGCTTCCTAACTTTTGCCCCTCCTAGCTCGGCTGATATTTCTCGGTTAAGGAGTAGGGACGTGATCCAATTCCTTATTGGCTCTTCCACCCCTACCCTTACGAGTGCAGCTGATATCGCATCGGCTCTCACGTTGTTAAAGGCGCCCTCCACATCAACAAACGCGGCCAGAGTAAATTCTTTGTATAAAAGTGACTTCTCGACTGTTCGCACCACCTCGTGTAGCGCGGTCTCTGTGGATTTCCCCCTGAGATACGCGTGCTGCGCATCCGAGAAGGGGGTTTCCTGAAGAAGCTCTCTTATATGGATGTCTAATAATCTTTCGAAAGTTTTTAGTACAAAAGATGTGAGGCTTATAGGCCGAAAGTCCTTGGCCACCTCATGCCCTCTTCTGCCAGATTTGGGAATGAATACAACCCTTGTTTCTTTCCACGTTGAGGGTATGTGGTTATGAATGATGCATGCTGCAAAGATCTCCTTCAGTTCCTTAACCAAAGATGCCTGAGTCTTCTGCAGCATAATGGGAAGTATACCATCTACCCCCGCTGATTTATAAGGTGAGAAGCTGTTAATTGCCCAGGCAATTTTGTCTTCTGCCAATATTTTGTCTATCAGAGAGGTCGGTGGTTCCAGCGGCGCCACCTCCCGTCTTTGCTCCAACTCTCCAGAACCATCCGGAAAGTGGGCTCCTATTAGGATGTCAAGGGTTTCCGCTGATGACCCTGCCCATGTCCCATCAGCGCGTTTAACAAAGGTCTTGTTTGTGTGGCTCCTGGCGAGGATCCTCCCGAGCCTTGCCGTGTCCTTCGTGGACTCGATAGACTCGCAGTGATGCTGCCATGATTTCGTCTTTGCTGTTCTTACAGCTTTTTTATACTCTCTCAGGCAGATCCTATACTCCTGAAAGTTCTTACTTGAGTAGCAGTCATTGAAGACCCTTCTGAGATTCGACCTTAGGTCGCCAAGGTTCTCATCCCACCACGGTGGGAAGGTCTTTTTGCTTCTAGATATTGGACAGGCAACTTTGTAGGCTACCTGAAAGCTTTTCTCTAGAGACCGAACTCGGTCATCCAGACAGTGCGCTCGATTGTATGGATTTTTTATTCCTACTGAGCCTATTGCTGACTATCTTGTCAAATAAACCCCACGAAGTTCGCTTCGGGTTTCTATAAGGTTTTCTTATCTCCCTTTCCCATTCTACACCAAAGATAATAATTTTATGGTCAGATAGAGATAGACGCTTGGACACCTCCCAATTCCTTACTACAAGTTCCTGGGAGTTAGATTTCAAGGTTATATCAAGGACTTCTTCCCACCCCGCGAAGTTCTCTGAACTTGGAAAAGCAAAGGTAGGAGAGCTGCCCGTATTACATATGTCTAAGTTATTGGCTAATAAGAAATCAAAGAGAGACTCACCTCGTTCGTTTGTCTCGCTGGTGCCCCACATCGTGTGTCTGGCGTTGGCGTCGCAGCACAAAAGAGTCGCTTCCTTGTTCTCGTCGATCAACAGTTGTACTTCCGCTGGAGGTGCCGGCCGATCATGAGCCATATACGCCGAGGCGATCGTTAAACTACGTCCGCCTCGTGACTCAATCCTGACCACCGTTAGATCAAAAGTGCTGAAATTAGGTAAAAAGAAAGCATTAATAGTATCCCTAACTAGGATGCAAGCCCTCGGTTTACCTTCTCCAAGTGTGTAGAAAAGATTGAAGTCCCTGGTGTTGAGGCCCCTGACCTTGGAGCGCCACACCCAGGGTTCCTGCACCAGGCATATATCGATGTCCTCCTCCCTTAGGAGGACTAAAAGGTTATCCGAGGCGATTTTAGAATGCTGCAGGTTAATTTGTGCCACCCTAATCATCGGATCGGGGGGGCACACCTGCCGTTTTGGTGGCGGTTGACGGAGCACCATCATCTGTTGGGCCTGCCAAACGGAGCTCCTCCAGGAGTTTGTTGGCATCGTCAACCTCTTCCAAATTGTTGTCAGGCGCGACTGCTGCTGGGAAGATCTTTAGTTTGGCGTTCCTGACGCCGAACTTTAGTTTGTTCCCCCTCTCCTCAAGTGCCCCCAGGGACTCGTTGGAGATCAGCAGTAGCGCGGGCTGGCTGTTCCTCTGTGGTTCCTCGATTTTCAGGACGACCCAGTCATCCATCGGGACACCTGGGTTCTGTATTTTGAGACACTGGATGATTCTCCCCTCATCCAGCTTCATTTTGGGTAACCAAATACGTGCCCGGGGTCTCCTGGGGATCTCCGAAGCCATGATGATCTTAAGATTAAGACCATCAAATGCGTTGCTTATCTTAGCAACGCACCTCTCCAAGAACTCCCTTGAGAAACCGTCCGCGCATTTGATGACCCGACAGCCTCTGCAAATCTCTTCACAGTTAAAGACTGGTACTGGAGTTTGGTTCTCCATGAGGTGCTCAACGACCATCTCAGACAGCCGTCCCTCTATGGAGCTCCAAACCGCCAGTACTTGCCTCCCACTAGCCCCCCCAGCATCGACCAGTGCAACCTGGAGGTGATCCCTGACCACATCACTATAGGTGTTCCTGGCCGATGCTGCAGCACTAGTGGAAGGGCCTTCGCTCTGTTGGCCGAATTTGCCCTTCTTAACATCGCGCTCGTTCGCTTCGTGCGATCGGTTGCGCTTTGCCGATTTCCTGGCTTTAGGTGGCTGTTGCTGTGGCTGTGCGGCTGCTGGCTTATTGGCATGGCTGCTCTCGTAGTCCCTGACTACGGCCTCGCACCATACCCTGTCCTCTGCGTCTCGCTCGTGGACCTCGCCAGCTTCCTCATTCCGTTTTATCTTCTTCAGAATGAAGACAGCCCTGTGGTACTTGGCCCGCTCCAAAGTACCTGAAGATTTTTTAGATTTTTTGGAAGCCACTTTGGCTGGTGCACTTCCATTTCTGTTGAGTGAACTAGGGTGAAGGGTACTATGGCTGGTACCCTTGCCCTCCCCTTCCATGGTTATTCTTTGGCTTGGGATGACCGGGGTACTATGGCTGGTACCCCTGTCCTCCCTTGTGCTGACGCTCCCCTGGCTACTAGCCAGGAGTTCGTCCTCCGAAAGCGTTCCCAGAACGCTCTCCTCTTCCCCACATCCCTTCTCATCATTTTTTATTAATATTTTTGCGTCCATTTGATTCCCACGAGTTGTGCTGGAAAGGGTTCGTCCGCCCCGGCAGAGCCAGTATACCGGGGTAAGGCACACCAACCCGAAGCTGTGGGAGGAGTGAAGCCTTCCTCTTAGTTCGTCCCGTATTGGAATCCCTACCAGAGAGACACCAGTACGACACTTAAGCCCCTTCGCCACGGCACGGCGACCAACATGAAGAGGATCGTTAACAAAAGTCCAAGCAAAAAATGTAGTTAAGGTTTTTTGTTGATAAATTTTGATTGGTCTATAGTATTGACCTTCCGCCTGCATATTATTATCAGGGACACCGAACCGCGTGTTTTGATACCGCACTCAACATTTTTCATAACTTCTACCCTTTGACCCCAAAACTAAGGAGTTATCGACTATTTCGATACATTTTCTCGTTGCCTCAGTCTGGCCTTCGGCAAAATGCCATTTATTTTGACTCTATGCTGGCAACAAAGCCAAATAAATAGCTAATGAGAGCGAAAAAATGAGAGAGAAAAACGAAGTCTCAAATCAAGTCATCTTTGATTCATACCTCCGATTATTATCTTCCAAATTTTCTTGTGAATGTTGTATTGGAGATTTCAAATCTGGACCCCCTCCTAAAATTTTCCTGGATCCGCCCCTGCATAGTTGGCATTGGATGTTCGGCGCACATAATACACAATACTGTACAAGCAGCACCTGACAGTTTACCAGTGGATCTGGAATTAATAAGTGTGAAAATTTATAAGTTTTTCTATATTTATACACTAAGAAATACTAGTTTAAAGAATATATGTGACGAAGACTGTGCAGCGTTCTACGATAAATTAAAAGATAGTACTCATCTACTACAAAAAGCTGCTTCAACAGAAAAATATGAGTGGGAAATTAAAAACCATTAACTGCATTTAAAAAGAAAATGCTACATACATACATATACCTACATACTTTATGTATTTCAGTTTGATGTATTTTTGAAACGAAAATGTACAAAAAACGTATCTGCAATAAGAGCGTCAAGCTCGGATTGTGAGTATCAAGAATTTTTATTTTCACATTAATTTAAATGGTTGAATTGTTTTTTTATATGTGATAGATTTATGTACATACATAAATATGAATATGTATTGAGATTTTACACAAACAACAAGCTTGTGTTTTCCGGTCTTTATATTTGAAGTATCCTGGTTCGGTACGAGCTATAGACCTATTAATAATTTTTTCTGCAGCGAAAAATTATTGTTGTTTTTGGGTTTCTTAATAATTTTTATTAATTATTAAAATTTTTTTGTTGAATTGAACAGGAAAAATTTAGAGACAACCGCCATAGCTTTTCTTATAGATCCATTTCGGAAGTTGCTAACTTCACTCATCAGAGAAATTTTGGCACGCATTGCTAACTATTGAGCTAACAATACGCTGGATTGTTTGCCTTCTAAACGTCCTGTTCGATCAACCTTTACCAATTCATGAACCAACACCTCCATCCGGTGGTGAGATTGGATCATGATGGATTTTTTGCAAGACTGTTTTGTAACTTAAAAATTTTCCGACTGCTTAATATATTTGTACTAATTTTGTTTGATTTTCAACGTTAGACTTTTTTCTTAAAATTTTGCTTCATTCAGGCATTGAGATGAAAAAATTATGGCAAGCCTACCATTAAGGCGTATCGCACATACATACATAAATCAAACTTAGGAGTATTCGTTAAAAGAGAACTTTGAACTTAAAAGTTGTGATACAAGTCACCGACCGGGATAGGTGATATTTTGGCATATACTTTCAGTTGTGGCTGTTTGATTAAACAAAATTGAATATATTGATTAAAAAAAGTGTATTTCAATGCAAAACTCACCTCTCTACATTCAAGGACCATCACAATATACGTTTGTGTACATGTTTTTTTTTATTTTATCACTTTTTATTAGGTATTTTTAGTGGACAGTCCTCCAGTTCTGTGGAGTTTGGGGTCTGTGAGAAAAAGGCGACGAAGTAATATTCTAATTCGCTGGCCCTAACCAAATTGTATCATGGACATCGAAGCTTTAAAGTTGGTGCTTAACCAACTTCAGGCATCAAGACGGTCGTTCCTTGCAAGCATGGCAAAAGAGAACAGGAGGTTTTTAGAAAAAGTGATAAGCAATGCAAAAATTGGCAGCAAAATGCAAACGGCTTTAACAAATCAACAAGAACCCACTACCTATACTCAGTTGAATCGGAGCAGATAGCCTAGAACTCCTACAGAAGCTGTTTGATGGTAAGGTTAAGGAAAAAATGAGTATTCATTGAAAAGCAACAAATGTTGGCTTCACGATTAAGTTCTACCATTAAGAGTGATCAGTCATATAGCTATTGCGTGGCTGAAATCGGGGGCGCTTCCAAAGATTGTATGTTAATGTGTTCCAAAGCTTCCAAAAATCAAGTAAAAAGCACTGCGACTTAGAAATTCTAAAATATTAGTGTCATACTAGTAGATGCCTTGTGCGCACTTGGTATTATTATTATTATTATTACTCTTTATTCAGTCTATGTCAACAATATCTTACAGACTATAATTACATTGTTTGTTTTAGGTACTAAGGATAAGAAGAAGTAATCTTAAAGGCGAACACCGATCTAGGCATTGCAAAGTCTAGATCTAGCTGTTGATAGATACTTTTCGTTGGCTGCTCTAGTAATGGGAGCAAGTTGTAAGTACTTTGCACCAACTTCCATGGCTTAAAAAGGATAGTGCGTGCGAAGTCTCCTATTTGGGGCGTTGAAGCATACCGAGAAAAATATTGCCATATAAAATAGACATTTCACAATGTCATTATCATTGTAAAGCAAAAAATGTCAAATTTAGTCTAAACAATCAAGGAAGTCTAAGTTCGGGTGAACCGAACATTAAATACCCAGCGTATTTGGGGGCGCGGCCACGCCCCTTGCTTATAAAGAATTAACCGCTTACATGAGTACTCAGTCGATCTTTTCAAGGGTTATACCATGTCCTATATATAACTTTGGAAAAGAAGGCGTGCCATGCCCATAACTTTTAGCGTATTTTGTGAAATTTTTGATATACGGATATGTGTCCATTAATCAATATTTACATAATTTTAAAAAAGGTGGCACGCCCACGGATTTTATTATGTTGTTTGTCCCTATTTGAAGATCAGTTTTCATTGCAGATCTTTATGATACTTTCACAGGGCCGTGTTAATAGTGAGATGTAGATATTTTGTTTATTCACTTGTGGGCGGTGCCACGCCCATTTTCCACAATATTACCAAAACACCTTTAAACATCACTAATAACATCATCAGGTGAATGAGTGTACTAAATTTTAGCATTATATCTTTATCAGTTAAACAGATATTGCATGTTCCGATTTCCTAACTCTCGTTTAGAGAACTTTAGTCCAAAAGTGGGCGTAGTCGTTCACCGATTTTTCTTATTTTCTGTTGTAGTACTCTACATAAACATAACATGCCTGGTACCTGGTTTCGTAAATCTATCTCACACCGTTCTGAAGTTATTAGCAGTCGAATTTGAAAATTGCGTGACTCATAAGTGGGCGCTGCCATGCCCACTTTCCAAAATTTTGCGAAAATAATGTAAAGAATATGAAAATTGATGTATGTACCAAATTATATTATTATAGCGGTATCAGTTAATTAGATATGGACTTTTCAATATTTCCACCTCCTTTCAATATAACTTTTATGAAAAAGTAGGCGTGGTCGCTAAGCGATTTCGTTTATTTTCTATAGCTGAATTTAACACAACAATAGTATGCCCTCTACAAAATTTCGTTATACTAGCACAAATTGTTCTGAAGTTATTGAGAGTCAAAATTTGAAAATTTCTTCAAATATATGTGGACGGTGCCACGCCCCTTTTCAAAAGATTTGATAAAATCGGCCTTAGAACATCTAAATCAATACACATTGCAAATTTTATCATTGTAGCTGTTTCTGATATTGAATTAACCCGTTTTATACGTTTTTCGAAATTTTCGATATCGAAAAAGGGGCGTGGTTATGGTCCGATGTTACCCATTTTCAATACCAATCTATTCTGAACCCAAATAAGTACGCATGCCGAATTTGGTGAAGATATCTCATTATTTGCTCAAGTTATCGTGTTAACGGACAGACGGACGGACATGGCTCATTAAAATTTTTTTTCGATCCTGATCATATTGATATATGTAAGTCTATATCACTTACGATCGATTAAAGTACATTGCCAAGGAGGACATTTTGTTGATATTTCCCGGTAGTGAGAACATAGGTCTGCGAGCTGAACTCAACGGAAAAATTTCTGATTGGAAATTAAAAAATGTAAACTTAACATATCTTATATCTTATAATAAAAAATAACCTTTTTTATTTTGTAGACAATGGTGCGGACGGAGTACCAGGAGCCTATTGTTTGTGAAAATACTTCATTAGTAAGCATTTGTTGTATATACCTATCATAATACCACAATTTCAATTGCTAATTTTCCTTATAGAGTGTTCTAAGCATTTTACAACCCTCACCTGTATGAAATTCAATTTTAGGTTCGTATAGCACTAATCAAAGCAATGTGGACTCTGATAGAATACAAGGTAATTGAAATCTTTTCAATGTAATTTGAATAACATTTCTTTTTTAATTTTATTGCAAATTTTTACGTTCATGTTATGATTTATTTTTGTGCGCATGTGCATATGCCTGTAATATAATAATAAAATTATAAAAGAAAATTATTTTCAGTGTTTTATTTAACATTTAATAATATCAAATATGAGACACTATCGATGTTGGAAGTACATTTAAAAATGTAATAAGTTAATAAAACATTTTAAATGGTAAAAGTAAATTTAATCAACGTTTATTGCACATGTCAGTAATGTAATTTCTACATTTTTTATATCCACTTCATAATGTCGAATTGACATTCCCCAAATGTTATTATTAACATTTTTTAAGATTGGACGACTTTTATGACCAAAAAATGTTATTTTTAAGGTAGTTTCTTGTAATTTTTTTTTTCGGTGCAGGACGGCGCAGTCAATTAAGCCATTAATAAGGTCAAAATGAACATTATTTAATGAATTATACGTCTGCTTTCGAGAGATTTTAAATGTATGCGTAAGCATCCAGCTTTGTAACATGGATAGGGGTCAAACGAAGTTAAGCGGGAAGACAGCAAAATGCGTACAGTTTCGTTGTACTTGCTCGATTCTATCAGAGTGATTACACTGGTTTACAGCCAAAATGCACCAGAGACGCCATAGTGAAATTCCTATGTAAAATCACCTCCTAATTCCGAAAATCAAGGTTATTTTTACTTGAATGGTACCGTTTTTGAGATATTTACGCTTTACCGTTATTTCAAAAAACAAAAAAGATGGCTCCACTTAATCGTGTATATCTCAAGAACAAACTGAGCTATTCGAAAACGGATTTGAAAGCTTATAAAATTTACTATAATCAGTACATACAACACTTTTTGCTAGGTCCTGCCGATTCAAACATATTGAACAATCATTAAGGATTTTTTAAACTTTTTTTGTAAAAATATAAAAAAAATTGTACTTTGCGAGGAAGCATCTCGAAAACTTTTTGTTTTTATGCAGATCTAAGCTCTATTTTATTACAAAAAAATAAGCTATCAGTGAACAAAATCGATGAACTAATACAAAAGTTATAAGCATTCAAGTAAATATATCCATTTAATGCTTAAGTACCCTACAGGTACATATGTGTTAGTATTCGAATATCAGTTAGTTAGCAGGTAGATTTTCGAAAAGTTATTAGATACAAAAAGCTGTTAGTGTCGTTTTCTCAAACCTAGGTACATTTTAAACAAGAGCATATTTTTGAGGCAGGTAGTGTTTTCTTTGTAGAACTAGGGAACCTTTTTGTTTAGGTAGGCTTGAATTTTTACTGGATCTAAGTATAAATAAGAGTACATGCGCCTTGTTCCTTCATAATATCTGCAAGGCTCGCTGGATACTGTTCAGTTTATAATTGCAGTTTATAACCCGTCATTTACTTAAAAATAAAAAATGAATAAAAGGGCGCGAGAGTTTGAGTGTACAAATGATCCAGATATGTTCTGTTTCATCTGCGGTCAATTTATTGTTAAAAGTATGAGACGTGTGTTTTCAAATCCTTTGAAAGTTACATACTATAAGTGTTTTGGAATTGAGCCTAAAAACAATGGAAAACCATGGACACCGAACACTGTGTGCACCACATGCCAAGTCGAATTGATTTCTTCGGAAACCGGAACAAAAAGGTACGTTGTAAAAATTAGGAATTTGTTCCCTTTTAATGCATAGCTGCCTAATTTCTGAAACTATCTATTTAGGCGACGTGTGAAATTTATTACACCAATGTAGTGGAGGGAACCAACTTGCCATTCAACGGACTGCTATATTTGTACTACAAAAGTACTTGGGGTTGGAAAGTCCAGAAAAGTAACCTATGCGAGCGTATCTACAGTGTCATTACCAGAACTAATTTCAACAGAAGCGACATTGCCAGAATCAAATTTAACTTTAGTTCCGGCTCCAGTTTCATTGTCAACAGTAGTATCTGATTACGCGGCATCATGTTGTACTGAATTTCAAACGGAAAACGAAAGAAATTCTTTGTCACAAGCACAACTCAATGATTGGATAAGGGATTTGGAATTGTCAAAGGAAAAGGCCGAACTACACGCCTCTCGAATGCAACAATTTAAATTTGTTTCATCCGATGTTAAGGTAACATATTATAGAACTCGTCACAAAGAATTTTCCAAGTACTATACGAAGGAGGACAGTGTTTGTTACTGCAAAGACATTGCTGGTCTATTCAAACAATTTGGTGAACCATATGATTCAAAAGAGTGGCGATTGTTCATAGACGGCAATAAATTAAGTTTAAAGGCCGTATTATTGCATATTGGCAACCAAAAGCCATCTATCCCGATCGCGCATGCAGTAAATACGAAGGAAACATATGAGATAATGCAAAAATTGCTCAAGTTAATCAAATACGAAGAACATGATTGGAAAATATGTGACGATCTTAAAGTCGTTGGAATTCTATGTGGTCTACAAAGTGGATACACAAAATACTATTGCTTTCTATGCAAATGGGATAGCCGAGCTCGTCAAGACCACTATATCATAAAGGATTGGCCAGAACGAATCGAGTTTCAAGTTGGGGTAGATAACATAAAATACTCTCCACTTATAAAGAAGGAAAAAATAATTCTACCTCCGCTCCACATCAAGCTCGGCCTTATCAAAAACTTTGTGAAGGCTTTGGACAAAGAAGCGAAGCTTTCCATCATTTGAAGACAGTCTTCCCAGAGATTTCAGAAGCAAAAATAAAGGAAGGGATTTTTGTGGGACCGCAAATAAGGAAAATGATGACCAATAACCATTTCAAAGAACTATTGTCACCAGTGGAGGCAGCAGCGTGGGATTCTTTTGAAAAGGTCGTTACTTCTTTTTTAGGCAAACACAAAAGTCCTAACTACGAGATGATAGTGAACGACTTAATCAAAAACTATGCGGAAATGGGTAAATAAAAAAACATATTATAATAAATTATATATTACATAAATTTACATGAGAATATATAGCCATAAATCTGAATTCGTCGTCCAGTTCCGAACAAACAAGAACGGGAAAAATATAAAGAAAAAAATTGTTCTGAATTGAAAGATAAATCCAGCCTAAGAATGTGTCACTTATGTATTTATCTAATTTACTTTTTTATTTTATTTCAGGAGTAAATATGTCTTTAAAAATTCATTTCTTACACTCCCACTTAAATTTTTTCCCGAAAAATCTTGGCGACGAAAGTGACGAGCATGGCGAAAGGTTTCACCAGCAAATGAAAGTGATTGAAAGTCGGTATCAAGGATTCTGGGATGTCGCTATGATGGGCGACTACTGTTGGTTTCTCATAACCGATAACCGATCCTAATCTAAATAAGCGTCAAAACAAGACACATAACTTTTTCAATTATAAAATAAGATCATAGAGTTAAGACAGAACCATATGTACATATGCTATTATTTGTAGGGTACTTAAGTATTAAATGGATATATTTACTTGAATGCTTATAACTTTTGTATTAGTTCATCGATTTTGTTCACTGATAGCTTATTTTTTTTTGTAATAAAACAGAGCTTAGAGGGGGGAAAAAATATCTGCAAAAAAACAAAAAGTTTTCGAGATGCTTCCTCGCAAAGTACACATTTTTTTATAATTTTACAAAAAAAATTTAAAAAATCCGTAATGATTGTTCAATATGTTTGAATCTGCAGGACCTAGCAAAAAGTGTAGTATGTACTGATTATAGTAAATTTTATAAGCTTTCAAACCGTTTTGGAAGAGCTCAGTTTGTTCTTGAGATATACACGATTAAGTGGAGCCATCTTTTTTGTTTTTTGAAATAACGGTAAATCGTAAATATCTCAAAAACGGTACCATTCAAGTAAAAATAACCTTGATTTTCGGAATTAGGAGGTGATTTTACATAGGAATTTCACTATGGCGTCTCTGGTGCAGAAAAAAAGTTGGAATTTGTGATCCAGTGTTATTAAAAAGAGAATTCCAGATAATGGATGCATACTCTAACGGGCAAGACAGTTAAAAATGGACTTCCTTGTATAGGGATCTTTACAATCTTTTGCATAACGCTACAATAATGCTAAATTGGAGTAAGACTTCGATATACCATTATCAACCTGAGGAACAAAAGTGAAATCAGGGGCATACAGAACTCCTACATCTGAGAAAAAATCGATTGTAGACAATTGGTTACTTAGGATCCAGTAACTTGTACCGATGACATTCCTGGTTTTCGAGAGAATCATGTGAAAACATTCACTGGTGTTGAGGGACAATTTATTTCTGACACTCCATTCTGCAAGATTGTTGAGTTCAGTTTGTAACTGACTAGCGTCATTTAAGCAATCCACTCTACAGGACAGCTTCAAATCACCGGCGTAAAGTAGAAATTTAGAGTTAGTAAAACATGTACCTATGTCATTAATGAAAAGCACAAAAAAAGCGAGCCCAGAATACTACCCTGAGGCACACTGGAAGTGGCCACAAAGTGTAAGATCTAGTCCCAGCGATTTCAACAAAAGATCTTCTGTTGATAAGGTATGAGCGCATCGACATGAGAAACATTGAATGGCAACCCAGACGTTCCAGCTTGTAAAGAAGAATATCGTGAGCGACTGCATCAAAGGCTTTAGTGAAACTGGTGTAAATGGTATCCACCTGAGATCCACACTTAAAGACCGATATACAGTACTCAGAGAATACAGTCAGATTCGTAACTGTGGAGTGACCACTAACAAAACCATGTTGGTTTGGAGTAATAATTTCTTTAACAGAAAAGAACAGCTTATCTTTTACCACCTTTTCAAATAGTTTGGAGAATGTTGTTAAATTGGAGATTGGTCGGTAGTTTGTGACATTGTTTTTGTTACCAGATGGATGGATGGGAGTGATTGACTCCACTTTAAATACATACGTATGTCAAGAAGATACATACATATTGCAGGTAAGATCGATGTCATTATCCATTTAAATGCCACATTACATAATTTCCAAGTGGATACGGGAACGTCATGCTCATTGGTAGGTACTGAGGGGTATAAATTGATCCAATGAGCTAATTTACAAAATTTTTTGTGGATTCTAGTAACTTTAGCTATATTCTAAAAAACAGCGTAAAAACATCGCTAAAAAAATTAGACAACTTATATTATTTTCAGGTAGTAATTTTTTTTTCCTCATTGACTCAATTTTGCACCTGAGTCTATTTTCCATAAATATTTTGCTACAGTTTGAAATACATATGTATTTAAAAAACATATTTGCAAATTTTAATGAGCTCAAGACCGTTTATAATAACTCTTACCCCCATATTCTGTGTGCATGACAAATTCTCAATCTTGATAAAAAATCAAAAGAAAAATATTTGTATCATGTTTTTTGAATTTTACGCCAAAACGAACAAAATTAATGAATTGATTGACAATTTATCAAGAACACAGAATCTGGGGGTTAGTCAATTATTATTGTTTTTGAACTTAGGAAAAATTGGTAAGTAGATAAAAATTACAAAGATATGTACAGCGATGGACGGGATGACATGTTTCAAAGTGTCCAACTTATCATCAGACCCCTTTTCGGGCACTGGGATACGAGCCCACGTGCCTGCATCAAAGCTGCTGTAAGAAAGCTCTAACCACTAACACACAAATGTTACGCATTCTGCCTATAAGTAAATTGTGTTTGCTGGGCTTGTTGTTTCTACATTCTTCTTTTGTTAATTTTTGAAGACATGTACATATGTACATATGTAACCATGTGCTCTTGGTTCAATTTATTGTTATTGTATTAAAACCAATAACAATATTTAAAAAAAAAAAATTTAAAATCGAGGTCACGTTGACCAAAGAAGACCGACAGAGCACAGTCATTTGGTAGCTCATCGCCCAGAGGCTTCGGGGGGACGCTGGCAGCACAGCAACAAAAACCATACGCTGACCAAATCACAATCGGTAGATGCACACAGTAGACTGCGTCAAGTTCACAACACAACAACAAGCACAAATAAGCGGAACGTGGTCGCTTGCCTACCTCATGCATGGCACGAAGTAAAGTCGGCAGCAATAACCAAAAATTCACGTAAACGAGCAGATAAAGACACAACATATTTAGCAAATACCAGAAACAACGCAGAACGAAATAAAATAAAATTCGGTTGAAGGTAAGTAACACCTGCTTTAGGACGGAGCAACACCTCTATTTTTTATGAATTTCGTATTTTCGAATGTGGTTATTTAATGCTTAGAATTGATCCCTTTTGCAATAATGAAAAATAAATCCCGAAAAACGCATTGAAATACGTAAGTGACACATAATTTTTCAAGCTTGGACAGCAAAGCCCAATATTTGAACTATCATATTGTGACGAGTTCGATGAGTACTCGATGATTAATCCTGGTTTCTACGCACCTAGAAATTTGTAGGTTGTTCACTTCTCGTGTTCTCGAAGGGTCGGTGTTATGTATTGGCATCTCCTCTTTATATAGCATTTGTAAATACATGCGTTATTTCTCTTCCTCTTGCTTGTGTGCATACCCTGTAAAAAACGTTGGAGTATGGGAGTACTCCAACATTTATTCTCATTCATACAAAAAGGTGGTCCAATTTATAAGCCCATGTCCGGTGATTGGATCACCTAATCCATATCGGAGCACCCTGCTGAATAGTCTATGGAACACCTACGTGAGAGTACTTTGAAAATGCTGGCAAAAGATTACTCTATAGAGTACTCTGCAGTAAAGCGAGAGAGGGAGTATGTGTTCTTTTTGAGGACCACCTACTCCCTTTCTCCCTTTGCTGTTGAATACTCCATAGAGTAATCCAATAGGAGTATTTTGGGATTACTCTCATGTAGGTGGTCTATAGAGTATTCAAAAGCAAAGAAATGGAGTACTCCGAGTCGGATTAGGTGTTCCAATTACCGGACATCGCCATATAAATTGGACCACCTTTTTTATATGAGCGAGGATAAGTGTTGGAGTACTCCGATACTCCTTAAGGAGTACTCTATGGAGTATGAAACGGAGTATTTCGGTTTTTTGCAGGGTATACCTGTACGAGTGTTAGTCTTTGCTATCCCTGTTGTGTTGAAATAGTGGTGGTAGTATTATGTAGTTAGGGATGGTACGTGATTGGAATATTCGCCACAATATTCTGCCACTTAAATACTTATATGTATAACATTTACTTTGGGACTCATGGAGTTCGAAAAATTACCGAAAAGTCGTTTTTCGTCAAAAGTTGTGCAGAAAAATCTTCTTCCAATACCAAAAATTCTAAAAGAAGGTTAAGATTTTGCGGAAAAAACTCTAACCACTCCCATGTTTAAAACCATAATTTTGGTCACTAACAGGTTTTTTAAGAGGTGAGGGGAGGCTCCCATCTAACAGAAGAATGGAGCAAGTTGCCTCCTGACGATATTTGAAGTCATAGTTTGTAATCTTTGCTCATTTCAACACCAGTGACAATGCTTTTTCCACCTTTTTTTACTCGCCTCCAAAACTGCTCTAAAACCGTATTTGAAATTAAAATAAAACGGATTTACCTTACAAAAAAATTGTTGAAAAGTACATGGCAACTCATGCATAAGAAGATCTGTCTGAGAAGGGTGGCAACCCATGCATGTGAAGCTATGATAAACGAACGTTCAATAACATTGTATGGCACAATTCTCTGAATTTTTATATGCAAAATTACACCATTCATATACATATGTACTTTTGAATACATGCTGTATAAAGCAGGCCTAGGCAATTTTGCAATTGAGGTAGTGTTAGTGAGAGCGCACCACTGAAACCCTGTTAGCCAGTGTTGTCCAACGTGACTGTGTGCACGTTATGCTTGTGTTGGTTATTACCGTACATTCGGAAAGGTACAAGCAGACAACACGAATACGGAACAGTGCGTACAAATAAGTAAACGTACTTTTTAAAAATTACGGTCAACTAAATTATCTATATTTATTTCTTTATTATATTGCTTAATTCTAATGTGATCAGCAATGTGATTGTTTGATAGTAGATTTCTATATTTGCTTTGTATATGCTTTAAAGTGGAAAATGCCACTTCGAAACTAGTTATATGTTGAACCGAAATTGAAAATATTTTTAAAATTTCATCTTTCGCTAGTGGATACTTTTTTTCATCAATAATTTTCCAAAAATCAATACCGGAGTCAATAAGTAACGAAAAATCTGATTGCATTTCTCTGATTACTTTTTTGTTTGCCATAGGCTGAGAATTTAGTTGTAAATAAAATTTTCTTTTGTAATTATAAAGAAGACTTTTTCGGGCGTCTCCCTCGATATTTACAAGATTTTTGTGACAACGTTCATAATGTCTTTTTATATCATGTTTGCTACAACGCTTTATTTTTTTATAACAAATTAAGCATTCTGCATGCTTTCCATTGTTCTCAATTAAAAAATAACATATTTCCCAAATTTGTTGGAACATTTTTAGTGCGCACTGTTTTTAAAGCGTAAAACGTGAATGGTGTTGCTTGCTTGAAATTCTAGCGTCAACTGATCGCAAAATTCTGCTTTGCTTGCCTACGAAGTTGAATACGGTAGCACAATCGTGCATTCACAGACTCTTGTCGCGCCATGTTGGTGTGAGGTGTCTGGCTTGCTGTCCGTGCGCTATTGTGCGCATAGGCCGTGGACAACGCTGCTGTTAGCAAATGTTGACTGAAAGTCAAGTGGCAAAACCAAAAATTCGTGTCTCTCTTACACATGCTCTCTATTTTTTTATGATTTGACAAAGTTCTCTCCTGCAAGAGTAATACGGGTTAATTTACCAGTTTCAAGACCGACACACATGACAAATATCGTTACCGTGGTTACTTTGATGTCAAATTCGTTGCCATGATGAACACCACGTGTTTACATGCATTTCATTCGTAATAATATTTCCCAAAACGCAGTTAACGACTTGCTCCAAACTTTTCCTTTAATGGGTATTAAACATTTTCCAAAAACAGTGAAATCCCTGCAACCAATTAAAAGACACAATTTTGATATAAAGCATTTTTCGCAAGGAGATTTTGTTTACTTTGGAATTCAAAATCACTTTGCCGGCAGTACGTTTTCCTTTTTAGTTAATGCAAGTGAAGTGTTGATAGATGTTGGCATCGATGGCCTTAAGCTTTTTAAGTCTTCTAATAAAGTTTTATGGCCAATCTTGGGTTCGCTAGTAGGTTTCCCCGAAATAAGTCCATTTCCAATCGCCTGCTTCTGTGGTATTGGTAAGCCAGAGAATATTGACGAGTTTATGCGTCCTTTTTGCGAAGAAGTATTGACATTGAGAGAAAATGGACTTAAAGTAGGGAATACTGAAGACGTTATAAAGTTTAATATCCGACTCTTCACTTGCGATGCGCCTGCTCGTGCTTATGTCACTTGTGTTAAGTCCCATAATTCCTTAAATGGTTGTTCAAGGTGCTGTCAAGTAGGAAAATATGTTAACAGAAGAGTTAGTTTTTCCAAAACAGCTCATACACCTAGAACAGACCCCTCCTTTTCATTACGTATAGATAAAGCTCACCACAGTTTACAGTATGAAAGTTCAAAGAGTCTATTAGAGCTTTATGGGTTTGGAATGGTATCACAATTCCCGTTAGATGTAATGCATTTAGTAGATTTAGGTGTGATGAAAAAAATGCTATATCTTTTAATGAAAGTGGGAAATGTGTCCATGATGAACCAAAAAATGAATTTGTTAAAAAAATATGTTCCTAAAGAATTTGGTCGCACTTCCCGAAATTTTGATGAAATATCAAATTGGAAAGCAACCGAGTTTAGGCATTTCTTACTGTACTCTGGGATTTTTGTTCTAAAGGACTGCATACCAGCCGATCATTATTATCTATTTTTGTTACTGCATTCTGGCATTAGCTTATTATCGTGTGAAAGATCTTTTAGAACAGAAAGCAATATAGCTCAAAAAATACTAGAGGATTTTGTACATTTTTTTGGCGTTGTTTACGGTGAGCACTTGGTTAGTTTTAACGTCCATGGACTTCTGCATCTATCCGAATGTGCAATGCAATTTGGACCTCTTGAGAGTTTCTCGGCGTATAAATATGAAAATTATATGCAACAATTGAAAAAGATGATCAAAAGGCCGAGCCTTACACTGGAGCAACTGTGTTTAAGACTTCAAGAGCGTTCTCTTTTAAGTAGTTTTCACGAAAAACCTTCACACTTTAGTAAAGAGCTTCTGATTAATTTCAGGCATGAAAAAGACGCATATTACTTCAGTGAAACTTTTGGCCCTGTTAAGATTATAGAAAACGACTGCGAAGCTGTAAGCAATGCATATTTAGCACGTACATTTTTAGAAACAGAAGATTTTTTCAATGAGCCATTAAGATCTTCTTCAGGCCTTGGGATCATAGTAGGTAGTCGCTTGGATACCAACTCAGTGAAAGTATTAAAAAGTGATATACTTTACAAATATTTTTGTATATGCAATGAAGGAATTTACAAGTTCAGCTGGTGCTTTGTTCTAGTCTCAACACCGGTATCAGCGCTATTCCGTAGAGCCGCGCAGCATTACACAGCATCTTTACATTTACATCTTTCTACTTTGGTTTTTTACAGAAATGGAGTCACAAAATATTTTTCAGGAATTCGGCACATTCCCAGTATATGGTAAGATTTAAAATATTTGTGAATATATAAATTTCATGTATACATATTTTACAGAGGAGGTCATAGTTGAAACAAATTTTTCGCCTGCAGTAGTAGATGTCTCACCATCAACATCCAGCATTCCACGACTACGTTTTAAACGCAAAATTGCCGGTCGACGCCAATAAAAAAAATGATTCAAAATCAAGAACGGCTTGAAAAAAAAATTGATATTCTAACTAAAAATGTAAGTATTGGGATCTACTAAAATTGTCGCTTTTAACCTGTATTCATTTCGTTTTAACTGTGTTTCAGATGATTGACAAGACTGAGTTTATGGCAACAAACAAAGTATTGCGAGGAATTAAGGTGTCTGTGAAACTTCTAAAAAACTCCGTTGCCACCATCACCGGAGAAAATCCGGATGAATTGTTAGCGGAATTAGTTGCGTGTTTACCCCTAAACTCTATTGCAGCACTACATGACATAGAGGAGAAGTTGAAGAAAGAGGAGTACGAAAAACCAATGGTAATATCAAATTTTATAATATATATATATATTTTAATTATTGTTGCATATATTTTTAGACTGCACTACTGTATAAGCTAAAAGGAATGGACGAAAGTGTAACTAATGTAATGAAAAAAATGTTTAGCGACGAATTGTTGGATCAATTTAACTATGATGGGCGGAACAACAAAAAATCCTTACAAGAACTATTGATTACACTAGTTTACAGCCAAAAAATACCAACCAATTCATGCATATGGGTGTATTGGCACTGACATCCCGAGTTGTGAACATATTTTTAAAAAATTTTCTATGGTTAGGTTTTCGAGATATCGGCAATTTTGTGTTTTTTCAGTTATCACTTCATTCAAAAACTTTTTTCGCCGATGTTAGAAAAGCGATAGATGCAAGCAGTACATCGTTTTAAAGCAAATTAAAATACGCTTCCAACGACGTATAAAATGTAGGGGTTGACCAAACCATTGCTGAGCAATAGCTGGTCAAAGTCAAAATTTTGTCGAATTTTTACGATTTTTGAAAAAATTTTGATTTTGAAAATATTTTTTTTTTTGCGAAGTTGTAAAAATCAGGAACTTTTTATTTTTTCTAAAATTAGTGTGTATAATTACAAACACTTTAAGCATAATATTACCTAGTTCTAGGAAAAACTGTATTTTTGGCGATTTTTTTTGTAAAATTTCAATATTTTCAAAATTACTGTGCGATGCATTGCACTTCTATATCGCAGTACTTTTTGTTTTCAATCAAGTATGTTGCGAAAATTTGACAATTAATTATAAATGATATTTCTTAAATGTGCTTTATCCACTATTCTAAAAACATATGTAAATCGGTTGAAATTATATTTAACTTTATTAAAATGTGTTCGAATGATCCTAATAGTTTTTGCTACGTTTGTGGTGTTCTTGTGAAAGCGATATCTCGTCATTTAATGAGAAGAATTAGTGCTAACAATTTATTAGAACCTTATAAAAAATACTTTGGATTTGCTCCTAAGGGCGCCGAATTGTGTATGTAATGCTTGCCGAGGAATTTTGAACCGAATCGGTAAGGGTAAAGACAGTTTTTTTAATTTTGGAAGTCCGATGTTATGGAGGGAACCGAAAACCCATATTTCCGACTGTTATTTCTGTTTAACAGAAAAACCTGGCGGACGCGGAAAAGAAGCAATTTATCCAGTTGTTGAATCAGTTACGTATACAGTGCCACATTCAGCCTTACTTCCAAAACCGGTATTAAGTAAAGCAAACTCTTCTGAAAAGCAACAACCAGAATATAAAAGAAAACCGTCTATTGATTGGAGTGACCCAGAAATGGAGTCAAGTGCTAAAAAGTTGCTTAATCAGGCTGAACTAAATGATTTGTGCAGAGATCTGTATTTAACGAAATCTGACTCGGAATTACTTGCATCGCGTATGCAAAAATGGGAATATTTAAAACCCGATACTCGTGTGTCCTATTATCGTCAACGAAGTAACGATTTCGCGAAGTTTTTTTCTAAAGTGGAAGATATTTACTTTTGTAACGATGTCACTGGTCTATTTTCTGCGCTACAACAGGATTATAATGCTTGTGATTGGCGACTTTTTATTGATGGAGGCAATGACAGTTTGAAAGCTGTTTTGCCTTTTATGGGAAATTCAAAACCATCAATTCGTATTGCATATGGAAAATACGTCAAAGAAAACTATGAATCCATGAAACAAATTTTGAGCTACATTCAGTATGATCAACACAGGTGGAAAGTTTGTGCAGACTTAAAGGTCGTTGCCATATTATCAGGACTTCAAGGAGGGAATGCAAAATTTCCCTGCTTTCTTTGTTTGTGGGACAGCCGTGACCGTGCCAATCACTTTACCAGAAGAGTTTGGCCAAGTCGACAACAACATACAACTGGAGACTACAACATGAAAAACGATCCCCTAATCCCTGGTGAAAAAATAATACTCCTCCCCTACATATTAAGCTTGGATTATTTTCAATATTCGTGAAAAAACTGCCGATAGATGGCCCCGAAATAAAGAGTGATGGACCCCAAATAAGAGCGCTGTATGGCGATAGTTCATTTAAGAAATGCTTGAGCAAAAACTTCTTAGAAGCATGGAAGGCATTTGAAGACGTCGTGCACAACTTCCTAGGAAACCACAAAAGTTCGGATTTCGATAGAAAGATAAGCAATTTACTAGAAAAATATAACCGAATTGGTAAGAATTATATTAACTATTTAATTCAACCAATTTTTATACGAATTTATTTATTCTCAGGCTGCAATATGGCAATTAAGTTGCATTTTTTATTCAGTCATTTGGAATTTTTCCCGGAAAACCTTGGCGCAGAAAGTGACGAGCAGGGAGAAAGGTTCCATCAAGAAATGGAAAAAATAGAAATACGCTACCAAGGTTACTGGGATGAAAACATGCTAGGAGATTATTGCTGGTTCCTTGTGAGGGAAGACTTGTCAGAAAAAAAACGCCGGAGTAAAAAGTCGATGTCATTTTAAATCTATTGTTACATAAATGTACCCATACCTTTAACCCTACAATTATAAACTTATAATATTAATACATTATTTGGTAACAATCAAAAACTTAAACGTTAAAAATGTATGTTAAAACATTAAAAAATGAGTTTAAACAAAGAAGGAATATATAACAGAAACAAAACATTTATGTAGCATTTAATTCATTGATGAAGTATGTGTGCAAAAATCGCACACTAACATGACGTCCCACATTTCCGTTTACCCGTCTTACACTTAAAGAGATATATAAATTTAGCACATGGTAGCACTCGTTGGCATCTTTCGTTTGTTACTTATATTTTATGAATACTTTTTTGGTTACCCATGGTCAACATATTGGTCGATAACTCTTTAACCGGTCGAGTTTTCGAAATAAGACGTGTCTTGAATTTCAAATTTAACGTGTAATAATACCATGGTGAAAGCCTCATTTCATTCTATTTAGAAGTTTTCGAGTGATGCGACCACAAACATACAGACAGAAAGACTAACAGAAAGACAGACAGACAAAAGTTTAAAAAAAAGTTTGAATTGCACGCTATTAGCTTAATACGGATTGACACTATGAAATTTTTTTTTAATATCTGCAATATTCAGACCTCGCTGCTAAAATTTTAATAAATGTTGAAATTTACAAAAAAAATCGCCAAAAATACAGTTTTTCCTAGAACTTGGTAATATTATGCTTAAAATGTTTGTAATTATACACACTAATTTTAGAAAAAATAAAAAGTTCCTGATTTTTACAACTCCGCATAAAAAAACATTTTCAAAATCAAAATTTTTTCAAAAGTCGTAAAAATTCGACAAAATGTTGACTTTGACCACCTATTGCTCAGCAATGGTTTGGTCCACCCCTACATATTATACATCGTTGGAAGCGTATTTCAATTTCCTTTCAAACGAGGTACTGCTTGCGTCCATCGCTTTTCTAACATCGATGAAAAGAATTTTTGAAAGAAGTGATACCTGAAAAAACACAAAATTGCCGATATCTCGAAAACCTAACCATACAAAAATTTTTCAAAATATGTTTTGTGCTCGGCATACCAATGCCAATGCAGCCATATACATGAATATCTTGGTATTTTTTCAAATTAATTATTTGTAAACTAGTGTTATAGATAAATTTATGTCTGGTAAGTTTCTTTCAACCAATATGTATGTCTATAAATAATATTTGTGTATTACTGCTTGTAGATACCTTCAAAATGCATGGACGCTGCAAATTTGAAAAACACGTAAAAAAAAGCTGTAATGCTTAGCCATAACCGAACTAAACAGAAGAGGTATTTAGAGAAGAAAAAACCAAATAACAATAGGCGATAAAGACACAGTATACATTTATAATAATAATAATTTATCTACAGTATTATTTTATTGTTCACAACAGACGCAACTTTTTTATATTTATATTTATATACGCACTACTGTACAAAAAGCAATGTTAATGAAATTAACAACTAAGCACAATGAAGTTAATTATTTGTTTATAAAAGCAAACAAAATGTAAAGAAATTAATTTATCTAAAATACGCAACTTTTCTATATTTATATACATATACGCACTACTGTACAAAAAGCAATGTTAATGAAATTAACAACTAAACACAATGAAGTTAATTATTTGTTTATAAAAGCAAACAAAATGTAAAGAAATTAATTTATCTAAAATACGCAACTTTTCTATATTTATATACATATACGCACTACTGTACAAAAAGCAATGTTAATGAAATTAACAACTAAGCACAATGAAGTTAATTATTTGTTTATAAAAGCAAACAAAATGTAAAGAAATTAATTTATCTAAAATACGCAACTTTTCTATATTTATATACATATACGCACTACTGTACAAAAAGCAATGTTAATGAAATTAACAACTAAACACAATGAAGTTAATTATTTGTTTATAAAAGCAAACAAAATGTAAAGAAATTAATTTATCTAAAATACGCAACTTTTCTATATTTATATACATATGTATACGCACTACTGTACAAAAAGCAATGTTAATGAAATTAACAACTAAGCACAATGAAGTTAATTATTTGTTTATAAAAGCAAACAAAATGTAAAGAAATTAATTTATCTAAAATACGCAACTTTTCTATATTTATATACATATACGCACTACTGTACAAAAAGCAATGTTAATGAAATTAACAACTAAGCACAATGAAGTTAATTATTTGTTTATAAAAGCAAACAAAATGTAAAGAAATTAATTTATCTAAAATACGCAACTTTTCTATATTTATATACATATACGCACTACTGTACAAAAAGCAATGTTAATGAAATTAACAACTAAACACAATGAAGTTAATTATTTGTTTATAAAAGCAAACAAAATGTAAAGAAATTAATTTATCTAAAATACGCAACTTTTCTATATTTATATACATATGTATACGCACTACTGTACAAAAAGCAATGTTAATGAAATTAACAACTAAGCACAATGAAGTTAATTATTTGTTTATAAAAGCAAACAAAATGTAAAGAAATTAATTTATCTAAAATACGCAACTTTTCTATATTTATATACATATACGCACTACTGTACAAAAAGCAATGTTAATGAAATTAACAACTAAGCACAATGAAGTTAATTATTTGTTTATAAAAGCAAACAAAATGTAAAGAAATTAATTTATCTAAAATACGCAACTTTTCTATATTTATATACATATGTATACGCACTACTGTACAAAAAGCAATGTTAATGAAATTAACAACTAAGCACAATGAAGTTAATTATTTGTTTATAAAAGCAAACAAAATGTAAAGAAATTAATTTATCTAAAATACGCAACTTTTCTATATTTATATACATATACGCACTACTGTACAAAAAGCAATGTTAATGAAATTAACAACTAAGCACAATGAAGTTAATTATTTGTTTATAAAAGCAAACAAAATGTAAAGAAATTAATTTATCTAAAATACGCAACTTTTCTATATTTATATACATATGTATACGCACTACTGTACAAAAAGCAATGTTAATGAAATTAACAACTAAGCACAATGAAGTTAATTATTTGTTTATAAAAGCAAACAAAATGTAAAGAAATTAATTTATCTAAAATACGCAACTTTTCTATATTTATATACATATACGCACTACTGTACAAAAAGCAATGTTAATGAAATTAACAACTAAGCACAATGAAGTTAATTATTTGTTTATAAAAGCAAACAAAATGTAAAGAAATTAATTTATCTAAAATACGCAACTTTTCTATATTTATATACATATACGCACTACTGTACAAAAAGCAATGTTCATGAAATTAACAACTAAGCACAATGAAGTTAATTATTTGTTTATAAAAGCAAACAAAATGCAAAGAAATTAATTTATCTAAAATACGCAACTTTTCTATATTTATATACATATACGCACTACTGTACAAAAAGCAATGTTAATGAAATTAACAACTAAGCACAATGAAGTTAATTATTTGTTTATAAAAGCATCCAAAATGCAAAGAAATTAATTTATCTAAAGTATTACTATTAGAGACTGACTTTTGTACACATGAAATGAAACTGAAATAAGAAAATATGTGCAACATATATCATTTAATTTGAAAATATGTAACTATTTTTTTTGTACGTCAATGTATTTCTTAAAATATATAAAAAATGTTTATACATTATTTCTATAGTTTTGTTTGCGTTTTTATGGTTAGCGAAGCCCATTTTGTACGTAACATATAACTGGTAACAAAAACCGTTTTGCGGGTCAACGCAAACTAGTAACAGATGACCGATTGGTACGTTCAATACAAATGGTTTATACGTTTTACTTTACGTATGTATAACTGACTTCATTACCGCCAATCTTGACGCGGCGAAAGAGACAACTATATAAATTTTTATCGAGCATCGTATGAGAGCAAATGAAATAAAAAATGACATACATTCAAGAGAGCGAGAGAGTGGTGAAGTTTTTCCCGACCTTCTTGCAAAATTGACTATATCTCCCAATGGCTATAAACCACGATAGTAGTCATGTGTATCGGTTATGAAACTAATCAATTATCAGGTAGTAGTTTTACTGGGAATGCTGTCGTTTGTTTGTGTTCAGTGCGTCGCTAGCTAAGAAAGAAGCAAGGTGGTGGCATCATTTTTGTTATCGCGCAAGAAATAAATATTATTACACAATGTGTATGAATATAATTATTTCATGTATGTTGATCAATGCTTTTAGCAAAAGCAAACTTTTATTTTTTTTGTAGCATAATATGTATTCCATTGTTCAAACGCATTTGTTATCATGAAATCATTACATTCATCCATTTTGAATAAATTTTTTGTTGCGCATTAGTGAAATACTTCCGCATAAGCTGTTGCTTTGTTGCTTGATAGTATAATAATCTGTGTGAATTTGGTTCTCAAATATACGGACAATTGTCCCACTAAATACCTGGGCCTGCTATAGATGCTTTCAGAGTGCAAAACAAGTGTGGAAAGAAAACACATATGTATGTGTATACGCATATGAATGTACATATGTATGCACAAGCATAAGCATGTCAACGTCGCCAATTCTAACTGTATTTTTCGTTTAACATTTTTGAATGTTGAGTAGGTATAATGGATTTGCAATTTATTCAGTTGTAAAGTGAGTGTTGACCGGCGCGTATATTTTTAATATATTTTTGGAAATGGATCGTTTAAATTTTGAAGAAAATTGCTACGCTTCTGGCCAGAGCTGGGTAAATTCAATTCCATTACAATTACAATTCCATTCCTCAATTCCTTTGCCCCACACAAAAGGGATTTATTTCATTTCAATTCCTCAAAAAGAAATACCAAATGTAATTTCCTCATTTTGAGGCTCAAGTACAAAAAAAATTTTTTTTGGAATTGAAAAAAAAAATACTTTGCGCAAATGTAATTTCTTCTCAAATACTTTCGAAAGGAATTGAAAATGTAATTGAAATTTTTCCAATTACATTACAAGGAATGCCAAAAGTACTTTCGAATTTCCAATTACATTCCTCAAAGGAATTGTAAAAGTAATTGAAAAGCGAAATGTTAATTCTTGCATAAAAACATATTTCAATCGACTTTTCGGGCAATATTTTTCACTTTTTAAAAAAAGGATCCCTTCTAAGCAATAATGACCCATACTCGAAAACACCAGGGAGCATAAAGTTCTCTTGATTTTGCTAGCCAAGTTGAGGCGCCCTCTTTCCTTTTGTAGCAAACGGCATGTGAAGGGTTTTATCTGATAAGTAAATTTACTTTGAATTTAAACAACAAAAATATGAGAACCTCTGCCCTTATCACTAGAAGGCTCATATGATATTGGAAGCGTCTACAATTTCTTGCAAGTCTATCATAGAGGGATTGAAGAACGACTTATAGAACGTAACCTTTATTCATCGGGAGAGAGCTTAACTTGTAGTTTTCCGCTAATCTCCGATAAGCCAGGCTCTTCGATATATGATTTATCCGCGTGCTTGCGCTGATGGACCGGAAGAAATACGAGGACAGGAAGTCCTATGACAAAAGATATAAAGCAAATAAGTGCTGACCACGCCATGATATTTTTATACCTTTTGCTTGACGCCTTCAATACCTAACAACTTCCATCGGAAGGACACCGCTGCCAAACAATGGTCGTGTACAACAAAGCTCCAGCGCCATAGTTAGGAAAGAACTTCTTTACCAATTTGTGCTGTGCTGCTTCTAATGTATTTCTACAAATTTGGGGAACATACAGTCCATTGTAGACTCCGAAAGGCGCCTGCAATATAGATGAATATTTACTGACAAGCCCTCTATGCTAGAAATACACTCTGGAGGGACCCTCCATGTATGTAGTCGCCGAATGAAATTGACACCACCTGGAGGACTCAAAGTTGTTACGGGTATCTTCTAGCTGTGCTTATGTCCCACCTCCACCCAGAAACTAAAATACTAAATATTAAAGAATTATTACATATATTAAGCAGGCAGTCTCTTTTGGTCGAAAATCAGCCTTCCAAATTCAAAATGAAGGAGAGAGCGCTCTTCTCAGGAAGACTAGTCTCAATCTAACCTATCACAATATACTCCCTGTATGACATCAATCATCATTTCAACTGCATAGTTAAAAACAACATCAGTAAGATTAACGTTTTTGTACAGCATGGCTATACACAACCACAGTTTTAATAGCTAACAAATTTAATAAGCAAATAAACATTTATCAGTTTTTCAATTACTTTTAAAATTCCTTAAAGGAATGGGAAATTTGAAATTACGTTTGGGATTCCTTGTAATGTAATTGGAAAATTTTCAATTACATTTTCAACTCCTTTCGAAAGTATTTGAGAAGAAATTACATTTACGCAAAGTATTTTTTTTCAATTCCAAAAAAAAATTTTTTTGTACTTGAGCCTCAAAATGAGGAAATTACATTTGGTATTTTTTTTTTGAGGAATTGAAATGTAATGAATTCCTTTTGTGTGGGGCAAAGGAATTGATTACTTTTCCCATTACATGTAATTGGGAATTGAGAGTAATTTAATTCCTAAAGTAATGATTACTACCCAGCTCTACTTCTGGCGATGTTCCTCAAAACGAAGCCTTGACCATTTTTAAATCGTGGGAGCTAAGCGAAGAAATTTTACCGATTCTCATGGACTATGGCCTCACATCCACGCTTATTTTAATAAAGTTTGAGTGTAAAGATTTCACCGATTTGTTCGATAAACTTCCTCCAAGATTTTTTGGTGAAAAGATCAAATGTAAAGCAGGCTTAAAAGAATGGCGAAAGAACATGGTAAGTGCATCATAATATAAACTAGTAAGGAAGTCTAAGTTCGGGTGTAACCGAACATTAAATACCTAGTAGTGATCTGTTTTGGTATACTAATTTACTCAGGTCTATTTTAATACATAACTGAAAATTTGTTATAAAGGCAACTGATTGTTTTCGATAAAAACATTTCTATTGTAAGTGGTAAATAAAATTATCACTAAATAACAAAATATAATTCATGAAAGGTATGAAAATAAAAAAAATTAATAAAAAACAAGTAAGGAAGTCTAAGTTCGGGTGAACCGAACATTAAATACCCAGCGTTAGTTTCCAGAAAAAGGGGGCGTGTTTTTCATCCGATTTCGCCCATTTTAAAAACCAATCTATTCCGAGCCTAAACAATAGCGAATTTGGTGAGCGCGGCCACGCCCCTTGCTTATAAAGCATTAACCGCTTACATGAGCCAAAAGTACTGAATCGATCTATTCAAGGGTTATACCATGTCCTATATATAACTTTGGAAAAGAAGGCGTGCCATGCCCATAACTTTTAACGTATTTTGTGAAATTTTTTGATATACGGATATATGTGTCCATTAATCAATATTTGCATAATTTTAAAAAAGTGGGTGGTGTTTGTCTCTATTTGAAGATCAGTTTTCATTGCAGATCTTTATGATACTTTCACAGTGGCTTGTTAATAGTGAAATGTTGATATTTTGTTCATTCACTTGTGGGCGGTGCCACGCCCATTTTCCAAAATATTACCAAAAAACCTTTAAACAACACTAATAACATCATCAAGAGAATGAGTGCACTAAATTTTAGCATTATATCTTTATCAGTTATACAGATATTGCATATTCCGGTTTCCTAACTCTCGTTTAGAGAACTTTAGTCCAAAAGTGGGCGTGGTCGTTCACCGATTTTTCTTATTTTCTATGGTAGTACTCTACATAAACATAAGATGCCTGGTACCTAGTTTCGTAAATCTATCTCACACCGTTCTGAAGTTATTAGCAGTCGAATTTGAAAATTGCGTGACTCATAAGTGGGCGGTGCCACGCCCACTTTCCAAAATTTTGCAAAAATAATGTAAAGAATATGAAAATTGATGTATGTACCAAATTACATTATTATAGCGGTATCAGTTAATTAGATATGGACTTTTCAATATTTCCACCTCCTTTCAATATAACTTTTATAAAAAAGTAGGCGTGGTCGCCAAGCGATTTCGTTTATTTTCTATATCTGAATTTAACACAACAATGGTATGCCCTCTACAAAATTTCGTTGTACTAGCATAAACTGTTCTGAAGTTATTGAGAGTCAAAATTTGAAAATTTCTTAAATATATGTGGGCGGTGCCACGCCCCTTTTAAAAAAATTTGATAAAATCGGCCTTAGAACATCAATACATATTGAAAATTTTATCATTGTAGCTGCTTCTGATATTGAATTAACCCGTTTTATACGTTTTTCGAAATTTTCGATATCGAAAAAGGGGCGTGGTTATGGTCCGATTTTACCCATTTTCAATACCAATCTATTCTGAACCCAAATAAGTACGCATGCCGAATTTGGTGAAGATATCTCATTATTTGCTCAAGTTATCGTGTTAACGGACAGACGGACGGACATGGCTCAGTCAAATTTTTTTTCGATCCTGATCATATTGATATATGGAAGTCTATATCTATCTCGATTCCTTTATACCTGTACAACCAACCGTTATCCCAACAAAGTTATAATACCCTTGTACTAGTACTAGTACGCTGGGTATAAAAAGGCAGTATGGTGTTAACTACTTGTCCGTATATTTTGCGTGTTTGCTATCCGATTTGCGTAATTTTTGGCAGGAGTATACTACATACTATTGGGAAGCATCTCACTAACATTCATTGAAATACCTTGTTGAAACTCCAAGCAATCGCTTTTGAAAATAGCAGAGCTTTTATGCTGAAAAGTTGGCGCGCCACGCCTACTTCACCAAAAACCACAAAATTTTTATACAGTTTAGTTTTGCTTAAAAAGCTTATTACGTGTGTAAAATCTTATTTATATAACTTATACAATTATGGAAATATCACGATTTTAATTTTACGAAGAAATTTTTTAGAACTGTGTTCAAAAAGAGTTAGCTTTATATGTTGAACACTTTCTCTAAATATCGTTTCAATAAGTCAATTTTTACCGGAGTTATGGCATGGAAAGTTTTGTGGAATAATCCCCCATAAAGGGGCGGGGCCACGCCCATTTTCCAAAAATTTTGTGCATTCGACTTTCTTTGCCCACGAACACTTTAGAGGTGAAATAGAAATGATATACAGATAGTTTAAGCAAAGTTATAGCATATTCAATATATCTATGATCCTTTTCAAAATCTTTCGTATAAAATTGGGCGTGGGCCTAACCCGATTTCGAAAATTTTTTTTCGAAATATTGCCTGTATTAATATAAATATGTGTGCTGAATTTTACTTTGCTATCTTGAGCGGTTTTTGATTTATGATTAATAATATTTCCAAATTTGACTTAATCAAAAGTGGGCGGTACCACGCCCCATTTTAAAAATTTCTTAACGCTAAAGCACACACCAAATATTATCCGTATAGGTGTATTATGTACTGAATAATCACTCTTTTTGTATTTTCGAAAATATTATATATATAGAAAGTGGGCGTGGCTTTTAACCGATTTTGCCTATTTTCAATAGCGCTCCGAGATAAGTGAAAAGGAACCTGCATACTAAATTTCATTGAGATATCTCAAGATTTACTCAAGTTATCGTGTTCACAGACGGACGGACGGACAGACGGACAGACGGACGGACGGACGGACAGACGGACGGACGGACATGGCTCAATCAATTTCTCTTTTCCTCCTGAACATTTTGATATCTATAAGTCAATATCTATCTCGATTCGTTTATGCCGTTACATACCGCCGTTAGGCGAATGAAGTTAATATACCTTGTGTGCGAAGCACTACTAGGTATAAAAATGTGTATGTATCTTAAAATGTGCCGTTTGAGCGAGATGAGAGCCGTAAAATTTTGGAATTGTTAGAAAAAATTTCGAACGACTTGAATGCTGCTAAAATTTCGAGAGAGTGTTCGCCATTACCTCAGTAGTCATGTGGTTGCATAGGCAGTGGGAGCTTAATTGAACTTTAAAAAGTACCGTAAAAGGCCAGCTTATACTAAAGTATCAAAAAAAAGGGATGCTGGAAGCCAAACACCAGAACACATTGTGCCAATGCATTATTGAAAAATATATTGGAAGCCAAAACAAATTTAAGTATGGAGAAATGAAGAGATGGGCCACCTCTATAAGCGATGTATTCCCCAAAGAAAGGCCGTTAAGTTGCAGAAATTATGGGAACCACTCTAATGTACATACGTACATAATCATGCAGTTAGCACTCTTTTTTTTTAGTATATTTGCAGTAATTTACACACACTTATTTCATTTTTTTCAACCAAATAGAGTGAAAATTAAATTATTAGCGAAGGGTTACACTTGAATTCAAGAGCTACAAAACTTAACCTTAATAATGGTCTCAAAGTTTTAAGGAAAAAAAGGTATTGGTAATTAAATTTTTTTTTTAGTTCTGAGTAAAATTTAATATGTAATTTTAAATGTATAAAAAGAATTCTAATGCATTTATTTAAGTTTATTTTTTAACACTGCCTTTGTACTTACATATAAGCAATACTTACATATAAGGTATGAATGTGTTTTTATTTGAAGTCGTATTTTACGAATAAAGAATATTTGTTTATAATCAAACACGAGTTTTAATAAATTCAAGAAGATTACCTTACATTAATAAGGAGGTTATCTTTTCAGTTAATTCAATAAGATAACCAAATAAAAATAAGGAGATGATCTTTTTAGTAAACTCAATAAGAAAACTTAATAAAAATAAGAAGATTATCTTTTTAATAACTTCAATGAGATAACCTAATTCTTTATTAATTCAAGGTGATATCCATATATATATTCAAAGATTTCTTCTTGATTTTATTAAAAAGACTATCCCACCTAAAGTAAGGAGGAATTCTTCTTAAAGAAAAACAATAGAGATATCTTCTTACTTTTGTTCTATTTCTATTTGTTCTATTTTATTAGGTGGTTTTCGCTCTGTGTGGATATTTACGAGTTTTGCATTAGGGTTAGCAGCGCCAGCCGTTTAGCTTCACCCTCGCTGGTAGATAAGTTTTGTGTTTCAGGGTCATCCTCATTCTCGTCACTGGTATCAACTTCATTTGTGTCAGTTATGTCAACCATATCGTCTCGTTGCATTATGACTATATTGTGTAGAATTGCACACACTAATATCCAGCTACAAACAAGTTTAACCGAGTCTTCAGTAATTTTTAATTCTTTCAAACTGTTAAAGCGCAATGTTCAACCCTTATTCTATATTGGCTAAATGTTCGGTTAAAAGCATTTCGCTGCTGAGAACTAAACTCTCTGGAGGTTGATCTGAAGGGAGTTATAACAGTGCCGGTTAATTTATAAGCACCGTCGCCTGCCAGCCATTCTGCCCCTGTTAACATAGTTGATGCATTGGTAGCCAAACTACAATTGTTCTATATTCTGGCATCATGGACACCTCCCGGGTATCCGAGGACCAAATGACGAATTCGCAACTTATGGTGGCACACAGTTTGAGCCTTTACAGAGTAAATGTGCTTCCTCGAAAAATAAGCCTCCGGATCATCAAGGGGTTTCTCTGCTAGTTTTATTTCAGTGCCGTCGACATATCCAACACAGTGCGGCAACTCGTGAAATGTTTCAGCGACTAAATTTTTACGCTCCGCACTGTCCGGCCAGTACACAAATTGCTGTCTTAGCTTTGATGGGTAGGTAGGTGGGTGGAATGGCTGCGACCCAGGTCGCCCAAGTAGCTTTTAGAAGCCGTTCTGATGCCATAAAATACTCGTTTAAACCTACTTATGTAGTATGGATATCTGTTACAACCAACCAGAGTTGTTGATAAACTCGAGGATATTTGGGATCCCTATCTCGGATATACGATCCAAGCTCCCCAAAAAGGGGCTCCCAAAGGATTTCATTCGCCTTCCGGCTAGAGCCGGGCATTCACACAGGAAATGCTCAACGGTCTCTTTGGAATCGCTGTCGTCGCAGCATCTTCAGTGATCTCGGTGCGGAATTCCCATTTTTTCCGCATGCGTGCCTATCGCCCAGTGACCTATGAAGACTGCTATGAGTTTGTGAGTGCTAACTCTTGACCTGCTTAGAAGACTCCTCGTCCTCTTTTCGCTATAGTCTGGCCAGGTGGATCTTGATATTGCACAACTAGTGGTGTTTCTCCATCTCAATTGTGCTTTGTTCCGGTAATATTTATGGATGTTTCCCTTGGCTACTGCTAAGGGTACCCCTATATCTACATTGATTACCTCCTCATTTTCGTCCGATGAGCCGCTGTGTGCCAGCTCAACGGCTTTCTCATTACCTTCGATACCCCTATGGCCCGGAACCCAGGTAATGGATAGTTCAATGTTAGTTAGTGCAGCCAAGATCTGCTTACATGCGTGCACCACGTTCGAACTTGTGTGTGGTGCTGCTATTGCCTTTATTGCTGCTTGGCTGTCTGAAAAGATAGTGACTTTACCAGTTGTGTTCAGGTCCTTGAGTGATCTGCCGGCCTGCAAGATCGCAAGAACCTCAGCTTGAAACACACTGCAATGCGATGGGAGTCTGAATGATACGGCAATGTCCAGGGACCCCGAGAAGACGCTCGCCCCACCCCTGAATCCATCTTGGACCCGTCGGTGTAGACTTGGATGCCGCTGTCATCTTCGACCCTGCCCCTTTTCCAATGATTCCTACTCGGAATTGAAGTAATAGTACTACTCTCAAACGCCAGTTTGTGAGGATAGAAGTCGGTTATGGCATTAATAGAGCCAGCTGGAAGATGGTTAAGAATGCTACTGTGACCCTGCTGAGCATCCCTCCAACACCCGGACTCCCTGAGTCTGAGTGCGGTTTGAGCCGATGTACTCAGTATGTGTAAGTCTATTGGAAGAAGGTTCAGAATCGGATCCAAGGCCGCAGTGGGACAAGTGCGCAAGGCTCCTGTGGCACCAACACATGGGCGGCATGTTGAACCTTCTGTAGGCTTTTATATAGCGTGGAAAATTCTTTTAGTCATGTTCTATATAAAGACTTGGGGTTAATTATACTTTAATTAAACAAGTTTTTAAGTTCTACCTGTATTGCTCCGCCATCACTAACACCAAAGAGATTCGCAATTTTGCTTATCGTTGCTCCCTCGCCGCTCGAGCCCAACCGATACAAAACAATTAGAAGTTGCGTTTCTAATGAAGATTGCTTACAAGACCGGGGACCGTTGAATACTTCGTCATCCTTTATTAAATTATAAACTACTTGGAACGTAGACCGGCTAACTCGTACAATTGTTTGGAATCGCCTTTCGTCCAAGTTTGGCAATACGTCTTGCAAAAACTGCTTTGACTTAGGTACAGAATGGGGAGG
Organism: Sphenella marginata; assembly: GCA_951509765.1. Lineage (NCBI taxonomy): Eukaryota > Metazoa > Arthropoda > Insecta > Diptera > Tephritidae > Sphenella > Sphenella marginata. The sequence continues at coordinate 33,950,787 of OX608080.1, read as the reverse complement.
GGTGCAATAGCGCCTTGTGAAATAAGCCCTTTAAGGCCTTATTACACTATTGAAAGTGAAATAAGGACTTTATTTCAAAAAAGGCTTTATTACACTTCGAAAGAGAAATAAAGTCTTAAAGGCCTTATTGCTCTTTCATTTTTTTTAATGAAACAATAATATTCTTATTCTTTTTGTATTTTATTGAATAGTTACACACAAATTTCACGTTAACCAAAGTGGGAAACGTGGCACGCGGAAGGACATCACCGTGGCGGTAGCCACGGCTATGGCACACACCCGGAGTTGGAATGGCGTAGCCCAGGGTTATTTTTTGAAGCGCGGCCGAAGGCACTTAAAAATCGTGGATCGGGCCTCCGTAACAATAATCCGAAGGGCGAAAAGCAATATTTTGTTTCTGTGAAAAGTTATTAGTGAAAAACCGAAAATTGACCCGGGTCAGATCCCCAATTCGGGGCCACATCCACGTTTTTTATGTGCAGAACACCTTTCCGCGTAGGAGGCCTTCGGCCGCGCTTTAAAAAATAACCCTGGGCTACGCCATTCCAACTCCGGGTGTGTGCCATAGCCGTGGCTACCGCCACGGTGATGTCCTTCCGCGTGCCACGTTTCCCACTCTTTTCTTACAGGGTAATTTGTGATTACAACAACAACATGAAAAAGACAGAAAAATTGTGAACTTTAACTGCAAATATCTTGCAAAATTCTAAAAATATCGGCTTTCCCCCTCCAGATTATTGTTACGGAGGTGAAGACGCGTCTATTGATACCTCTACCTAGATTTTTGGACGTGTATTAACACTTGACGTTGGATGGATGGCGCGGATGTGCGCGGACGCACGAACCGGCGGACGCGGATGGGAGCGGGGACGGACGCACAGCCGGAAATCAAATCTTCGTGATAACCCCAATCATATCATTAGTTGGTTGTCACTTATGTTTAATAAAAAAAAATAAGGCTTTATTGCACAATTGGGTAAATTTTTATAAAGGCTTTATTTCTCTTTCGAAGTGTAATAAAGCCTTTTTTGAAATAAAGGCCTTATTTCACTTTCAATAGTGTAATAAGGCCTTCAAGGGCTTATTTCACAAGGCGCTATTGCACCCCGCCACAGAATGGGGAGCAAACGCACACCCATACCTTAGCTCAATGAACGCGGCCGTTGCTAGAGCGAAGTCTTCCCAAATATCCTCCTCTTTCCTTTTTTGATTTTCTGCAAAGCGAATGGAAGGTAACAATAGCAAACATATGTATGTATGTACCAAAACCACAAAAATGACCATCATTTTCACCAAAAATTTCCAGCATCAGCAAGTCATTTACAAGAATTTCCTTGTAAAGGCGTTTTAATTTAGATTTTTCAGTTAACTTCGGCATTTCTTTGTGTTGACAACATTTTTTTATAATTTTTTGACAATAACACAGCAGATAGGTAAGTTTACGCAGCAGTATTACGAGGTGCGTTCATATAACAGTGTGTGTAAACGGATAAAAATTTACGCTTTGTAAATTTATATAGTTTGATGAAGACCCTTAATTTGTCCGTGTGTTCTTTTCAAATTAAAATATTTCCAATTCTTTTCAGAAAAGATTTTACAGGAGAATGACGATGAAAAGCGAGTTTTATGGCTGCATCTTAACCATTTAATGTATAATTACAAATTTTATACCCAGCGTACTGTTACTAGTGCAAGGGTATTATAATTTTGTGCACATAACGGTACTACGTAACGGCGCAAAATAATCGAGTTAGATATAGAGTTCCAGTTATTGAGTACTTTGGACGCCTATAAAGGACACACAGACACACAAACACACACTCATTTTTATTTATAAGATAAAACGGAAAAAATCTGTATGGCATTAAGTTCCCTACAGGAACTTTTCAGTTAGAATACCAGTGATCTCAACTGACTACAATTTATATGGTAGCTAAACTTCTTTAGCTAATATATGATTAAACTGAGGATTTAGAAAATGTTTTGTTCTATATAAATAAACACTATGTCCGATAGAATAAAGAAAAGAAAAAATTTTGAAAATCGGTTAAGCCGTTATTGAGTATTAGCTAAAAAAAATTTTTAAACTGAGATTAAAAAGAAAAAAATTGTGTGGTAAATGAGACCTGAAACAGATCTGAAACATTACAGAAAAAATATTTAAAATCGGTTGAGCCGATACGGAGATCTTACGGGATATACGAACGCCAAATCATTTTTATATACTATATAGATTACAACTTCTTCACCATGACATAGATTATGAAAAAGGACGGAAAAATAACCTATATTCACAATCAAAACTTTTGGTTGTTGCATTCACTATTTCAACATTCGCCAAAGTAGCGAAAAGGAATTCACCATTTGTATTTAAATATAAAACGGAAAAAATCTGTATGGCATTAAGTTTCCTACAGGAACATTTCAGTTAAAATACCAGTGATCTCAACTGACTACAATTTATATGGTAGCTAAACGCTTTAGCTAATATATGATTAAATTGAAGATTTAGAAAATGTTTTGTTCTATATAAATAAACACTATGTCCGATAGAATAAAGAAAAGAAACAATTTTGAAAATCGGTTAAGCCGTTATTGAGTATTAGCTAAAAAAATTTTAAATTGAGATTAGAAAAAAAAAATTTATGTGGTAAATGAGACCTGAAACAGATTGGAAACATTAAAGAAAAAAATATTTAAAATCGGTTGAGCTGATACGGAGATCTTGCGGTATATACGAACGCCAATTCATTTTTATATACATATATAGATTTACCTTTTCACTTTAAATATGTGAATTGTTTAATGTTTGCTGACGATGTCAAACTCTTTCTGAAAGTTGATAGTACCTCTGATTGCGAGAAGTTGCAGCATGATTTAACTTCTTTCGAAGCATGGTGTTGTTTGAATCATTTATATTTAAATATCAAGAAATGCTCTATAGTAACATATACTAGGACCGGATATTGTCCAGTTCGACTATTAGATGCTTGTTATTAAAAAATATTTTATCATACTCCTTTTATACATAAAAAACGATATTTTTATCGTTTTTTAACGCGGTTTAGCTCCGGTAAATCTTAATATATTTTCGAAATATTTTGGGGGAGTCCTTAGAAAAGAGTGAATTTTGAAATTCCGGTGGAAACAGTGCTACTTTTTTTGGCGAGGCACCTTAATATATAGTGTTTTGTTCATTTGAAAGAAGTACGATACGTTTTTTAAGCCAAAAGTTGAAATTTTTGGAAATTTCCTCCGGTTTCTCCGTCATTTTTTTTGCCACTTATTGACATGAATGAACCTCTTTGGGCATATTTCATCGAGAGGCATTCACTACTTAAATATACCAGTTTTTATTTTTTGGAAGGACTTCAAGTTTTCAAGTTATGAAGCCTAATCCAATAAATGTTGGCTCTAAAATGGCCTAAAATGCATCTGGTGTAAAAAATTATTGTAAAACTTCATGGAATCAAGAAATTATGAATCAAACCATCGTCAAAAATCACTATTTGTTGTTTAAAATTATAATTGATGTCCTAACAGTGAGCACATTTTTTCACTTACACGGGGTGCCCCTGGAAATGGAAATGGTAGATTTTTGTTTGTGCTCCATAACGTGAAAACTTGAAGTCCTTTTCAAAAAATAAAAACTGGTATAATTTGGTAGTAAATACCTCTCGACGACACATGTCCAAAGAGGTTCATTCATTGTTAATTAGTGTCAAAAAAATGACGTTGGAACCGGAAAACCGGATGAAATTTCCAAAAACTTCAACTTCTGGCTTACAAACCGTACCATACCTTTTTCAAATGAATAAAAAACTATATATATTTAGATATGGTAAACAATTCTCTACCCAAAACCGTTGAGATTTTTAAAAACGGGTAAAAATTGTTTTTTTCATGAATTTTGTTTTAAGAGGAATCTGAATCAGTACTACTGCTTTCAAACACCAGTTTGTGAGGATAGAAGTCGGTCCCGGCATTAAGACTACCAGCTGGAGGATTGTTAAGAATGCTACTGTGCCCCTGCTGAGTATCCCTCCATAACCCAGACTCCCTGAGTCTGTGCCGATGTACACAATAAAATCGGATACAAGGCCACGCTTTGCAATTTAGCTTACAGTCAATTATGAGCCCCAGATAATTAGTACTAGCAGATAGGGATAGCCGCTGGCCATTTAGTTTAGGTAGTTCGAAAGTAGGCGGCTTGTACTTCCTCGTGAAAAGTAGAAAACCCGTCTTCTCCGGAGGCCACAATCATGTGCCCACCTACTTAGTCTTGTCAACATTCTTTCCATGATCTCGCTCATCACGAAAGGCACCCGAGACTAGGATCGCTATGTCGTCGGCGTATGCCACGATTTTTGGCGCACTTTTTGTGAATTGTATTAGTATGTCGTTCATAGTGAGGAGCAGACGTGAAAGCACCCCGCCCTGCGGTGCGCCTCGACATATCTGCTTCATAACCTTTGCAATATAAGGCATGTCGGCTAAATCATGCCCTCTTCTGCCAGATTTGGGAATGAAAACCACCCTTGTTTCTTTCCACGTGGACGGGATGTGGTTATGAATGATACATGCTCCGAAGATCTCCATCAGTTCCTTAACCAAAGGTGCCTGAGTCTTCTGCAGCATAAATTATTCCATCTACTCCCGCTGATTTATATGGTCAGAAGCTGGTCATTTCCTAGGCAATTTTGTCTTCTGCTAATTTTGTATAGCAAAGAGGTCGGTGCCTCCAATTGCGCTACCTCTCTTCTTTGCTCCAACTCTCCAGAGGCATCGGGATTTCGTCTTTGCTGTTCTTACCGCTTTTTTATACTCACTCAAGTAGATCTTATCCTCTTCCTTAAGTAGCAGTCATAAAAGACCCTCCTGAGTTTGCTTCTAGATATTGGACAGAAAACTTGGTAGGCTACCTGAAAGCTTTTCTCTATATACCTAACTCGATTGTATGGATTTTTTTTATTTCTACTGAGCGTATTATTAACTATCTTGTCAAATAGACCCCACGAAGTTCGCTTCGGGTTTCTATGGGGTTTTCTTGTCTCCCTTTCCCATTCTACACCAAAGAGAAAAATTGTATGGTCAGATAGAGATAGACACCTCCCAATTCCCAACTACAAGTTCCTGGGAGTCATATTTCGTGGTAATATGTAGGACTTCATCCCAATCCGCGAAGTTCTCTGAACTTTTAAAACCAAAGGTAGGAGAGCTGCCCGTGTTAATTATATAGGTTATTAGATAGTAAGAAATCCAAAAGAGACTCATCCCGTTCGCTAGTTTCGCTGCTTTACAGCCCAAAAGGGTCGCTTCCTTGTGTTAAGCGACATACATACATAAGCTACGGTTATTTCGTTCGTTTATTTCATTAGCATTGCAAGCTGTTGTAATTCGCAATCAGCTTATGAAATATTTCGAAGATATAGTTTATGTTTTTGAAAGCCAAAGGGTGGTTTTTCCAAGCGAAAATGAGGATGCCAATCGCGCCATGCCTCAGAGCCACAAGTGCTCGCCACCAATAAATACATATAGGGTGTCACAGGTGTCCCGCACCTCCCGTTCTCTAAAGAACAACAATTTTTACATTTAGGCAAACATGGTCATCAGAACCTGAGCCAAATGAATAAATACAATTTGAGCAAAACAGTCACATAGCACCTGAGCCAAATAATAAAATAAAATAAAAAATAGTAATAACTTAAAAAACAACTCGCATTCTCTAAAGCTTAGACATGGTCCTTCGAGCCGGATTCGAACCGGCGACTTATGAATTTCACTAGACGACTAAGCCGTCTAGGGGGGCGAGGATGTTTAAGCGACATACATACATAAGCTACGGTTATTTCCTTCGTTTATTTCATTAGCATTGCAAGCTGTTGTAATTCGCAATCAGGTTATGAAATATTTCGAAGATATAGTTTATGTTTCTGAAAGCCAAAGGGTGATTTTTCCAAGCGAAAATGAGGAAGCCAATCGCGCCATGCCTCAGAGCCAACAGTGCTCGCCACCAATAATACATACATACCCTCTCGTCCTCCTAAGAACAACTTTGAACATTTAGGCAAACATGGTCGTCCGAACCTGAGCCAAATGAATAAATACAATTTGAGCAAAACGGTCACATAGCACCTGAGCCAAATAATTAAATAAAATAAAAAATAATAATAACTTAAAAAACAACTCGCCTTCTCTAAAGCTTAGACACCTTGTTTTCATCGATCAACAGTTGTACTTGCGCTTGTTGTCGTTAAACCACGTCCGCCTCGTGACTTAACTCTGAACAACGATCACAAGTGCTAAAAGAAGAAAGCATTAATAGTATCCCTAACTAGGATGCAAGCCTTCGGTTTACCTTCTCCAAATGTGTAGAATAGATTGTAGTCCCTGTTGCTAAGGTCCCTGATCTTAGAGCGACACACCTAGAGTTCTTGCACCAAGCAGATATCGATGTCCTCCTCCCTCAGGAGAACTAGAAGGTTATCCGAGGCGATCTTGGAATGTTGCAGGTAAATTTGTGCCACCCTTGTCATCGGACCAGGGGGCACACCTGCCGGAGCTTGACGGAGCACCATCCTCAGCCGGCCCTCCAATACGGAGCTCCTTCAGGAGTTTGTTGGCAACGTTGACCTCCTCCAGATTGTTATCAGGCGCTACTGATGCTGGGAAGATCTCTAGTTTAGTGTTCCTGATGCCAAACTTCAGCTTGTTTCCCCTCTCCTCAAGTGCCTTAGCGACTCGTCGGAGATCCGCAGTAGCGCTGGTTGGCTGTTCCTCTGTTGTTCTTCGATTTTTACGACCATCGGGACACCTGGGTTCTGTATTTTAAGACACTGGATGATCTTCCCCTCATCCAGCTTAATCTTGTTCAACCAAATGCTTACCCGGGGTATCCAGGGAATTTCCGAAGCCGTGATGATCTTTAGCTTAAGACCATCAAATGCGTTGCTTATCTTAGCAACGCACCTCTCCAAGAATTCCGTTGAGAAGCCGTCCGCGCATTTGATTACCCGACAGCCTCGGGAAATCTCTTCACAGTTTAATATTTCATATTTATTTATTTAGATTAAAAAAACCTTACAGACTAGACCCCATGCGGATACATATGTATATAGGTAGCTTACTTAGCTTAAACAATGATTAACATTTATTGAGTTGATAACAATTAGAGCACGTATGATTGGCCCATTCAGCGCCTAATTAGATCTGAAATTTTCAATAGCAAACATATTATGTTGACGCAAGCTACGTGGTGGCACATGAAAGTTCAAAGAAGAATTGGACAAGCAATAGTGTCATTAGCAATGTCATAAATAAATAAAATGGAGGATATAACATTCCTACTCTCTAACGTATGTAGACTAATTAACTTACACCTGGAAATATATGAAGGGAAATTAATATCGGTTAAGGAATACTTCATAGATATTTTTTGAACACGCTCGATCCTTTTTTCGTGAACCTCATAATAGGGACTCCATATTAAAGAACCATATTCGGCCCTTGATCTCACAAATGCATTTACATTTTGGTAAAAGGGTCCTTAAACTATAAGGCATTTCTTTTTATTAATGCCAGTAACGAGTATGCTTTGGGGATGATTAAATTTAATTGTTCAGTAAATCTAAATGATGAGTCAAATACAATACCTAAGTCCCGTATTTTATTCACTCTTACCGAAGGCATATTAGACACGTAATAAGACAAGATCAGATTATTACTTTATTTGGAATAAGTAGCACTATAACATTTATTGACATTTAGGGCGAGCTTATTTCTGCAGCACCAAACATTAAAAGCCTACAATTCCGTTTGAAGTGTGAGAACATCAGATTTTGAAAAATATTTTTTCGTCGTCAGCGTACATAAGATGACCGCATTGGTTAAAACAATTAATTACATCATTAATAAATATAATGAAGAAGAGCGGTCCGAGGATGCTGCCCTGAGGCACACCGGAAATAGCGATATACGGTGTTGAATTTACATTGTCCACAGTAACAAAAATAACTCTATCAGCTAAGTAAGAACTTATCCACTGTAAAAATGTTGAATAAAAACCCCATTTCTGTAACTTAGCAAGTAACACACAATGAGATACTCTGTCGAAGGCTTTGGATAAGTCTTATATATAATACTTCTATATTGCTAGTAAAGAACTGTGAAGCGTGTCAAACATTACAGTACAGACATATGTACAATGAGAGAAGAAGACAAAATCGCCCCTGCGGGTTGGGGCTTAGAATATGCCCGCGGTAGGCATACCGGTCGTAAGAGGCGACCAATATGCACAAAGGTAATGATGTGCAACTCGATGGTTGATCTACGGATATGATGCCTCCCACCTCTCATTACCCATCTTCTCTTTCCTTTCGGAAGGAGGGATGACATGACCTAGAAGGTTGCACTGGTCATTTCAAATCGCTCCCACGACAGTCGGGCAGTACCGCAAGGGAGTACCGGAGCGTACCGGATCCATATCCGGCCAAGGACTGTTATTTCGACAACACTCCCCAAAACCTTCGGGGAGTGATTTTGTTGTTAAAAAAACAACAACAACAACAAGAAGACAAAATCTCGTTGGCGTCGTCAATTTTTTTGAATAAAAGGGGGTCAATGAAATATGTGGATATTTCAAAGATTGAATTTATTTGCTTTTTCTTATTATTACTTGCACTAATGTAATGTACAAAAGTCAGCTTCGCTCTCACATTTTTTAAAAATTTAAATAATGCATTTTCTAAGCATATTATGGATGATCACGTAGCCATAGAAACCCTATAAGCTCAAATAATAAATTATTACGGTTTACATTCAATATATTGGCCTTTTCATGTTTAATTTACTCAACTGTGGTTTTATACGCTGCTATAAAGTACAATTTGTGTAAAGAAGTCAGTGACCCCTGTCTACCATAAGTTTTTTTCGCCGCGCTGCTTCAATGCACTAACACTAATAAAACTCGCGCATGCGCATAACTTGCATTATAAGTGTCTCGTGTAATAATGATTGACACCCCTACTAGACGGGCCTAACCACACTCACCAATACATGCAATTCTTTCTGTCAAGTTTTGCTTTTTCTTTGCGTTTCTTCTTCTTTAAAAGTGAACAAAATACAAGCGCGTCTTTAAAAAATGTAAAAAACGTTTTAAAAGGAGTTTTGCAGTGCAATTCCAGCTTATAATCACAGATAAGGCAAGTAAATAGTGCTATTTATTGTTATTTCACAAGTCAAGTCGGAGTTGGTATATTTATTCACCTAAAATTTCATATTTTCAGATGGACGAGCAAAGCAACCTTCAATTTGTGGCAAACGGAGAAAAGTTATATTTTGTGAAGCTTTAGTAATATAAAAATGTAGGAATTGCAAACGTCAAGCTGTGTAGTTGTGTTTTTATTTTCTCTGTGATTTTCTTTAACAATTAAATAATTTCTTGATATTCTAAAAATCAAAAGTTACATTTAAAGTTAAAAAGAGTTAAATATTTAATGTGCTTCACAACTTGGTGTGAAAAAGTTTACTTAAAGCTTTGAATAGTGATAAATTATCTAAATTCATTACACTGATTTTGTGTGTGCCGAGTTTCTTTTTTTGCATATTTTATTTGTTGCATTTGAAAGGCTCGTACTTTACATTGCAATTGTTGTTGTGTGCTGATTTGCTTTTTTAATATCTCTTTTGTTACAGCTGTTTGCGTGGTTTATTAAACGTCAATTACAGTGTGTCTAAAACTGCTCGCTCAGTTCTGTGCCCTTCAAACTGTCAGGGTTGCTTTTTCTTGTGATTTGATAACATTAATTTTCATTTTCATAAAACTAAATTTTTTATCTCTTAATTTTTTATATTTCTTTTAGTTAACTTTTTTAAAAAAATGTCGTGTTTGTTTGAAAATTGTCAGATTAAAAGCGAGTCCGAACGCTTTGTAGCGTGCTGGCTGTGCGATGGACTTGTCCACGCAAAATGCGCCGGGTTAACTGGTAGGATAGCTGACTTAATCAACGACGGCAAAGGCCTGCGCTGGTCCTGTGCTAAATGTCGATCGTCGGAAGTTGAGCTATGTAAAACCTTTAGGCACATTAGAAACGGGTTTTCTGAAATCGCCAAAGATTTTTCACTGCTGACTGAAAAGTTCAAGAAGTATGAAAATATTTTCAAGACTTTAAAGCCTGTAGTTTTAGATTTGGAATGCCATGAAAATCGCGAAGCCAATCGCGAAAACACGAGCAGACGTACGGTTGATCTGCCTACTACATCAACGGCGCTGAACTTGCCTCCAGCCATTGAACTTATAGATTTGGCATCTCCAGTACCTAGTACGGTTGTTCGGGCAACGTCCAAAAACGCCCCCCCAAGGTCAACAAATAAAAAAACCCTGGAACCTCCAACTATTGCGATGGAGTCCGAACCGATTGTTAGAAAGCTGGTTGTGGTCCCTCAAAAAAAATCGATTTTTGTGTCTCGGTTCCATCCAGACACTACTGAAGATGATTTGAGGTACCATATTTCTTCTAAGATTAAAGATAAAACCTTCACTGTTAGAAAATTTAATTTCGGTTACCAACGGAATATGTCTTCGTTTAAAATTGACGTATCCGGAAAAGATTTTGACTCTCTTTTAGACAGTTCTTTTTGGCCTCCCGGGGCTCTTGTGCGGGAATTTGAGTACAGGCCGAACAGAAATGTTGACAACGTAGCTAAAATTTCTCGTAATGTTGAGTCAAAAAACTGAGTTCTAAGTCCGTGAATATCTTCTACCAAAATGTCAGAGGTTTAAATACCAAATTAAATGATCTGTATTTGAAATCTTTCCATTGCAGTTATAACGTTATTGCTTTTACCGAAACTTGGCTAAAACCGCATGTTTTCAACTCCGAGTTTTTTTGTAACGAATATCAAGTTTATAGACATGATCGCTTGAACAAGGTCGGAGGTGGTGTTCTAATTGCCGTTCATTCCTCCATTCCTTCAGAGGAGGTTAATGTACCTAACACGGATTCCATTGAGTTTAAATGCGTCCGCATCCAGCTAGAGAACGTGTATATGTACTTATCTGTTTGCTACATCCCTCCAGCATCTGATCTTTCAATCTACATGCAGCATGTCTCTCTGCTCAAAACTGTTAACTTATTGACTAAAGCTTCTGACTCGATGATTGTTTTAGGTGATTTCAACCTACCGCATATATCGTGGAACATATCTAATGGAAACATTATTCCAAATCCATCCAAACTGGGCTTCAATGACTTTTTGGATGGAATTTCCGATCTCTGCCTTAGTCAAATAAATGTTAACGCTAACAAGTTTGGTAAAATCTTAGATTTAATTTATGTTGATGATAAAAACAAATTTTCTGTAAATCGTTGTGATCCGTTGGCTTTACCCGAAGACGTCTACCACCCTTCTATGGAAATATTGCACGAAACCTTAAGTAATGGCCAATGTACACAATGCTGCTCAATTAGTAACTTTGATTTTAACTTCTCAAAAGCCAACTATAAGAAATTAAATAGAGAACTGTCTAAATTAACTTGCCCTGAGCTTTGTGGCGATATCGATTCAAATGTTTTACACTTTAATCAAACTATTTACTACTTATTTGAGAAGTTTGTTCCTAAACGTAAAATAACATATGATCATCCAACGCAAGCTTGGTTTACTAAAGAGCTTATGATGTTGAAAAATAGAAAAACGCGTTCTTTCAAATTATTTAAGAAATCGGGGTTAAACAAACATTACTTGTTGTATTCTGTTCTACGTAAGAGGTACATCGACTTGCATAAAAAGTGCTATAAAGCCTATATCTCTAAAACAAAAAGAGACATTATTCGCAATCCGAAGTCATTTTATGATTTCGTAAATTCTAAACGAAAAGTAGTGGGATTTCCCTCAGCCATGAAATATAAAGACATTTTATCTAGCGATAATCAAGATATCGCAAATTTCTTTGCGCAATTTTTCACTTCTAACTATTCTGCCGTCACCAATTCTGACTTTGTAAATTATCCCTATGAGCTACATGGGAACAATTTAATTAATTGTCCAACTATATGCGCCAATGATGTTCTTGTTTATCTGAAAACCTTGAAGGAATCTTTTAAATGCGGTCCTGATAGGATTCCTACATGCTTCTTGAAGAAGTGCGCTAACAATATTTACAAACCCCTTACCAATTTGTTCAATCTGTCACTAAAGTGTGGTGTTTTTCCAACAGCATGGAAAGAGTCGTTTCTTCTACCGCTTCATAAAAGCGGAAGCAGGGCTTCTATAGAGAACTATCGTGGCATAGCGAAGCTGTCTGCCATCCCAAAAATATTTGAAGCTATTGTTACCAATCAGCTTACGAATCCTATCTCTACCTTGATTTCTGACTGTCAACACGGGTTCTGTAAGGGAAAGTCCACCGTTACAAATTTACTTGAATTTACAAATCATGTCTCAAATGGCTTTAGAAAAAATCTGCACACCGACGTTATTTATACTGATTTCAGCAAAGCTTTCGATAAAGTGTGTCACTCGTTACTTATTCATAAACTAGATCAGTTGGGTTTCCAGCCGGGTCTCAATCGCTGGATCTCTTCTTACCTTAGCGACAGAATACAAAAAGTAGTGTTTAAAAATTGTGAATCCGATGTTATTTATGTCTCCTCTGGAGTTCCTCAAGGAAGCCATCTGGGCCCGATTTTGTTCTTGTTGTTTATAAATGATATTTCTACAGTAATAGAATTTTCGAAAATGTTAATGTATGCCGACGATGTAAAGCTTTTCTTGTCTTTCGCATCACCCGAAGATAGCAATAAGCTTCAATCAGATCTAAATACACTAGTTACTTGGTGCGATTTAAATTATATGCCGCTTAATCTAAAGAAATGTAAATACATGCGCTTTTCGAGAGGAATTTCACAGCCAGCTTCCTATACAATTAACAATTACAATCTTGAGCAAATATATGATTTTGTTGACCTTGGGGTTACTATGGATTACAAACTCAGTTTCAACTGCCACATTAACGTAACAGTCAATAAAGCTAGAGGCGTTCTAGCATTTGTTAAACGATGGTCTAAAGAATTTAGCGACCCTTATGTAACTAAAACTCTCTTTACTACATTAGTCAGACCGATACTTGAATACGGTTCTATTGTTTGGAACCCGCGTTACCAGGTCCACGTGGATCGCTTAGAATCAGTTCAAAAACAATTTTTACTATTTGCCTTAAGAGATCTTCACTGGGATCCCTTGTATAATTTGCCATCGTATACGAGTCGCTTAAAACTAATTAATCTTCACAGCCTTTCTAGTCGGAGAGAAATGCTTGGAATTGTCTTCATGATTAAATTACTAAATGGTTCAATCGTAAGCCCGTTTCTTTTGAGCGAAGTGAACTTCAATGTACCTTCTCGCATATCAAGACATTTTAAACCACTTATCTTGAAGCAGTGCCGGACTAATTTTGAATTAAATGAGCCTTTTCGTTGTTTGTGTCAAGATTATAATTCTCATTCTGGTACGTTCGATATCTCAGACTCACTATACAGCATAAAAAAGTCGATTCTTTCTATCCTAAATACATAGCAACAAATTTTTTTTTCATATCCTTTGATTCTTATCTTTATTCTTAACAATAACTTTTCGTTGTCAACTAATTATTTATTAATTGTGTAATCTTTTTTACTTAGCTGATGAGGTTTTCTCTGTAGCTGAGCAGTTTTAGATCTCGACGATTAACAAACCAAAGCCTTTCAAAGACTCGGCACGAGAGAACAATCCGCGCGTCATGCGGATGCGCCCCTCGCGCCGGTCGGGCGGGATATGGTGGGTAATCCGTTGGGCATTATTATATAGTATTTATATATATATTAATGACTGTTGTAAACGTTAAAATTGTGTAATTTTGTATTATATTAATCATTAAAACATAAATCTATATCTAAATCTACATCTGATAAGTATTTCAGTTACTCATGACTAGCACAAATTATGTGCCTTTGAGTTACACATAGCTTTACATTTTGCCTGCTTTTGCGTTAGCGATAACCATAACATCTGACACACGTTTGCGTCACACATAACCACACACGGACAGCAAACACATGGTTATATTTCTCACATTGGCCTTAAGAAAATAACTGAGAAAGCTAACGCAAACTATCGTCACGCAGAGAGGTTATATGACTAGTCAAATAACCCGCAGCTGTCTAGCAGGGACGCTTTCAGCATATTGGGAAGATACGATACTAGCAATATAGAAGTATTATATATATGGGATAAGTCCGTATAAATGCAGTCGACTTGACAACCTTCTGTGAAAAAAGAAATTCAGTAATTGGAAAATACTGTAAGATTGGAAATTGTCGAGTGCCCTGGAACAAAACCATGCTGATATGGACAGATGTATCATTTACAAAGGGGCGATAATCTAGCCATCACCGTCTTCTTGAAAAGTTTGGATGTAACGGGAAGTTTAGAAATTGGCCGAAATTTGGGACATCAATCTTACTACCACTCTTATGAACTGGTTCAAGGTAAGCGATTTTCCATTCATCTAAAAACACGCCAGACTTGAAGGACAAATTGAATATGTATATGCAACAAGGGTTCCGCAACCGAAGTAACACATTGCTTTATTAAGAAAGAGGAAAATTGCTGATAATCAAATTTCTTTAAACTTTTGATGCTCTGAATACTAGATATAATGTCATCAATGTCAAGAACTAATGAGCAGCAATTAAGACAAGACGTTATATTGTCTACCACTCCACTCTCATCATTCCAGACATCCACAATGTCGAAACTCGCTTTAAAAAACTTCGCGAACAAGTTAGCTGAGTCATAGAGGACTTTGAGTTCTTACCTTGGTAAGACACAGACATCGGAATAGCTGAGGATGATCTTTTGGAGCGAATGAAATTCCAAAACGATTTTAGATTAGATTTAATATTGTTTTTTTTTTTAATTCTTTGTACGGCAATTTATACACCTTAGCTGGACAACGAGCTATTTGGTTATTTGCTATTTCCAAGACATTACTTTTAAATATATCTTAACAGTAAAAAAGATGTTGCCAGTCAACATTGGAAATGAAATTATTGGTCAAGCCAAAATCACATCGACTATAATTAAAACCTGTCTCAATATTTTGTGCAATATTTGCAAATTCATAAAACTCAACTTCCAAAATTAGAGGTATATGATGCTTATCAGTAATAGATAATGGACAGCAAGAGCGATGCAAATTACAATTTAGATCACTGCTAACAAAAATTAGATCAAGGATTTTATCTATAGAATTTACAAAGTTATTAATCTGAAGTAATTGTAAACTATAAGAACTATCAACTCAATACATTTCGTTGGCATTACACTGGTCAACAACATTTTTGTACATGGGTCGTACGTATATTTTTATACCTTGTAGTGCTACGCACACAAGGTGTATTAACTTCATTCGCCTAACGGTAGTATGTAACGGCATAAACGAATCGAGATAGATATTGACTTATACATATCAAAATGTTCAGGAGGAAAAGAGAAATTGATTGAGCCATGTCCGTCGGGTAAAAGCCACGCTCAATTTCTATCTTTATAATATTTTCGAAAATACAAAAATAGTGATTATTCAGTATATAATACACATCTAAGGATAACATTTGGTGGGTATGTTAGCGCTAAGGCAACAAATAAATTGTTGAAAAAATTTTCAAAAAGGGACTAAGTCAAAAAAAAATCGCTGAATCGGGTAACGTCCACTCCCAATTTTATACTAAAGATTTTGAAAATTATGATAGATATATTGAATATGCAATAACTTTGCTCAAACTAGTTGTATATCAATTCTATTTTACCTCTAAAGTGTTCGTGGGCAAAGAAAGTCGAATGCCTAAAATGTTTCAAAAATGGGCGTGGACCCGCCCCTTTATGGTGGATTATTCCACAAAACTTTCCATGACATAACTCCGGTACAAATTGATTTATTGAAACGATATTTGGAGAAACAATTAAACAGCTTACTCTTCGCTGTAAAAATAAACAAAATTGGTTAACGGACACGCCCACTTTTTGAACACAGTTCTGAAAAATTTCTTTGTAAAATTAAAAAAAAAAATAATATTTTGCACACATAATAAGCTTTTTAAGCAAAACTAAACTGTAAAAAAATGTTGTGGATTTTGTTGGACTTTTCAGCAAAAAAGGTCTGGCATTTTCAAAAGCGATTGCTTGAAATTTCAAGAAGGTATTTCAATGAAAGTTAGTAAGATGCTTCCCAATAGTATGTAGTATACTCCTGCGCAAATCGAATAACAAACAAGCAAGATTTACGCGAAAGTAGTTAACACAATATTGCCTTTTTTTATAAATTTTTTTTATTTTCATAGACATGGGGAAAGCTATTTATATTTTGTTATTTAGTAATAATTTAATTTATTACTGACCGGAGTAGGGCCAGCATCACCCTTGTCTCCCACGACAGCCGGTTCTACGTACCGGAATGACTCCCCTACCAAGGGCTGTTATTTCGCTACCCCCTGTCTAAACCGTCAGTTAACCCCACCCCCCAATAATGTCATCCCCCGAGCAGCTCCTTGCAGCTCAAGAATCTCTTATTCTGGGCTGGTATTGAATCCAACCCGGACCAAGAGAATGAATCTGCTGTATATGCTGGAAGAAAGTCTATGTGAAACGCTAACATTCAGTACAATGCTCTAATTGTAATAGATGGTTGCACCTAACTAGTTGCTCCGGACTAAATCCCTTTACACATAGACCCGCTAGTTTTTATAGAACTTTTGTGCCCCCTGCTGTTCACGTCCTAGACGTGCTGTGGCCGTCGTCGACCAAGTATCGCTCCGCCTCATATGTCTGACTCTGTCACCTCAGTCTCCACGACTAGCATTACCAATGCAAATCAGCAACTAGACTATCCTAGCGGACGCCCACGACCCCAAGCGTCGACATCTCACACAGCAGCTCACAGCTACTCCCAGTCAAGTGCAATAACTTCCTTGGCCTGTGTCACTTGCTTATATGCTCTGGACTCGCAAACTGGAACTTATGGACTGATACGTATGTTGCGCCGTGGTGTCGAGCTACGCAACCTTCGACGTCGTCTGATTCGCCTCTAACTTCTGGTAACGCGATTCCTCCGACTTCAAGAATCCGCCGTAGAGCGCCACCCTACCTACTACCACCTAGGCATACGCACCAGTCCCTGACCCCCGGCATCAACTCTGCTTCCCCTTCACATTTCGCTATCCTGCATTTCTCTTTTGTGTTTTCTATTCGTGTCTACACTTTTCATAAGGAGGAGCGAAAGAGATAGCAAGAAAAACTTTCAACTGTACTCTACCCCTCTCTTCCCACCTCCTTCGCCTATGGTGTAAAAGGGCACTAAGCTCCCATATTATCTTTGAATTTATCCAGATGTGAATGTACCATGTGGGTCATTCCATATGATATTTAGCACTAAAATTTAAAAATGCCCACTATATTTTTTTTCTGTTGAGAATGGAAAAGAAGTCGACACCTATTTTTTTATTTCATCCATATTTTTGAGTTATGAATTTTTGAATTTTAGGCATTTTGAAAATTGAATTTTTTCATTATTTTCTAGTTCTTGAACCAATTGACGGAATTGGATAAAATTTTAGGACTGGCCTAATGAATGTTAGATCTATCTAAAAAAACCTAAAATTAAAAATTAATTTTTTTTTTTTATAAACAATTTGTAATTGAGGAAAAATACTATAATTGAATTTCGTTTTTTTTTTAAATCATATATTAGTCTTTTAGTAATTTTTAGTAAAAATTTCAGAGTGGTCATTTAAACGGTTGTTGAGTTATACGAAGTTATGTATAACGATACGTGAACTATTGATCACCGGGTAGGCTAACGGTACACCGCGAGCGCACGTGTGGCCTCGTTGTTTTTGTTATTGTGCGCATCGTTCGAAATAAGTAGCAAGTCCATAATAAGTCAATTTCATTTATTTACCATTTAAATAATATAATGCAAACATAACATGTGTTCAATATACATATATGTATGTACATTATGGCGATTCAAAATAAATGTCATCCTTATGTTGATAAATAAAAAAAGGAACAAGAATTCAAAAAATATTAAATTTTACTAAACTTCAATCAGGTTTTCGCTTCAACGTACGTTTGTGAACTTTTTTGACGTTGCTGACAATTGTGTCATTTGGACAAGAAGAGTTCGGCTTTACTCTCAATTGACAATTTGGAGCTGGTTCTACAAAGAGAAATTTTTGAGTACCAGATATTGTACTGCAACTTTCAGATCGACTGCACAGAAACGTAGCGGTATCGTCGTAATTTTTTTCGTTTTTGTAGAAAACGGATATCTTTGAAAATTCTCCGTCTGCCTTAGCCCATTCGAAAAGTTTTGATGGCGTTGTAATGTGTGCAGACATTTCCAGACTGGCTTTACGCGCTTTTCTTTTGAATGCCCGCCTGCCCCATCGCATGGACCTTTGCCATGAGCCGTGGCATGGAAATGCCACTCGGCCGAGCGACCAAAGTCTTGTTCGTGAAAATAAATTGTTGAGAAATTTTTAGCATTTTTAAATTGCTGTGGCGCTCCATCAGAAAAATAGATACATTTACGTATAAGAGGGTTAAATGACAACAAAAATTTGTTAAATTATTCTAAAAACACATAAACTGCAATCGCATCATGCTCTTTACTTTCTGAAATAAAGATCAAAGTTTGGTGCTCGATAATCCCATTATTATTGTGATAACTAGAAAACTATAGAAAAACTGTTGCTGGTTATTGTTCCAGTGAAAACCAGGCACAGAATTTTGAATTATAAAGGCGTAATTTTCGGCGAAATCGCATATAACAAGACATTGATCGCTCCGTACATTTTTTTTAAATGCTTGTAAGTATTGGCTTGTTTTCTTGCAATAAATGAATGGGCAAGAAACTGTCGTCCATATGAACACAAATTTTCTACAAAAGTCTGAGTAGAAACTGTCATGTTTTTTAACGTGGTTTAAGATTGTTTATAGAATATTTCCAGAATATTTTTTTTATCAAAGATACCCCGCAGTATGTTGTTGAAGTAAGTATCTTTTGGACATTCCTGACATAACCCAAAGAAACAGCTCTGTGTTAGATTCTCGCAGAACAAAATCAACAAAACATCTTCATAGCCGTCAATGCAAAGTTTATCCTCTTTCATAAGTTTGACGATATGACTGCCTAAAAGGATAATAATAAATGTAATAGATAAGGGGCACAGAAAAAAATTATGTTTAGAACATCACTACTTGCAATGGCTCAAGAATTTATAGAACATTGATATTAACCACATTAATTATTACCTTTAGCCATTAAACTCATGTTTTATTGAATCGGACAAACACACACATTATGAGTTCCTCCTGCACCAGCCAATATGCAGTTTACTGGTCTCAAAGAACAGAATTTACTCAACCCAATTTTCATGTCTGTCGTTTCGGTGCCAAATTTGATGTAGATGTCTTTTAAGTTTCCCAGGATAAGACGTTTTTGTATGTGGACTGATTCTCCATTGATTCTGGTCGCTTTTGTATCTTTGAGTCCCGGCATTTCAGCGCTTATGTCTTTAGATACATAAAACTCCTTAACTCTCAATACGGTTTCCATAGTCATGTTAAGTTTTAAAATTATAAACTTTAAGATTGCATACCACCTTTTTTCGGAATGGTCGGT
This sequence comes from Sphenella marginata, assembly GCA_951509765.1. Classification (NCBI taxonomy): domain Eukaryota; kingdom Metazoa; phylum Arthropoda; class Insecta; order Diptera; family Tephritidae; genus Sphenella; species Sphenella marginata. The sequence goes on along the minus strand of OX608080.1, from coordinate 33,931,067 downwards.
AGAATGCCATATTGAACTTTCAATTCTCTCGCTTTCCGTATCAAATATTGGGACGTATTCATTACGTCGGCGGTCTTACGCACAGACCATGACGGGTTCAAAAGGGTTAGAATTTTAATTTTTTGTTGCTGAGTTTCAGATTTTTGAAACTGGTCTCTTAATTCAGAAGTAAGCTTGGCACTATATTCCTGTTCATCCTATGTGTATGGAAAAACGTTCCATTAATAAACACTGTTATCGAAGAAAGAGCAGCACATTAAGTTACATCAGAATCGGAATCGAAAAGTGAATACATATAGTCCACGTCAGAATCATCTCCCTCTTCGTTACTGACGTCATCATCACAATCTGAATTAATGTCTGACCAATGTCAAAGATATATTTGCGACGAAAATTTAAATAAAATATCCTTTGTTAAAAAAAGAAAAGGTGTACTTACTTGGCTCTTCAAGGATCATTTTGCCAATTTTCTTTCTGCACGGCTGACATAAATAATCACTTTGCCTTATAAACGGTAGTCTATTATATATCGATTGTGATGGATGCCGTAAATTCTTTCGATAATTTTTTGAAAGGTGATTTTCCTCCTTATAAGGATTGCAACAATACGGTTTTGGCATTGTAAAACAAACCAGTGACACTGATCTAACAAATATAAAAAAGTTTGAATGTCGCGCACAATAGCAAAAACAACGCGCCCACACGTGCGCTCGCGGTGTACCGTTAGCCTACCCTGCGATCAATAGTTCACTTATCGTTATACATAACTTCGTATAACTCAACAACCGTTTAAAGGACCACTCTGAAATTTTTACTGAAAATTACTAAGAGACCAATTTATGATTTAAAAAAAAAAACTATTCAATTACAGTGCACTCGGGAAAACGGCAACGCTCGTTTACGTCAACATTCCAAAACGTCAACCCGTTTTTTTTTACATTGGCTACTCTAAAACGTCAACTCAACCACAAAGCTCTTAAACGTCAACTCGGAATAAAACCAAATTTTGAATTTAGCAGCAGTTAATTTGTACACACACACATTTATTTTATGAAATCATTTCTGAAATTGGGGATTCCCCTTATAATTAGAATAGAAAAGTAGTTGCAACTGCACATACATATTATCTTTATATTTATTTTCAGTTGCTTTTTTGTTTCTAGTCAGGCTGAATGCCTTTTTTGTTTTCTTTTTGCATTTTTTTATTGTTAATAGCTGAATTACCCACCGACGTGTAACGTACGTACGTACTTTTGGGCGAACTTTTATGCCCGTGATGTTAACGCAGAAATCAGCCATTTGCTTTTGTTTACATCTAATACAATGTTGCCATTGATCGCTTTTCATGCATGCTACCGAAAACCTACCGAAAACATGTATATTTTAATCGAGTATTTTTCATTGTATATAAGACCGAAACTGATATTAAAAAATAATAATTGGTCAATTTATTTGAAATCAAGTTTTAACAAAATTTATTTTGGGTTATTTCAATATTATTCCTATAATTTAAAAGGTATTTTTGTAAAACAACTAAAAACGATCTAAATAGAGCATACTAAAATGTGAGTAGACAACACTGTCGTATGAGCAAGCAATCAGCTGACACGTTCATACGTAATAAATCAAAAGTAGTTTGATTTCTACGTTACGTTCACGTACACGTACGTCGTTGAGTAATCACTTACATGGCACTCTCATAAGACAGGTCGTGTCAGCTGACACGTACTACGTGCTTGCGTCGGTGGGTAATTGAACCATAAACGTCGACACCCGCGGTTTTAATTAGTTGACGTTTTCACGAGTGCGCTGTATAGTATTTTTCCTCAATTACAAATTGTTTATAAAAATGTTGTAAAAAAATAATAAATAAAATTAATTTTTAATTTTAGGTTTTTTTTAGATAGATGGGCATTTCCATCGTAACTCACGTTACATCAGACACAAAATTCCACAGTTAAAACTATATATTTTCTTATTTTGGACATTTTTTAATAATATTTACACATCGTTATATCCCTCATGTGGAGCTCTGTTGGATATGCAAATTTTTTTTAAGTTAAATTCATTTAATTAAATAAAAAATAAAAAAAACTTGTTCGTAACTCACGTTACTATTTTGGACAAATAGTTTTAAAGTGAATATTATTAACTTTTTTTTAATAATGGGACTTTGATTAGAATTGATTGAGGTATGATAAATGAAAATTTTGCAAACCTACTTTAATTTGTTTCAAAGATATTTAAAAAAAAAACTCCGTAACTCACTACAAGCTTGCCGAAAATACCCTAAAACAAAGTAATAGAGACACGCATCTCTTTTTTTTGTTTCTAATCAAAGAATTTTGACCATTTTATTATCCAGAACTAACATTTTACTACACATACATTTTTCGGTTCCAAAATTAAAAAAACGGCGTTAATGAAAGAGAGTATACGTATTTTGCAGAAGCAGCTTTATTTCATTTCATTTCATTTAAAAATCATTTACCGTAGTCTACAGAAAATGATCTATTATCCGGTATTTGGACATCACAATTTGAAAACGGCGGTTAAATTGAATATTGACCAAAAAATATATTTTTGCACTCTGGCGAAAGTCAACGGCTACAAAACTATGTTCACTTCAATTGAACGGGCTACAAAACTGCAGACTCGAAAAAAATCTAAAAAATTTTACTAAAAAGTTAGAAATTTTAATGAAAATTTTTCGAGTTTTCTTGAATTTTCATGAATTTTCCACAGAGTTCTTAACTTTGAGTTGCAGTATTTTGATTGTGTTTTTACAAATACTTTCATACAAAAATAATGAAATTAGTGAAAGGAAGTTAATCTTACTGGAAATTTCAAACAACTCTTTGAACGCAGACATACTGGTCTAGGTGTATATGTAGCCCCAAAAAGTTTTAAATCTAGGCTTAAACTTTTAGCCGTGTACAAAACAATATTTATTTTTCTTGTTTGTTTTGAAATTTTGTTTAGGATTTCTTCAGGAGTTACTTCAAAAGTAGAGTGGATGTTGAGTAGAGCCAGCCTCTCCTGTCCCATTGTACTTAGATAAGTTTTTAACTTTCGAAGGGAAGAGAAAGACCGTTCGCTAGGAGCAACGGAAACTGGAAGCGTTGCAGCAATTTATATATATCGATGTAAAATAGGGAAAAAAGATGGAACAATTATTGAATGCATCAATGAACGTGCTTGGTCGTTCCTCCTTTGGGATTGGAAAATATTTTTCTTTTTTAGGGCTTTGCGCTTTCAAAAGAAATCCAAAAACTTTATATAAAATGACACTTATGAAACGCTTAAGAAAAATTTCTTGTGTCAGAATCTCTTATACTTTTCTACTGCTAATTTCTGGAAAAATTTTACAAAAAAGCGACTTTCGCAATCTGGCTTTGGCAAGAAATAAATAGTTGTCGCTTTATTTCTTGAAGAAAAACTGAAGGTTCGGAAAAATAAAAACAAAAAATATAATAAAACCAGAAGGACCCGGCAGACGTTGTTCTGCCCAAATTTTGGAAAAAAAATAGCACGATAATTAAAAAAGTTTGGAATATTTCGGTCCCTCATCCAATTCCCGGAAAAAAAGAAACCCCATATTTTAACAAAAGTAAAGTGGCACCTTTGTAAAAAATTTGAAGAAAATCGCAACATAAATAAAGAAGTTTGAAATATTCGATATTCATACATATAAAAAGAGGCAAATTGCAATTATTCAACAAGCAAAACGGAACGTCAAAATTTCTTGGCTATTTATGACAATTCCATGGTCAAGAAATAAATGAAAATATTTCTTGAGCATTTTCTTTTCAACAGCATACCAAGCTTTTACTTTTAAACCTTTTCAATCCTTTTTTGCCAAGTTAGCGTCACTTTTTATTATCACCTACCAAGTATACATAAGTACAATCTAATTTTTACTTTCTCTGATAATTCAATACGACTGCTTGTGTACTGCTTGGTAATTTTTGGTAATTTTATTTAACTTCTTGGTAATTTTTTGGTTAAGCTTATGGCAACCGTGACTACAATAACACATTTTTCGATTTTTGCCCCCTTTATCCATAACTCGAAAAGCATTTAATTTGAATTTCAACAGACTTGAGTACGAATCACTCTTGCTATTGTTAATATGCTATGTAGTTGAGATCTTATGCATAGCAAGTCTGACACTAAAGATAAAAGTGTTTTGAATTCTGCGTCAAAAAAAATTATTAAAAATTAATTTGAATAAAATAAAATTTGGCTTTGACGCAAAATTCAAAAACACTTGATAAAAATAATTTTTTCTTTATCATTTATCAAGATTGACAAATTTATCAAGAACACAGAATTGGGCGGTTAATGTAGTAAGGTTTTAAATTTGACCAAGATAACACCTTTTCATGAAAATTGCATGTTTTTACTATAACTTACATGCTATATAAATCAAAAGCAAAAAAAAAAAAATTTACGATTTTCACTTTCTCCGCATGGAAATGCCCAGATCTAACATTCATTAGGCCAGTCCTAAAATTTTATCCAATTCCGTCTATTGGTTAATGAACTAGAAAATAATGAAAAAATTCAATTTTCAAAATGCCTAAAATTCATAACTCAAAAAATTGACCACTATGGATGACATAAAAAAATAGGTGTCGACTTGTTTTCCATTCTCAACAGAAAAAAAATATAGTGGGCATTTTTAAATTTTAGTGCTAAATATCATATGGAATGACCCATGTGCATCTTTAGCGACATTCTACATCCGATGGCGGAAAAACTCGTAATTTTGCCAGTTATCAGCTCTTTTAAAACTGATCCACGCCAATTTCTCCTCATTTCAAGTAGGTCCGGGAAAATATCGCAGCTCATAATTTTTTTTCTCTGTAAGAGTTACAGAAAACATGTGGAGCCCATTTTTTTGTCCTGGTTTTTAACAGGTAGACCGAAGTAGGTAGGTCTCCCAAATCCTTGTGTTTTTAGTTAAATCAAACTTTTTTTGTCTTCTTTTAATACATTCGCCACATATATATGTATTACAAAACGAATTAGCCGCTCGTTTACAACTTCTCGAAGACATCATTCCTCTGTGACATGCAAAAACATTGTGTCGCCCCAACTATAGCTTCTTAGATAAAAAACTTTACAAACAAAAACGCTGGTTCCCCCCAAAAATACAGAAAACAAAAATTCAGAAACACATTGTTTCAGAAAACATTAGTCAGAACCCTTTTTTCAGAAAGCCAAAATTCCGAAGTCAAAATTCAGACGTTAAAATTCAGAAATCCAAAATTCAGAAGTCAAAATTCAGAAGTCAAAATTGAGAAAGTAACCAAACGGCAGAAAAAAAATTAAATTTTGCGCAAACTTTAATGTTTTTTCTGCCGTCTGGTTACTTTCTCAATTTTGACTTCTGAATTTTTACTTCTACATTCTTTTTTTCAGCCGTCTGATAGCTTTCTAAAAACGCATTGTTCATATTTAGTAGTATAAGTTACGTTATTTGTTTCCTTTGGCCCTCAACTACTAATAAATTAGCTAAAAATATGATAGGGGTTTCAAAAGACGCGTTTTGACCTCGGTATCAATGATCCGAAGTCGAAATTAAATTTTTTTGTTTTGAGACTCGTACATGTTAAACTATCGTAATTCTCTTATGGTCGCTAACATACGTTTCTTGGTCGAGTGGGTATTTGGTGGAATATAAGATACACTAAGGCCCGCTTTCATAAAAGCCGGTTAGTGCTTAATCCTGATTTGTCTAAAATCCGTTTTCACCAACGCCGATTAGCACAAATCGGCCGGTTAACGGCCGATAAACTTTACCGGCGATGGATGGCCGATTAAGCAAAAATTTGCATTTATCAGCTGTGGGCACATTTAACATTTGTTTGTATTCCCGCGAAAAAAATTTTAATTTGGAAACTTTCTGCTGTTTCGTTAGTGTTTTCAAAGTTGGTGCCGTTCTAGAATACAGTTCAATGCCTGATTTGCATTAAATATTGCTGATAGGGGTGTTCTGCACATAAATACCATGGGCCCCATCCGAAATTTTAGACAAATTTAGGGCACATTTTTGGCGATAACTTTTTATAGAAAAATAATTTGTAATTTCCGCATTCGGATTCTCCATGCCGGGGTCTAGACGCTTCTTTTGACACAAACCTCAGCAAAATCCAGTAAATATTAGGCATTGAGCCGTTTTCTGGAATGGTAGCTCCAAGTATTTGTGAAAGTTCTTGCTACTACATATATCATATTTAACGAAATAATATAGAAATGGAACATTATACGGACCTGTACAACATGTCACGGTGGGGTGCCCGGAGATTTATAAGAAAACCCCGTGCATTTCAGGTAAGGGAAAACTTTTTTCAAAAATATGACGATGACACGTTTATTCAAAGGTTTCGCCTATCCAAACAAAGTGTTTCTAGTGTACCAGAAAAAATTGAACACAAAATAAGGAACTGCACTGAAAGGTTTGTTGAAATTCATTAAATCGTATCGCATGTATTAATAAAGTTCATTTTATAGAAATCGAGCTCTTAGCCCAATGGAGATGCTATTGTTAGCCTTGCGTTTTTATGCGTCAGGAAGCTTCTTAATAACAGTAGCTGATTTCTATGGAGTGAGTGTGGCCACTGCAAGCCGGGTAGTGAAAAAAGTTACTCACGCAATTGCAGAGCTGTCCAAGGAATATATAAAACTGCCTAAAAACATTACAGAGCTGGAAATTACAAACCGTAGCTTCCACGGTATTGCGAGTTTCCCAAAAGTTGTTGGTGGAGAAAGTGCGGAAATTTTTCGAAATCGGAAAGGATATTTTTCCTACAATGTGCAGGCAGTCTGCGATGCAGACCTGGTTATAAGAGATATTGTTTGTCGATGGCCTGGCTCCGCACACGACTCAAATATATTTAATAATAGCCGTATTAAACACCGGCTGGAGGTAAACGAATTTAAAGGCTGCTTCATACTAGGCGATAGTGGGTACGGCGTGAGCAAGTATATGATGACCCCACTTTTACATCCTAACACTCCAGCGGAACGTTTATACAATGAATCCCAAATACGGACCAGAAATTGTATAGAGAGGTGCTTCGGTGTGTGGAAGCGTCGCTTTCCAGTGCTCTCCATAGGATTGAGGGTTTCCCAAGATACAGCAATGGCAATCGTAGTTGCATGCTCTGTTTTACACAACATCGCTCGGAAAAACAGAGATGCAGATCCATCCGATGAAGATCTCGCACAAAATGAAGATGACACTGAATCAGCAGATGAACCCCCGATAGAAACTCCAACTGAAACGGAAGCCTCTTTTATGCGGTCGAGTTTGATCAGAGATTATTTTTCAAGGTAACTATATAAGTCAACTTATTGAGTACGGTATAACATGAGGATTTTTTTTCAGGTTATAAAGATGTAAATCTTTCTAAAAGCAGCTACTAAAACTTTAATTTATATCCATTGCATCGGCGTAAACCCATTTTCCAGCCACTCATCAAATCTTTCCTATTGGGTTTTCGAACAGGCATTTGATGAATGTTATAGTAAAAAATGTAAGTAGTTTTGTTTTTACGTTTGTTCAAATAGTTATAAATTATATTTACATTATATTGTTTTTCAGTGCAACTACTTTATGGCGACAATTACGTAGTGATTTAAATGAGCTAGCCAAAAAAGAAAACAACTCTTACTACAGTCTCCACTTAAAGGTGAACGCATTCTTGGCATAGACCCAGGCTTCACGAATGGCAGCAAATTGGGATATCTGAGACAGGTGATGGTTTAGAAACTGGTGTGATATATCCGTATGCCTGTAGCAGTGATCCATAAGAGGTTGGCGAACATCTAGCCAAAATGCTAATTCGCTATAAGTACATATGTAACAATTCAAAAGCAATTGAATCTAACTAAAGTTTTACACATATATATAAATTGGAAAGCGGCAAAAACTCGCCTTAGGCAATGGTACCGCATGCCGCGAAACGGAGCATTTGCTTTCTAATCTCTTTGACTATGGTATATTGGATAAGAACACTGTGTGTTCTGTCGGAGCAGGGTGCTTCTATTTACTCATGTAGAAAAGTTGCACAGGTAAGTTATATTAAAAATGTGTTTTATTTATACAATGAATTTTCAATTTGCTTCTGTATTTTTAGTTTCTATTGCAAGACGCTTGAATGATCCACTCAGTGAATATGTTAAAATAGAACCACGCCACATTGGGGTTGGCATGTATCAGCATGATATATGATATCAAATAGAACAAAATAAGTGCCATCGCCAGGCCAATGAAAACTTGCAGACACGTTTGACTGAAGAGTTAGCTAATCGAAAAGCTGACACATATGAATTGGAGGATTTGCGTGGCCATAAATTTAATCTAACATCAGAGCTTCAACTGGCACAACAGCAGGCTGATATGGGTTTGCAAATTAAATAGATGTAGCTGAGCACAATGTAGGGAGCACAATTCACCACTTTCGAATCCTCTGGCCTCAAGCGAACGTTTATCTGCTAAATAATGATTCAAAATTTGTCTCCTTTTTTGTTGTTGTTATTAATACAACCAAACCTGCACAACGCATTCCAACTAATTTATAATTATGTAATTTAAAATAATAAAGTGACAACTTGATTTTTAACTCGTAGTCATTTTTTTTTTAAATTATTTAGGTCAGGATCATGAACAGGTAGATATAAAAGTCAAAAAATAGATGACAGCTGGGTATATAACGTTAAGTTTCACCCGAACTCGGACTTCCTTCCATGGTTTTTGTTAAATTTAACAATACACTTACTTATCAATGTGCCATTTTATAAAACAAAAGAGAAATTTAAATTTCGTATAGCATTACGATTATATTATAAAAATTTTATTTTTATAAATTATATAATACATAAATTTCATTTTTAAAAATATCATTAAAATAAACAAAACAAATTTTTAAATTGTTATTCAAATTAACTAAAATAAATGAAAAAATAAATAAAAGTAAAAGGTTTTGTACAAAACGGTTTCCAAACTTCACAGCCGCGGATGAAACATTGCTAATATCTCTGGCTGAGCAACATGCCAGAATATTAGAAAATAAGAGGACAGACGCGGTTGGAATTGAGGAGAAAAAGAAAGTTTGGGAGCAGATTGATCGTGCTTTTGAAGCCCAGATGGGTGTAAAGCGCGGTACAAAAAACTTGAGGGATAAATACGAAAACTTGAAGCGGAAAGCCAGAAAGTCCTTAGCAGAAGAGCGAAGGGAGTTGTATAAAACTAGAGGCGGAAATTACCACAGCTTAGTCCACATTTAGCTTCGCCCTTTTGAGCTGAATCTCAATTTTTAAAAGCTCCATGTTTTTCCTTCGCCCACTGGTGTTTTTCGGCAGCCCTTTTATTTTCCTCCTCCCAGAAACATTGCTGGCCATCAGTTGCTGCTTTTTGCCTTTCGCGATGCGACGCTAACTTTTGCGATGGCTTTTTTTTTAGCTGCGCCGGATTCCAAACGCTCCAGTCGCTAACATTGGTCTAAAGAAATAAATATTAATTAAAAGAATAAGTAATTAAGAAATATATTTACAGTTTCTACGGCCTCGACTGCCTCATTTACAGGCTCCTGGTCACAGCTCCTCATCGACTCCTCCAAAAACTCAGGTATGGTTTCCTCCATTGCCACCTTCTCTATTTCATATGAAATAACTGAATAAAAATTTGCATTAATAGATACATTCTCTGTCGTTGTACACAGAAACTCTTACCATCGCTGTCATAGTTGTTGGAAAAACCGGTTGCCGACTGTCCCATCAACGCTGCCAGTCGCTCTGTGTTGGAGTCTGCGTAGCTGCGGTATTGTCCGCCCCCAGTTTTGTACAACTCTCTTCGCTCTTCTGCTAAGGACTTTCTGGCTTTCCGCTTCAAGTTTTCGTATTTCTCCCTCAAGTTTTTTGTACCGCGCTTTACACCCATCTGGGCTTCAAAAGCACGATCAATCTGCTCCCAAACTTTCTTTTTCTCCTCAATTCCAACCGCGTCTGTCCTCTTATTTTCTAATATTCTGGCATGTTGCTCAGCCAGAGATATTAGCAATGTTTCCTCCGCGGCTGTGAAGTTTGGAAGACGATGTTTTTTTTGATGTGGAGATTCCATTTCTTATTACTTTATTTTTCATTATTTTATATTAGTAATTGCACAAATTCACCAAATTTAAATTGTGAAAACGTAAACAAAACGAAAAACAGCTGTTTTGCCTATTCACAATGCAATATTTTGCTAATTTATTCACAATGATGGGTCTAATCGGCGATAACTTAACCAGGCTTTGGTGAAAACCAAATTTTCGATTCAGAAAATCAGCGATTAAGGATTCGCCGATTAGGAATAATTTAACCGGCTTTTATGAAAGCGGGCCTTAAAGAACATTACTAATATATTAACTCTAACAATTCACTAATTTACTTTCTGTGAAAACGTAAACAAAACGAAAATCAGCTGTTTTGCCTATTCACAATGCAATTTTTTGCTAATTTATTCACAATGATGTGGTTAATCGGCGATAACTTAACCAGGCTTTGGTGAAAACCAATTTGTCGATTCAGAAAATCAGCGATTAAGGAATCGCCGATTAGGAATAATTTAACCGGCTTTTATGAAATCGGGCCTAACATGAAGAACACCAGTTTCACCTTTTATGGAAATGATTAATTGATCCATAACAGTATGAGCTATTTTAAGCTGAACCAGGGAAGCTTGTAAATCCTTTCGTACAGCTATCAAAACTTCTCCTCATCGAGAGAGGCCAGTACTTAAACAATCTCGATCTCTGCGAAACGCATTGAATAAGTTTTTAGCAAAAGATCTTCATTTAGCAGCATAAACTGCAGAGGCCTTAGTTCTCATTCCCGACATATTTTGTTAATAACTTCTTTGGAACGTGGACATAACTGTTTGGAATAAATGGATTACATGCCTGAATATTAGAAAATGAATCAACTCTCACGCATTGAGCTACTGATTCAGATCTTTTTGAAAAAAACGAAACGGGCGTATTTTGACATCAGATGGCCAAATTGAAGCATCAAGAATCTTTGTATAGTTGGATGAGGAGATACCAAATTTAAATTAACATGTCTTAATAATTGAATATCTGTGTCCTTTTGGACAAGTTTTTGGCAACGCATTAACGATTTGGATATATTAGCAGCATTCGGAGTATGTTTAATAATTTCTCCTGCATCTACAGACGGCTTAAAAGAAGATAAATGAAGCCATTTAAAACGTAAACTTACATCCTAGTTAGCATTGGCATTACTACCAACAACAATTGCACGCGCTTTTTGATTTTTTCCCGCATCGCTTTTGTTATCAATTTTCGGGTCTGCATTATTAGATGTAGCAGTGCAAAACGAAGCCACGGACTTAGCAATATCATCATTATTGTTCGGCTACTGGAGAGTGAGAGACTCAGCAGCAGCAGCGACGTCAGCATAAGTAATAAGGCCCTTTTACACGATCACACTGCGTGACCAACATTTGCGGTTTGATGAGAAGTTTGAGCGTGTAAACATAAGAAATTCGTGTGTGTCACACATGCGTGATGGTTTTCTAAAATTTTTGAAAACATGATGGTGTGACACACATGCGTGATAGTGTAAACGCTAGCATCATGCACGTAGTGTATTTTTTCAGTCGATAAGCAAAAATTGGAGGGTAAAGGCATCGCGGGAAAACAAAGAAATTTGGAAGGAGTTCTTCGAAGTGTATCGAAGCTATCCAGAAATTTGGAAAATTAAAAGCGAAGAATACAAAAATAAATTAAAAAAGAATGCTGCCTATGAAACACTTCTAGAAAAATATAAAAAATGTCAAATACAAGTGCTGCAACCAATGCGCGTGCCATGTTGCTTCGTTCACAAATAACAGAGAAATGAAGTATGACAACATGCAAGACCGTTTAAACGAAAGCAATTTTTTTTTTCATCACACCATGTTGGTCACGCAGTGTGATCGTGTAAAGCCCACTATACACTGATTTGATCACACCTCACTGATATCGATAGCCGCTGATTCTTTGTCAGCAGCACTACACTGAATTGCAGGAACAAGATTATTACTGTTCGGTAATTCGAGAGTGCGAGACTCATCTATACATGCGCTTTCTCTCAGCTTCGCATTCAGGTCAACCATTTTTTTTTTAGATCGAGTTGACATACGATTGTTTTCGCTCTCAGAGCTACTTTGCAATTTAGCGATTTCCATTTATAGACTTAAAAAAGCTACTAAGAGCACTTAAGCAGCATACTTAACATAGACTTAGCTTGACTTGGGAACTGCCACTTAGCGTTCGGTTCAATGAAGTTTGCATGTATCCGATTACCCTACTTGACTTGACTTAGAATTCTGTTGAGTTTTGATTTTCTATGTAAATTCTTAAGCAGCCATTATGCATACTTAGCATAGACTTTACTTGACTTGGAACTGCCACTTAGCGTTCTGTTTAATGAAGTTTGCATGTATCCGATTACCCTACTTGACTTGACTTAAGCAGCCATTATGCATACTTAGCATAGACTTGACTTGACTTGGGAACTGCCATTTAGCACTTAGAAAAATAACAATAGAGCACACTAGCCAGTTTCAAATAAGAGTAAAAGTTTCCCATATCGAATTGTTTTTTAAAAGTAATCGTGTGATTTTTTACATGTAACTCAGTAAAAAGTACCAAAACGCATTTTCTTGGCATTAGGTTTCGATTTTGTGAGCTTATCTACAATCAGTATATAGTCAATGCCAAAAAAAAACTATAAAGCATTTTGGGAGGAAAAAAAATTTTTTTTTAGATTAGCCTAATTTGAATTCAATTTATTTGACAGTAAGTTTTGCGGCTGCCATATGAATAATATACATCCAAAAATTCTTATCTCTATAGAATAGTTGGAGGATTTTATTCAAAATTAAAAAAAAAAAAAGTATGGCATCACACAGTTCTCTCACGGCGCTCACTAAACTTAGAATTTACATAGAAAATTAAAACTCAACAGAATTCTAAGTCAAGTCAAGTAGGGTAATCGGATACATGCAAACTTCATTAAACAGAACGCTAAGTGGCAGTTCCAAGTCAAGTCAAGTCTATGCTAAGTATGCATAATGGCTGCTTTAGAATTCTGTTGAGTTTTGATTTTCTATGTAAATTCTAAGTTTAGTGAGCGCCGTGAGAGAACTGTGTGATGCAATACCTTTTTTTTAATTTTGAATAAAATCCTCCAACTATTCTATAGAGATAAGAATTTTTGGATGTATGTTATTCATATGGCAGCCGCAAAACTTACTGTCAAATAAATTGAATTCAAATTAGGCTAACCTAAAAAAAAAATTTTTTTCCTCCCAAAATGCTTTATAGTTTTTTTTTGGCATTGACTATATACTGATTGTAGATAAGCTCAGAAAATCGAAACCTAATGCCAAGAAAATGCGTTTTGGTAGTTTAGTGAGCGCCGTGAGAGAACTGTGTGATGCCATACCTTTTTTTTTAACATTTTGAATAAAATCCTCCAACTATTCTATAGAGATAAGAATTTTGGGATGTATATTATTCATATGGCAGCCGCAAAACTTACTGTTAAATAAATTTAATTCAAATTAGGCTAACCTAAAAAAAAATTTTTTTCCTCCCAAAATGCTTTATAGTTTTTTTTTGGCATTGACTATATACTGATTGTAGATAAGCTCAGAAAATCGAAACCTAATGCCAAGAAAATGCGTTTTGGTACTTTTTACTGAGTTACATGTAAAAAATCACACGATTACTTTTAAAAAACAATTCGGTATGGGAAACTTTTACTCTTATTTGAAACTGGCTAGTGTGCTCTCTTGTTATTTTTCTAAGTGCTAAATGGCAGTTCCCAAGTCAAGTCAAGTCTATGCTAAGTATGCATAATGGCTGCTTTAGTTTAGTGAGCGCCGTGAGAGAACTGTGTGATGCCATACCTTTTTTTTAACATTTTGAATAAAATCCTCCAACTATTCTATAGAGATAAGAATTTTTGGATGTATATTATTCATATGGGAGCCGCAAAACTTACTGTTAAATAAATTTAGTTCAAATTAGGCTAACCTAAAAAAAAATTTTTTCCTCCCAAAATGCTTTATAGTTTTTTTTTGGCATTGACTATATACTGATTGTAGATAAGCTCAGAAAATCGAAACCTTATGCCAAGAAAATACGTTTTGGAACTTTTTACTGAGTTATATGTAAAAAATCACACGATTACTTTTAAAAAGCAATTCGGTATGGGAAACTTTTACTCTTATTTGAAACTGGCTAGTGTGCTCTCTTGTTATTTTTCTAAGTGCTAAGTGACAGTTCTCAAGTCAAGTCAAGTCTATGCTAAGTATCCATAATGGCAGCTTTAGACTTCTTTGAGTCTCCACAATTTTGGACTGCATAATTGAAGGCAGACCAACAACACAATTATCACATCTGTAAGACAGATTTTTATTGTTTATTAACACAAGTACAATGACAGTTTTAAAGTTTGTACATTTAATATGAGTTTTTAAATTACAAAGTCCACAGATTAAATTTTTATCACAACCACACAAACTAGAGCATTTAATACAATTTTTCATATTAGCAAAAGCCATTAGAAAATAGAAGGAAGGGCAGCGAAATCAAACACGTATATTCACATCGACATACGACTGTCACAGTTATTAAAGACAGGTACCTTGCTATCATGGGCGGATCTACCTAATGGCTTTTTGGGCTTCAGCCCAGGGCCCCGTGGATGCAAAGGGCCCCCAGCCACCAATAAAAATAAAAGACGAATGTCCTACAAGACGAACTGATATTTTACTACTACAAACCAGAACCGTTTAAACGGTTAAGTGCCAACTAAGTAAGTACTCACACTTTTAATTGACTGTGCTGACATAAACATTGTTACTTGAATAAAGAAATTCGCTGCACGAAAATGCAGAAAGGTTGATTTGTAATTTAATTCTCTTTATTGTCATATTTGTTTTGATAAATGAATGCTTGTATAAGCAGATTTTTTTGCCTAATAACTATATACTGCATCACCATAGAAAATAGGGGCCCCGAGTAACATAAGCCCAGGGCCCCACAATCTCACGATCCGCCCCTGCTTGCTATAGGTGGTCCTGGCCGCTGCTGCAGCACTAGTGGATGGGCCCTCGTGCTGTTGGCCCAAAATGTGTCCTTCTTAACATCGCACTCGTTGACTTCGTGTGATCGGAAGCACTTTGCCGATTTCCTGGCTTTGGATGGTTGTTACTGTGGCTGGGCTGCTAGCTTGTTGGTATGACATGCTCTCATAGTCCCTGACTACCGCCTCGCACCATACCCTGTCCTCTGCGTCACGCACGTGGACCTCACCAGCTTCTTTCCGCTTAATTTTCTTCAGGATAAAGACAGCCCGATTTTTTGGAAGCCACTATGGCTGGTATGCTTCCATTCCCCTTAAGTGAGCTAGTGGGGACGGTATTATGACTGGTTCCTTTGCCCTCCCCTTCTAAAGTTATCATTTGGCTTGGGACGACCGCGGTACTATGGCTGGTACCCCTGTCCTCCCTTGTGCGGCTATCTCCACTTCTCCCGAAACAGCGAGCGCGGTGAACTCTCCGAGAACACCATCCCGAAGGTGTGGGAGGGGTGAAGCTTTCCTCTTAGTTCATCTCATATTGTAATCCCTACCAGAGAGACACCAATACGACACTTCAGGCCCTTCGCCACAGCGCGGCGACCAACATAAAGGAGTACAAAACTATCGGGGACCGATCTCCAACGACTCTGACACTCATTCACTGAAAAAAAAAAACATATAATTGAGGAATTGCGTGCAAAAAGGGCACTTCTATGAAAATTATGTTTTGAGATATTCGTGTTTTAAACTTTTGAAGCATTGTAACTTTTTTGTTGTTGTAGTATACAGAAAAAGATATTGGTATTATTGTTATCTAGTGTATTATCTTTTAAATTGGTAAGGTTACAGAAGCGACACTTCACATCGTTAGCCAAAAACGATGAAATAAATCGGTGATATATGTGCCCTTTTTGCATATAACCAGGAAAGCGAAGGATACATCTAGTTTTAACTTCATAAAAGCGTGTATTCTGTAAATATTAATAATTTTTTATTCCAAGTGGACTTTTATTTCATAACCTAGTACACATATTTACATACCTAAAAGCATTATAAAGCTGTACGGAAAATTAAATGGCGTCGAAATGATATCGAACTAATATGTTGTTCACGGGTACTTATTTCCGTAAAAGACAAAGAAATAAGCTTACCGTTAACAATACCAAGAATTTAAAGCAAAAATACATACATATATAATAAGGCATTTATTTTTGCTACAGAACAAATTATTTTTATTTTATACAATATTTTTAATAATCCAAATCACTATTACTATCTTCTGCATCAGATAATTTATAAGAATCAGTGTGCATTGCGCTAATAAATTATTCTTATACCAGTCCGAATGTGTTTTTTCCAAATATTGCATTAAATCGTTTAGGTCATAAATTTTTCTGGATTATTTGTTGCGGAAGGTACAGACATCAAATTAACTTCTAAATTTCGTCTTTTTTTGTCTTCCAAAGGCTAAAGGAACAATAGTAGTTTTCCCCAGCTAATATTATTCCTGAAGAGGCATAATTGACAATGCAATACGTTCTTAGTTAAAATTTTTATTAATTTGCAAAATTTTCAATATCAATACACTACCAATTTTCACACACTTAAGATTAGCACCTTATTGTACTAAAATTGAATCCGATACAAAGCCATATGGGCAAATCCTGCGTTACGAACGCCACATTCGTACGCGTTTTCGGATTGAAATATAACAATTTTTTGGTCTTTCAAAAGACATACCTTCAAGTTATACACAGTGTTTAGTAGGATTTGAGTGTACTTTCGAATGTCATCAAAATATTTTTTGTAACAGGTTTAAGCTGCGAAAAATTTGATCACAAAGTATTGTTACGCACGCTACAAAAAATGGAAGTAGCTTTGAAGGTTGAGGTATATTTTCTTAATATTTAGCAAATTTTGTATAATAAAGCACACCAAATAAAATACCTTAAAGAAAGATGAATATAAGAGAATTCTAAAATAACTTACATGCAGCCAAAAAATTGTGTAGTTTTTTAACGATGGCCGTGAACCCAACGTTACGCACGCTACGTTACGCACGCTACATTTTTTCCAGTAGTATATATGTAAATAAAAACAATTGTATTTATTTTAACAAAACAATTTATACTCTTTTTTAATAAGATTATTTAATTCATAATTTATGTTTATAAATTAATTTATTGATGTATATATATATAAGTAAGTAAATAGAAGAAGCTGTAGTTTTCCAATTTAAGAATTTTACATTAGAATGAGTCGAATTCAAAGGTAAGTTTAATTCAGGGTAATAGCTCAAACAGAATAAGTCCGGCAATACATCAGTTACGTCACGTACGTCGATTTTAGAGCAAATTCTATTTTGCCGTATGCGTCGTATCTGTCGCTACGCACACAAACACTTCTCGTCTACTCAGCTGTCAGTTTTTTCAACGTATCGCCGTACTGATTCTGCTTAAGCCATAAGTATGGATGCAAATGGTAAGTATAGTAGAAGGAAAGTATTTAATGGTAAAAGTAAGTATATATGATAGTATTTAACAAGGTAAGTATACAATTCAACTTTACGATTTATTTATTGAATTGATAATAAATTCATGTACAAATTCAACAATTTTAGAATTCAATTTAACAGGTAAGTTTTAAAGGATATATATTAATCAAATTGAATGAGATCGTCTCCCATGTCTTCAACACTGTTAACAAACAATTTTCTGTGGTACCAATATGCCGATAATCTAAAGTGACACTGAAAGATAGTTGCTAATGATTCAAACGAAACCAAAGGCGAGACAAAGTGAAATTTACCGTTTAAAAAAATAATCGCCAATCGGTACGATTATAGAGGCTAAGAATAGTAGGCGAAGAACAGATTTAAGCGAAGTGATAAGAAAACAGAATAAAAATTGCAAAGGTTTCTATTGTAATTTTTGTGGGAACTCAAATCGTTACGCTCGCTACAGAAATGAATATGCTGTAATTTTTTGGTTTTTAATTGTAGAATGAAAATTGTTTTTTTTCTTAAAAGCAGGATATTTATTTAAATTAAAATTATAGATGATTTGTGAAAAAAAAAGTTTTTCTACTCACAATATAAAAAAAAGCCGATTTTCCGTTACGCACGCTACAACGCTTTTACCTGGCATTTCATACCAAATTTTAATGTTTCCAGAAAAGTAAACGAAATTTTTTTTTACAAATTTTAAGGAGAATTGAGTGAATAACAATATAGCTTTCGATTGGACCATCTATGTTAATACTAAAGCAATGATATGAACACGTAAAAAATTTCACTTTTTTTATATAACATTAAAAGACCTGAGGTAGGGTAGGATTTGGTTATAATTTTTTTATTAATGATCATCGAAATAATTTTTGTTTTATAAATTTATAAAATTAGATATCTATTCTAATGCTCCATTAGGTTGGATTAAGTTCAAATATTTTTGGTTGGTAGACAGTTTCTGGGATATGCCCTTATACTTAAAAAAATCTAAAAATTCTCAGAAAACACTTTGAAATTTTGATGAAAATTCATCGGATTTTTTGTGAATTTTGCATACACTTTTAAAAAATAATTCACATTATTTATAAAAAATTAGTTGAAATAGTGTTGTTGAAGCAGAAGTTGGTGAAAAATGCAATAAAGGGTAGGCATGTATAAGAAAAACACTGTACGAGCGTATGAGCAACAAATCATAATTTAAAAAAAAAAAATAACAAGTACTCATATATAGCTCAACATTTTTTTGATGTTGCTAAGCCAGTTTAAATGATATCAAATCCATATTTGGAGGGGAGAGAAAACATAGATTATTCTTTCTAATTAGCCGTTTTACGCAAAAAGGGCACATGTCACCTTGTGCCCTTTCTGCACGCAACTCCTCAATTTCATTACATATCTATCATACCATTCGATAAAGGTAAAGTAGGTTATACATTTTTTTGTTTTCCTTAGAAAGCAACTACCTAAATTTATTACATCCAAAAATATTGGGAGAGGTGGTATCAAGAGACGGGTTTTGATCTCGGTATCAATAACCCGGAGTTCAAAAATTTTGTTTCAATAACAAGTTTTTTGCAAAAAAGTTAAATAGCTCTCCTCGAATTAATAATTTTTTAGTAAAACACATATGTATGTATACTCACTGCTTTGTTTAGCATAAAATTGTTGAAACTTTGGTTAAAATAGTCGGAATTTCATAAGTTATTAAAATATTCTTAATTTCAAAGAAATTGTTTAGCCTCGTGCTCGCAGTTGCATGTAATTTGACATATGTGACGGTGCTGACGTACCGTCAAAGTTGAAAATTTTCAAAGGTTACCGGATGCGCTAACTGATATGTTGCCAATGTAGCGTTTTACATGCAAAATAATGATAACATTCAATAACAGATGCCGCTGGTGCGCTCTGATTGACAAGCTTCATCTTGGATTGTTTGATGATTGTTTTTTATGGATTTCGTTGCATTTTCAAACTCAAAGGGAAAGGATGTGCGGAACTACCTGGCAGCTCAGTCAACTTATAGAGGGACTTGTGTTTGACTGGGTTGTTATAAAACCAGGCCTTGAAGGATAGCTCCTGCACTCCTTTCCAATAATAAATAATAATATTAAAAAAAATAATAACGGAATTTAAAAAAGCTAAATATATACTATGTACAAAGAAAAAACTTGAAGTTTTACCACCTTGAATAACGGAACAAAAAGCAAAATGGCGCAACAACCATGAAAGCACATGGCACAGTATTGAACACTTAGTGAAAAAATGACATTAATGAAAAATTAGAATTGATGCAAGTAACTTTGAACCATTAAAAAAAAAAAAAAAAAAAAAATTTAAGTACCACAACTGAAAGCTAACCTGGCTGTTTAAGAAGTGTTAAACAATTGGCCACCTCGCTCCTCTTTTGGAGTTTCACAAACAAACAAAAAAAATGGATTTCGTGATAACGGCATAGTATTTTAAAAATTTCTTTCGTTACCATGAACATGAGTTTTATTATTAATTTGTTTTATTTGTATTGTTAAGTTGAATATGTACATATATAACTTAAATTGTCACATTACTGTCGTATCCTAAAATCGAGCTCCATGATCTTAAGCACTAAACAAAAATTAGTGGGGGCATTTTTTTAAATGTTGTGGATACCCTGCAATGTAAGACAATCGCGCTGACATCTGTTTCTGGAGTTTAATAATGATACTAAGTATTGCCGTGAAAATGCGCTATAGCTTTGAGCTATAAACCCACGGGAAATTAAAGCAACAAATAAATTGTTGAAAAAAGTTTCAAAAAGGGATTAAGTAAAAAAAAATCGCTAAAACGGGTAAAGTCCACACCCAATTTTATACTAGATATATTGAATATGCATAACTTGGCTTAAACTAGCTGTAGGTATATCATTTCTATTTCACCTCTAAAGAAAGTGTTCAACATATAAAGCTTACTCTTTGCTGTAAAAATAAACAAAATTTTTTAACGGACACACCCACTTTTTGAACTCAGTTCTGAAAAATTTCTTTGTGAAATTAAAATCGCAATATTTTTAGAATTGTTTAAGCTGTATCAATAAGATTTTGCACACATAATAAACCTTTTAAGCAAAACTAAACTGTAAAAAAATGTTGTGGATTTTGCATATATATATGTACATAATACTTCTATATTGCTAGTATCGTATCTTCCCAATATGCTGAAAGCGTGTCAATCATTATTACACGAGACACTTATAATGCAAGTTATGCGCATGCGCATTGAAGCACCGCGGCGAAAAAAACTTATGGAAGGGGTAGACAGGGGTCACTGACTTCTTTCCACAAATTCTACTTTATGGTAGCGTATAAAAATACAGTTGAGTAAATTAAATATGGAAAGGCCAATATATTGAATATAAAGTGTAATTTATTTATTATTTGAGCTTATAGGATTTCTATGGCTACGTGATCGTCCATAATATGGTTAGAAAATGCATTATTTAAATTTTGAAAAATTGTGAAAGCGAAGCCGACTTTTGTACGTTACATTAGTGCAAGTAATAATAAGAAAAAGCAAATAAATCCAATCTTTGAAATATCCACATACTTCATCGGCCCCCTTTTATTAAAAAAAATTGACGACGCCAACGAGATTTTGTCTTATTCTCTCATTGTATGTCTGTACTGTAATGTTTGACACGCTTCACAGTTCTTTACTAGCAATATAGAAGTATTATATCTGTGGTCATAAGCAATAACAGCCTAAGTCGACTTAAGAAATTCGACCAATTTGAAATTTCTTCTGGCGATTTTTTGTAACAAACCTGCTTTATAACTTAGGCAAACATATGGGATTTAATTGTTTATAAATAAAGTAATAAAAGACCAATGAAAGTCTTAAAAAATGTCTCGATGTTGCTATTCAAAATCGCCAGCAAAAATTTCAACTGGTCTAATTTCTTAGGTCGACTTAGGCTGTTATTGCTTGTCACCACAGATATATGTATATGGGATTTTGGTGAAGTAGGCGTCCACCCGCCGTCCACTTTTCAGCATAAAAGCTATGTTCAAAAGCGATTGCTTGCAATTTCAAGAAGGTATTTCAATTTATTTCAAGTTAGTGAGCTCCTTTCCCAATAGTATGTAGTATATCTACTCCTGCCAAATCGAATAAGAAACAAGCAAGATTTACGGGCAAGTAGTTACAACCTACTGCCTTTTTTTTATACCTTTCGTAAACATAGGGAATGTTATTTTTATACCTAGTAGTGCTTCGCACACAAGGTATATTAACTTCATTCGCCTAACGGTGGTATGTAACGGCATAAACGAATCGATATATCAAAATGTTCAGGAGGAAAAGAGAAATTGATTGAGCCATGTCCGTCCGTCCGTCCATCTGTAAACATGATAACTTGAGTAAATCTTGAGATATCTCAATGAAATTTGGTATGTAGGTTCCTTTTCACTTATCTCCGAGCGCTATTGAAAATAGGCAAAATCGGTTAAAAGCCACGCCCTCTTTCTATAAATATAATATTTTCGAATATACAAAAAGAGTGATTATTCAGTACATAATACACCTATAAGGATAATATTTGGTGTGCACTTTAGCGTTAAGGCAACAAATACATTTTTGAAGAAATTTTTAAAAAGGGGCGTGGTACCGCCCACTTTTGATATAGTCAAGTATGGAAATATTATTAATCATAAATCAAAAACCGCTCAAGATAGCAAAATAAAATTCAGCACACATATATATATTAATACAGGCAATATTTCGAAAAAAAAATTTGCGAAATCGGGTTAGGTCCACGCCCAATTTTATACGAAAGATTTTGAAAAGGATCATAGATATATTGAATATGCTATAACTTTGCTTAATCTAGCTGTATATAATTTCTATTGCACCTCTGAAGTGTTCGTGGGCAAAGAAATTCGAAAGCACAAAATTTATGGGGGATTATTCCACAAAACTTTCCATGCCATAACTCCGGTAAAAATTGACTTATTAAAACGATATTTAGAGAAAGTGTTCAACATATAAAGCTAACTCTTTGCTGCAAAAATAATCAAAATCGGTGAACAGACACGCCCACTTTTTGAACACAGTTCTAAAAAGTTTCTTCGTAAAATTAAAATCGCGATATGTCCATAATTGTATAAGTTATATAAATAACACAATACAACACATAATAAGCTTTTTAAGCAAAACTAAACTGTATAAAAATTTTGTGGATTTTTGTGAAGTAGGCGTGGCGCCGCCCACTTTTTAGCATAAAAGCTCTGCTATTTTCAAAAGCGATTGCTTGGAATTTCAAGAATGTATTTCAATGAAATTTTGTGAGATACTTCCCAATAGTATGTAGTATACTCTTGCCAAAAAGTACGCAAATCGAATAACAAACAAGCAAGATTTATGGGCAAGTAGTTAACACCCTACTGCCTTTTTATACCTAGTAGTGCTTCGCACACAAGGTATATTAACTTCATTCGCCTAACGGTAGTATGTAACGGCATAAACGAATCGAGATAAATATTGACTTATATATATCAAAATGTTCAGGAGGAAAAGAGAAATTGATTGAGCCATGTCCGTCCGTCCGTCCGTCCGTCCGTCTGTAAACACGATAACTTGAGTAAATCTTGAGATATCTCAATGAAATTTGGTATGTAGGTTCCTTTTCACCTATCTCCGAGCGCTATTGAAAATAGGCAAAATCGGTTAAAAGCCACGCCCTCTTTCTATATATATAATATTTTGGAAAATACAAAAAGAGTGATTATTCAGTACATAATACACCTATAAGGATAATATTTGGTGTGCACTTTAGCGTTAAGGCAACAAATACATTTTTGAAGAAATTTTTAAAAAGGGGCGTGGCACCGCCCACTTTTGATATAGTCAAATTTGGAAATATTATTAATCATAAATCAAAAACCGCTCAAGATAGCAAAATAAAATTCAGCACACATATATATATTAATACAGGCAATATTTCGAAAAAAAATTAGCGAAATCGGGTTAGGTCCACGCCCAATTTTATACGAAAGATTTTGAAAAGGATCATAGATATATTGAATATGCTATAACTTTGCTTAAACTAGCTGTATATAATTTCTATTTCACCTCTGAAGTGTTCGTGGGCAAAGAAAGTCGAAAGCACAAAATTTTTGGAAAATGGGAGTGGCCCCGCCCCTTTATGGGGGATAATTCCACAAAACTTTCCATGCCATAACTCCGGTAAAAATTGACTTATTGAAACGATATTTAGAGAAAGTGTTCAGCATATAAAGCTTACTCTTTGCTGTAAAAATAAACAAAATCGGAGAACGGACACGCCCACTTTTTGAACACAGTTCTAAAAAATTTCTTCGTAAACTTAAAATCGCGATATTTCAATAATTGTATAAGTTATATAAATAAGATTTTACACACATAATAAGCCTTTTAAGCAAAACTGAACTGTACAAAATTTTGTGGATTTTGGTGAAGTAGGCGTGGCGCTGCCCACTTTTTAGCATAAAAGCTCTGCTACTTTCAAAAGCGATTGCTTGAAATTTCAAAAATGTATTTCAATGAAATTTTGTGAGAGGGTTCCCAATAGTATGTAGTATACTCCTGCCAAAAATTACGCAAATCGAATAACAAACAAGCAAGATTTACGGGCAAGTAATTAACACCCTACTGCCTTTTTTTTATTTTCATACCTTTCATGAACATGAGGAAAGGTATTTATATTTTGTTATTTAGTAATAATTTAATTTACCACTCACAACAGAAGTGTTTTTATCGAAAACAATCAGTTGCCTTTATAACAAATTTTCAGGTATGTATTAAAATAGACCTGAGTAAATTAGGATACCAAAACAGATCACTACTAGGTATTTAATGTTCGGTTACACCCGAACTTAGACTTCCTTACTAGTTTTTCATTAATTTTTTTTATTTTCATACCTTTCATGAACATGAGGAAAGGTATTTATATTTTGTTATTTAGTAATAATTTAATTTACCACTCACAACAGAAGTGTTTTTATCGAAAACAATCAGTTGCCTTTATAACAAATTTTCAGGTATGTATTAAAATAGACCTGAGTAAATTAGGATACCAAAACAGATCACTACTAGGTATTTAATGTTCGGTTACACCCGAACTTAGACTTCCTTACTAGTTATTGTGTTAATTTACCACTCACAACAGAAGTATTTTTTTATCGAGAGCATTCAGTTGACTTTATAACTACTTTTCCGGTATTAAAATTTACCTGAGTAAATTGGGTTACCACAACAGATCACTACTAGGTATTTAATGCTCGGTTCCACCCGAACTTAGACTTCCTTGGAGTGGATGGCTATTTTAGAAATTTTTCAATTTTCAGGAATAAATACTCACCACATTTTAAATCAAATAAAAAATATTGATATTACATTGCAAAAAAAAATATATATGTATATTGCTTGAAAAATTCATATGAAAACATGCATAACTCATTCACATACTTTCAGATAAAGTAATAACATAAATAAAAATAAATATAAATTATACTTCAGATAAGAAGTAATATAAATCCATAAATATCGAACTCATTATTTAAAAAATCGGTGTAAGTCTTGAATATTAACAGCAGCACTTTCACCACAAATGTATCTAAAATTTATATTATGACGAGCTCGCCATTTTTGAAGCCAACCGTTAGAACTCACAAAGCCACTGACCCTCAGTTTTTGGGCAACTTCTTTTGCCTTTTCTTAAATAATTGACCCAGATAAGCGAATGTTTTGGATTCTTGCCCTACTAAAACAGTTAAAACACATTTCATCTATTTTTTCTTATCGGTTTTCATAAAAGACCTTCTGGATTCAACATTGCTGCCAGACAGCCATTTTACTCTAATTTCTTCTTTCTTTTTTATTTTCAACGCAGCCAGCGTTTTTCCAATTTTGAGTTTGATCAAAAAATCAATAACATTTGAAACAATGAACAGACCATAAATAAAAATAGGTTTTGTACGATTTTATTATTAAAACTTACCTTTCTGCTAATGCACGAACAGACCAATTATTTTCCTCACTAGCGTTAATTATTTTAATTTTTTTGGTTAAGGCTCAGAATTGACCTCACCATCTCATAACACATCAAATGTTTACGATATGACTGAACATAATTGAATCACTATCACTGCGTTATGTAATTAAACCTACAATGTGAAGCTTTTTAAATTTGAGTGTTTATCTAACGTCCATTTGGTTTTATTCGGGGAATCCCCAGTTTTCATTTGGTAAATACATATGTACAAAAATATGTTTATATGTATATGTTTGTCCGCTTAAGAGGGGTTCGCGTCCGCTCAAGAGAGGTTTATGATTTATTTGTTATGAAAACTAATCTCAGGTTTTTTGTCCAATTTTAAGGCAAATAACTGTCCGAGTCCGGCCAAAAGAGTGTCCGCCTAAGGGAGGATAATTTGTTCTAAAAAATGTACTTACAACTTGAAAAACTGTCCTGCCAAAGGAGGTGTCCGTTAGGAGAGGCTTCTCTGTACTCCGTTCCATACTCCATAGAGTGCTCCTTAAGGAGTATCGGAGTACTCCAACACTTATTCTCGCTCATATAAAAAACTTGTTCCAATTTATATGGCGATGTCCGGTAATTGGATCACCTAATCCGACTTGGAGTACTCCATTTCTTTGCTTTTGAATACTCTATAGACCATCTACATAAGAGTACTCCCAAAATACTCCTATTGGACTACTCTATGGAGTACCTATTCAACAGCAAAGCGAGAGGGAGTAGGTGGTCATCAAAAGGAACACCTACTCCCTCGTCCGCTTCACTGCAGAGTACTCTATAAGGTAATCTTTTGGCAGAACTTTCAAAGTACTCTCACGTAGCTGCTCCATAGACTATTCAGCAGGGTGCTCCGACATGGATTAGGTGATCCAAATACCGGACATGGCCATATAAATTGGACCACCTTTTTGTATGAATGAGGATAAGTGTTGGAGTACTCCCATACTCCAACGTTTTTTACAGGGATATTGGTATGGTAACGGAATATTTTTGTATTACAGTAGAATCTCGCAAAAGTTAACTCTCATAAAAGTAAAACCTTCGGTTAAGTTAGCCAATTTTAAACGTCCACGTATTTTTCCATTTTTTTGGTAAGAAAATTCTTTTGGTAAGAAAATAAAGCGCGGGTATTCCCCTTATTGCTATGTCTTCCCCGAATTTTTATGTAAAATATTTTTGGCGGTGTCGGGGGCATAGTAGTAGTTGGTCACGAACGTATTCATATATGTATTATTATTATTATTATGTATAAAGAAAAAAGGTGATAAATCACCAGATTACAATACAGGGCCGTGCGCAGGAATTGGCCTTGGGGGGGTTTTAATTTAGATTTGCATTCGCATACATTTTTCACTAAGTTAAACATATTTGCTGAAACAGATACCTAGACCCATATATCACAAATTTAAATGTTCTTCAACTTTCCTGAAACTGCATACTCTGATGCCTAAAACTACTATTTTTTTGGTTGTACACAGTTTTCTGTATTTGATAGAGAATTGGTGATATGATGGCATATCCCAGCTAACTAAAAGTGCAAAAAAATACTCCTTTCGGAGCCATAAAACGCTCATTTCTCAGAACTTTACTCTCCAAAATGAGCTTCTTTCGGAGCCCAAATGGAGCGAAAAATCGCTCTACGCGGGCACTCCAACGAAGTCATAAAAAAGAGTCTGAAATGACTCCGATTTCGATGAATTTGAAGCGTTTTTTGACTCTTTCTAAATGAACTGCGGAGCCTTTTATTGGTGCTTTTCTGAACCTTTTTCGGAGCCTTTTATTCCTCCATTCTGAGGGTTTCTGGAGCCTTCTCAGACGCCTTTCGGAGCCCTTTAATTGGTGCTTTTCTTTCATTCATCCATTCAGAGTTTTTGGACACTATTCGGAGCCTTTTATTGGTGTTTTTCTGAAGCTTATTTGGGGTCGTTTTTTATTTCTTTTGGGTCATAATTTCTTTGCGCAATTTTTCACTCCTAACTATTCTGCCGTCACCAACTCTGACTTTCTAAACAATTTAATTAATTGTCCAACTATATGCGCCAATGATGTTCTTATTTATCTGAAAACCTTGAAGGAACCTTTTAAATGCGGACATGATAGGATTCCTACATGCTTCTTGAAGAAGTGTGCTAACAATATTTACCAACCCCTTACCAATTTGTTCAATCTGTCACTAAAGTGTGGTGTTTTTCCAAAAGCATGGAAAGAGTCGTTTCTTCTACCACTTCATAAAAGCGGAAGCAAGGCTTCTATAGAGAACTATCGTAGCATAGCAAAGCTTTCTGCCATCCCAAAAGTGTGTGAAGCTATTGTTACCAATCAGCTTACGAATCCTATCTCTACCTTGATTTCCGACTGTCAACACGGGTTCTGTAAGGGAAAGTCCACCGTTACAAACTTACTTGAATTTACTTTGATTTCAGCAAAGCTTTCGATAAAGTGTGTCACTCTTTACTTATTCATAAACTGGATCAGTTGGGTTTCCAGCCGGGTCTCAATCGCTAGATCTCTTCTTACCTTAGCGACAGGGCACAAAAAGTAGTGTTTAAAAAGTGTGAATCCGATGTTATTTATGTCTCCTCAGGAGTTCCTCAAGGAAGCCATCTAGGCCCGATTCTGTTCTTGTTGTTTATAAATGATATTTCTACAGTAATATAATTTTCGAAAATTTTAATGTATGCCGACGATGTAAAGCTTTTTGTGTCATTCGAAGAAGCTTCAATCAGATCTAAATACACTTGTTACTTGGTGCGATTTAAATTATATGCCGCTTAATCTAAAGAAATGGAAATACAGTGCACTCGCGAAAACTCGAACTAATGAAAACCAGCCCTGTCCGAGTTATCGAAATGTTCGAGTTTTCGAACGTTATGTATTTTTAATCGATATATGTATTCTTTTTAACAGTTTTTATACCCTGTCCAATTTTATGGTATGTATTATTAATCAAAGAGATTCTCTGGTTTGATGTTTTGTAGTTCATTGCCAGTTTATTTAATAAAAAATGCTAGCAAATATGAATGTTGTTTACAAATTATGTTTTAGAAAAAAAAGCAGTGATTTTGGTTTGATGTTTCTTATTTTCTACCGCATTTAATACAGACTTTTTTGCTAAACTTAAAACATTTAGTTTTCGTCCCATTATAACACGCAAATAAATTTGATCCTAACCGCGCAAAATCACGTGTATCACTGACCAATATCAATCAACTTAAAAGAAAAGTTCCGTAATTAGCACGAAACCTAGCCAGTGCGGCGCCTTAGAATGAAACAAAAGACTCACATAACGACAAAAATTTGAATATCGGCCGTTACAGCACATGCAAAAAAAAAAGAAAATAATTGTTCGAGTTTTAGAGTAGCTACATTTTGTTCGAGTTTTAAAGTAGTCAATGGAGAAAAAAAAATGTTCAAGTTTCCGAATGTTCGAGTTATCGTGTGTTCGAGTTTTCGCGAGTGCACTGTACATGCGTTTTTCGAGAGGAAAATCACAGCCAGCTTCCTATACAATTAACAGTTATAGTCTTGAGCAAATGTATGATTTTGTTGACCTTGGGGTTACTATGGACTAAAAACTCAGTTTTAACTGCCATATTAACGTAACAGTAAATAAAGCTGGAGGCGTTCTAGCATTTGTTAAACGATGGTCTAAAGAATTTAGCGAATTATGTAACTAAAACTCTTTACTACATTAGTCAGACTGATACTTGAATACGGTTCTATAATTTGGAATCCACGTTACCAGGTCCACGTGGATCGTTTAGAATCAGTTCAAAAACAATTTTTAATATTTGCCTTAAAGAGATCTTCACTGGGATCCCTTGAATAATTTGCCATCGTATACGAGTCGCTTAAAACTAATTAATCTTCACAGCCTTTCTAGTCGGAGGGAAATGCGTGGAATTGTTTTCATGATTAAATTACTAAATGGTTCAATCACAAGCCCGTTTCTTTTGAGCGAAGTGAACTTCAATGTACCTTCTCGTCCATCAAGACATTTTAAACCACTTATCTTGAAACAGTGCCGAACTAATTTGGAATTAAATCAGCCTTTTCGTTGTTTGTGTCAAGATAATAACTCTCATTCTGGTACGTTTGATATTTCAGACTCACTATGCAGGATAAAAATGTCGATTATTTCTAGCTACAATTTGCTTTCATATCCTTTGATTCTTATCTTTATTCTTTACAATAACTATTCGCTGTCAACTAATTATTTATTAATTGTGTCATCTATTTTGTATCTACCTTACTTGGCTGATGAGGTTTTCTCTGTAGCTGAGCAGTTTCAGATCTCGACGATTAACAAACCAAAGCCTTTTAAAGACTAGGCACGAAAGAACAATCCGCGCGTATTATATGGTGGATAATACGGTTGGGAATTATTATTATTATTATTATAATAAATAATAAAAAATAAGGTTTATGAACTTTTATTGACACTATTCGGAAAATATGAAATATGCTATGTTTATTTTCCACAGACTATTGATAAACGTCCATGAAAAATGCGATCTTTATCTTCTGTTAGGTAAAATAAAAAAAAAACCTCAGAAAATGTTTGAAAACATTCAAATACATATTTGAACGTTGTCGCTCATCTGCTCTCCAACGTTCATTTTCTCCCAATTCTCTTTACGCCTACAACAAAAAGGGTCAGAAAACACTCGAAATCTTTCATATAATTGAGCCTTGCAGTTCATTCGCTCTGTTAATTGAAACTGCTCACTGTTTTCATCGGTAAAATTTAAGAACAAAAAATGCCCATACGCTACACAACTTTGTAATTTCGGAAAGCTCCAAGTGCAATTCAAAGTGCCGGACTTATGTATTGGCCAACCTTATTCTTTGCAACTTTCACCAATTTCTTCTTCCGTAAAATTATTTTAACTAATTTTATCAAAAATTATTAGTCAAGATTCAATACAGGATTTATAAACTGTATTTTGAAAATTTTTGTAAAATCATTGCAACGTAGATTTGGCCATGGGGGGGGCGGGGGGGGGGGGGTTAACCCCCAAACCGCCCCCCCGTGCGCACGGGCCTGTTACAATAAAAGAAGCACAAGTAACTCAGACCTTCGGCTTTCATATGTATTTATGTATGTATGTTTATTCTGTAAAAACAGTACTAATTAAATCTAAATGACTAAAAGTGAGTCATACAAATAAATAAAACGAATTATATCACAAAAATTAAGTTCATTACCATATTTTTTTCAAATTCGGGAAAAATTTGGAAAAGTAAATATTCGGAAAAGTAAAATAACCTTAGGACATTTTGGTTAACATTTGCGAGACTCTACTGTATATCGTATTAATTCGTCTAGCTCGAAATACATGAAAAAAATCATCAATGGGCTTTTTTCGGTAGTTGTGATGCTGAGCCAGATAATAAATTTTACATGTAAATGCAACAACAGCGATTTGAGCCTGATAGATCCGTTTAAATGGCTGGTTAAATTTGAGGGCAAGATAATTTTGCTTATTTCTTATCTTTAGCAAGGACATACTCCCTTTTAAAGTACCAAATTGTTCAATAACAGATGCCGCCGGTGACATGCTTCATCTCGGAGTATTCTTGCTCATGATTTTTTTTTATGTATGTACATACGTATTTCGTGCTAAGCTCCCCTGCAAAAAGTAGGACTAGGTTAAGTAATAGTACAGGACCACAATACCTTATAACCACAACTAGTAACCGAAATTGTCCAATTATATGAAAAAAATATGGTTACATTAACATTGCGATGTCATTGGACCTGGCCACCATTGTTCCACCTCTGCATAACATAGGACCATACACACGACTACCCCTTTTGGACCATCGTTGAGCTTGGTTACGGTGGATCACTTTTTAAGCTACACCCGTCGGTATACACTATATAGCGGCCACGCATTACCATATCCTACTGGACTATGTTATACGAGTATATTTGTTATGCTTACCGTACAAAGGACCCATAACTACAGTTCATACAATTTTGAATAACGCCCCTCAAGTATATAAAAAGAAGCCTTTTAATGGTTTTTACATATGTATGTACATATATTTAATAGTATAAGTATTAAGTAAAATAAAATAAACTTCTATTCAAATTTAAATTTTTGGTGTTTGTGCTGGTGTTTTTGTATATGGGTGTTTCCATGAGAAGGTCAACCACGACTGAAAAAATTATATGACCAGAAAATGGGTTTTAAGACGAATTATTAAAGGAAAAGTAATTGAATTTTTATAAAATGGAAGTATTTACAGCTTGTTGGTATCTTAAAACTCATAAACGGAAGAGTAAAACTGAGGTTTTCTTCAACTCAGTTTTCGCAAATTGAATCAACTATTTTCTCTTCCGAATTACCTAAATTAAGAGATTTGAAGTAGTGCAAATACATTTTAAAACTAAATTAATAATGCCAACTACTTACAAAAATGAGAAAACGAGAAGTTTGAACTCGAATAACAGTATTTTTTTTATTTACTTTTGATAGTATACCTTTGTCGCGTACGTTATGCAAAAACATTATTTTTCTATATCATTTGTGTATTGACAGTCGCAAGTAATAGATATTACAACTTCAAATCAAGAGATCTTCTAGTTAAATATATTCGCTGAAATTTTCTTTTCAATCGCAGTAATAAAAGTTGTATTACCCTTTAAAGTTTGTCGCATACGTTATTCTAAGTACCTATGAATATTTTATTGTAATACATTAAAATCGACGTTAAAAGCAATTTTTTCAATAACATTATCCTGAATACATAGGTGCAGTTTAAAAATAAGTTTATTTTAACAAGCATCCCTTATTTTGTAAATAAATTTAGCTGCAAATATTTTGAATGGAATTTCTTTGCCACCTCGCATGGCAAAGGCGCTGTGGATGGAATAGGTGCTGTTATAAAGAGAAAGGTGTGGCAAATATGTTATGAATTCGATTTTATTTTCATTATCATATAGTTTTTATAATAAGAATACATTTTTATTTTGTTTCCTAATTAAAGTGTAAATTTCAAACCAAAAACATTTTATCAGGGACCGAAAATAATTGTTATTTTTTTATTTCAGAAGAAAAGGTTGCGCGAAAATTCCCTTTATATGTTTTAGGGAATTTTTAACCATTATCATCAGAGGTATTTTATTTTAGTCATCGTAACCAATATAAATGAGAGATTTATTTTTTTGGTTACGAATAACCCTTATCGCAAGTACTACATTTTTTGGTTATCGGTGACCCACTCGACAGCAAACTATTTTTGCTGAATAGTGGTAAATTTTTCCTCGAGGAACTTGCAGACATTGGTCATGCCACTCCAGCAACTCAAGTTGTTTTATATTGTTTGAATTTTTTTGCTACCGATAACCAAAAAAATCATATTACTTACAATAATGGTTATTGTTAACCAAAAAATGTTTCTCTCATTTATAATGGTTATGTTGACCAATATAAAATATGTCTTACGGTAATGGTTAATTATAACCAATATTTGAATACATCAGTATTAATGGTTAAATGGGACCTTTTTATCATATTTCTTATAACAGTTACGTCCCTGCATTTTATTATTAATATACTAGAAAAATTGTCGCGTACGTTATTTAGTTTTTTTTTTAAATAAAGATATAAAGAGATGATTTCTCTCTAAATATGAGAGGATTGTAAAGGTGCATTATTTAGCTTAGGTTACGAATATTCAAAGAAACTAAGAACTATCTTAATTCGCAGACTTTCGCATATATGTATGTGCGCAATATAAGCACTTCCGTTTTTGTCGCGTAAGTTATCACCTCATTTTGAACGGATATTTTAGACACCAAAGCTTTCAGGGCGACCATTTTTTTCCAAACATACTTCTTTTTAATTGCAACGTAACTGTATTTTTATTTTCCTGAAAACTCGTTTTATGTGAGATTTATATTACTCCAAAAGTGTACGAATGTCGCATACGGCTGCATGGAAACACCCATATGTGTCTAGCTTTGTTGTTGTTTTTGTTTATTTTAATTTCTTGTTGCAATATTGTTTTTGTTACATTGTTGTCTTCTTGTTTTTGCTTTTTTTAATTTCATTTTAATTTCTTGTTACATTGTTGTTTTCTGGTTTTTAAATTTACTTTAATTTCTTGGAACATTGTTGTTTTTGTTACATTGTTGTTTTCTTGTTTTTATTGTTCTTATTATTAAAATTGAAAATAATATAATTTTTGCAGAATTATTAAAAATTAAAACAATGTATGTTTTCTTGTTTTAAACTTATTATTTTTTTTCTTGTTAAATTGTTGTTTTCTGGTTTTTAAATTAATTATAATTTCTTGTTACATTGTTGTTTTTGTTACATTGTTGTTTTCTTGTTTTTCCTTTTTTTAATTTCTTTATAAATTATTTTTAAATTTATTTTATTTTGTTGTTGCAATATTATTTTGTTCTTGTTTTTGCTTTCGTTTTTGTTGTTGTTTTTTGAGTGTTTAATGCTTTGTGTTTTTTACATCTGTACTTATTTGTTTTTTTTACATTGTTTTTATACCTTTCATGAACATGAAATGGTATTATAACTTTCGTCCGATGTTTGTAAGTGTGAGAAGAAGAAGAGATAGACCCACCATTAAGCAAGCATACCGAAATGATAAGGGCGATGAGATGAGTTGATTTAGCCATGTCCGTCTGTCCGTCCGTCCGTCGGTCCGTCCGTCTGTTTGAACGCAAACTAGTCCCTCAGTTTTAGAGATATCTCGATGAAATTTTGCAAGCAGGAGCCATTTTGCATAGGATTAATCATTTGTCGGCATCAGCAAGATCGGACCGATACAACGCATAGCTCCCATACTATCGATTGTTCCGATAAACGGGTTTTGGCCTATAACTCTTGCAATTAAAAAGCTATTAGAGCGAAATTTCGCAGGTTTAGTACATATTATATGCGTAATGTGTGTAGTGAAAATCACCTAGATCGGATCAACATAACATATAGCTCCCATATAATCGATAGTTTCGATAAATGGGTTTTGGGCTATAAATGTTGCAAATAGAAAGCTAGAAACGTAAAATTTTGCAGGTTTGGTACTTATTATATATATAGTGAAAATCATACAGATCGGACATACATAACATATAGCTCCCATATTACCGATTGCTCCGATAAATGTGGTTTGGCTATGTATTTGTATGAGAGTTTGTAAGTAATTGTAAGTAAGGATCGGACACTGAGAAAAGTTGTACATATTCATGAAAGGTATAAAGCCTTCGGCACAGCCGAAGACAGCCCTTTCCTTACTTGTTTTAGTTTTAATTCATACTTATTTGTTTTTTTTTTTATTTAAATGTAATGTTTTGTGTTTTTTACATTTGTACTTGTTTGTGTTTGAATTTTAATTCATACTTATTTGTTGTTTTTGATTTAAATCTAATGTTTGTGTTTTTTACATTTGTACTTATTTGTGTTTGAATTTTAATTCATACTTATTTATTGTTTTTGATTTAAATCTAATGTTTTGGGTTTTTTACATTTGTACTTATTTGTGTTTGAATTTTAATTCATACTTATTTGTTGTTTTTGATTTAAATCTAATGGTTTGTGTTTTTTACATTTGTACTTATTTGTTTTTGTTACATTGTTTTTTGAGTTTTAATTCATACTTATTGTGGTATTACATTTACATTTATACTTATTTGTTTTTCTTACATTGGTTTTTGAGTTTTAATTCATACTTATTGTGGTATTATGGCTGTTGGCTTTGATTAGGTTTGGAAGATGGAGCAGCTCCCAATGACACCATGCGAAAGTGCCTTTTTTTTACTACTTGAAAGGCCTTCCGTATTTCGGCTTCCGTGTCCGATTTATTTTTCCCGATTGCCTCTGTGAACGTAGTAAAAAATAGAGGTGAATATGGAAAAGGTAATACTTGGATTTCTTACTTTTAAAAACGGTGTATACTTCTTTGAAGTCCTTGAAGCATTTCTTGCCGGGCATGCCGTAGAAAAGCACTTTTTCAAAATGTTTGCTGACTTCGCCTTGCAGCAAATAATGTACTGCTGAAATCTACCAAATAATAAGAGATGGGTGTTAGGTTATAGCAACATAAGGTTTACATAAAAGTTACAATATTACTTACGTAAGAGTCTCGATTGCTTTCATTGATATCTCTTTCCAACTTTGAGATATCGTCGTCGGTTTTTAGGGGAAAACGAGAGGTAGCTGCTACGGTGGTTTTCTCCCTATTTGCTAACTTCTCTAGCAATATGGAGTGCTCTGCCAGAACTTCGGCTACGAACGCATTTTGTTTTTCAATGAGCGCTGTTTGTTTTTGCAGAATGATTGTCTGATTTTCTATCAAATCTGTAGTGAAAAAAATGTTAATATGACATTGATGAGTTTTTAACAGGATACGTAAGGATATACACATTGAAGTGCAAATAAAACGTACCAAAGAGTTTATCAAATTTTCTTGATATGCTCCCTCTAAGCTCTTACATTTCTGACATCCATTGCTCTCATCTGGTTGTTTTGCTTTGGCTTCCAAACGTCTAATTTTGGCCAACTTTCCCACTCCTGAGTTTTCCATCTTTTAACAGTTGAAAGTTGATACATATAAATATATTAAAAACTTTAATTAGTGCAGCCGTGTAAAATGGGTATAAAAAGCAGTTGATCTTTGTATGGCAAATACATCATTTTGCCTTTAATTTCATCGGTTGGGAATATTTCTTTTTCATTGTTGGGTATAGTATCTCCCAAACATATACCCAGGGCTGACATAGAGTCCATGGGCTTTCGCTTCGGCTGTACACTTTGAACATCCATGAGCAGAAGTGTGATGAGGAATGCCGCATGCAAATGCTCTAGCTGGTGCATCGCATATTAAAGCCCTCATTTTAAGGCTTACTATTTTACCCCCCGATTCTAAACCATTCTCGCTGAGCAATTGATACTCACTTATAAAGTGTGTCAGAAAACTATTTACGTCTTTTGGTTTTTGTTTGCCTTTATAAACACCAAGCGGGAAAACAGATATGTTAGGAACATTTACAATTTTCATCAAAATTGGCCAAAGCTGAGTTTTCGAGCTATGAAATAGAGGCAGCCCATCAATATTTATATCGAATACGATTTCATCGTAAGAAGATATTAGGTGTTGAACCTTTTCTAATTGGGATTTTATACCAAAATGAACGTATTCTCCGGGAGAAACTTGTGCGACAGCCACCTTTTCACTACTCAAATTCAAAAGAACGGACGGACTTAAAGGGACATCTAAACTCTCCTCTTTGAGGATCATTAGGAGTTTCCTTAAATGCTTTTGTGGGATCTTTGCCTCTATTTGCCATTCATCAAGTTTTTCCCGAAACGGTTTACTTAATATTTCAGCCCGTACATCTTCTAAAACAAATTCCGCGCAGGGTGCCTCACCAACTACGTCGGCGGCATTTCCGCGAATTTGCTTTTCAGCCGGCACTTCACTTGCTGACAATTGTTGGGAATACATTTTTCTTTTTTCGCCTATAAGGCGTTTTAAATGTCTCTTAGAGCAATTCATATTGTTCACTGCACTTTATTAAAATATGTTTTTGATATATTTCATTACTTACCTGCACAATATTCACAAAAACACACAAAATATATATAATAAATAAATTTGTCGATGTTTTCCACGCGTTTCTCAAATGTCAATTTGAAATCAGAAGTAGATGCAAAAGTATTCTCGCTGGCAATACTGCTAATTAATGACAAAGGAAAAAGAGGGAGCCGGAATTAAACCACCAAAATCAATTGACCGCGCTTCAAAAAAATAACCCTTAGCCGGTCGAACGCTGGCTACGCGATCCCCAGTATTTCTTCTAAGAACTGACTATTTCACTTTTCGACATACGTTATTACTACTCTTACAACAACCACATGAAAATTACAGAAAATTGCGAACTTTATTTGCAAATATGTCGAATATTTTCAAAAATGCATATAACGTGATTATTTCATAATACTCGTACACCTTTAAGGATTACGTTTGAAGTGTACATTAACTTTAAGACACCAAGTGCGATATTGTGGACACTTTTGAATTCTGGTAAAACTTTACATTCAACGGCAACTGCTAATATACATACAAAAATATCCGGAGGGATATTAAAATACGCATTTTGGCCTATGCGTCAATAATCCGTGAGCGGAAAACAAATATTTTGCTTCAGTGAAAAGTTATTGCCAAAAAACAAAAAAATTACCAAGAGCCAATGTAAGGTAGTAAAAGCTGGAACCCGACACTGAATGGGGAGAGCTCTAAGTAACAGGGGCGACTGAGATATTAATTTTATAATACTTTATAATAAACTAAATACATATATGACTTTAATTGACGTTAAATATCCGCTATCTTGACAATAATGAAACGAAATTCGAAAAACAGGTTATTCTTATAACACATGGCGAAAATGTTAATATAACAACAAATTTCTTCTAAGTTGCAAAACATCTTTTCTATTTTCAAAAAACACCTAAAAATATTTTTGATTTGGTGGCAACATCTGAAAATGATCTGTCAACTTTTCATCATTATTGGTGTATAGTTGGCAATGCCCTAGCCAAATCGAAATGGCCGACCAGCCTCCATGTCAAACGCCATTTGAAATTTAACATGGGGCAAGAGAGCATAACATGTAACCATGGTATAAGTAGAGAGGTAAACGCAGTTATTGACATAGGCAGCCATCTTAGCCATTTGACTTTTACTGAATTTATGACATTTCATTAAAATCATGCTACCAGAGTTTTTTGGCCCGAAATCTGAAGTTTGTGAAAATAAATTAATTTACTTTCAAAAACGTAATTTGTGAAAAAAAATATCGGAAAAATGAGCTGCCTCTTCAAAGGATGCGAAAACACCACCCACTTTTGCAAAGGCTCAACAGTGAAGTTTTTTCGGTTTCCCACAATTCCTTTTGTAAGAAATCAATGGGTTTGTTTAGGCCTGATGCCTAAATTCTCAAAAACGAGCCACCCTAATGTCATTTTCTTGTTCCCTTCCAACCACACATACCAAACCACCCACCTGTACGTGCATGCATGCGTATGCATGTTTTGTCAGCAACAGATACATGCAGGTGGGTGTGCATGTGTAGGTTCACCTCCCCTTAAAACCGGAGGCTAAAATTTCGCGTTCAACGGTTGTCCTCGACTGGACAACTTCCTACTTTTCCAGCGATCATCAGCGAGTCAACACGCGTCACGGCCACCCCAGGATTTTCACCGCCAACTATAAGGTAAAATTTCGTTGTAAAACTTATAATTTTCACTGCAAAATATACGGCCACATTCTAACGAGATTATCGTTTTCGTTCTTCTTATTTTCTTTTTAAATCCGAATTCGACCGCGGTGCTTTCGAGCCACGGCCGCTCCAGCTAAGCACCACAGCCGAATCTCTTCATGGTCCATCTCCCCGCAGAGGAACCACAGCACAGCGAATACAGTCCACAACAACAACAACAGCGCAATTACACTTGGATAAATTCAGAACTTTTAATACTATTTTTCATCGTTGGATAAATCCACCAGCCACACACAGCCATATAACACTGCCGCAAAGAAGCTGCAACAACAAAATAGAACATATACATACAACATACTCTGCCGATCACCACATCAAAGTACGTAAGTTGTATATTTCTTGCCACTTTTTTTTGTGTTGCGAACTATTTTTTTAAAAAAAAAGTGCCACAGTTTTGTATTTTTAAAGTATCCGCGAGTGAAATCAAAATATAAGTGCGATAAGTGCATAAATTGAATTTGTCTTTTTCTATTTAACTTCACATACATAGACATTTTTAAACACAAGAGGTAACATAACCTCATTTTCATTGCAAAGTCACTGAGCCTTCGAACAATTGTTTTTGTTTTGCTTTCATTTTTTTTGGTAATAAATATTACATTGGTTTATCTTAGGCGAGTTATTCTTTTCAGCCCAAATTGACTGGGTTTTGTTTAATTAACAACACAAGTTTAATTATTTGCACAATTTTTCTTTTGTCACTAAATATTCACTTCATCGCCCATTTTGATTCACCGCGCACTTTATTTGTGGCTCTTTGTTTACATTCCTTTGCGGC
Organism: Sphenella marginata; assembly: GCA_951509765.1. Classification (NCBI taxonomy): domain Eukaryota; kingdom Metazoa; phylum Arthropoda; class Insecta; order Diptera; family Tephritidae; genus Sphenella; species Sphenella marginata. The sequence continues at coordinate 33,891,283 of OX608080.1, read as the reverse complement.
AATACCAACACATATACATATATATAAATATATCCCCGGTAGCGTGTGAGTGGCGAGTGTCAACAAATCTAATATCAACTTTCGGCGATTAGAGCATATTATTCAGATAATACGGCCAAGTCTGGAATAAGAATTAAATTATTAACTGCCCATAAATTTACAAAGTTGTCTTATAAGACAGAAATAAATATTTGCTTACAAATAAATTTTTTTGCGTATAAAATTTTTAAATTTTTATTGAGTTATTTCGGTGATTCCTGGGGTAAATACTGCCATCATTCGCATTCCCTTGGATTCTATTATATTGCACGGTTGAGCATTTCCCGTACCTTTGTTCTACTTTTCTGCCTTTAATTATACACATCTCGTAAAAACCCAAATATGGAAAGCTTCATTAGGTTGGCTGACACGATCAGCGAATTCGAAGCTGACTATAATGAGATAGATGATTCCGCCCACACCAAGTTTACTCTTGGCCTTCAACAAGAGGACTTGAAGTCGATGTGGAGGAAAACGAGAACGGCCCAAGATGAGTTGTTAAACTCCAATAAGTTGGAAGCTTCTGACATAGTAGCAGTGAAATTAAAATACAAAAAGGCATACGCCATCTATTTACGCTGCATGTCAGACATGGCTACACGCCAAGCGGCGTTAACAAAAGCTGATACCAAAACGGAAGAAAAGCCCGAAGTTGAGCACAGTATCCGCCTGCCTCCTTGCGATACTGAAGTTTTCAAGGGCGATTACTTGTCATGGCCAACATTTCGTGACATGTTCACTGCCATTTATATATTGAATAAGCGCCTAACACCGGTTGAGAAACTTTTCCATCTCAACAATAAAACTCAAGGTGAGGCAAAAGATATTGTCAAGAAATGTCCGCTTACAAATGAGGGATTCGAAACAGCGTGGAGAAACCTATGCGAGAGATACGAAAATAAACGTATACTAGTGAACTCGCAACTCCAAATTTTGTTTAACTTAAAAAAGGTAGAGAGTGAGTGTGGTAGCGCAATTAAAACATTGCAACGTGATATAAATAATTGCCTCTCGTCCTTGCGAAGTCATAAAATTGACACTTCCAACTGGGACGCAATCATTACGTACCTGTGTTCGACTAAATTGCCGGAAAGTACGCTCGGTCTATGGGAACAAAGCATAGACCATAAAGTGGAAATATCCAAGTGGGAGGATATGGACAAATTTTTGTCCAACCGCTTCCAGACACTTGAAACAGTGTCTGGGTTCATAGGGGCTTCTGCCAAAGCGCAGAAACCGCAATCTACGCGACCTGCCAACGAAACCCCTACAAAAAGACTTGGTGCATACCAAGCAAATGTCACAAAGTTATTGTGCACAAAATGCAAAGCAAACTCCCACAGATTGAGAAATTGTCCCCGTTTCCTAAAATTAACGCCGGTGGAGAGAATCAATTTTGTTAAATCCACCAAGGGCTGCCTAAACTGCCTATCCCCAGGACATACAGTGTCGAAGTGCAGCAGTTCGTACGACTGCAACAAATGCCACTCTCGACATCATACGCTCCTGCATGCGGAGTCTCTACAGACGCAGGCAACTAGCAGTCCGAATCAGTACAATGCTGATAATGCTGCCTCTACTTCCCAACAGGCACAACAGAGACGGGAAGTTTCAAAATCAAACTCGGATTCTAACCGAAATGTAAAATCCTGCCATGTACATTCAAGTGCAGGTGTGCTGCTAGGGACAGCTCGAGTCACCATTCATCATAATGGGACAGACTTCCCAGCAAGAGCACTTATCGATTCTGGCTCAGAATGTTCGTTCATGACAGAACGACTAAAACGCCGAATCAATCTACCAGCAAAAAGGATGCATGCCCAAGTTTCGGGTATCACTAATGCTGTGTCGGCTCAAGTCAAGGAGGCCTCCCACATTGAACTCCGTTCACCAGTGGACCCTTGCTTTAGCCTAACAACTTCTGTGCTAATTCTAGCCAAACTAACTGGGAATCTGCCATCCTGCCATATCGACGCAACGACTATGCAGGCATTCCCAGACTTAGTCTTGGCAGATAAGAGATTCTACGTTAATGAAGAAGTAGATCTCATACTTGGCGGAGATATATACCCGCAAATAATAATGAGCGGACTGAAAAAGAATGTACTAAGTACACTTCTGGCTCAAGAAACGGTGTTCGGTTGGATACTAACCGGGCGTGTAGACGCACCCAATCCAATCAGAAATATAGTGTCGTTTTACAGCGAAATTTCTTTGGACAAACAGCTTACAGCATTCTGGGAGTTAGAAAATCTGCCCAGAACTAAAAGTCCAAACGCAGATGACCAATACTGCGAAGATTTATATAGGGCAACTACGAGTCGTAGAGAAGATGGGAGATATGTCGTCTCACTTCCGTTCAGACAGGAATACCCGGATAAAATAAACATAGGGGGATCTCTTAGGGAGGCCTGCTCGCAATTCTTCAGAAATGAAACGCGGTTAGCAAAAAACCCAGATTTAGCGAAAGAATACATAAGGGTCCTGTCTGAGTATGAGACATTAGGGCATATGCAAAAAATTAAGGAGATAGTTCAAGCCGATTCGGCGAATAATTATTTTTTGCCCCATCACGCCGTAGTTAAGGCGGAGAGTACCACCACTAAGGTACGAGTCGTTTTTAACGCCTCAAGCCAAACAGCAAATGGTACAAGCCTAAACGACATTCTCTTGCCTGGCCCAGTACTGCAATCAGATCTTCCAGTACTTATACTTCGCTGGAGATTATATCGGTATGTTTTCAATAGTGACATCGAAAAGATGTATAGGCAAGTATGGATAAGCGATGATCACACAAAATTCCAACGGATTGTTTACCGAACATCGCCACAAGAACCAATAAGCCTGTACGAGTTAAAAACGGTCACTTTCGGGGTCAATTGCGCGCCTTATTTAGCAATACGAACCCTTTTGCAACTTGCAGATGATGTAGAAAGTTCATATCCTACAGCATCTAGCATACTAAGGGAAGGCATGTACGTTGACGACGTACTAGCGGGGGGACATACACTCGCATCGGCCATTAATGCGAGAAATGAAATTAGAGAAGTCTTACACTCCGCGGGCTTCCCACTACGGAAATGGACTTCGAATTCTGAAGAAATTCTCAACGACATCCCTAAATCGGATCGGCTGACCGAGGACTTTCTGGCGTTTGAAGATACCAGCACCGTTAAGGCATTGGGCATAAGATGGAATGCCCATTCCGACCTATTCTACTTTCAAGCAGGGTCATTGGAAGAAAGTGAAAAGCTGACCAAAAGAGCGATCTTATCCGCCATTGCCAAACTTTTCGACCCCTTAGGATGGCTTGCACCAATGGTCACTGTGGCCAAAATTTTGATGCAGAACATCTGGTTAGAGGGAACCGATTGGGACGAACCAGTTTCGTCAAACACATTGGAGCGGTGGAACAACTTTAGACAGCAATACCACGAAATCGACAAGATTCGGATACCACGATGGGTGAACTTTTCACCAGAAGACGACGTCGAGATTCATGGATTCTGCGACGCTTCGGAAAAGGCATACGCTGCAGCCGTCTACATGCGAGTCAAAGGGAATGAGGATATCTTCGTATCTCTACTCTTGGCTAAAACCAGAGTAGCACCCGTGAAGACTATTTCACTTCCGCGTCTGGAGCTTTGCGGAGCAGTCCTTTTGGCAGAAATGATGGAATCAATATTCCGAAATATCAAACTTGGACCAGTCAAACAACATCTATGGACGGATTCCACAATCGTTTTAGCATGGATAAGGAAACCACCATGTTCCTGGTCAACTTTCGTCGCACACAGGATAACCAAAATCATCGACCTGGTCGGCAGCAAGGACTGGCTTCATGTCAACTCGGAATCGAATCCAGCAGACTTAGGAAGCAGGGCACTACCAGCATCGGATTTGGTCGACAATTCTTTGTGGTGGCAGGGACCTTCTTGGTTACAAGAAGACAACTCACAATGGCCATCACAAGAGATAGAATATCACACTTCCGTGGAGGAAAAGAGAGCGCAGGCCTACGCAATATCAACGCAAAAAGAAATCGATATTCTTGACCGTTTTTCGGATTTACCGAGGGCTTTGAGGGTACTATCATATATTATGAGATTCTTTCGAAGAACTCATCCCAAAACAAAAGCTTCATTTCAAGAAAGGTCATGTTTAATCTCATCCGCTGAGATTAAGGCAACGACTCAAATCTTGATAAAACTCTGTCAGAAGCAAATCTATAATGAGGATTATGTGAATTTGAAGAAGGGAAAGTCTATTGAGAAGAAAAGCGAGATATTGCCACTCAACCCATTCATCGACAATGATGATATTATTAGGGCCGGTGGACGTCTTGGAGCATCTCAAGACCTCGCTTATAACGAGCGCCACCCAATCATACTGCCATATAATTGTAGGTTGACGCGTTTGATTGTACAAATGGTACATAAAATCTCCCTCCATGGGGAAAACCAGCTAATGCTCCGTCTCATTCGCACCCAATACTGGATTCCGAATGTCAAGAACATGATGAGGGCCACCATCCATAATTGTAAGGTCTGCACCATTTATCGAAAACGAGCGCAAACCCAACTTATGGGTACCCTGCCTTGCGAGCGCACTACCTTCATCCGCGCGTTTACTAATACCGGGGTGGACTTTGCCGGGCCTTTCGATATTAAAAGTTACCGCGGTCGAGGATGTCGACTATCAAAGGGCTACGTTTGCCTCTTTGTTTGTTTCACCACCAAAGCGATCCATCTGGAAGCGACCAGTGATCTTAGTACCCCATCCTTTCTAGCAGCCTTTTCGCGTTTTATCGCTAGAAGAGGATGTCCAAGAAACATATACTCCGACAACGGTACCAACTTTGTCGGAGCGTCAAGATCTCTACGATCTGAATTTAAGACATTTATCGCTGAAGCCCGAGATAAAGCTATTTCGACATATAGCCATCAAGACATGACATGGCATTTTATTCCGGCCGGGGCTCCACATATGGGGGGACTCTGGGAGGCGGGCGTGAAGAGCTTCAAAAGCCACTTCAAGAAGTTAGCCTCGCCTCACACATTCACTCATGAAGAGTTGCATACACTATTGTGCCGGATTGAGGCATGCCTCAATTCGCGACCACTAAGTCCCGCCTCCAATGAACCCACGGACCTGGAACCCTTAACCCCTGGGCACTTCCTTACGGGAAGTCATCTTCTGGCTCCGCCAGAACCAGAGGTGAATGAGAGCCCTGCCTCCATTATTAATAGGTGGCAGAAGCTCAAGGCTCTTCATCAAACCTTCTGCAGGCGATGGAAGGTGGAATACTTATCCGAACTTCAAAAACGAATGACGTGGAAGCATCCTAAACAAAACATGAAGGTGGGAGATCTTGTGGTCATCAGAGAAGACAACTTGACTCCGAATGAAGGGAGGCTCGGCCGAGTTACCCACGTACACCCCGGCGAAGATAACCGAGTGCGTGTAGTGGACCTCGTAACCGAAAAAGGGCAGATCAGAAGACCGTTGGTCAAACTGATTCTGCTCCCTATGGAAGGAATGGATGGCGAGAGGCCCGCTACCTCATCCTAACCACCCACTCCACCTCCAACCAAGACCCTACCATTTCCCATATCCCAAACTTCCACCCTTCACTCGCTACCCTTAGCGAGGACAATAGAAAGCCTAACGCAGAAGGGCGAACCATTCTGCCAAAGAAAACCTACTTGCACTCGCGAACGAGGCCAAAGAAAACCTAACGCAGTAAGGCGAACCTTTCTGCCACTGGAAATCTATCCATCTGCCACGACAAGTTGGCAGCAGATGGACCCACCCGCGAATACATACCCCAAAATACATAAACATATTTATAAAAATTACCAGTGTCACTCGCCCTGGAGGACACCTATCCAATCATACCGCACGACCCAATTTAACGATACCTGAAAAGACGAAAAATTAGTATCGTTCTACACGGAGTTGAAATATATCTTTTCTAAAATGGTAGTACTTTAGATTTATTTTTACGATAGGCAAATCGTTTTTTTTTACACACGATGTGTACTACACCTACATATTCTTAATCAGTTCTACTTTTGGAGCCAAGTCAGTTTTTTGATAAATAGAAATTTAGCAATTATTACTTCAAAAGTAGTTATGGTAGTTAGCGAACATATACATATGTATGTATGAATGTTATCAAAAGATACATACATATTAATAAAAAAAAAAAAAATACAAAGTACAAATAACAAATTAAAATAAAATTAAAATTACATTTACAAATAGAGCCAAAACTACTTCATTGGATATTTTGGATGAGGTTTGGCAGGAGAAAAAAAACAAAAAAAGAAATTAACAAACTCTTGACGTTTGCAAGGACTCCACATACAAGTACAAAAGGCGGCAAAATCTTTTACTCAAACAACCCCCTCAGAACTCTGAATTAGTGGGTACTTCTATATATTAAAAGAAACTACCTTTAAACTTGTTCCAGCTTATTTCAATCCTACAATGGTTGCAGTTTGAACAAGTCCTGTCTTTTACTAAGGTGTTCTTTGATGTTCGAATAAACTTCTCCGTAATTTTTGTTAATACCTATCCATAGTTGGTATTTTAAAGTGGTGTATTTTACTGAATCCGCAGCGAAAACTATATATGCGGATTAATTACGGCAGTTCCATACCTATATTTTGAGAGAGCCTCACTGATAAAATACGGTGTAAAACGTAATAAATCTATAGGACATGTTAATATATGAAATACATTATGTCTAACTCTTTCATGTAAAAATTATGACAATTGCCCTTCGTTTAGTGAAAAAAGGTCAAGTTATAAAAGGATTATTTGAATAAAAAATTCACGCCTGTACAAAAACATGTAAATATCGAAAGGTAAACACAAAATGTGAGCAAAGTCTGTCAAGCGTTTAAGTAAACCTACTATCCTATGGTATGTTATCAGATGCACCTCTCCGAAATCAAGTGAACATCAAAGAAATAGCCTTGCTTACATGCTCGTTGTTTGTCCCTGATATCGACTTCTGTTCGATTCCCTCGCCATTTCCTAATACATTGTGTTTACGTAGCAGAAGTTCAAATGCTTCTTCGTCCATTTCTATTGGTTTGATTGTCGACACCCTTTTAAACTTGTCTGCCTTATATTTTTCTTATTATTGCCTGCTGTGCCAGTTTTGTTGCAGCTTTATGTGTTTTGCACAGATGTAGGAATACCTCTTTAAGATCCTTTAAAGCATATGACGTTATCTCTTCCAATTCCGATGTCCAAATTGGATAATCTAATACGTGTCTTGCCAATGCAAGTGCAGCAGCGGATATCAACGAAGGATGGAAGCGCAAATACGGATCAGCTTCCAAAAGTGATAGCTCACATATGTACTGTTTCAAAAATTTGAGTCCATCGGTCATGTTTAGCATAACTGCAAAGGTATTAATAAATACATAAGCAGTTGGAGTGCACAAGTCAAATGCTAATATTTTCAAAATAATCTGTTCCATGCGCAATATTTGCGCCTGGTTGTATGTGTCATCGGTGATGAACACAAATTCACCAACATTTGGAGGGTAAACTTCCTCATATTTTGATGCTATGTACATAGCTGCGGTTCCAAGTAGCTGTAATTTAGTGCGTACCACTGACATTTGACTAAGGAAGCGATCGACGTACGAAACGGAAAGGTGTAAAGTTTCTGTATCCAAATTATATTCCTCAGATAATTCTACTAACCAATCAACAAGAATTGTACGCACCGAATGATTTACATATGTCAGCTTGTCTACGCATGTAGTGTTTTAGGTCGGTGCTTCTTCTCCAAAGCGACGGGCGTACAAGAGCAGACACGAGTAGCATCAGGAAGCTAAAACCTGCAAAGGAAAAAACCAATAGTAAGTTTTGTACCACATATATATGTGCGCATATGTCCATGCAAATGTGTCTCAAAAGCATGTGCCGGCCGCCACAGCATTTGAGACACAATTTTTTCTAAGTAATTTGCGCTGCTACCGAAACGATACAGTATTTCGGGCAGCGCAAAATAAAAACTTACCCAAATCCTGCCAATGCGCCGTCCAGGCGAACCATCCCATCTGCATCCAGGTGCCCAATGTGTCCATGCCGATCTGAAAATACAGGAAAAATTAGGTTAGGCATAAAATTTTCACTAGAAATACAAATTTACTTACCTCTGCAAATACTGCTGACCACGCGCGCCGGAAAAAATAAGAATAATGAATTGGGTCATTTTTCTCTACTACGCTGGCAGAGAAAAATGAACAATGAATTTTCTCTTTATTTTCGGCACTTATTCTATTGCTAGAGTGAGTATATATAAATATGTATGTACTACATATTTTGTCGGTCGCGAGCTCTGCTAGCAAAGCGTGAGTGAGCATATATGTGTGTGTGGTTCAAGTGAACCGTCGCTCAATGCGAGCGCCATACATATATGTAAATATGTTTGCCAATGATCACGGCTGCGCGCTAGTGATGCTACGGGTTTGGTCAACGGGCACCAAAAACCCGACTTGGAAAAAAATCGGGACCGCTTACTGCGGGAGAAGGGGGGACAAAATCTACGTTCGTCCCGCTCCTCGGCGACCGTGCCAAAAAAAAAAAAAATGGAAAAAGTCCAAAAAATAAAAAGTTTTTTTTCGTTTCGGAAAACTTTTTTTTGGTTTTTTTTTGTTCTGTTTTCTGTTTTTTTATGAGTTTGGGTTATTTTTTCGTAGGGGCAGGGCTATTTTGCCCACAAAACAACAAAAGTAACCGGAACCTAAAAGACCCTCACACTCTCTACCAGGCTCGGTACCGGATTCCGAGTTCCGCCGGGATTACCGGACCAGCCAAAGCGAAAACGTCGCTGTGTGCGCAGCCCTAACGCCAGCACGAATATACGTACACAAACATATGTACATACATACGGACATAATGAACGCGAGAAAATAAATGCACTCTGCCTAGCGAAACAGAATGCAGGGTGAGTCAAGCAAGAAAATATAACCTTTCGTAGCAAGCGCTACGGTGTTACGGTGACATACGCAACCGTATAAGAATCATAACTTTTGTCACTCCTGTAGTGGAATTCACTAACTTCGAATACGACATTCGCAATCGACATTTTGTCATACTGATATTTATCACGATATTTGGTATTCACTAACTATTTTTTCTCGATTTTCGCTTATTCGCAATCAGCTGTTTCGCAAACTAAACGACACACAAATTGCAGTTGTTTTCTATGTCGTTAAATAAAATGCACATAATTTGAATTTTTTTTTTTAAAATTGGAATAATAATGCTATATCCATATTATTATCATTAAAAAATGGCATTTGAGAACATAGAGTATGTTATATAGCAAGATGAGAAATCCTTTGCCCGCATCGTTATAAATAAGTTAGTGAATCGCATATTCGATAGTGCAAGCGACCGAATCGCTATTGAAAATCTCGAAAAATCGAACCGAATCGAATCGCTATAAGTTAGTGAATTCCACTACTGGACTCGTTTCGGGCATATAACGGGGCCTATTTATTATCGTTCAAGATATTTACCGCTAGTAACCAAGAATAATATACATATATTAACATATTCCGTTTAAATAATTATGAAGTTCTGCAAATGAACAGTGGGTTTCGCGATATTAGACCCATATACATAAACGGTCGCCGAATTACAGCGCTCTCGCCACCCACACGTACGGGTGTACGGCCGTCAAAATAACCAATTTTGTTTTATTCTCCTTTCTTCCGCCAGAATGACACGTTTCGCATCCCTACGCCAGCGGGCCGAACGCTTAGCCGGCCGGTACCCGAAGCCATGCCCGCTGTGTGGCGATGGCCATCCGCTTCGGTCGTGCGCCCAATACCAGGGGATGGCGCCCCTGCAGCGCTTGAAGGAGGTCATTCGGGCCGGCTATTGCGACAACTGCCTGTCCATGGTCCACTGTGCTAGGGAATGCACCAGCGCCGCCAGATGCCGACGATGTGGTGGAAAGCACCACACCACTCTCCACCTGCCAATGGACGACCCCGAGCCAACTAGCCCGCCTGCCGAGAAGAGTTGGGCGCAACAAGTGGAAGAGGCAGAGATGGAAGAAGAGATGCTGTCGATCCACGCCTCGGACGCAGCATGGGAGGTAGAGTCGGTACCGGACCCACGGCCGCTCCGACCGACGGAAGGGGCATCGGACTCACTGCCGTTCCGGCCCCTTCTAGCCCACGAGCGGCGAAACCTCGACCACCACACCGACCCGGTCACCACCTCGCAACACCGCAACCGCGCGCACCATAACAGCCGTAAGCGGAGACTGGCCACACTGCCGCGCCAGCTTCGCACTAACACCGGCCACGACGACGGGCGTAGACTGGCCTCCCAGCCGCGCCAGCTACGCACCACCAATAGCGACGACTCACGCCGCACAAATACGCACAATCAGCGTAGACTGGCCTCTCAGCCGCGCCAGCTACGCAACACCGACGACAACCACGGTAGATTGGCCCTGCCGCCGCGCCAACTACCTCTCGTATCCGGATTCCGCGACGGTCTCAACCGCGCCCTCTCCCGGGTGGGCCCTCCGGTGCGCCCCATGACCACCCTCGCGCCAACTGCGGTCGTGAAGCTGGAAGCCGGGGGTGGATTGCTACGCATCCGTGCCCTCATTGATGCGTGCTCCCCCCGCACAGTCATCGACCGCTCCTTGGCGGAAGATTTAGGGCTCCGGACGACACACTCGGGCGGAGAGTGCGGTTGCTTCCTCCGCATCCGCGGGAAACACGGGAACAACAAACAAATCACGGCGCACGCGCTGTGTGTCCCGCATTTTCAGCGGATCAGCCCCGCCCAAACCGTCGATGCGAACATCGCCGCTCCTTATGAGCATATTCGGCTGGCTGATCCGCTATTCTATCAGGCCGCACCGCTCCGCTTGGTGCTCGGAGGTGACATATGCGCCGACATTTTCACCGCGGGAACTTTCCCTGCGTCCTTTGGGTCCCTCCGTGCCCAGAGCACGATATTCGGAAGGCAGACGGCGGGACGGCGCCGTCCGGGACTTATCATTTGAGTTTACTAGACTAAGTGAGGCATGTGTGAAAATCCTGCGGCGGTTCTCAGATGTTGCGTATCGCAAGGGGGCCGGCATGTTTAGGCCTGATGCCTAAATTCTCAAAAACGAGCCACCCTAATGACATTTTCTTGTTCCCTTCCAACCACACATACCAAACCACCCACCTGTACGTGCATGCATGCGTATGCATGTTTTGTCAGCAACAGATACATGCAGGTGGGTGTGCATGTGTAGGTTCACCTCCCCTTAAAACCGGAGGCTAAAATTTCGCGTTCAACGGTTGTCCTCGACTGGACAACTTCCTACTTTTCCAGCGATCATCAGCGAGTCAACACGCGTCACGGCCACCCCAGGATTTTCACCGCCAACTATAAGGTAAAATTTCGTTGTAAAACTTATAATTTTCACTGCAAAATATACGGCCACATTCTAACGAGATTATCGTTTTCGTTCTTCTTATTTTCTTTTTAAATCCGAATTCGACCGCGGTGCTTTCGAGCCACGGCCGCTCCAGCTAAGCACCACAGCCGAATCTCTTCAGGGTTCAAGTATGCCAAATAGAGGAAGTTGATCTTCCTAAAAATCCGTTGATGTGCTCATTTAACCTGAATTCAGCATTCCTGATTTGCTGGAAAATCTTTTGTTTACATTTTACTCCTTCTGTTCCCATTCTTTAAGATAGAAGTGGAAAAGAAAAAAAATAGTTGTTCGCACATATCGATGAATCTTCTTTGTTGAATGCTCCTTGTCTGCTGTATTGTGTAAGGCTGTGTATTAAATATTCGGGCCGTTCCCCACTTTTCAAATCCCATTTAATAAAATATATCACTTTCTTTAAATATTTCTTACTTTCTTCAACTAAAAGTAAAATTACCAAATATTTTCTAAAAATTACCATTTTTAAATTTTTCCGATATGGCAACCTCGCTCATAATGTTTACAAAAAAGATACTTCAGAAAAATTCAGTAGCCGTCAAAAATTTTGAATTGGAATTACCTTCTGAATTTTTATACCATGCATGTAACCGCCCGTAACCAGATCACTCTGAATTCGCTTTAAATCGTAGTCCAATTAGACCACCTGGTCATGAAATTTTTGAAGGGTCATTAATAAACTAAACATTTGTTTCGTTACCATTAACAAGAGTTTTATTATGAATGTCTTTTATCTGTATAATTAACTGGCATACATACAAGGCGAATTAATAAATGTGGCCGCAAGCGAATTCAATTCGACACACACACAAACTCCACATATTATGTTTTTGTTTTCCGCACTGGGAATGCCAGACTAACTATCATACCAAGGAAGGGCGAATTCATTGGGAATGTCAAAGCAAGACAAACTGATATAAGAAACGAGAGGCAAATGCTAGAAATGCCAAATGTTTTTCAGTTAAAATAAACTTTCTGTTCAAAACAAAAAAAAATTTTTGTGCGGTAATTGTTAACGACCACCAACGAATACGATGTTTAATATTCATCCAAAAGTTTAAAAAATATTTAGTCCTTTTGGTGCCAACAATGGGAATTCGACAAGTTTCCTCAGCCCCATTCTAATCGGGATCTTTGGGTTTTATGGTACATTTGTTTGCAAATATCTTGGGAAAACAAAAAACCTAAACCTACTAATGATGTGAAAATAGACAACCGTCTAAACCACTTATTTGGTCCAGGGGTATTCGGTAAGATTGATAACCCCCCCGGAGAAACGATGATTTTGGACGGGTATTAGCAGTTGACGTTGAATCAATAGTATTACTCTTATTATATCGTCCGGCATTAGAATTTTATTAAAATTACTGATTAAAATTACAAATCCTTTTTTATTGAATTTGTTTTGAAAATGGAATTTGACAATGTTTTGAATTTTAACCACAACAATATACAGCTGTGTTCAATATAATAGCAGTGAAATTGAATTGGATATCATTTGACGGAATGAGGAGGAGCTCTTTAACTTAGAAATTAAACTATAAAAAATGGCCTTCAAATTCTTAAATTTTGTTCGCATAATTTTTATAAAATTTTTGAGTATACAGTTTTGCAGACTAATTAATTTTACTGTGTAAGTAAGAATTCGCTCAAAAATTTCCCTGAATATTCACAATTTTTTTCGGCAACGCCTGCAGAAATATACCCACATCCTCGACAAAAAATGCGCAAAGTCCAGGGGAAATTTTGAGGTACTTCTCTTCATTAAATTGAATGAGCTATAAAACTGCGTACTCAAAAATTTTCCAAAAGTTCAGCCCAAAAATATTGAAATAGTGATGTAACTTTTTAAAAGTTGAATTAGCTTATTGTGGACTTTGCCATAATTATTAAAACTCTATTGCTGAGTGGAAGGTAGACATATTTTTTTTTTCTGTTATAGGGCATTTTTGAATCGAATTTTGAAATAGGGTGTTATTGTAAAAAAATTCTGAGATCAGGCGCTCTTCAATAAAGTGGGGGCTTATTAATAACATTTCTTTCAAATAGGGCGATCTTTCACTGAGCTGACGAAATACAACTTTTTATTTCGGCAAACGATATCCAATTAAATATCACTACTATTATATTGAACACAACTGTATATGTTTGTAAACAGAAAATCATATGTAAACAAAAACTGAAACCTATTTGACATCCCCAGTGCGTAAGGCGAATTTCCACAGGAAGAACAAGCAATCATATGATCGGAAGATGCCACCTTCTATTATTTCGCCATGCATACATATCTACAGATATAATTTAAATCTTATAAATAAAAATGAATGTGTGTCTGTGTGTCTGTGTCTCTGTGTGTCTGTGTGTCTGTGTGTCTGTGTGTCTGTGTGTCCTTTATGGGCGTCCAAAGTACTCAACCGATTTTTATGAAATTTTCACAGTATATTCTTGGGATCACGAGTTAAAGCATAGGCTATATATATTTTTGGAAAAGTGCACCGCCCACCCACCCACGCCCTCGGGCTATATAAAAATTCAAATTGTCATAGCTATGAATTTCAAATCGTCATAACTATGAACATATTTGGTCTAAATTAATGATTTTTAGATATGTGTGTCCTTTGGTCAAGATTTATACATTTTTCGAAAAGTGGGCGGTGCCACGCCCCCATTTTTTGTGTTTTGTGTGTACTTCAATAATGTCCAAAATTTATGTTCGATCTCTTTTAAACTTTCAAGATTGGTTAAGAAAATTGTTGTGTACGATTCAGGCTATATAAATTTTTGGAAAAGTAGCCAGTGCCTCGCTCCCAGGCTATATAAAATTTAAATTCTTCATAGCTCTGAACATATTTGGTCTAAATTAAAGATTTTTGGATATGTGTGTCCTTTAGTCAAGATGTATATAATTTTGGAAAAGTGGGCGGTGCAACGCCCACATTTTTTTTTGTTTTGTTTGTACTTCAATAATGTCCAAAGTTTATATCAATTTTTGGAAATGTAGCCAGTGCCACGCCCCCAGGCTATATAAAATTTAAATTCTTCATAGCTCTGAACATATTTGGTCTAAATTAATGATTTTTAGATATGTGTGTCCTTTGGTCAAGATTTATACATTTTCGAAAAGTGGGCGGTGCAACGCCCACATTTTTTGTATTCAGTGCTTTGTTTGTACTTCAATAATGTGCAAAGTTTATGGTCGATCTCTTTTAAACTTTCAAGGTCGGTTAAGAAAATTGTTGTGTACGATTCAGGCTATATAAATTTTTGGAAAAGTAGCCAGTGCCTCGCCCCCAGGCTATGTAAAATTTAAATTCTTCATAACTCTGAACATATTGGGTCTAAATTAAAGATTTTTGGATATGTGTGTCCTTTAGTCAAGATGTATATAATTTTGGAAAAGTGGGCGGTGCAACGCCCACATTTTTTGTGTTTTGTTTGTACTTCAATAATGTCCAGAGGTTATGGTCGATCTCTTTTAAACTTTCAAGATTGGTTAAGAAAGTTGTTGTGTACGATTCAGGCTATATCAATTTTTGGAAAAGTAGCCAGTGCCTCGCTCCCAGGCTATATAAAATTTAAATTCTTCATAGCTCTGAACATATTGGGTCTAAATTAAAGATTTTTGGATATGTGTGTCCTTTAGTCAAGTGGGCGGTGCAACGCCCCCATTTTTTGTGTTTTGTTTGTACTTCAATAAGTTCAAAGTTTATGGTCGATCTTCTCTAAATTTCCAGATTGGTTCAGAAGATTGTTGTGCCACGCCCCCAGGCTATATAAAGTTTAAATCATCATAACTTTGAATATTTTTGGTCTAAACTAATGATTTTTGGATATGTGTGTCCCTTGGTCAAGAATTATATAATTTGGGAAATGTGGGCGGTGCCACGACCACATTTTTTGTATTCAGTGCTTTGTTTGTACTTCAATAATGTCCAAAGTTTATGGTTGATCTGTTTTAAACTTTTCCAATACGTTAAAATCTTCGTTGGGTACGACATACATAGGCTACATTTGTAAATTCTTTGGAAAAGTGGGCAGTTCCAAGACCACATGCTAAGTAATATTTCAATTCGTTATATCCCTGAATGTATTTGCTGGTCAGGCAGAACAACGTCTGCCGGGTCTGCTAGTTATCATATAAATGTCGTATCCTTAAATCGAGCTTCATGACCTTTAGTGCAATACACATATCTTTGGAGTATTTTTTTAAAGTTGCGGACACCTTGAAATGAATAACAAATCTCGCTGACATCTGCTTCTTAAGTTTGGTAATGATCAGGAGTATTCTCGTAAAAATTGAGCGGGATACTGAGCTACATATATGTATAACCCGCGTGAAAACAGCTAATAAGACCACTTCAAGATGAAGCATGACAATCAGGGTGCCCCAGCGGCATCTGTTTTTTCGAAAATTTGGTACATTGAAAGGTAGTGTGTCCTTACTGAAGTTAAGAAATAACCAAATTATCTTGCACACAAATTGAACCAGCATCTATACCAAAGATGACATCTTTCTGACTCAAATCGTTGTTGTTGCATTTACATTAACATTTTTTTAACTGGCTCAGGATGACGACGACCGAACCACTGCCCAGTGGAACGCGGCCAAATAAGAGAAATGCTAAAAAGGATCGCAGCAATCTACAACACAGGATGAACTTCATCTTACTAATACTGTAAAATACATATATGCATAAGTTACATGTATAATGCTAAATTTTTAAAAGAAAATAAAATTTAAGTAACTGTTGCCAAACAAAAGGTCTATATCAAGGATACAATTTTGTTTTGCTGTAAAACAGGAAAGAACCTACCTATAAGAATGGAAATTGAACGTAAACGCACGAATAAAAGAACTGAGAGCAATGAACGCTAGAATAAATCAGTTAGAATCCATAAATAGAGCTACACAATCGCTTCCAGAAACCAAATGAGACTTTGCAGGAATTTGCATCGGACATCGAGAGGTTGGCCCACCTAGCAAAAGGAGAGCACTCGTAGAGTAGGTACACGGAGAGGGTGAAGATCCAGTATTTCATAAAATGGGATACGTGATGTGGAGACGAAGTGAGATACATATGCAAATCCATATGCTCTGCTGCAAGAAACAGCCTCGCTTTTGACTAAACCAGCATACAAAGCTCACCGCGTGGAAGTAGAGCGGCCAGAATGGGTAGAAGCAATTCTGGAAGCATTGAATGGAAAGAAACATAAAACAGAAGGGGCCATGAAATGCTTCAAGTGTGGAAAACCAAGTCACATAGCACGTTATTGTGGCACTGGCTCCAGTAACCCGAGCAACTCAGGTGGACGAAAACGCAACGCCGAAGAAGATGAGCAAGCCTCCCAACCAAATCAATCATTAAACTAACTCAAGCCAGCCGAAGGGGACGTGGACTAGCTCCCGCAACTGAATGCCCCATAATCTCTGTCTCAGAAATCGAAAGGAAAGATAGTAATCTTACTGTTGGAGGGTATGTGAACGGAAACAAACAACTTCTACTAAAGTACTCGAGCATATTTGACAAGGATAGTTCCAAACCAGGTAGGATCAAAGTTGTGAAACATCAAATTGATACTGGTGATGCAAGACCAATCCGCCAAGCTCCTCGTATTCCATTGGCCAAACGACAAGTGGTAAGAGATATTATTCGGAGATGAGTGATAGCGCCGTGATCAAACCAATAGCTAGTCCATGGGTCTCACCGGTAGTACTCGTGAAAAAGAAGGATGGAAAATGAGGTTCTGTGTGGGTTACCGAAAATTTAACTATGTAACGAAGAAAGATAGCTATCCTTTGCCAATAAGCGGCGATACTCTGGATTCGACTCTGACACGAAATGGTTATTCACACTGGACTTGAAAAGCGGCTTTACGGTAATGCTCCAGCTACTTTTAAAGGCTCATGGATCAGGTACTAATAGGCTTGCACTGGAAAATATGGTTAGTGTACCTGGCCGATATTATGGCGCTGGGGAAAAACTTCCAGGAGCACCTGAAGAACTAAGACGAGGTGTTCCAGAGGATAGTTGGTGCTGGTCTGAGATTAAGTCCCAAAAGCGTTCACTGTTCAAGACGGAAGTCAGTTATTTGGGTCACAAGTTAACGACGGCATCTGCACTGCTATGGAAAAGATCGAATCCGTAAAGGATTGGCCAAGACCGGAAAATCTGCTTGAGTTACGAAATTTCCTTGGGTTGTGCACGTATTATCGTTGATTTGTACTGAACTTCGGCAGCGTAGCCGGTAGTCTTCAAACATGGAAGGAACGAATATGCATGCTAACGATGCTAACATATCCCAGGTTCAACATTTATTCTGGATACAAACGCGAGTGGTTATGCTATAGGAGGTGTTTTGTTCCAGATTGTGGATGGATATGAGAAGGTAGTTGCATAATACAGCTGAACAATTGGGAAGCCTGAAACTAACTCTTGGGTAACACGGAGAGAACTATTGGCATTAGTAGAGTGCGTTAAAAATCTCCATAAGTTACTCTATGGGCAGCGAATCCATGTCAGGAAAGACCATGCAGCGTTGAAATGGCACTAATAGTTCCGTAATCCGGAAGGTCAACTGACACGGTGGATAGAGCGACTGCAAAGCTACGACTTTTCCATAAAGCATCGCAAGGGTAGCAACCATGGAAATGCAGATGCAATGTCGCGTCGACCCTGTAACCTGGAATGCAAGCATTGTTCGAAAGCTGAGGTCAAAGAAGACATTATGTTGTGCTGCTGATGACCATGACATGACAAACGTACATGGATCAAATACGGAGGTGTCAGCAGGAAGATCAGATTTTACACGTGTGATGCAAGGAATCGAACTTAACGAGCGACTATCAAGAGAGGAGATTTCAGCAGAAAGTCCTGTTGCGAAGTCATACTGGGTACAGTGGAACAGTTCATAATTGGTTTCTGATTATTTGCATCGAATATGGGAGAGTGGGGATGGTTAATGGTTCCACAGAAGAAAATCTCTGATGTACTCACTGAATTTCATAACGGTCCAAGTGGAGGTCATCTTGCAGTCACCAAGACCTTAAGGTAAGTCAGGCAGAGATTCTATTGGGTTAGTTTTCGTCAATCAATTGTGGAATGGATTGCCAACTGTGAGCTGTGCATCAAAGCTAAGGGGCCGAAAACAAGAAGTCATGGTCAAATGAAACAATACAACTCAGGTGCGCCATTTGAGAGGATAGCTATGGATTTAGCTGGTCCATTTCCTACTAGCAAACTTGCATTTCCTACTAGCACCTTAGCAGAACACGGAGAGAATTGTGTGCAGAAGTTATGCGGTATGGGCACAACTTATGCACAAATCGTTCACGAAAAATGACCAAGAACATTTGTTCATAATCCATGCACACTTGTCCATACCTTAAGTTCAGCACTATGAGCATGTTTTATGAACAAGGCCATAGATTATGATCAACATTTTCATAGATTCTGATCGCTCTGAAATTTTACCAGGTTGAAGTTTTTGAGAAGGAGGTTCTAAAAATGTAAACATTAATGAAAGTAGCGATACTCTATTTTTGGCCATTTTCAATATTTGTGATTTTGTGCTTCTAAATTTTTGAGGCAACGGAGTATTAAAATTTTTGTTGTACGCAATGATAGCCTAATATACAGCAAAACTTTCGGTGGTTTTGAATTTGATGTGCTCCCCTTAGTTTTCAAGGTAGAGGCATAAATGTCGAGCTACTTTGGTGCGTAACTTTTTTACGGTAGCATGTTTTTTTGTAGGCACAGCTACAGTGCTACTTTATAAGTGTTACACCTTTGTAATTTATTGTCCTACACTACAGTAGTATAAAACCAAATGCCTCATTTTGAAATATTAGCATAACGAAAGTTATTGAAATTTGTACACGGGGCAAATATGGTAAATTTTCAAGAAATATCAGAAACAGTAAAAAAAATTTAAAAAATGGATCTTATTACTTCCAAACTAATTTTTATTCAAACGTTAGTGAAATGAAACACAAATTTATTATAATGATTAAAAAAAATCAAAATAAGCAAGTATACATATTTACATAATTATTTCTCTTTAATAGCCTTAAAGTTAAAGATTTCCTAATAGGGCTTTAAGTGAAAAGAATTAAGGTTCTTCTGTTAGTCAAATAAGATTAACCAAAAGCTGGAGAACATAGGTCAGGTAAATATAATAACTTCTTCTTCTTCTTTCTTTAAATGGCCATCTCACCGCCAGAGCGATTTTGACCGTCCAACATAGCTCGCCAGTCATTTCCTCTTTGCGCCAATTGGAGACCCCACGAGATCGGAGGTCGGTCTCCACTTGGCTCATACAACTTATCATTAAATCTTCTTCGGTACTCGCCGTCGCCAACGCGTAGAGGCCCATAAATCTTTCGCAGAACTTTTCTCTCGAATACTCCCAATGCAGCCTCGTCAGATGTTGTTAGTGTCCACGCCTCTGCACCATATAGCAGGACGGGAGCGATGAGTGACTTGTAGAGTGTGATTTTCGTGCGTCGAGAGAGGACTTTACTTTTCAATTGCCTACTCAGTCCAAAGTAGCATTTATTTGCAAGAGCAATTCTTCGTTGGATTTCTAGGCTTGCATTATTGTTAGAGTTTACGCTGGATCCAAGGTAAACGAATTCCTTCACTATTTCAAACTTTTTGCTGCCAGCAGTGGCGTGGGTGCCAAGGCGCGAATGCGCTGACTCTTTGCTTGATGACAGCATGTACTTCGTTTTGCCTTCGTTCACCACCAAACCCATTTTTTCCGCTTCTTTTTCTAGCTTGGAGTACGCAGAGGTTACGGCGCGGTTGTTAAAGCCGATAATGTCAATGTCGTCAGCATATGCTAACAGTTGCACGCTTTTATAGAATATTGTTCCAGCGCTGTTAAGTTCTGCAGATTGTATTATTTTCTCCAACATCAAATTAAAGAAATCGCACGATAGGGGGTCACCATGTCTGAAACCTCGTTTAGTTTCAAACGGCTCGGAGAGGTCCTTCCCAATTCTGACTGAGCTGGTGGTGTTGCTCAATGTCATTTTGCAAAGCCGTATAAGTTTTGCGGGGAAACCAAATTCAGACATAGCGGCATATAGGCAGCTCCTTTCCGTGCTATCGAAAGGGGCTTTAAAATCAACAATCTTTTCTCACGGGTTTTCTCCAGGATTTGACGTATTGTAAAGATCTGGTCGATGGTAGATTTGCCAGGTCTGAAGCCACACTGATAAGGTCCAATCAGTCTGTTCACGTCAGGCTTCAATCGTTCGCACAATACGCTTGAAAAGACCTTATATGCGATATTCAAAAGGCTGATTCCGCGGTAGTTGGTGCAGTTTGCAGGATCATCTTTCTTGTGGATTGGGCACAGAACACTTAGATTCCAATCTTCGGGCATGCATTCATCCGACCATATTCTGCACAGAAGCAGGTGCATACGTCTTACCAGCTACTCGCCGCCATGCTTGAATAGCTCAGCAGGCAAACCATCAGCGCCAGCTGCTTTATTGTTTTTTAACCGGGATATTGCTATTCGCACCTCATTATAGTCGGGTTCTCGGACGTCAATTTCGTCGTCTTCGATTGTGGGTTCGGGTTCGAGCTCTTCTCTGGTTTCTTGCTCAATTTCTCCATTTAAAAGGGCAGAGAAGTGATCCCTCCATATCTCTAGTATTCTCTGAACATCAGTCACCAGGTCGCCGTTCTTGTTCTTACAGAAATTTGCCCCGGGTTTGAAACCTTCCGTCATTCGTCGAATTTTCTGATAGAATTTTCGGGCATTATTCCCATTGGCTAGCATCTCAAGCTCATTGATTTCACGCTTTTCTGCCTCTCTTTTTTTTGCCCGGAAAAGTCGCCTCGCTTCCCTTTTCAACTCGCGGTAGTGTTCACACACACTCCTTGTTGCATTCGATCTTAGCGTTGCCTTGTAAGCTTCGTTCTTTCTTTTCGTTGCAGCTCGGCACTCTTCATCATCGTACCAGTTGTTTCTTCTCCTTCGCCGGAATCCAATTACTTCTTCGGCTGCGGTACGGAGTGCTCCCACTGCTCATGCATTCGACATCTAAAAAGGGGGTTCTCATATCTGAGGCTTTTTTGGATTTCATTGGTACGTTGTTTTACGTGGTGGGTCCCAAACCCAACACACAACCCGTTCCACGGGAGGTTGTAATTTAAGTGCACCTTTATATAGCGAGCCGCTTGATCCAAGACAGACGCCCGCTTGCAGCCGCACCACTAGGTAATCAGACGCTGCTTGTAAGCCCCTGGTAAGCCCTTAAACCGATTATGTCGGATTGGCCTTGCCAGGTTGTCGCCTTCTCACGTTTAGCTCACCACCAAACGGGTGTTCGGTGGCTACCCAGAGGATACTTGGACGCAAGCGCCCGGAAGTAGTGAGCTGCTTGGACCGCATGCAAAAGAATTGCTCTGGCCATTCCCAAGTGAATGGCGATCAGAAACTTTCCCCACTTACGTGGACTTCTACACGCGGACCCATCCTCCGAGTAAATATAATAACTACGTCCGACTATCTCATAACTGTCATTGAGCTATTAATAGGGAAAAGTTAAAACCTGCATGCCTTCCGGATTTGCCACTTTAGATTACGGTTTACAAAACTAAACGTGTTTTTTGTGGTTTCGTGTTCTGAGTATTTATAGCTCAACAGAAAGATTTTTTGATACCAGTGGTTTAAAACAGAAAAAAATGAGTAAAAGTTTTGTGATTTTTCCGTGAAATATGCAAACAATGTTTTTTATACCTAGTAGTGCTTCGCACACAAGGTATATTAACTACATTCGCCTAACGGTAGTATGTAACGGCATAAACGAATCGAGATAGATATTGACGTATACATATCAAAATGTTCAGGAGGAAAAGAGAAATTGATTGAGCCATGTCCGTCCGTCCGTCCGTCCGTCTGTAAACACGATAACTTGAGTAAATCTTGAGATATCTCAATGAAATTTGGTATGTAGGTTCCTTTTCACTTATCTCCGAGCGCTATTGAAAATAGGCAAAATCGGTTAAAAACCACGCCCTCTTTCTATAAATATAATGTTTTTGAAAATACAAAAAGAGTGATTATTCAGTACATAATACACCTATAAGGATAATATTTGGTGTGCACTTTAGCGTTATGGCAACAAATACATTTTTGAAGAAATTTTTAAAAAGGGGCGTGGTACCGCCCACTTTTGATATAGTCAAGTATGGAAATATTATTAATCATAAATCAAAAACCGCTCAAGATAGCAAAATAAAATTCAGCACACATTAATATATTAATACAGGCAATATTTCCAAAAAAAAAATTTGCGAAATCGGGTTAGGTCCACGCCCAATTTTATACGAAAGATTTTGAAAAGGATCATAGATATATTGAATATGCTATAACTTTGCTTAATCTAGCTGTATATAATTTCTATTGCACCTCTGAAGTGTTCGTGGGCAAAGAAATTCGAAAGCACAAAATTTTTGGAAAATGGGTGTGGCCCCGCCCCTTTATGGGGGATTATTCCACAAAACTTTCCATGCCATAACTCCGGTAAATATTGACTTATTAAAACGATATTTAGAGAAAGTGCTCAACATATAAAGCTAACTCTTTGCTGCAAAAATAAACAAAATCGGTGAACGGACACGCCCACTTTTCGAACACAGTTCTAAAAAATTTCTTCGTAAAATTAAAATCGCGATATGTCCATAATTGTATAAGTTATATAAATAACACAATACAACACATAATAAGCTTTTTAAGCAAAACTAAACTGTATAAAAAGTTTGTGGATTTTTGTGAAGTAGGCGTGGCGCCGCCCACTTTTTAGCATAAAAGCTCTGCTATTTTCAAAAGCGATTGCTTGGAATTTCAAGAATGTATTTCAATGAAATTTTGTGAGATACTTCCCAATAGTATGTAGTATACTCCTGCCAAAAATTACGAAAATCGAATAACAAACAAGCAAGATTTATGGGCAAGTAGTTAACACCCTACTGTCTGTTTACGTTGTTGTTGTTGTTGTTGTTGTTGTTAGCAGTGCTTCGCCCTGCCCAAAAGGGCCAGAACACTCCTAGTTGTCATCGGGCTCTTCTAACGGAAGTCCAAGGAAACGCGCTGTTTCAACAGGGTTGGACCAAAGTGATAAGGGAGTTAGAAGAGTATGTTCCGAAGAGCACGAAAAGAGATGTTGCGTGTCGTGGAGGGCCATACCGCATGCAGGGCATGTGTTTGGTATGGTAGGGTTCAGTCTGGACAAATAGGAGTTCAGCCTATTGCAATATCCAGACCGAAGTTGAGCCAGCATGACTCTAGTTTCCCTCGGAAGGACACGTTCTTCCTCAGCAAGAACGGGTGGTTGGGCACCAATAACGGGGTTCACAGGCCGGGATCTGAGGGATCTGTCCACCGACTCAGTGTGGAGGTCCTTTAGGTCCCGCCTATGGTCCCGCAGATCAAACGGCAACGAGATGTGATGCCGGATCTCATCATAATGCAATGGAGATGCTTCCTTATGTCTCTAGGGGGCGGAGTTTCATCCAATAGCTGTCGATTTGGATGACTGGGACGGTGGCGGTTCAGAAGGAACTGCCTACTTAAAAGTTCCGCATGCTCGCGAACGTTGAGCATTTGAGCCTCCTGGTGGAGATGAGACTCAGGAGACATAAGCAAACAACCCGTCGCAGTTCTGATGGCGGTGTTTTGGCAGACCTGCAATTTCCTCCAGTTGGTGTCGTGAAGGTTAGGCGACCATATGGGCGCAGCATAATCAATAACCGGTCGGCCAATAGCCTTATAGGTGACCAGCAACGTTTCTTTGTCTTTGCCCCAAGTACTGCCGGCGAGTGACTTGAGGATCTTGTTGCGGCTTTGTACCTTTGAAGCTATTGCGGTGGCATGATTAGCGAAGGTGAGGCTATTGTCGAATGTAACCCCTAGAATTTTGGGGTGGTTGACAGTAGGTAGTGGAACACCATCTACGTGGACATTCAACTCCTGCCCCATCTGCGTAGTCCACGTGGTGAACAACGTCGCCGTAGATTTAGTCGGGGACAGTGTCAGGTTCCGCTCTGTGAAGAAGCAGGAAAGGTCGCGCAGGTAGTCATTAAGTCTCGTACAAAGTTCGTCTGTCGAAGGTCCTTTGCCCGTGGCCATCACGGTGCAGTCGTCAGCGTACGAAACGATGGAGACCCCCTCTGGTGGGGGAGGGAGGCTCGAGATGTAGAAGTTAAACAGAAGGGGTGAAAGAACACCACCCTGCGGAACCCCTTGTCTAATTCTTCGAGGTCTACATCTCTCGTTTCGAAACTGCACTGACGCCAGCCGACCGTTCAGGTAGTTAGCGGTCCACCTTTTTAGGCCGGCAGGAAGCGGTGTCTCCTCCAGGTCTTCAAGGAGTGTGGCGTGGTTGACCGTGTCGAAGGCTTTCGACAGGTCAAGTGCCACGAGAAGCGTCCTGTGGTTTGGTTGGTGTTGGTTTAAACCGAAGTTAATCTGCGTCGTGATGGCGTTCAAAGCTGATGTTGTGCTATGGTTTTTACGGAAGCCATGTTGATGATTGGCCAGCTGCAGGTTTGCAGTATAATATGGGAGCAGAATAGCCTCTAACAACTTCACTACCGGCGAAAGGAGAGATACCGGACGATAAGAGTCTCCTTGATTTGCCGGCTTCCCAGGTTTTAGGAGGGGGACCACAGTCGCATGTTTCCAGATGTCTGGTATAACGAAGGTGGACAGTGAGAGGTTGAATAGAGCCGCCAAGTACTTGTGCCCCTCGTGGCCTAGGTGTTTCAGCATCTTCATGGCAATTCCGTCGGGTCCGAGTGATCTTGAAGGTTTGGCCTTCCTTATAGCTTCCTTGACCTCTGCAGCGGAGACGACAATGGGCGCGGCTGTGTGTTTGTGTTTGTGCGCGCGTCGGATGGCTTTTCTCATAGCCCTATCCGCAGGAGAATGCAGTATAAATTGCCGGCAGAATGCGCTCGCGAACTTCCTGGGGTCCGACTTGACGTTATCGCCGAAAGCAATGGCGACCTTGTCATTGTATTTGGTCGGGTTGGATAGGGCCTTAACTGTCGACCATAATTTGCCGACCCCGCCGGAGAGGTTGCATGACTCTAGGTGTTCTTTCCACTTCTTCAATTTATGATCATTGACAGTCCGACGGATTTCTGCGTTGAGATCCTTTATTCTTGGATCTGCGGGGTTCAAGAGTCTCACTTGGTCACGATCTCTTGCCATTGCCGCTGCTTCCGCGGGGAAATTCGGCCGAATTTCCGGGATTCTGCCAGCAGGGATGAAGCGGCCAGAGGCTGAATCGATGACTTTGCGAAACTTTTTCTCACCTTTGCATACGTCCGTCGGTGTGGGTAGGTCAGCGAAGGAGTGCTCTGTAAAGTCCGTGAAGCGGTCCCAGTCCGCTTTACTAAAGTTAATGTACGTTCGTTTTTCTGTCGTTATGAAGTCGGACGGTCGTTCGATGTCTAGTAGGATGGGTAGGTGGTCAGATGCCAGTGTAAGCATAGGTTGCCAGTTAACGTGGTTGATAAGGCCCGCACTTGAAATGGAGATGTCTGGCGAACTGTGGCAGTTACCTGCCACCCTAGTGGGGGCATCTCCATTCAATGTACAGAATGCCGAATTATCTATTTGCTCTGCGAGTGCGTGCCCTCTGCTATCTGCTGGCAAGTTGGAGTGCCAGAGATCGTGATGTGCGTTGAAATCACCTAAGATGAGGCAGTTATCGCCCCTTAGCAACGCACTAATATCAGGGCGATAATCACGGGGACAGCACGTAACAGGGGGAATGTATATATTTAACACTCGCAGGTCGACGTCGCCTGTCCGGACTGCTATGCCCTGGCATTCAAGAGTAGAGTCCCTGGGGTCAACGTCAGGGGCAAACAGATTATATTGTACAGTATGGTGTGTAATGAATGCTAGGCCGCCCCCATGACCGCTGGGACGGTCTTTCCTATGTACATTGTACCCATCACGAG
Organism: Sphenella marginata; assembly: GCA_951509765.1. NCBI lineage: Eukaryota > Metazoa > Arthropoda > Insecta > Diptera > Tephritidae > Sphenella > Sphenella marginata. Next base: position 33,864,754 of record OX608080.1, on the reverse strand, counting down.
TACGTAAGTCCGAGTTAGCATTCAGTTTGGTCTCCTGAATGGCGGCCAGTTTAATGTTGTTCGACTTCATAAAGTCTGTTATCTCCGCGATCTTACCAGCTAACCCGTTGCAGTTCAGCTGTAGGATTTTGAAGTGTGTCGGGAGGGAGGGTGGAGGCATGCTGGGGGTAAGGGACGGATGCGGTTGCCTAGGTGGAGGTGGGCATAGTTCCAAGCTGTGACGCAGTCTAGGGTTCAGCGCGTCTTAGCCGATGTTGTATGGCGTGGAGGGCGGCTGAGTACTGCAGCAAGGGGCAATAAATGCATCCGTCCAAAGGTTCATGTTTGCGTGCCCAGAGCACATATGGATGTGGCACAGGCCAAGGCAGTTATTGCACTTAACCGATGCCGCAGGCGTATATAGTCTTTGCCGACAAACAGTGCACGTGGTGAAAGGTACGAGGAGGTTATGTTCCTGACCCACGTGCCTGCTGGAAGTAGGGGGGGACGAGAGTGGGGACTGAGGTGAGGCGGGAGCAGCAAGGCTGCAGGTCGTGAAGACCGGGCCACTGTCGTGGCCATTTGATGATGGTAGGTGCGGTGTGTGTGCGCCGGAGCGACGAGAACCGCGGGACGCGCGTGTGCGCGAACAACATGGTGCCTCAAAAGTACTGAAAAAAGTACGGGTTCTGGTTAAGCCCTGAGCATCCAGATCTATGCAACCATCTCTTGCATTTACTGCATTGAACGGAATGTGAACGTTTAACATATATTTTCTTCCAGCAGACGCAGCAGATCCAGTCTCTCGGTCCGGGGTTGGATTCGATACCAGCCCGTAGCAAGAGACATTGGAGCAACCCTGCTGCAAGGGATTGCTCCGAGGATGACAATTTAGGAGTGGGATTGGACAAATTGGACAGGGTTACACTGAAATAACAGCCCTTGGCCGGGTAAAACCCGGGTCATTCCGGTACGTAGAACCGGCTGTTGTGGGAATGTTTATACCTAGTAGTGCTTCGCACACACGGTATATTAACTTCATTCGCCTAACGGTAGTATGTAACGGCATAAACGAATCGAGATAGATATTGACTTATACATATCAAAATGTTCAGGAGGAAAAGAGAAATTGATTGAGCCATGTCCGTCCGTCAGCCCGTCTGTAAACACGATAACTTGAGTAAATCTTGAGATATCTCAATGAAATTTGGTATGTAGGTTCCTTTTCACTTATCTCCGAGCGCTATTGAAAATAGGCAAAATCGGTTAAAAGCCACGCCCTCTTTCTATAAATATAATATTTTCGAAAATACAAAAAGAGTGATTATTCAGTACATAATACACCTATTAGGATAATATTTGGTGTGCACTTTACCGTTAAGGCAACAAATACATTTTTGAAGAAAGTTTTAAAAAGGGGCGTGGTACCGCCCACTTTTGATATAGTCAAGTATGGAAATATTATTAATCATAAATCAAAAACCGCTCAAGATAGCAAAATAAAATTCAGCACACATTAATATATTAATACAGGCAATATTTCCAAAAAAAAATTTGCGAAATCGGGTTAGGTCCACGCCCAATTTTATACGAAAGATTTTGAAAAGGATCATAGATATATTGAATATGCTACAAATTTGCTTAATCTAGCTGTATATAATTTCTATTGCACCTCTGAAGTGTTCGTGGGCAAAGAAATTCGAAAGCACAAAATTTTTGGAAAATGGGTGTGGCCCCGCCCCTTTATGGGGGATTATTCCACAAAACTTTCCATGCCATAACTCCGGTAAAAATTGACTTATTAAAATGATATTTAGAGAAAGTGCTCAACATATAAAGCTAACTCTTTGCTGCAAAAATAAACAAAATCGGTGAACGGACACGCCCACTTTTTGAACACAGTTCTAAAAAATTTCTTCGTAAAATTAAAATCGCGATATGTCCATAATTGTATAAGTTATATAAATAGCACAATACAACACATAATAAGCTTTTTAAGCAAAACTAAACTGTATAAAAAGTTTGTGGATTTTTGTGAAGTAGGTGTGGCGCCGCCCACTTTTTAGCATAAAAGCTCTGCTATTTTCAAAAGCGATTGCTTGGAATTTCAAGAATATATTTCAATGAAATTTTGTGAGATACTTCCTATTAGTACGTAGTATACTCCTGCCAACAATTACGCAAATCGAATAACAAGCAAGCAAGATTTATGGGCAAGTAGTTAACACCCTACTGCCTTTTTATACCTAGTAGTGCTTCGCACACAAGGTATATTAACTTCATTCGCCTAACGGTAGTATGTAACGGCATAAACGAATCGAGATAGATATTGACTTATACATATCAAAATGTTCAGGAGGAAAAGAGAAATTGATTGAGCCATGTCCGTCCGTCCGTCCGTCCGTCCGTCTGGAAACACGATAACTTGAGTAAATCTTGAGATATCTCAATGAAATTTGGTATGTAGGTTCCTTTTCACTTATCTCCGAGCTCTATTGAAAATAGGCAAAATCGGTTAAAAGCCACGCCCTCTTTCTATAAATATAATATTTTCGAAAATACAAAAAGAGTGATTATTCAGTACATAATACACCTATAAGGATAATATTTGGTGTGCACTTTAGCGTTAAGGCAACAAATACATTTTTGAAGAAATTTTTAAAAAGAGGCGTTGTACCGCCCACTTTTGATATAGTCAAGTATGGAAATATTATTAATCATAAATCAAAAACCGCTCAAGATAGCAAAATAAAATTCAGCACACATATATATATTAATACAGGCAATATTTCGAAAAAAAATTAGCGAAATCGGGTTAGGCCCACGAAAGATTTTGAAAAGGATCATAGATATATTGAATATGCTATAACTTTGCTTAATCTAACTAAAACATGCCATAACTCCGATAAAAATTGACTTATTAAAACGATATTTAGAGAAAGTGTTCAACATGTAAAGCTAACTCTTTGCTGCAAAAATAAACAAAATCGGTGGACGCACACGCCCACTTTTTGAACACAGTTCTAAAAAATTTCTTCGTAAAATTAAAATCGCGATATGTCCATAGTTGTATAAGTTATATAAATAACACAATACAACACATAATAAGCTTTTTAAGCAAAACTAAACTGTATAAAAATTTTGTGGATTTTTGTGAAGTAAGCGTGGCGCCGCCCACTTTTTAGCATAAAAGCTCTGCTATTTTCAAAGGCGATTGCTTGGAATTTCAAGAATGTATTTCAATGAAATTTTGTGAGATACTTCCCAATAGTATGTAGTATACTCCTGCCAAAAATTACGCAAATCGAATAACAAACAAGCAAGATTTATGGGCAAGTAGTTAACACCCTACTGCATTTTTTTTCATTAATTTTTTTTATTTTCATACCTTTCATGAACATGAGGAAAGGTATTTATATTTTGTTATTTAGTAATAATTTAATTTACTACTCACAACAGAAGTGTTTTTATCGAAAACAATCAGTTGCCTTTATAACAAATTTTCAGGTATGTATTAAAATAGACCTGAGTAAATTAGGATACGAAAACAGATCACTACTAGGTATTTAATGTTCGGTTACACCCGAACTTAGACTTCCTTACTAGTTGTCCTTTGGTTTGTTTTGTGTGTTCGCTTGTTTATCGTTACTTGTCTGGTTATTGTACCTGCTGCAGCATTCGCCCTGGCATAAATTTGGGGTTTGCCCATATATCCATGCTGCACAAAATAGTTAATCTTACTGGTGTTGTCGTTAAATATTGGTAGAGAAGCTCTTTCTTAACTATGGCGCTGGAGCTTTGTTGTAGACGACCATTGTTTGGCAGCGGTCTCCTTCCTCTGGAAGTTGTTAGGTCTTGAAGGCGTCAAGCAAAAGATATCAAAATATCAGCACTTATTTGCTTAAGGACGCGGATAAATCATATATTGAAAAGCCACCCTTATCGGAGATTAGCGGAAAATTACAAGTTCTTCAATCCCTCCATGATATACTTTCAAAAAAACGTGGACGCTTCCAATATCATATGGGCCGCGGCTCTACTTGGCTGGCAAAATCGCTTAGAAGGGATCCCTTTTTGAAAAAGTGAAAAATATTGCCCGACAAGTCGATTGAAATATGTTTTTATGCAAGAATTAACATTTCGCTTTTCAATTACTTTTAAAATTTCTTTGAGGAATGTGATTGGAAATTCGAGAGTACTTTTGGCATTCCTTGTAATGTAATTGGAAAAATTTCAATTACATTTTCAATTCCTTTCGAAAGTATTTGAGAAGAAATTACATTTGCGCAAGGGATTTTTTTTCAATTCCAAAAAAAATTTTTTTGTCGTTAGCCTCAAAATGAGGAAATTACTTTTGGTACTTTTTTTGAGGAATTGAAATGTAATGAATTCTTTTTTGGGGGGCAAAGGAATTGATTACTTTCCCCAATTCCCGAGGAATGGAATTGTAATTGTAATGGAATTGAATTTACCCAGCTCTGGTTACGGTTTCACCCGAAAATTACTGCACCTACCAGTATGAAACTTTGTACATATCGCACTTGTTACGTTAAAGTGTAACAACTCAAAATTTGAACATTTTCAGTAGAGACGAAAAACTGTTTCCGTAAATATTAATAATATATTAGAAAGAAAAAACAATGTAATTGCACAAAAATATCATTCAAAATAATATAACCGTTGTTTCATTTTTATTTGTTTGAGTTATTACTCTTTTCCTGAAATTTTTTTTATATACATACATAGTGGTATTATTTTGAGTTGTCTCTGTTTAACTGAAACTTCTCACTGGAATTGATAAATATGATTTGTTGTAAATAGGCACAATTCAAAATGTTACACTTTATGTGATACACTAACGAACAAATTTGATAAAACATTTGGATACAACTAAAAATGTAACTCTTTAGGTGAGTCAAAAGAAGTCATTCTGAAATCAAAGGGAGAGCCATAACGGTTTTTTTAAGGAAAGACTAGAAAAATCACTGAAAGATTTTTACAGTGGGTAGAGATGACCACTGCACATTATTTTCTTGCAAAACATTAAAATTTGGAAATTTTTAGTTGTTACACTTTAACGTAACAAGTGCGATATGATATTTTTTTGATAAATTAATGGGAAAATAAGGTTGCTCTAAAAGAGTTATTTTGAGTTTTTTCGACAGGGCGAATGCTGCAGCAGGTACAATAACCAGACAAGTAACGATAAACAAGCGAACACACAAAACAAACCAAAGGACAACTAGTAAGGAAGTCTAAGTTCGGGTGTAACCGAACATTAAATACCTAGTAGTGATCTGTTTTGGTATCCTAATTTACTCAGGTCTATTTTAATACATACCTGAAAATTTGTTATAAAGGCAACTGATTGTTTTCGATAAAAACACTTCTGTTGTGAGTGGTAAATTAAATTATTACTAAATAACAAAATATAAATACCTTTCCTCATGTTCATGAAAGGTATGAAAATAAAAAAAATTAATGAAAAAAAAGGCAGTAGGGTGTTAACTACTTGCCCATAAATCTTGCTTGTTTGTTATTCGATTTGCGTAATTTTTGGCAGGAGTATACTACATACTATTGGGAAGTATCTCACAAAATTTCATTGAAATACTGAGTTATTTTTATTTTCTGTGGTAACATCTTAAGATGGTTTGAATCTTACCTAACGAAAAGAGTTCAAAAAGTTAAAATTGGAAATTATTTGAGTGAACCCAAATTTATAACGCTCGGTGTGCCCCAGGGATCGGTACTCGGACCAATTTTGTTTTTGATTTATGTATATAAATTCAATATTTTCGTTGCCTTTTATTGGGAAGGGTACTGCTTTTGCTGACGACCTTGCCATTGCATATGGATCAGAGAACTCTTTTAATCTTTTTGTAGATATCAACCACGATTTACATTTGCTAAGATCTTGGTTCGCAGGCCACAAGCTGTTAGTAAGCAACAAAACAAAATTAATGTATTTTAGGCTTGGTAACAAGGACATACCAAATAACGCATTTACTTTCCATGCCTCGAACTGCATGCGATATAAATTATGCTCTAATAATTGCACTCAACAAAATGCTATAGCTACTTTTAACCATAATATTAACTGCCAGAGTAAATGCTTTAATATCGAAGTTGTTCCTGACTTTAAGTACTTAGGAGTTGTAATAGACCAAAGCCTTAGTTGGTCTTCGCATATTTCGGCTGTGAAGCTTTATCTTCTATCAACCATACGTTCCTTCTACAGCTTGAAAAAACTATGCTCGAACAAATTATTGCTAATGGTATACCATGGGTTAATCCACTCTAAGTTACTATACGGTATCAGTTGCTGGGGTGGTGCATACGCTAATAAGGTTCGTCCGCTTTAGTCTTATTTACGAGTACAACCGGCGAGGAGTACGGCGATTCACTTGGACGTATTATGTTATTTTCGAGTAGTTCCGAAACTATTCCCGAAATAATTGGTCTATTTGCAAATGCTACACGATACGGGTTGAGGCTTATAGGCACCTCACTATTAACTTTTATACTCATTTTGGTGATCGAACATTTACCGATTTCCGAAATATTACTAGAGAACACGTCACTATAATTGTTTATCAATCGTTTGAGTTTATCATATTCGCATTCGTTTAAATCTGCAGAAGTATTTCCATTTGCGCTTTATAGATATGTATACATACATACATTGAAATTGCGCAACCTGGGTATTTTTATTTGATCTTTTATAACTTACGTAGTTTTGCATCGATTTTTTTTGTAATCTTTTTCATATTTTTTCATAACAAAAAACAAAAATCTGAAATGATAAGCTAATACCTCGAAAACTATCTGGTTGAGCAAAAAACAATGTATGGTGCATTTATACCAAATTATATTGTGATTTTTTTGCAATTGCTTGATCCGTTCGTGAGATATGCATACGCAATTAAAAGGAGCCGTCTTTTTGGTTTTTTCGAATAACGGTAAATTGAAAATATCTCGAAAACGGTACCATAGAATCAAAAATGAACTCGATTTTCGAAATCAGGAGGTGGTTTTACATACTAATTTCATAACGGCGTCTTTGTTAAATTTTGGCCGTCGACCAGTGTAATTAAACCGTAATGAGTATCCATGAAAGCACCAAATATCTCAATTAAACTGTGCTGGCAATACTTTCACAAGCACATAGATACTCGTACATACACATATCTCGGTTAAATCAATCAATTCGTGTAAATATAACCTTAACTTTGAGCATTGGCTATTAGATTCTACAAATAAGTAGATGGTATAGATATTTATATTATTAACAAGTTTAAATTTAATGAAATGATGCGCTGATTATCTTCTGATAAAACTTATCAAGTGATGAACCTCTGATTAAGTGCTTGTCAAAAGAAAAAGTGACAGTTGAAAGTAAAGATTGGTTTTTGTCATAAAAGGTTTTGCTAACAAATTCTGCGTCTGCTAGAGATTAAAATCTAAAAATATCCATGCCAAGAAATATCCCCACTGATATTTGTACGCCAAAATGGTTAAAATATTACAATGGATATGTTTGGTACGCGTCCCAAGTCTTGCTGGTTTTCCACAAAAGAAATGAACAATATTTATCTATGTTGCAACTGTAATTCATTGAGCGTTTATTTCACTAGAAGTAAGAATATGCATGTTTATGTGTTTTGCAATGATAATTTTTGATAAAATATCTTACACTTTGTATTTTTATACCGGCAAGATTCGCTTACAAACAGATAATGGAAGTCATAATTCAAATTTGACATTTATCAAAAGGAAATAAAAAATGAAATATCTGCAGGGTTGTATTTCAATTACTAATGGGTGTTTCGTAACATCCCACCCCCGGTTAAGGGCTATACGCCTCACCTCAAAACATCCAACACCGCCAGCTTAGACACTGGACGTCGTAGCACACCATCTTTTGTCCTGACCTCGGCCAGACGTATGTACTTGTCCATCTTTGGCTTTAATTCCCAATGTCACTGTGCCTTTTTTCCATTCACTACGTGGAAGATTACCATCGCATACGACGACTACGTCACCGACTCTCACCTCGGGCTGAGGAGCAAACCATTTCGTACGTTTGGTAAGCGTAGGTAAATATTCTTTTATCCAGCGGCTCCAAAACTGATTTTTTAATTGCTGACTTATCCTGTATTGTTTGGCTACCATTCCTTCGTCGCCGGGCGTGTGTGTAGATTTAGTGACTCCCAACAAAAAGTGATTCGGAGTAAGAGGATCAAGTTCGTCGGGCGTGACTGGCAAATGAGTCAAGGGGCGATTATTCACTATGTTTTCGGCCTCAATCAGGAGGTTATTTAAGGTATCTACTTGTACCCATGTCCGATCGAATTTTTACTGGAACCCCGCGACGATTGACGAAATTTCGTATGCATTGGATACAAGCATCCGTGGAAAGGTCGCGCGCGAGTTCAATGTGGATAGCACGTATGGTAAGGCAAGTAAATAAAGCTGCCCACCTCTTCTCTGTGCGTCTACCTATCGTCACTAGGATTGGGCCGAAGTAGTCAAGCCCTGTATATGTAAAGGGCCTTACATAGGGCGTCACACGGCCAGCTGGTAGCTGCCCCATTATAGGGGTCTTTGGTCATTCCCACAACAGCCGGTTCTACGTACCGGAATGACCCGGGTTTTACCCGGCCAAGGGCTGTTATTTCAGTGTAACCCTGTCCAATTTGTCCAATCCCACTCCTAAATTGTCATCCTCGGAGCAATCCCTTGCAGCAGGGTTGCTCCAATGTCTCTTGCTACGGGCTGGTATCGAATCCAACCCCGGACCGAGAGAATGGATCTGCTGCGTCTGCTGGAAGAAAATATATGTTAAACGTTCACATTCTGTTCAATGCAGTAAATGCAAGAGATGGTTGCATAGATCTGGATGCTCAGGGCTTAACCCTGCCATCCCCAGAACCCGTACTTTTTTCAGTACTTTTGAGGCACCATGTTGTTCGCGCACACGCGCGTCCCGCGGTTCTCGTCGCTCCGGCGCACACACACCGCACCTACCATCATCAAATGGCCACGACAGTGGCCCGGTCTTCACGACCTGCAGCCTTGCTGCTCCCGCCTCACCTCAGTCCCCACTCTCGTCCCCCCCTACTTCCAGCATGCACGTGGGTCAGGAACATAACCTCCTCGTACCTTTCACCACGTGCACTGTTTGTCGGCAAAGACTATATACGCCTGCGGCATCGGTTAAGTGCAATAACTGCCTTGGCCTGTGCCACATCCATATGTGCTCTGGGCTCGCAAACAGGAACCTTTGGACGGATGCATTTATTGCCCCTTGCTGCAGTACTCAGCCGCCCTCCACGCCACACAACATCGGCCAAGACGCGCTGAACCCTCGACTGCGTCACAGCTTGGGACTATGCCCACCTCCACCTAGGCAACCGCATCTGTCCCTTACCCCCAGCATGCCTCCACCCTCCCTCCCGACACACTTCAAAATCCTACAGCTGAACTGGAACGGGTTAGCTGGTAAGATCGCGGAGATAACAGACTTTATGAAGTCGAACAACATTAAACTGGCCGCCATTCAGGAGACCAAACTGAATGCTAACTCGGACTTACGTACTCGTGATGGGTACAACGTACATAGGAAAGACCGTCCCAGCGGTCATGGGGGCGGCCTCGCATTCATTACACACCATACTGTACAATATAATCTGTTTGCCCCTGACGTTGACCCCAGGGACTCTACCCTAGAATGCCAGGGTATAGCAGTCCGGACAGGCGACGTCGACCTGCGAGTGCTAAATATATACATTCCCCCTGTTACGTGCTGTCCCCGTGATTATCGCCCTGATATTAGTGCGTTGCTAAGGGGCGATAACTGCCTCATCTTAGGCGATTTCAACGCACATCACGATCTCTGGCACTCCAACTTGCCAGCAGATAGCAGAGGGCACGCACTCGCAGAGCAAATAGATAATTCGGCATTCTGTACATTGAATGGAGATGCCCCCACTAGGGTGGCAGGTAACTGCCACAGTTCGCCAGACATCTCCATTTCAAGTGCGGGCCTTATCAACCACGTTAACTGGCAACCTATGCTTACACTGGCATCTGACCACCTACCCATCCTACTAGACATCGAACGACCGTCCGACTTCATAACGACAGAAAAACGTACGTACATTAACTTTAGTAAAGCGGACTGGGACCGCTTCACGGACTTTACAGAGCACTCCTTCGCTGACCTACCCACACCGACGGACGTATGCAAAGGCGAGAAAGAGTTTCGCAAAGTCATCGATTCAGCCTCTGGCCGCTTCATCCCTGCTGGCAGAATCCCGGAAATTCGGCCGAATTTCCCTGCGGAAGCAGCGGCAATGGCAAGAGAACGTGACCAAGTGAGACTCTTGAACCCCGCAGATCCAAGAATAAAGGATCTCAACGCAGAAATCCGTCGGACTGTCAATGAACATAAATTGAAGAAGTGGAAAGAACACCTAGAGTCATGCAACCTCTCCGGCGGGGTCGGCAAATTATGGTCGACAGTCAAGGCCCTATCCAACCCGACCAAATACAATGACAAGGTCGCCATTGCTTTCGGCGATAACGTCAAGTCGGACCCCAGGAAATGCGCGAGCGCATTCTGCCGGCAATTTATACTGCATTCTCCTGCGGATAGGGCTAAGAGAAAAGCCATCCGACGCGCGCACAAACACAAACACACAGCCGCGCCCATTGTCGTCTCCGCTGCAGAGGTCAAGGAAGCTATAAAGAAGGCCAAACCTTCAAGATCACTCGGACCCGACGGAATTGCCATGAAGATGCTGAAACACCTAGGCCACGAGGGGCACAAGTACTTGGCGGCTCTATTCAACCTCTCACTGTCCACCTTCGTTATACCAGATATCTGGAAACATGCGACTGTGGTCCCCCTACTAAAACCTGGGAAGCCGGCAAATCAAGGAGACTCTTATCGTCCGATATCTCTCCTTTCGCCGGTAGTGAAGTTGTTAGAGGCTATTCTGCTCCCATATTATACTGCAAACCTGCAGCTGGCCAATCATCAACATGGCTTCCGTAAAAACCATAGCACAACATCAGCTTTGAACGCCATCACGACGCAGATTAACTTCGGTTTAAACCAACACCAACCAAACCACAGGACGCTTCTCGTGGCACTTGACCTGTCGAAAGCCTTCGACACGGTCAACCACGCCACACTCCTTGAAGACCTGGAGGAGACACCGCTTCCTGCCGGCCTAAAAAGGTGGACCGCTAACTACCTGAACGGTCGGCTGGCGTCAGTGCAGTTTCGAAACGAGAGATGTAGACCTCGAAGAATTAGACAAGGGGTTCCGCAGGGTGGTGTTCTTTCACCCCTTCTGTTTAACTTCTACATCTCGAGCCTCCCTCCCCCACCAGAGGGGGTCTCCATCGTTTCGTACGCTGACGACTGCACCGTGATGGCCACGGGCAAAGGACCTTCGACAGACGAACTTTGTACGAGACTTAATGACTACCTGCGCGACCTTTCCTGCTTCTTCACAGAGCGGAACCTGACACTGTCCCCGACTAAATCGACCGCGACCCTATTCACTACGTGGAATGCGCAGATGGGGCAGGAGTTGAATGTCCACGTAGATGGTGTTCCACTACCTACTGTCAACCACCCCAAAATTCTAGGGGTTACATTCGACAATAGCCTCACCTTCGCTAATCATGCCACCGCAATAGCTTCAAAGGTACAAAGCCGCAACAAGATCCTCAAGTCACTCGCCGGCAGTACTTGGGGCAAAGACAAAGAAACGTTGCTGGTCACCTATAAGGCTATTGGCCGACCGGTTATTGATTATGCAGCGCCCATATGGTCGCCTAACCTTCACGACACCCACTGGAGGAAATTGCAGGTCTGCCAAAACACCGCCATCAGAACTGCAACGGGTTGTTTGCTTATGTCTCCTGAGTCTCATCTCCACCAGGAGGCTCAAATGCTCAACGTTCGCGAGCATGCGGAACTTTTAAGTAGGCAGTTCCTTCTGAACTGCCACCGTCCCAGTCATCCAAATCGACAGCTATTGGATGAAACTCCGCCCCCTAGAGACATAAGGAAGCATCTCCGGAAGCATTATGATGAGATCCGGCATCACATCTCGTTGCCGTTTGATCTGCGGGACCATAGGCGGGCCCTAAAGGACCTCCACACTGAGTCGGTGGACAGATCCCTCAGATCCCGGCCTGTGAACCCCGTTATTGGTGCCCAACCACCCGTTCTTGCTGAGGAAGAACGTGTCCTTCCGAGGGAAACTAGAGTCATGCTGGCTCAACTTCGGTCTGGATATTGCAATAGGCTGAACTCCTATTTGTCCAGACTGAACCCTACCATACCTAACACATGCCCTGCATGCGGTATGGCCCCCCATGACACGCAACATCTCTTTTCGTGTTCTTCGGAACATACTCTTCTAACTCCCTTATCACTTTGGTCCAACCCTGTTGAAACAGCGCGTTTCCTTGGACTTCCGTTAGAAGAGCCTGATGACAACTAGGAGTGTTCTGGCCCTTTGGGCAGGGCGAAGCACTGCTAACAACAACAACAACAACAACAGGGGTCTTTGGTGCAGCTCTGGCATTCTTACATTGCTGGACGCGCTTAACCGCGGCGCGCAAATGTGGGACCCAAAATGTATTCCGAACTTCGTTTATGACAATCTCGTTGTTTTGATGATACAGTTTTTTGTGGTACCACTGAACGACTAATTCACTGAAATCATGGCGGTATGGCAATATTATGGGCCTTCTTGCGATCTCATTAAGTACAATTGCATAATCGAGTCTCCCTTGGACGCATAGGAGACCACCTTTGTTAAGTTGCGGTGTGAGTTTATAAATGTCGCTGTTTTTCGAAATGGCCTTGTTGTTCTTTAGTTGCATAATTTCATTGGCAAATGCTTCTTGTTGAACCATTCGACATAATCCGAACTCCGCCTCCTTTATTTCGGATGAGGTAAGTGCCCCAGTGTAACCCGTTGCTCCAAGATGTCTGCTTTTCACGTTTTTGATGAATCGTAATACCCAAGCAGATGTTCGTCTCGGACGCAAATAGTCTGAAAAGTGTCTTAGGTCGACTACATTTTTCGCAGGCATCACAAATAAACATTTCCTTTTCTCTTCATCGTTGTTTTCATCGACGTTAGACTGTTTCAAAACCGGCCAAAACTCCTCTTGCTTGAGCAGAAATTCTGGACCTTGAAACCATCGTAAGTTCGTATCATTACGTGGTGGATAGATTGCCCTTGTTGCCACGTCGCACAGTGTTTCGTGTACAACAAGCTAGCTGGACAAAATTATTCTATGAGATTTTCCGTTTCAAATGCAGTCATTTATTACAACTACGTCAATTTTTTCAGCCATGTGTTCTTATTTTTATTTTTTTTCCAAAATTTTACTTCATATGCATACATTGGCTTATTTCATATACATCATGATGTACAGTAACTCATGTGAATAAGTGACAAAATCCAAAAAAACAAGTAAGGAAAGGGCTGTCTTCGGCTGTGCCGAAGGCTTTGTACCTTTCATGAATACGCATATCTTTTTTAAGTGTCCTACATGGCCAAACCACATTTATCGGAGCAATCGATTATATGGAAGCTATATGTTATGTTACTCTGATCTGTATGATTTTCATTACACACATCACATTTATAATAAGTACCAACCTTGCAAAATTTTACGTTCCTAGCTTCTTAACTGCAAAGTTTATAGCCCAAAACCCATTTATCGAAACTATCGATTATATGGCAGCTGTGTGCCTCGTTGGTGCGATCTGGGTGATTTTCACTACACACGTTACAAAAATAATATTTAATAAACCTGCAAAATTTCGCTCTCCTAGCTTTTTGATTGCAAGAGTTACAGGCCAAAATCCGTTTATCGGAACAATCGATTGTATGGGAGCTATGCGTTGTAATGGTCCGATCTTACTGGTTCCGACAAATGATTCATATAATACCAAATGGCGGCTCCAAACCAAATTTCATCGAGATATGTCTAAAATTGAGGGACTAGTTTGCGTTCAAACAGACAGACGGACATGGCTAAATCAACTCAGCTCGTCGCCCTGATCATTTCGGTATACTTAATGGTGGGTCTATCTCTTCTTCTTCTCATACTTACAAACATCGGACCAATGTTATAATACCATTTCATGTTCATGAAAGGTATACAAATTTAAGGGGCTTAAGAATATTACTTTATTGTACTTAAATTGAATGGACTAAAAAACTCAATACTCTAAAAAATTCCGTTAAAAAATTTTTTTATGAAAATTCGTCGAATTTTTCAAACATTTTTTAAATATAATTTAGTTTTTGTTACAGATCGTGACAAATTTTCTTATAGGAAATTGGTTAAAATAAATTTGCAAAAGCGAAAATTGTAAATAATTAAATTAACTATGTAAAAATTACTTATTACAAAAACTTAAAAGTAACGTATCATACAAAGTAGAAAAGACAATAGATTTAAATTAAAAAAAACCTGATCAAACCAAAAGTTATGGGACAGGTTATCTTTTATCATTATGTTATTATTCGCTATCATCACTTTCATTCGATGAGTCACTTGTGGAATAGTCATGACCATCAGCAACACTTCTGTGAAAGCTTGAAACAACTGGGGTATTTATTGACTCAACATTATCGGGGGACAATAAACTTAAGACTTCTGAAGTCAGACTTTTAAATTTTTTCTTAGGTATCTCCCTGAAACTATTAACTAAAGGATCCGATGTTATAAGCGACATATTCATAAGATCTCTATTCGAGGCTTCACGCTAATCCTTTTGTGTGTTATCATCCCTGAATCGTCTCAAATCTTTGTTACGGGCTTCCTGTGCTTCCTTTTACCTATTGGCCAACTTTCTGATTTTATAACATCAGTACTATGCACTAAGATTTTATGAACTGTAACAGGCATATTAAAATATGTATAGAGATCTATGTATAGTTGTTTAGTCTCGACCAAATTTTTCAAATGTTTGGATATTTATATTGTACCCAGATGCTAATGCGTGAAGGAGAGTGTCGAATCATTTCATGAGCGTTACATCCCATCCCGTAATCTCAGCACTATCCTCAGAATTTTCGAAAAACCTACGAGCAGTGTTGCGGTCATTGGTATGGCCGAAACCTGGTTTTGGTTTATCTACTATTAATCCAGGTACTCTTGTTGACCTTGCGATTTTATTTTGGGGTGTTTTGTGGCTACGGTTTCCCTGTGCCTGGGAATTGATTTTGCCATTTGTAGATCAGCTTTAAAGGTTCAAATATCTCGTCGGAGCAGGTACGTACATACTTCCTATTTTATATGTAGAGATAACTAAGTCTCCAAACAAAAAAATTAAAAATAGATGTGCAAAGAACTCGCAATGGTTGATTCTTTTGATTATTAGATAATACTTGTGACTATATCATATGTAAAATTTAGCCCGGATGTATGTAACTTTTTTGTCTCTAAAATTAAAAATATAGTAAAAAAATACCTTTTCTTTTTAATAGCGGAATGTTAAATACATTGAAAATACTCTAATTGCGTAAGAACTACTATTAAACAATTTTACTTACCTTCGAGCTTAGAATCCATCAAAAAAATTATATAAAAGTGTTCTCTTGAAAGAAATATGAAGCTTAATATCCAACAAGAATTTTGCAAATTAATCAATGTATTTTAAAAAGCAAAAATCCCGTTATTTCGTTTATTTTCTTTTATTTCTCATTACACGTTTCTTGGAATAAGAACTTTGATTTTGTCCAGCTAGCTTGTTCTACACGGAACACTGTGCGTCGGCCACATTCAACGGTGATGGGCACCAACGCCATTCGTTCTCATGTCTTGTGTCCGGAATCTCACTCACTCGGTGTGCAACGAATGGTTTGTATTGTCTATGATCAGACTTGATCCACATCAAGGCCGTTTTGGAATCCGTCCACAGAATAGGTTTGCAAGGCCTGATGGTATGACTTTCAATGACTGTGTTTTTTAATCGTGAACCCAAGAGGGCAGCTTGCAGCTTCAAACGGGGTACTGAAAAAAGCGTTTTCAGAGGTGCACATCTCGTCTTTCCCAAAACAAATCTAACTTTAACACCCTCGGCATCAGTAATTCGCCAATACGTAACTGCGGCAAAAGCTTGCTCGCTGGCGTCAACGAACACATGCAGCTCAAGTGTAGTACTGGACGAAAGAAACTGTGGGGCATAACATCTGGTTACTCTGAGCTGTTCTTCCTCTTGTAACCTTTCCACCCACGACGAGAATTTTTTGAAAATGCCAAGATTTACTAAGTCATCCCACTCAATACCCTTACGCCAAAGTGATTGCAGCAACATTTTTCCATACACCATTATATCGGCCACCATTCCAAATGGATCGTATATGGACATCACCAAGCTTAAAAACTGCCGCTTCGTTGGACATTTTTTCCCAGTGAATATTAAAGGATCTACTCGATGGAGTTTCAATTGGAACAGAAATGCATCAGCTTCGCTGTCCCAACACATTCCTAACACCTTGTCTACCTGACTGCCAGTGCTTATTTGGACTATATGCTGAAATCGTTTAATGTTATTGTTTAGGAGATTGTGAAGGCTTTGGGAGTTAGAAGTGAAATTTCTTAAAACGAATCCGGCTTTGGAATAAGTCTCTGCAAACAAAATCGTCCACATAATGGTTATCAGTTATGGCTTTTATCACTTCGGGCCGATCCCTCGCAACTTTCTCGGCATTTCTGTTTTTAACATGTTGTGCTATGCATGGGGAGCATGTGGCTCCAAATATCGTCATCACATATGTTTCAATTGGGTCATTATGATCATATCGCCACAGAAATCGTTGTGCGTTTTGATCTTTCTGCCTTATTCCCATTTGCAAAAACATTTCCTTTATATAGGCACATATGCCAATAATACCCTCCCTAAATTGTAGCAATATTTTTACCAGTGTTTGAATCTCATCTGGCCCCTTGAGTTCAAGGACACCCCATTCACTGCTGCTGCGTCGAAAACTATTCTAAGTTTACCCGGATTATTTATATTAAACACTGCAAAGTACGGCATATACCAATTTATACTTGTTACAGCTGCTACTTCGTCTGATTCCAATTTTCTGGCATATCCGCTGTCTATGAAACTTAACATGGCACCGGTGGAGTGTCATGCGGAAACTGTTGGGTAAGTGCACCTCGTCAGATTTCCACCATAAACCACATTCATATGGGAAATTAAATCATGTATATCATCCCTAATTGATGTATGTAAAATTCTTGATACTCGCGTTTGTTTACATTCGCTGTTTTGTTTACCATAAATAAGCCATCCGAGCGCTATTTCTACGGAAAAAATTGAACTTTCGCATTGGATGCTGCTCAGACTGGCGGTTAAGTGGCAATTATCTAATCCTATCAAGATTGTTGGCTTTGCATTAGTGTAGTCTGCTATTGGAAGATTCTTAAGCTGACGATACTTCGAATGCAGTTCAGAAAATATTACAGTTTGCATTTTCAAATCAACACTGGGAACAGTTTGCGCTTTAAGATCGCACCACTTCGCGTTAAGGCTAGCACCTCTGATCTGCATTTGCAATTTATTTGACATGATCTTGGTCTCTCTTCCACCAAACCACTGTAAGGACAACGGCGTGTTTTGACCAGTAATACCCAACTGGTTGGCGATGGCTTCGTTGATAAGTGTGCATGAAGAACCCTCATCTATTAACGCAAATGTCTTTACAATGCGATTATTCGTTGCTCGCAGCTCGACTGGCAATATCTTATATAAAACTTTGGTGGTGTTATGATTAAACTCACCCGTTTGTACAGTGTCTATTTGTTGCGCATCATTTTCTGGCGTAATTGGTGGCACATTGGTCGTTGCTATATGTACATTAGTTTCATGTAGTGTGGAGTGATGCGGTCTCCTGCAGCCATCCACCATACATGCGCGCTTCTTCTTACAGTGGTACATGCTGTGACCCTTTACTAGGCAAGAGAAACACAGTTTGTGAGATTTAACAACTTCCCACCTCTGCTTAACATCTTTATTCAAATACGAAGGACAGTTTGCTAAGTGATGATTGTCCTGACATTCCTGACATGACGTATCTCTTCGTTGTTACTTACTGATTACGCTAAGCACTGGCTTTGGGGGCACACGTGGGGTGGACGGCAATGAGTGTATCGTGGCTTTAGCGATGACCTTGGCGAATTGCTCAAAATGTTCCAAGGGGGGGTAGGGACGGATCTGCATGGAGTAGGATGTCCAGTCAACTTTCATTGTTATAGGAATTTTCACAACTAACTCTTCCAACAGTGTTGGATTATGTAAATGTGCTCGGCATTGGCTGTCTTAAGAAATACTGTTAGGTTTTTTACACTAGACGCGAAGGATATCATCCTCTCCAATCGATTTTCAGGAATAGGCAATATTTATTTTATCATCATTAGTTGACTTCTAACTAGACACTCTGGCTGGCCAAATCTAAACTTTAAGTGTTCAATTACTTCGGCAACGTTGCGTGGATCACCTAGTAAGCATTCAACTTCTTCTCGTGCTGCACCTTTAAGACATTTTTGTAAGCGTAGTGTATTCTCTTGGAGGATGGGTCAGCGTGTAGAAGTCCACGTAAGTGGGGAAAGTTTCTGATCGCCATTCACTTGGGAATGGCCAAAGCGATTCTTTTGCATGCGGTCCAAGCAGCTCACTACTTCCGGGCGCTTGCGTCCAAGTATCCTCTGGGTAGCCACCGAACACCCGTTTGGTGGTGAGCTAAACGTGAGAAGGCGACAACCTGGCAAGGCCACTCCGACATAATCGGTTTAAGGGCTTACCAGGGGTTTACAAGCAGCGTCTGATTACCTAGTGGTGCGGCTGCAAGCGGGCGTCTGTCTTGGGTCAAGCGGCTCGCTATATACAACCTCCCGTGGAACGGGTTGTGCGTTGGGTTTGGGACCCACCACGTAAAACAACGTACCAATGAAATCCAAAAAGGCCTCGGATATGAGAACCCCCTTTTTAGATGACGACACACGCAAACGAAACAAGGACTACGATTTAAGGGCATGCAGCTGGAATGTGCGGTCCCTCAATGGGGAAGGTGCCGCTGCCCGGTTGGTTGAGTCCCTGAGGAAGGCTAAAGCTGACATCACCGCCATACAGGAGATGCGATGGACGGGGCAAGGTAATATGAACAAACCAAATTGTAACATTTACTGGAGTGGGCATGTCGACTAGCGCAGATTTGGCGTGGGATTTGTGGTGGGAGAGAGACTCCGTAATCGAGTATTGTCGTTCGCACCCGTGAATGAGCGTCTCGCTACAATCCGCGTAAAAGTACGATTATTTAACATCTCGTTTATCTGCGCCCACGCTCCGACGGAAGAGAAAGACGACATCATGGAGGAAACATACGAGCGCTGCCCCCGTCATGACATCAAAGTCGTGCTTGGTGACTTTAACGCCAGGGTGGGCAAAGAGGGTGTATTTGGACCCAGTCGGGAAGTTCAGTCTGTACGACCAGACTTCGCCAAATGGGTACAGGCTGATCGACTTCGCCGGTGCCCGAAACATGGTCATTGCCAGCACCAGGTTTATGCACAAGAAGATCTATCAGGCTCCATGGCTGTCTCCCGATCGAAAAACGCGAAACCAGATCGACCACATTGTGATAGACGGACGGCATGCTTCTAGCGTTTTAGATGTTCGCACAATAAGAGGTCCAAACATCGACTCCGATCACTACCTTGTAGCAGCTAAGATTCGTACCCGCCTCTGTACGACAAAACAGGTGCAACAGAAAACGCAAGGAAAGCTGGACGTCGAAAAGCTGCAATCGCAACAGACCGCCAATGATTTTGCAGACCGACTCTCACACCTGCTCTCTGAGAGCACAATTCAACCCAGTGGAATGCATGAGCAGTGGGAGCACTCCGTACCGCAGCCGAAGAAGTAATTGGATTCCGGCGAAGGAGAAGAAACAACTGGTACGATGATGAAGAGTGCCGAGCTGCAACGAAAAGAAAGAACGAAGCTTACAAGGCAACGCTAAGATCGAATGCAACAAGGAGTGTGTGTGAACACTACCGCGAGTTGAAAAGGGAAGCGAGGCGACTTTTCCGGGCAAAAAAAAGAGAGGCAGAAAAGCGTGAAATCAATGAGCTTGAGATGCTAGCCAATGGGAATAATGCCCGAAAATTCTATCAAAAAATTCGACGAATGACGGAAGGTTTCAAACCCGGGGCAAATTTCTGTAAGAACAAGAACGGCGACCTGGTGACTGATGTTCAGAGAATACTAGAGATATGGAGGGATCACTTCTCTGCCCTTGTAAATGGAGAAATTGAGCAAGAAACCAGAGAAGAGCACGAACCCGAACCCACAATCGAAGACGACGAAATTGACGTCCGAGAACCCGACTATAATGAGGTGCGAATAGCAATATCCCGGTTAAAAAACAATAAAGCAGCTGGCGCTGATGGTTTGCCTGCTGAGCTATTCAAGCATGGCGGCGAGGAGCTGGTAAGGCGTATGCACCAGCTTCTGTGCAGAATATGGTCGGATGAATGCATGCCCGAAGATTGGAATCTAAGTGTTCTGTGCCCAATCCACAAGAAAGATGATCCTGCAAACTGCACCAACTACCGCGGAATCAGCCTTTTGAATATCGCATATAAGGTCTTGTCAAGCGTATTGTGCGAACGATTGAAGCCTGACGTGAACAGACTGATTGGACCTTATCAGTGTGGCTTCAGACCTGGCAAATCTACCATCGACCAGATTTTTACAATACGTCAAATCCTGGAGAAAACCCGTGAGAAAAGATTGTTGATTTTAAAGCCGCTTTCGATAGCACGGAAAGGAGCTGCCTATATGCCGCTATGTCTGAATTTGGTTTCCCCGCAAAACGTATACGGCTTTGCAAAATGACATTGAGCAACACCACCAGCTCAGTCAGAATTGGGAAAGACCTCTCCGAGCCGTTTGAAACTAAACGAGGTTTCAGACAAGGTGACCCCCTATCGTGCGATTTCTTTAATTTGATGTTGGAGAAAATAATACAATCTGCAGAACTTAACCGCGCTGGAACAATATTCTATAAAAGCGTGCAACTGTTAGCATATGCTGACGACATTGACATTATCGGCCTTAACAACCGCGCCGTAACCTCTGCCTGCTCCAAACTAGAAAAAGAAGCGGAAAAAATGGGTTTGGTGGCGAACGAAGGCAAAACGAAGTACATGCTCATCAAGCAAAGAGTCAGCGCATTCGCGCCTTGGCACCCACGCCACTGCTGGCAGCAAAAAGTTCGAAATAGTGAAGGACTTCGTTTACCTTGGATCCAGCATAAACTCCAACAATAACGCCAGGCTAGAAATCCAAAGAAGAATTGCTCTTGCAAATAAATGATACTTTGGACTGAGTAGGCAATTGAAAAGTAAAGTCCTCTTTCGACGCTCGAAAATCACACTCTACAAGTCACTCATCGCTCCCGTCCTGCTATATGGTGCAGAGGCGTGGACACTAACAACATCTGACGAGGCTGCATTGGGAGTATTCGAGAGAAAAGTTCTGCGAAAGATTTATGGGCCTCTACGCGTTGGCGACGGCGAGTACCGAAGAAGATTTAATGATAAGTTGTATGAGCTTTACGCAGACGTCGACATAGTACAGCCATTAAAACACAGCGGCTTCGCTGGCTAGGCCACGTCGTGCGAATGAACGAAGACGCTCCAGCCCAGAAGGTATACTTATCGGCACCCGCCGGTGGAAGCAGAGGAAGAGGAAGACCACCACTCCGATGGAAGGACCAAGTGGAGACCGACCTGCGATCTCGTTGGCGCAAAGAAGAAATGACTGGCGAGATATGTTGGACGGTCAAAATCGCTCAGGCGGTTAGATGGCCATTTAAAGAAGAAGAAGAAGTGTATTCTCTAGCATAGAATAACCGTACGCTATTGTGGACTCATTAAATGATGTAAAAAATATGGGCCAATATACGGGACGGACGCTGAATTCTGGTAAATCATAAAATTTTTTGGGAGTACTCACCGTAGTGTGTGGCGTCCACATGGTTTGGTGCGATTTGAGATGTATCATTTCACATGGGTAAATGTTGTGAAAATGGTTGGCATCAAGTTGTGGCTGGTGTGGCATTTGAGTATGACGCATGGCGGGCGGTTATAACAGGCGGAAATGAATAATATACAGAGCTTGGCGTGATCCATGGCATTGGACCCATTTGTGGTGGCAAATTATCACTTACGGAATTTGTTGTACCCAGCGGCAATGAATTACTCATAGAATTTGGCGTGCTCCGTGGCATTGGAACGATTCGTGAAGGCAAATTATCACTTATAGAATTCTTTGTATAAATCGGCGTTGTGCTGGCATACAGATTGGTGGTCATGGGCGAGGTTGTTGGACAAGGTGTTGGCGGTCTCAATCCTGCATCTCCATCTTCAACTGTCGCTTTAGATTTAATTCGTGTATCCATTACTTTGTATACTGCTTGATTTTAAAATTAGGTGAGGGCGTCTCTTTCCTAATTCCGGGAACTAGAAAAAAGTTGAAATAAAATTGTTTGGTACGCGAGACAAGTCTTGCTGGTTTTCCACAAAAGAAATGAACAATCTTTATCTATGTTGCAACTGTTATTCATTGAGCGTTTATTTCACTAGAAGCAAGATGAAATATACATGTTTATGTGTTTTACAATGTTAATTTTTGATAAAATATCTTACACTTTGTATTTTTATACCGGCAAGCTTCGGTTACAAACAGATAATGGAAGTTATAATTCAAAATTTGACATTTATCAAAAGGAAATAAAAAATGAAATATAAAAATGAAATATCTGCAGGGTTGTATTTAAATAACTTATGGGTGTGTTCGTAACAGGATAAGTTTTTTACAAGCTACAATTTAGCAAAAGATTTATGTGCTCGAAATACTACTTTAGTTGGTACAATTAGATCACAATGCAACTGTTTTTTTAAAAACCTTCACAATAACCGACTTTATCATGATAGCCTAATGAGTCTTTTGTGTGAGCGAATATATTATTCTAAACCAAGCTATGATTAGGTTATGATTTTATAATGTTTACCATAAGCAGACATTTCATAAACGGGACTTAATAGAAAAATAAAGATTATAAGGGTTGGCTTAATTACAGAATTGCAAATTTAGCTTAAAAACAGTTCATAATAACGGATGAGTTTTTATCGCATGGCTCGTAAAGATTCCCATATAAAAAATGTTTCTGTATGAAAAAAATTCACCTTGCGATATGGGGCCGTTCAATAATTACGTAAGCACTGCCATTATAAGCTTCGCTAACTTTATCGATCGCCGTAACGAAAATAAATTTCTACCAAGCTTATAGAAACACTGCTCAGCGATAACAACATAATAGGGTGGCACTTTGCCTTAAAAATCGTATCGATTTCAGCTTGCTTAGATATCAGTTATCATAATATTTCTAAATAAAGTAAATGCAAAGTTATGAGACCTTTTGTGACTTAGACAATTTTCTTTCTATGATTTTGTTATTTATATGGACTTAGAACATTTTCTTACAACTAAATTGTGTTTGTTTCGTTTTCAATTTCAAATGAAATTGGGCATATAGACAGTATGATTCATTCTAAGAATATGCACATATGTGTTTCCACTTGGGATGGTTAACAGGGTTGCCATCTATATCATTTTTTTTAATATTGATCAAGGTATGACAATATGGGTATCAAATTAAAATTGTTTTCGGCCGAATTTAAAATATGGCAAGTTCAAGCAGGATTGTCACCTAGGGTTGCCCCCTAATTTTTGTTTGTTGCCACCACATAACAATATATAAAATCTACTATATTTACAACTGTACTATCGTTCTGCATTGAAATCTCATTTAAAAAAAAGGACTTACGACATTTGCTCAAGAAGCCAGCGATATACGCTTTTTAAAAGTAGTAAATTTACCACGACCAGGCTGAAGTTGTAACCCTGGTGTATATGTATGTAAACAAACATTACTATAGTTGTTTGTTTACCCGCTGTAAGTCTTTATTTTCTGTTTGTTAAGGATTTAAATTCTACACAAACATAAGTTGCCATTTACATTCTTTTATACTTAAGCATACTCTTTATGTATCTACCAATGTGTACTCGTATGATTGCAAGGAGAAGGGTGAAAATACGATGTTTACAAGGGGAAATAATCCTTTTCTGTAGAGTAAATATTGGGGCAAGGCATGTGTGTGGTTATATATTAACTCTGATTTTATTGCATTTAACAACTTGATATTTAGGTATGTAGTTTGGTATTTTTTATTTAATATCAGCCATAAAAAATTTAGTTAGGTGGGCTAATATTAGAAATAATCTAGTATACTTATGTATGTACAACAACTTCTTTCCCTCTTTTAAAATCGCTACGTCCCCGCTTCGACAAATACTTAAATAACACAGCCCCACAGAAAAAAAAGTGGTATGTTCTCGGGAGGGGACAGGTCATTCCACATGTATTTTGGGTCGCTGAACACGAATCCGAAGTCAGAATTCAAAAGTTAGCTCTTGTGTTTTGTATGAAAATAACTAAAAATTAAAAAAAAAAAAAAGATTTAGGATATTTTTGGTCGATGTTGAGCGTTTTTAGGTCAGAATTAGTTACTTTAAGCTACAAAGAACGTTTTAATCAATGTTGGGTGTTGAATGATCAACATTTAAGGTAATTTTTATATTAAGTTACGACCCAAAATTCATATAGTTCGACCTGTCTCCTCCTGAGAACATACTATTTTTTTTTCTGTGGGGCTGTGTAATCTTTACAATAAAAAAATCGTTAAACACTAAACGTTTATTTCTACGTACAAAAACTACTTTTCCTTCTAAAAAATTATGTTTAATTTGGTTGACCGTTTTACATATATTATTACTCTGTGCATAGTAGGGATTTTATAGAACTTACAAACTACGTTGAAAATAAATTTATTACAACAATAGGTTTCCATTCCATGGTATGTTGCTAAAAGAACTAATCCAGTTATATCAGTAATATCCCTCTCTATATTTAAACACCTGGCTATTTCGGTTATTGTAGAATGTAGCCGTTATATTTGTCCATTACTCTTACTATGAAGAGGTGGTATGAGAAATTTATCTATATCAAATTGATTTTTGAACATGTCACTTATTCTATTTCATTTCAACGACTTTTCGGTATCCGAAGCAATAAGTTAAATTTTCCTGAAATGATTTAATAATAAAAAAAGGAGTTTTTAGATCTATTGTCGATCTTGATGACAAATTTCGAAAGTTGATTAATACTAATTAAAAAATGTATATCAATTAAAAATATATCAATATGAAGAATTTCTCCAGTGTATTCAGCAATCGAAGTTTGTCCTATTTCAGGTTTTTCAAGATTCCTATTGTATTTCTCGTTAAAAACCGGAAGCTCCATTTTGATTTTAGATCCATGGTTTCTTGGGCAAATTTTCTTAGAATTCATCGTAGTTTACGATTTTGATAACCGCTTGGTGCATTTTTTTTGCTCCATACAAATTGACCCACCCTAATGCACATATATTTAAACATATTCTAATATACATATGTATGTACCCAGTAGGCCACCGAAGGTGGAAATCATGAATACTTTCAGTCTTACTCTTCACCAGCGGAGCGTAACAACTTACATGACTTTTTCCCATGACTAACGCATGGCTATGGCCGCCTTCGCATGAATGACTTTGTATAGTACAAAAAGGAATGACGAGTGATCGTTCGGAAATAATCATGTGTACATGCTAACATAGATGCCTTTTTCATTTGGTTGTTATGATACATACGTTAGGTGAAAGGCAGGTAAGATAGTGAGTATACGAATCAGCTCAGTATATAACTTCTTCATAGCTGAAAATAGCAGCAGACCTCACTTCACAGCTGCCAGTTTCATGTACTCTTCAGTAGCTCTGCTTTTTATGTAGTTCCATCAGGGTCCGTAATTGTTTTAATATCTATTATAAAATACCCACTTTGGTAACAAAATTTTAAATAGTTCTTAAGAGTAGAAAAATGTTTACTTTTTAAAAAAAATTATAAAACGTGCGCAATATGGCGCTAATGCCCAAATTGCTTAGGTACAACATATCAGGGTTTATCGTAGGCGTTTGAAATTTGGGCAGATGATGCATTAACATACATATCTATGTATTTAGTAAAATTGTTTTTTTTTTATTTTTTATAAAACTATATACAAAATGAAATTGAGTTCAGTCTTCTTAAACAAAAATTTGCTCCAGGCTTGTCTTAAATTAAAACTTATTTCTGAAAGTAACAATGCAAAACTTAAAAAAATCAGCAAAATGATATTTTTGTAGCGGTATTTTTCGCGATCATATTTGTTATTGCTTTAATGAGGTACTCAAAACTGTCATGACCAGCTAACACGTTTTAGCAGTACCTGCGATGAACCTAACAAAATCATGCATGCTGGAATGAATAACACAAGCAGCACCTAACGAAAATTCCTGGTGGGTACTTGTATCAACTGCTTATAATTTATCTGTAAAGAACTGTGTACTTCATTAACATCATCTGTATTAACAGAGTGACGAAGTGCTTGCAGGAGGTGTTCAGCGGTGTTCAAATTAATGTGGTTTATAATTTTTGAAAATATTTTTGGAGGATTTACCATTATGATTAGAAGAAAAGAGTATAAGTTTATTTTTGAACTGATTAACAGGTATTTTTTTTTTTGACATAGTTTCTAAATAAGAAATTCCGCTTTGAACAGTATGATTACTTGTAGAATTTTAAAAATTATAAATGTATTGACGTGAAAGAGCAAAAGCAGCCAGGTTTATAGAAGAATTTTGGAGCATATGAATTTATAAAGGCCATCCATCTTTTAATTTTAACATTTGGATTTTTGTTAGAAATTGCAAACGTAAGAGGTTGACATCGGTGTATATACATATGTATATTTTTTATCATTGTGTTTTATTGTAGCATAGTTTCCCAGTAGCAAAAATATTCACCACTGAAAAAAGTAAGCGAGTTGGTAATAGGTAGCGAGGAAAGGAGCGGCAGCATTTTCGGTTTAAAATCTTTGTTGTTGCTTTCAACAGCTGATTCTTTCATGCACCCAAGCGAGTGATTCAGTAAGCCGTACCACTGATCGATTCCTGTAGCCAAGTAAGTCAGTACGCTTGTATGCAAGTACAAGTATGGCCAATTACACAACTGAACTACTCACTGTCATGTGTAAGCTGATGAAAACTTTGAATTAATTTTTGTTTTTTTTTACCGTTTTTCTGACGTTGGGAAAAAAATTCTGCACGCAAATTGCGTTTTTATACCTTTCATAAACATGAAATAGGTTTATAACTTTGCTTCGATGTTTGTAAGTGTGAGAAGAAGAAGAGATAAACCCACCATTAAGTAAACCGAAATAATCAGGACGATGAGCTGAGTTGATTTAGCCAAATCCGTCTGTCTGTTTGAACGCAAACTAGTCCCTTAGGTTTAGACTCTAAACTTTAGAGATATCTCGATGAAATTTTGCAAGTGAGCGCTATTTTGTATATGATTAATCATTTGTCGGAACCAGCTAGATCGGATGAATACAACGAATAGCTCCCATACAATCGATTGTTCCGATAAACGGGTTTTGGCATATAACTCTTGCAAGTAAAAACCTAGGTTTGGTATTTATTATATATGAAATGTCTTTAGTGGAAATGAGACAGTTCGGACCAACATAATATATAGCTTCCATATATTCCATAGTTTGGATAGATGGATCTTTGGCTGTAAATTTTGCAGT
Source organism: Sphenella marginata (assembly GCA_951509765.1). NCBI lineage: Eukaryota > Metazoa > Arthropoda > Insecta > Diptera > Tephritidae > Sphenella > Sphenella marginata. The sequence continues at coordinate 33,836,921 of OX608080.1, read as the reverse complement.
TAAAAACCTAAAGATTTGCAGGTTTGGTACCTATTATATATGAAATGTGTGTAGTGAAAATCAGCCAGATCGGACCAACATAACATACATATGTATGTACATCTCCCATGCAATCGATTGTTCCGATAAATGTGGTTTAGGCTATGTATCTTTAAATTAACAATTTTGAAGAGTTTGTAACAATTGTATGTAGGGATCGGACACTTAATAAATTTATACGTATCCATGAAAGGTTTAAAGCCTTCAAAGTCAAATCTTTCCTGACTTGTTATTATTTTAGTTTATTTTCGGAATCGAAAGCGATCGTTTTAACGTGGTGTCCATCCGATAGATCAATTGATCACACGTATTCTTAAGGCCGGGGCATTGGTGCGGTAGTCGTATCCTTAACGTAAGAGAAAAAGAAACACACAATTGGTCGGTTAGGTTACGTTACAGATAGTAGCACGAATAATCGATTACATTGTTTCTCATAAGATTGGTCGAATCAGCTGTTTTAAGAGGTTACCGATAACGCACCAATGCCGTCGGCTTTACTCTCTATCGTTCAGTGGTTAGCGAACCAGCCATTGTAAAGTCTACAAGTAAGTTGGACTAACAGCTGTGCTCACCTGACTGGGAGCTCCGATTTCAGAGGCGAAATACGCAGGGTGTCATTCATGCGGACTGAAAAAAAAGTACGACTACCTACTGAAAAATGTATGATAACTATGTAAATATGAGAAACTAGTTGTTGAAAACTATTTATTGTTGCAGGTAATTTAATTTAGAGTAGTTTGTACAAAAGTTTTCTCTGTTTCGTATCTAAATGAAGTTCCCCACCATTTTAAAGCGTTTACAAACAAAACGCACGCTCAAATATCTTTTTGCATATATGCACAAAAATGTTCAACAAGATCTGTTAAATTCCCATTAGAATTGAGTAATCAATTGATTGAATAGCTTTTTCAATCATTAATGATTATTTTAATTGTTTTCAGAAATTTCCAATTACTAATTGATTAGAATTAGAAAAAAATCAAAAATAATCAAAAAAAATTCAAAAAAATCAAAAGAAATCAAAACTAATCAAAAGTAATCAAAATAAAATTTTGGATTGTTTTTGATTACTTTTGATTTTTTTTGATTTTTTTTCTAAATCATAAAAAATCATGATTGTTTTTTGATTGTTTTTTAGAATAATCATTAAAACAATCATTAAAACCCGTAAACAATGGGTAATCAATCATTACTATGATTTCCAAAAAGTAATCAATCAAACCGGTAATCATTAATGAAATAACTCCCAATGAAATAAGTCCCAATAAAAATGAAATAATTCCCAACTTTAATAAATGAAATAACTCCCAAAGAAAGAAATATTTGGAAGTTTTTTCATAATGAAACCACAAGTCCCCAAAAAATGGAATAACTCCCAAATGAAATAAGTCCCAACAAATATGCAATAACTCCCAATGCAAATTTTAAGCCAAATGAAATAAGTCCCAACAAATATGAAATAAATCCCAATGCTGAAAAATAATGAAATAACACCCAACGGAATTTCGTTGGGAGTAATTTCATTTGGGAGTTATTTCATTATGAAAATAAAATAATATTCGCTCAGCGTACGAAAATAAACTATATTGTACAGTACTATTTCGTTTTGTTTCTTACTTTCATAATTCAAAACAAAACAAAACCCAAAGGCTCAGTTCACTTTTCAATTATAAAATACTTTTTTTGAAAATTACAGGAAAATCAGAAAACAAAACGAAACAACTTTTTATGTACTTATGCATTTGTAGTGATTATAACAGCAAATTGACAAAGGGACTTCTCTTCTTGCTCATGCCCGTACTTATAACGCTTAGTAAAGCTCAGCATGCATATTTCAAGTGGAGGCATCCTTTGAGAGCAGGGATGGGCAGTCTCGGCAGAGAGTGGTCGTTGCATGCGTGGAATTATTTACGAAGCAGGTGCGCGTATAGTGATGACGAAAACTTCGCCCTTGCTTGAGGGTAATAGGCCAAACAGAATCAGTCCGTGAATACGTCAGATAAGTGACGTACGTCAACCTTAGAGCAAATTCTATTTTGACGTTTCCGTCGTATCTGGTGTTACGCATACAAACACCCGCAGTCTACTTTTCTGAGTCTGCTGAACGCTTGAACAGTTCACTTTGGCTATTCTTGGGAGTTCCACTATTGAGGCGCACGGACAGTGATGGAACGCATTATCTCCTGCTGCGGTCGCGGCATTTTTGAGTTAGTTTTAGAGCGAAGTTAATTATGAAATACAACATTTTTTTTTTAAATAATTTTTTTCTTTTTCGAGTTAAAGTTTCAATTTGAAACGTTTGTGTGTACAAATAAATATTTGTTGGAATTGTCACAAACAAAAAGCAAACGTTTGGAAAATGTAACAAAATGTACAAAACCAAAATGACATGATACACGATGAGCAAATGTACAATATTTTGTACTGTTTATTTTCGTACCCTGTATTCGCTGAGCAGTGTGTCTATAAGCGTGGTAGAAATGTATTTTCGTTACGGCGATCGATAAAATTAACGCAGCCTATAGTGGCAGTGATAACAAGCGTAGAATCCAAAATAATGGCATTGTGTGCAAATTTTTAATGTTATTAATATTTACTAAAGGTTATTTCTTAGAAAAATATAAAAACAAAAAAAAAAATATTAAAAAAAAGTTGAAACAAATAAAAACTTGCCATGATTCGAACTCGGAATCCCCCGCTGGTTAGGGCAACATCACAACTACTAGGCTATTAAGACAATTGCTTGGCGTGCGTCAAATGTTCTATTTGGCACCTAAGCCTTGTGGGCTATCATTTTATCATTTTTACATAACACACCACGAACATATCACAAGGTGAATTTTTTTCATACAGAAACACTTTTCATAACGAATTCGTTACGAGCCATGTGATAAAAACTCATTCCTTAATTTAACGCAAAGTTACGGAAACGGGCTACAGAGACCTTTATTCGCCTTTAGGATTTATAAAATATATATTGAAAAAAAAAAAATTCAGCCTTATATTCGTATTTTTCCAAAATTGAATTTTGTTCCTAAATCCGTTCGAAAATTTGGTCAGGTTTTTAATTCCGTGCTATAGCGTTCCTATTTCCGTCATATATTTCGAAACAGGAGTTTTAGTATAAACTTAAAACATTTCAAGAAGATAAAATCCAGTGGAGTATAAGATATATACAGATATTTATTTAAAATATAAAAAGATAAACAACGTATCAAATAAAAAGAAGAAAAATCTATTTGTGTTAACAAAAAGATAAAAAATCGCTCTTAGCGTTTAAAGCTTTTACAAATCTTATAATAAATTTTAAAACTACCTATAAAAATTGGTTTTGTTTCATTTTAATTAAGGTCGTTTATTGAAAATATACCTCTTTTATTTATTGAACGTGAAGAATTAATTTTTTTTAGTATTTCATAAGCTTCATATTCAAGAACGTCGTCCTTTTCTGGCCAACGCCAATTAAATCCGCTCATGGTCATAGCTTTTATTTTTTTAATTTTAAAGGATCTCCCCTTATAACTTCTAATACTTTGCCGGGAAACTTTTCTCCGTCATACTGGATAACTACAAAGTCTCCTTCGTTATAATTGTCTAGAAGTAAAGTTTTTTTCAAAGGTGCGTCCCCCTATCTTTTCTTCCTTTTTGCATTGCCGTTTTTTGAAGTTTTTTCTGGGTCTTATTTTCTTTTGTTTCCCTCTTTCAAGTAATTTTCTGAATCTGAAGCTATTACATACCACAGTTGTGGTAATCTTCTTCTTGACACGTTTCTTCTTCGGGTCGCTTGATGGAGGTTCAGGCCAGAAGATAGCCTTTTTAAATGGCGTTGGAAATTCAGCTTTCTTAGATCGCGAATTATCTAAGGTAGATGTGTTATCCACAGCAAATCGTTACGAAGTGGTACTTGATTATCTTCCTCTACGTTATTGTCCACCTGATAAGTAGTTGAACTCACGAGCTGTATAAGTTGATTTTATTGTAAGCAACTGCGTCTTCATTGAACGGATACAAACCACAAGCTCTGAAAGAACTTTGTAGAATATCCGTAGTAATAGAGGATTTCATGCATTTCTCTATAACTGGTCCGAAATCTTCACGTTTCATTCGTTGCGCATTATTTGTAACTCTCCCATCTTGAACTTCCCTTTTCCAAGCGGTTTTTAAACAATGAAAAACTCCGGCGTCCATGGGCTGTAACAAGTGCGTAGAATTTGGAAGAAGTGCAATTAGAATAATACCGTTCTTCTTGCAAAATTCGCTGAGAGGTAGAGATATATGGGAAACGTGTCCATCCAGAAATAAAACCACAGGTAGTTGTACGTTAATTTTCAATAGAAAAGGATAAAATACATTTGCGATGTATTCGCAAAAGGTTTCTCCGGTCATCCAGTCCGATTTTCCAATGGCCCAGGTTTAAGGATATTTCGCTTTAATGTGTGGTGGAAAGCGCTTATATGGGAAAAGAGCGAACGTAGGCATTATTTTTCCATCTGCAGATGCTCCTACAGACAATGTTAGACATTCCTTGTCATCGTTTCCTGATCTGAACCGATCAAAGACGGATTTCTTTGTAAAAAGCCGTTGAACCATTTTCTTCCCGGAGTGCCATTTTTGAAAGAGTTTGGCCGATTCAGCTCCTTAACCAAGTTTGCCACAGAGCTCATAAGTTGGTCTTTAGTTATTGGAAAGCCAATCTCCGCCAAATGATGAATCCATTTAACAATATTATTTTCCTCTTCTGTAGACAGCACTGCCAGAGGAAATGCCGACGGTTTCTTAGTATACTTCTTTTTGATGTTGTTGTTGTTGTTGTTTTAACAACAAAATCACTCCCCGAAGGTTTTGGGGAGTGTTGTCGAAATAACAGTCCTTGGCCGGATATGAATCCGGTACGCTCCGGTACTCCCTTGCTGTACTGCCCGACTGTCGTGGGAGCGATTTGGTATGACCAGTGCAACCTTCTAGGTCATGTCATCCCTCCTTCCGAAAGGAAAGAGAAGATGGGTAATGAGAGGTGGGAGGCATCATATCCGTAGATCAACCATCGAGTTGCACATCATTACCTTTGTGCATATTGGTCGCCTCTTACGACCGGTATGCCTACCGCGGGCATATTCTAAGCCCCAACATGTCATATGTCCCTTTTGAACAGCCTCAAGAGCTAACTTTAAACAATCTGGCGAATATTTTGCCATGTTGTGAGGTTAGTTTCGTCGTGTTCTATTTTTATGTTACTATGGGGAAGGTGTAAAAAAAGTTAAGTAAAACTACCTGTTACTACTTATTTCCAAACTAGTGTCTATATTACGGAATTGAGAACATAGGCGAAATTATGGAGCCTATTTCCGGTATATCCGAACCAATTTTTTTTGTATTTAATTATATTTACATTATTTTTTATATCAGCATAATGCATTTATATTCACAAATAATGTATATTTATAAACAATTTATAATATTTTCATTTTTAACTTTTTGCATATTTTTACTAAATACAAGGTTTTTACCGTAACTTACGGCCTTAAAAACGGTCGTTGTTTTAAAAAAAGGTTGCACGGAAACAGGCTATGGAAATATATGTAAAATTTAAGGTTATTGAAATTTTCAAAAATTTTAAAAATTAAACGCCTAAAGCTTTGGTTTCCTCGAAAGCGGTGCCGCTATATAGCGGCCGTTACATAGCGGTAGAGTACGTTGTCAAAAACAATTCAATGTAAAAGTAATTAGGTGTAAAGTTAGAAGACGGTGAAGTTCACCGTAATGTAATATAGCGGCAAGGATGATATATTACGGCCGTCATGACGGTGAAAACTATTTCTTCACCGTTTTTTCTCACCGCTATTGTCATAGCGGTGTGAATTCTATCAAATGCTTCAAAATTTTTCTCCAAATGCAATAATTGAAACATGTCAGTTTTTTCAAAATAAATATTAACGTATTTTGAATTCAAAAAGAAAACAAACAAAATTTAAACAAAGCAAATAAAATAAAAAAAATTAAGGAACGGTGATCATGCAAGTTTACAGAAAAGCGGTGCTGCTCATGACGGCAAGCATTGCGACCGCTATATAGCGACCGCTACATAGCGGCACCGCTTTTCGAGGAGACCACGGCTTTACACTTAAATAATAACAAAATATAAAGTTCCAAATGTGCCCAATTCTGTGCTTAGTACGTAAATAGGTGCACCTCAAAAAAATTGTGTATGTACTAGGCATGGGACTATTCGAATAAAAAAAACTTTTATTCGGCGGGTACAAAAAATTCTAATAGTATTTATTCGAATTTTTTATTCGTTTATTCGAATATTATTATTCGTTTATTCCTTGTTCTTATTTAAGGTACTTCCGTTGAACACTTTTTGTATATGCACATAAATATTGCATCTTGGCACATAGTATGCGGAAACTTAAATTTTTTCAAACGTATTTAGTGAACCTAATCATTGTTTAAAATATATGAAAGGTTTTGAAGGGAAGACAACAGAAGAAAATAGCTACCTGCAACTGCCGCGTGAATTCGCAATCCCTCATGCAAGTAGGTCCTTTGTGTTCATTTAGTTAACGAGTTTATACACCCAAATTTAAAACAAATAGTCGCGCTTTATGCAATTCTTCAGTTGATGAAGCACAATAAAAAAATCTACCTAATAGTGATCATCCTTAACCAGCCCATTCAATACAAAGAGTTCGCAAATTTCCATGACCATCCCTACATACTTACATACATATGTATGTAAGTTCATTTATATGAGTATTTAACAAAAATTAGGAAGCAGGTAGTATTATTTTGTGTCTGTTGCTTTACGCAAATTAAACTATTTACACATGTGAACATGAAAAATCAGCACAAACCCGTCCTTTTCTTACCATAATAAACAGTATACATAATGAATTTCGGCCCTGGCATCTCTTGCTTGAAGCCCTAGCACAAAACTTATCAAGCAAATGTTACTGCAATAGACATATAAATGTACAAATACATATTTATGTATAGTAACTTTATAGTAAATATCTATTTACAGCTTCAATTATTACCAATAATTGTATTTTATTAGTCCCACAACACTGTACAAAGAGCTATTTAATTATTAAGATAATAAGCCAAAACCAACCATTAACCGAATAACAACTATTCGTTACCACTATTCGAATAATGAAGGAAATATTGTTACTGCTTGGGCACACATTTGTACACGCAAACATAACAATACATGCAAAACATACAAAACATAAATGCACGCTCATAGGTACAAGCAAAGAAAACAGCGAATATCGTTTTAAAAATCTATTAACAAAACGAATAATAATATTCGAATAAACGAATAAAAAAATTCGAATAAATACTATTCGAATTTTTTGCAACGAATATTTTTATTCGTTTATTCGAATATTATTCGAAAAAAATCCCACTCCTAGTATGTACCTATTTCCGTGCTATTTTAAAATAAAGATTTTATATAACTTTTTTATTATATATTAACTTTATTACATAAATTTGTATCGAAAATACTTAAAAGTTTTAGTATTTGAAATGAAATATACTTACGAATTGAAGTTTAAACCCTTAAGAATTTATCACTGCACTCTTAGCAATTACGCGAACAATAATCACTGACACATGTGTTTTAAGCAAACTTTTATAATTGACTGATAATTTAATGCAAATTTTGATTGAACTGATGGGACTTGGTGGTAGCCAAGTTCGAATTTTTTTCAATAAGAAAAACCTTATTTATCGAATTAAAACTTTTTTCGCAAAAAAAGCATGGAAATAGGTGCTAGCACGAAAATGGGTACACTTACCTTAAATTTCATACTAGGATGCTCCCATTCTCTTGTTTTCACTCATACACTCACATTTTTCTTTGAAACGTGTATGATAACTATGTAAATATTATAAACTATTTGTTAAACAATTTTTTGGTTTCAGGTTATTTAATTTAGAGTAGTTTGTTCAAAAGTTTTCTCTGTTTACATACCATTTGATGATATCTCTTTAAACTATTTAAAGCTTTCCTGTGGTACTCGCAAAAGCAACCATGTAGTTGATGTTACCATGGGAATTCTTTTGCTCTTCCTTGTTTACATTAAAATACCACGTGCTAATTTGGTAAATTTTAGTAAATAGTTGAACTAAATAGTAACTTCTCTTATTTATCTCGTATCTAAATGAAGTTCCCCACCATTTTGAAGTGTTTACAAACAAAACGTGGGCTCAAATATCTTTTTGCCATATATGCCCAAAAGTTTTAAACTAATGGTGCATTCACATAGTATTCCCGAGTTTCCCAAGCGTCGCTTTATTAGAACGCACTTTAAATGTTTTCTTAATGTCAAAACCAAGAAAACTCGTTTAATGTTATCTATTTTTAGCTGGCGTTAGGCTCAAACATTTATTTAACCAATTATACCAATAAAAGCAGTAAGGCCCTGTGCCAATCGGTTGAAAATTGTAAATTTTGACAGACGGAAAGAAAATTCTGACATCTATCGCGGTTATGAATGTCACAATATACCCTAGGCCATGGGGCTAGGCAAAATTTCGACAGCTGTGAATGTGTACACATATATGTAGGTATGTATTCGGTATTGTCACCTATATTATTTAAAATGAATTTATATGCCAATACGTTATTAAATGGTAAAATATAGTTTAAAACAAGTAAGGAAGTCTAAGTTCGGGTGAACCGAACATTAAATACCCAGCGTTAGTTTTCAGAACGAGATACAAATACCATGACTTGGCAATGATATAGTCCCTAGAATCTTATTTGAAATTTTCTATATCAAAAAAGGGGGCGTGGTTTTCATCCGATTTCGCCCATTTTAAACACCAACCTGCTTTGGCCAGAAAGTAACCTGTGTACCAAATTTCATGCGAATATCTCAAGTTTTACTCAACTTATGTTAATTTATGTGATTTTCGATACCGAAAAATTAGGCGTGGTTATCACCGGATTTCGAAAATTTTCACAGCAGCTCACCTTGGCCAGAAAGTATCCTGGATAACAAATTCCATGCAAATATCTCAGTTTTTACGCAAGTTATGTCCATTTATGAGATTTTCGAAGTTTTCGATATCGAAAAAGGAAGCGTGGTTATCATCCGATTGCGTCCATTTTCAATAGCAACCTACCTTGGCCAAAAAGTAACCTGTGTACCAAATTTCATGCAAAGATCTACATTTTTACTTAAGTTATGTTAATTTATGTGATTTCCAAATTACCGATATCGAAAAAGGGGGCGTGGTTATCATTCGATTTCGTCCATATTCAATAGCAACCTACCTTGGTCAGAAAGTAGCCTGCATAGCAAATTCCATGCAAATATTTCAGTTTTTACGCAAGTTATGTCAATTTATGTGATTTTCGATATCGAAAAAGGGGGCGTGGTTATTATCCGATTTCGCCCATTTTCAACAGCATCCTACCTTGGCCAGAAAGTAGTCTGCATAACAAATTCCATGCAAATATCTCAGTTTTTACGCAAGCTATGTCAATTTATGTGATTTTCGAAATTTTCGATATCGAAAAAGGGGGCGTGGTTATCATCCGATTTAGCCCATTTTCAATAGCAACCTACCTTGGCCAGAAAGTAACCTGTATGCAAAATTTCATGCAAATATCTCAATTTTTACTCAAGTTATCGTGTACACGGACGGACAGACGGACAGACGGACGGACATGCCTTAATCAATTCCTCTTTTTAACCTAAGAACTTTCATATAAGGAACCCCATATCTAACTCGATTATTTTGCGCCGTTACATAGTACCGTTATGTGGACAAAATTAATATACCCTTGTACTAGTACTAGTACGCTGGGTATAACAAGAAGTACATATTAAATAAGGTAAATGTCCATAATTTCGTGGTAGTACGTTATTTCGTGGTATTTCGATATTTTCTTTCAAACAAGGAATTTGGCGAGTTTTTTTTAAAACTGAAAATTTCATAATAAAGATTAACTTTTCGGGTGTAATAATGGATATTTTGCAAATTTTTCAAAATTAAACCTATTAAATAACAAGCATTATAAAGTTGGAAGCTCATAAAATGAGCCTTTTGTAGGGAGGCCTCTTAAGGAAACTGTTAAGGAGACCAGTAGATTTTGTTAAGCCTGTAAAAATTGTATCTTTAAATTATTTTTTTTGGTTTTATTTAACATTTCTTAAACGTTTTTAGTACTGCAAAACTTATTTCAATAACTTTTCATTTACATTTTATTTAATATTTAAATACCACGAATTTAGGGACACATGTTTTTTGTGATGATACTTTATGTTTTCCTTATTTTCTTTCACATTTCATAGGATACCCTATTATTTTAAGTATTTTAATTATTAAATAGACCCCTGAGGAAGATTTTGACGTAATTTCGTGGTACACTTTTATTAACCCATTCGTCAATATTTTAATCGAAAAGCTCTGCGAAGCACAACATTTTAACGAAATAATGGCATTATAGAACTTTTGTTTATTCAATAAATTTTGATTTAATTTAAAAAAATATGTCAAGATTTATACTTTTTTGCTTTTGTTATGAATGAATAGCGATAATAAACAAAAAAAATTTAATTATAAAACTCATATTACCGCTTAAAGCGATACCACGAAATTACCTACATTATTTTATCGCATGCCCCTAATTTCGTGGTATACTGCGCATTTTACATTGTTAACAAGAAACCAAAAAATTAAAAAAAAAGAATAAAAAACCAAATTAAATTTAAAAAAAATAAAACTTAAAAAAATACAAATAAATTAAAAATATACCAAAAAAATTTAAAAAAAAAAACATTTTTTGAAATAATAAAAAATAATAAGCTACATCAATTATTGAACTAATTTTTTTTATTGTTTATTTTTGTTTTAAAACTATTTTTTTTTAATTATTTATTTTGTTTAAAAATAAAAAAACTTAAAAGACCAAAAAAACTCAAAAATTAAAAAAAAAACATTTTTAGTAATAATAAATAAAAGAAATTTTGAGAAAAGTAACAAATTACATCAGTTAAATAAATTTTTTTTTATTGGTTTTTTTTTGATTTTTTCAATCGCAATCAATTACTAATTGCCTTTTCTCAAAAACCAAATGAAGTAATCATTAACAATTAAAAAATCCGTCTAATCAATTGATTACTAAGTACTAAACAAATTAATACTTACTTGGTCTTAAAACGCTTTCTTTTCATAAATACAATAACAGTAAAAAAATTATTTAAAATTTGAAATTTTTGAACACAAATTTTAATTAATAAATTTTAGGAATTTGCGTTTAAAATAACTTTCATTTTCCATAAAATTAGAGTTTAACCAAATACCACGAAATTAGGGACACTTTACCACGAAGTTAGGTACATCAGAAAATTTTTGCCACGAAATTAGGGACATTTGAGGTACTCACACATTTTTATTTATATAAAATAAAACATTTGTTAGTTTTGTTTGAAATTAAATGGAAAGCTATCTTAATAGATCAACTCAATGGGAAAAATTTACTTTTTTAGTTTTCCTTCATCCGTTTTTACGCAAGAGAGGTAGAAAGTCAGAAAATTCCTTAGTACCACGAAATTATGGACATTTACCTTATAATGGCAGAAAAAATACGTAAATTTTCATTTCATTCACAGAATATTTGCTTTCGCATGTGCTTTTTACAGATGCCAAAATTTACAAATGTCAAAATTTCGCATTTCATTTGGCACAGCAAAATGGAAAATATTTTTACACCATAGGAAATTTGTGCACCTCATTTTTCCTCCGATTAAAATGTTACCGGCCACCGTGGTGTGTAGGTAGTGTTGCCGGCCTACCACACCGAAGGTCTGGGTTCGAGCTCGGTACAGGTTACATCAAAAAGTGGTTTGAAAAAGTATTTCTGCCATGAAAGGATTCTCAGCAAAAATTCATCTGCTTTGTAGATGCCGTTCGGAGTCGGCGAAAAACCGTAGGTCCCGCCAATTTGTAGGAAAAATTTTAAAGCGGCACACCACAAATTGGAAGAGAAGCTTCGCGCAAAAATCTCTTAGGAGGTTGATGATATAACTGTTGTATATCTCACCATATATGAATGGCTTAGAACCAAAAGGATCTAAGTAACATCGACGTTGAATTGAGATAATTAAGGTTAAAGTAAATTACTTATTATAAATTCTGGGTAAATGCGTTTGAAATGATTCCTGTCTAAATGAATGCAGGTTAGTCAACTGTCTTTACTGCAGATGGAAAATGACTGTAAATTTCCAAACATTATTGCAAAAATTTCCAAAAATTGTCGAACGTTGATTGCTCGGCCAAAAGAAAATGTAGAATTTTTTCGAGTATACAGTCTTGTGGCCAGTTGAATTTTAGTATAATAACGTGCCAAACTTAAGGTCGTAGGAAGTCTCGCTGATTTTTGCCAATTTTTTTTCTGGATCAAAGCGCACTTAGACCCTTTGGTCTCCAAAAATTAAATTAAATTTTATTGCTTGGAGGAACGCACTTAGATCCTTTTGGCTCCAATCATTAATGCAATAACATTTAGTACGTTTTTGGCCTGGCAAATATATGGCACTACAATGTCCGAAATTACTCGGATCTCTTTGCCAACAAATAAACACCATATTTCACTATACAAATATGGGTATAACTCAATTTCAAAAAAAATGTCACTTAGATCCTTTTGGTTCTGAGCCCTTCATATATAAATGGGTCAGTTTAGAAAAAAACGCAACGAACTTTACACTACTATTTTAGGTAAAAAAAAAATATCAAAAAATAAAAACAAAAATGTGAGAGTGATCATCAAGGAATATGTAACAAAAAACGTAATTCTCAAATTTGTATGTTTGTTTTTTTGTTTATTCAGAATTAGAATTTTTATTAAACAAAATAAAATAAAATCAAGAAGAAAGTAAATATGGAAGATTTAATAACAGTTTTCGAATTATTGGGTTTCTTTCTTTTGTTTTGATTTGTTATAGTTGTCAAAAATTAATTAGTGCGAATTTGGCGTTGCAAGGAAAGGTTGTCCCCACAATTTACATTGAAGCGAAAAAAAAATATATTAAAAAAATTGTGCATTTGCGTAGTTTTTGTGAAAAGTGAATATATTAAATGTAAAAAATTGAAGTTGACAATCATTGTTTATATGGTTTCAACTAATTTTTTTTATAATTTTTGGATTTGGGAAATAAATTGCCTACGGAAAAAAACCAAAATAGGCAAACATTTCATGAGCATCACTTTTGATACATACTGCTTCATAGCTTAATTTTGATTTTATTTTTTAATTTTCAAGAGTAAAACAACAAAATTAACGGTGGCTGAAAGAGCACGGAAATATCGAGAGAAAATAAAGCTCGATAAAGCGCGTATGTGTTTAAGTTTTTTCAAGAATTACTTCCTTTTTTTCCATTTCTGGTTAAGACATCAAAGAATATATATGTACATGTTTAGTTTTGTATGAAAATTTTTGTTTTTTGAAGAACTTTTGTTTTCTTTTATATACTTTTTGTAAAAAATAAACTTCTTTTCGTTAAACTTTAAATTTGGCATTATTTCTTGTTTACGTGCAAAAGCTCTTGATCTTCACAAAATATCTTAAAACTCTTATAATTGCAGTTTTTTTAATACATTGTTACAAGCCTACTATTTTGAAAGTAACCTCTTAGTTCAAGTCTTTTTTTTAACAAAAATTTACATATTTTCACCTAAAAATTTTTAAATAACTAGTCACTTAAATAAAAAAAATCATGGTGAATAGTGTGTTTATAATCGAAAAGGTGATTTTCGCAAAAGTCAATCTTGAAAAACAAAAGAACATCGTAGTAAGCTTGAATTTCAAATATTTTTGCATTTTTAGCAATTATTTATACATATTTGGTGTGTGACGCTCAAGATAGAAGTCATAGAAAACCTAAAACAAAAACCAAAAATATTAATTTTTTTGTGTTCGTTTTTTTTTAAATTGACCCATATACATATGTATATAAAATGTCACCGATTGGCACACATCCTAACAAAATAATATTTATTGAATTTATCTTCAGTCGGTATGGATCAATTTTCCTGTTTTAAATATTGAAAAGGAAACTTTGTATTGAACGGCTGAAGGATTGAAAGATGCACTTCACTTTTGAAAAAAATCTAGTTCGTTCGATCCAGCACAAATGATATTTTGAAAACGATAAATATGTGAATCATAAAAACTTTCACGCGACTGTTTATTTTAGCTTCAACATTCTACTAGAAACACAAAAAACCAAACGTAAATTTCGAAGAAGTGGTCTTGTCGTTGATATGTTTTTCTTCATTAAGTGGATTACCATCTCCATAACTTTTTCAGTACTTAATGCAACATTTTATTATATTATAAATGCGATATAGTATTATTTCCTACAATGTGAAGTTAGAACTTGTTCTTTGACACATTTCGGCTCTTATTTCCATACTAACCGCCCAATTCTGTGTTCTTGATAAATTTGTCAATCTTGATAAATAATAAAAAAAAATTGTTTTTATCAAGTGTTTTTGAGTTTTGCATCAAAGCCAAATTTTATTTTATTCAAATTAATTTTTAATAATTTATTTTTGACGCAGAATTCAAAACACTTGATAAAAATATTTTTTTTCTGAATATTTATCAAGATTGACAAATTTATCAAGAGCACAGAATCGCCTTGTAAATATGCTTCAAAAGTTAACCTACACAGCAACACTACACTAGAATCTCGCGCCATTTTTGATTAAAAAGTACATCACTGCTGCGATAGGAGTTGCTGTTTTAGCTTAACCGCTGATTTGAAAGGAACAAAGATAACTCACTTGTATGATTTTACAAAGGTTTTCATCCAAACTGCATTTAGCCCTGTAAGATGTATAGGTAGGTGAGTCGGTAAGTTACTGATCGATTCATATAGCCAACTATATGTGTCGATAAGTCGTGCTACTGATCGATTCTTATACACAAGTAATTGAGGCGGTTAGTCCTGCAACTGAACGCTTCGCATACCCAAGCAAGTGAGTCGGTGATGATTATATCTGTGGTCGTAAGCAATAATCGCCTAAGTCGACTTAAGAACGAAATGAGTTATGTATACTACCATATTCAACTAATCAAACTTTATATTTACCCGAAATCCCTATAATCCTAACATGTTTTGTTATTTAGATATTAATAAAGTTATTATAGCTTAACTCGCTAGGTAGCCCTATCACATTTACTATACGAGCCAAAGTATACTTAAGAAAATTTTCAGATACAATATTGTATTTATTAAAATTACCTATATTAACTTAAGTTTTTTTGCACATTGCATTTTTGTAGTTTGTCACAAATAATAAAGTTGTTATAAGAGCCAACGTAAAGATAAGATTTTATTGATAATTGCGTTTGTAAATTTAAATGTACTTAATTCAATATATGCCACGTAAAAAGCAAAACATTCCTTTACAATAAAAACCTTAGTCAACATCGTCATTACTATCCGATATTTTACGTTTGTAAAAAGCACTTTTATTTCTTTTTTATAAATATCTCTTAAACAGAGGCAAGTTGCATTACAATTTTTAACCAAAGCATTCTGCCTACAAAGATCTTCGATGTTCGATATAATTGTTTCCATATCTCCTTTCAGAATTTTTCAAAAACGCTTCTTTATATACATAAAAAGCTATTTATCTCGGAAGTATACTTAGGCGATTATTGCTTATGACCACAGATATTTCTCACTGAGAGAAGTTATTGGTAGTCGCTAAGCAATTATCAGAGCAAGTCTGAGAGGTCACAACTAAATTCCTGCAACGGTTCACTCATTTGGCATCTCAACTACATAGCATGTTAACAACAGCAAGAATAATTGGAACTCAAGTCTGTTGAAATTCAAATTACCTGCTTTTCGAGTTATGAATACAGCGGACAAAAGTCATAAAAATGAGTGTCTCTAGTTATTGTAGTCACGGTTGCCATAAGTTAACCAAAAAAATGACTTTTGAAGTAACTCCTGAAGAAAGCCTAAATAAAATTTCAAAACAAACAATACAAATAAATATTGTTTTGTACACGGCAAAAAGTTTTAGCCTAGATTTAAAACTTTTTGGGGCTACATATACATATGTATGTACACCTACACCAGTATGTCTGCGTTCAAAGTGTTGTTTGGAATTTCCAGTAAGATTAACTTCCTTTGACTAATTTCATTATTTTTGTATGTGTAAAAACACAATAAAAATACTGCAACTCAAAGTTAAGAACTTTGTGGAAAATTCATGAAAATTAAATATAATGAAATTAGTCTAAAAAAGTTAATTTTACTGGACATTCCAAAAAACCCTTTGAACCAGTGTTGCCAGGATACAATTTATTTTGGAGCTAGAGTTGAGAAAAAAAAGAGCTAGAAAAGAGCTAGATTTATTCAAGAAAATCCAAATCATGTAAAAAATGAGCTAAAAGACACTTATTGTATGTAAGTTTTTACATTTATTTCATACTAGCAGGATACCCAGCTTTGTTCGGTATGTACCTAAGTAGTTAATAAATTCCTGCTACCTTCAATTGCGAAAACAATTTACAGGCTGAGAAGGTTCAGAACAATATTTATTTTCCCACATTATATCTCCTTTATGTATGTCTACGGCAACCAACAAAAGTAAAGGCGTTTTTAACAGTCTAACTTCGACATTTTGTCATCTCCCCTCTATTTGACTCTTTAGCTTTGCCTAAACATTCCCCAAGTCATCCCCAGTCATTTTTCAAAGAAATTTCAAATATACAGAAACAACTTATCTAGAGTTTTATTAAAGATATGCTGATACCCGCATAGGACGGCAGTGTACACATGCAATTGATTTTTGATTTAGCTGAAATTGAAGAAAAAGTGAACAATAATTTTAGAGAGGCGCGCTTAGTTTTTTTTTTTGACAAAGTATGTGAATTTTTCCTCATATAAATTTATGTAAGAAAAAAAAATTTCATAGGTGCATACCTCCCTAAAAATCAGTATATCTTTTTTGTTTGTCGTTCGATTTTGATAAAAGAAAGTGCAGGTCCTTTTCTAAGCTTCAAGCAGTTCAACCATTAGTGAAACTCTCATCAAAATTCATTCCTTAGTTTCTAATATCCTTAAATTCAAACAGACAAACAGACAGACAATAATTCCCCATTCATCCCCAGTAATTTTTATACCCAGCGTACTAGTATTAGTACAAGGGTATTATAACTTTGTTGGGATAACGGTTGGTTGTACAGGTATAAAGGAATCGAGATAGATATAGACTTACATATATCAATATGATCAGGCTCGAAAAAAAATTTTAATGAGCCATGTCCGTCCGTCCGTCCGTTCGTCTGTCCGTCCGTCTGTCCGTCTGTCTGTCCGTTAACACGATAACTTGAGCAAATAACGAGATATCTTCACCAAATTCGGCATGCGTACTTATTTGGGTTCAGAATAGATTGGTATTGAAAATGGGTAAAATCGGACCATAACCACGCCCCTTTTTCGATATCGAAAATTTCGAAAAACGTATAAAACGGGTTAAGCAGCTACAATGACAAAATTTGCAATGTGTTTTGATTTAGATGTTCTAAGGCCGATTTTATCAAATTTTTTGAAAAGGGGCGTGGCACCGCCCACATATATTTGAAGAAATTTTCAAATTTTGACTCTCAATAACTTCAGAACAGTTTGTGCTAGTATGACGAAATTTTGTAGAGGGCATACTATTGTTGTGTTAAATTCAGCTATAGAAAATAAACGAAATCGCTTAGCGACCACGCCTACTTTTTCATAAAAGTTATATTGAAAGGAGGTGGAAATATTGAAAAGTCAATATCTAATTAACTGATACCGCTATAATAATATAATTTGGTACATACATCAATTTTCATATTCTTTACATTATTTTCGCAAAATTTTGGAAAGTGGGCATGGCACCGCCCACTTATGAGTCACGCAATTTTCAAATTCGACTGCTAATAACTTCAGAACGGTGTGAGATAGATTTACGAAACTAGGTACCAGGCATGTTATGTTTATGTAGAGTACTACCACAGAAAATAAGAAAAATCGGTGAACGACTACGCCCACTTTTGGACTAAAGTTCTCTAAACGAGAGTTAGGAAATCGGAACATGCAATATCTGTATAACTGATAAAGATATAATATATAACAAGCCACTGTGAAAGTATCATAAAGATCTGCAATGAAAACTGATCTTCAAGCAGGGACAAACAACATAATAAAATCCTTGGGCGTGCCACCACCCACTTTTTTAAAATTATGTAAATATTGATTAATGGACACATATATCCGTATATCAAAAATTTCACAAAATACGCTAAAAGTTATGGGCATGGCACGCCTTCTTTTCCAAAGTTATACATATATAGGACATGGTATAACCCTTGAAAAGATCGATTGAGTACTTTTGGCTTATCTAAGCGGTTAAAGCTTTATAAGCAAGGGGCGTGGCCGCGACCACCAAATACGCTGGGTATTTAACATTCGGTTCATCTGAACTTAGACTTCCTTGCTTGTTTCAAAGAAATTTTTAATGTACGACTTTTCTAGAGATTTATTATAGTATATCTTTAAATTAAACAATGTTTAAAACGTATGAAAAGTATAACTAAGTCAACAAAAAAAATAAGTGTGTTCTTGAAAAATTATCAAGCTTGATAAATAGTTAAGAAAAAAATATTTCAATTTTAGTAAAACTCAAAATTATTTTTTATTTTTGCGTCAAAGCCAAATGAAGTCATTTTAATTCTGACTCAGAATTGAAAACGCTTGAAATATTTTTTCTGATTATTTATCATGAAGACAGAATCGGGGGGTAAGGTTGTTCAGAATCTTTAGCAACTTAGGAAAGTGTTTTTTACACACAATTTACTTACCTTTCCATTTCGATTCTTGTTCGCAAAATAAACATATGGCATTTAGGAATGTTACTCGACAAAGTTAACCGATTTAGGTATTTGTTATCGGTGAGGGAAACTAAGTTGGCACATGATACACAATGAAACTAATATAATAATTTCGACGTCGTAAGAGAAATAAAAACTTTCTTCATTTTTCAATACAATTTGTCCAAATAAATTTGGAGCCAAAAAAGAGCTAAAAATGAAAAAAGGGCTAGAAAAAGAGCTAGGAGCTAAAACAGAATTTTGGAGCTAAACGCCAAAAAAAAGAGCTAGATCTAGCTCTAAAAGCACCAAAATGGCAACACTGCTTTGAACGCAGAATACTGGTCTAGGTGTATGACCAAACCAAATTTGGTTTAGAATTATTTAAAAATTATTTAAATTTTAAACCGAAAATGTTAACAATTTTTTATGTTTTTTTTTTAAAAAATGTTATGACTCGAACCGACGTGCCCCAAATCAGTGCGCAATGCTTTGCCTACTGAGCTACGGCGCACTCTTGAATTTTGTGCGAAAAGTACACATATTCGCTGTGTATACGACTTTTGTTGTATTTTTGTTTATCCCAGTTAAGTTTTACAGCTAAACCGAAAAAAATTGAGAATTATTGTAGGTAATTGAAAGGTTTGGAATGTATTACCAAAAAGTTTTAAAAATTGTGTAAACCAATGAATGGTTTAAAATTTAGGCTCAAATTTTTAGCCGTGTAGAAAGAGGAAAATTTCAAATAAATAAAAGTATAAATATGTAATATGTAAAAATATAAATAAATATGTGTGTATTTACAGGTAATTTTTATTTACTGACACTTTGGCCAAAACCCTGCAGTCAAAATCGGGTTACAACTTCCCGTTTCTTTCCAGTGGTGAAATGTAATAACCGTCGCTCATATACATATGTTATAATTACCACAGTTTTTTCCCTATCCTGAAAACTTTTTGGTTTTGAACATACAGGGTTTTGCAGTGTGGCTGTCGATATATTCTTTTCCTTACTTGTGGTAAAGAAATCCTTCTTTTATATTGATTTCAGCTTCAATGTCATTCAAAAAATCATAGCCAATAGATGCATAAAAGCTATTAACCTTTCATAAAATATAAAATCTTGTGATCTTTCCTAATAAATTAGTCCTACATTCTTCTAAAATATTATACAAACCATTTATAGATTTTATTTTAGAAGATGAATTAATTAAAACGGCTTAATATAATTTTTTGGTGTTCCGGTATTTTCCATTCGGTGTTCTAGTTATGAGTGGCAAGTTCGATTTTATCCTAAAATATTAACCTTTTCAAAAGATTTATCTTCACAGTTTTGAAATTCCTTTTCTGAATAATTTGAATTCGTTGCATTAGCCCTTTGAATTTTATCAAAAGGAGATTGATTTGAAGTGTTGACATCATCTGTTGTTTGTGGATTGTTATTGGTAGAAAGTCTAACGTTAGAATTTTATTGATAATTTGACTGCATGCTTCTATTTTGTTGACTATAAGGATTTTTTATAAAACCATCTTTACAACCAGTTTGTCTTCTAAAGTTTGAACTTTGATAATCTAGTTCCATTGTAATTCGATCTGGATTTAATTGCTTATTTACTCGATATAGAGGTTAGTTATTATTACGACGCAAAAAAGATGAAGAATTTTAAAATGAGCTTGCAACAGCATACATACGTGTTTGCAAAGCCAAACCTTTGCCTGTAGGTCGATTCTGTAACTTTTTTAACGCCAAGTGTTAGCGTTAACTTCGCTTAACGCCTTTTTCAAATGCTGTACTTAAGATGAGTGGAGTTTTCACCTTAATTTCAACTTATATACCACATATAGCACTTAACTGTATTTTAGTGTTAAGGAAAATTAGAGTCGCACTTTCGTTAAGAGCAAACGCCTAAAAGTTGCAGAATCGAGCTACTGGTTCTGCAAAAATTTCACTTGGTCATTAATTGATTTAATATAGGGTAGAGCGAGGATGATTTGACATAAAAATGCATTTTTGCTATTTTCAGCTAAAGTATAGCATGTTGCTAAAAAGTGTAAAGTGGCAACTCTTTCTTAAATATTTGGGTTGTCCAACATAATATTCTTATCACTTACAAATTTTATGAGAACGTAGTCATTGCTTCCAAATTTTCGTTGAACTTTATTCTTTTCAAGTCCTTAGTTTTGGACTCGTCATTTGTCATTTCAACGAAGTGTCGGAGTCTCTGATGCTATAAGTTTCACTTTCATTTCTGGAAGAATCGAGAAGTACACGTTTGACGACCTTTTGCTTTTTTAGTTTTTTCGGCCTCTTGGTTTTTGGTTTTTTGCAATGTGAGATCTATTAATCGATTCTTTTCCGGCGTTTCCGTATAAATTATTGATTTTCACGCCGGACGACCTTTGAAAGTTTTTTTAGGTTTCAATTTTGAAAGCGATAGAATGTTTTCCGGTGTACTGTGGTGCACTTCATCCAATGAAGTGGTCAACACATTAGGACTCGAAGAAATCCTAGTGGGACAGTCAGACAATTCAAGGAACAAGGTGGCTCATCGTTTTGTTCTCGGCTCTCTTCAAGATCTTCCACTTCACAACACTCGCTTTCACCAAATATATATTGCTATTAAAAGTTTAAATTCCTGTAGTAGCTGATAACCACGGAATATCGTATATTGTGATTCCTTGAGTTTTTTCCGGATTATTGACGATGTAATTGTTAAATGCGGCTTTGCATTGTTTCTTAAATGGTCCAAATACTGTTACATCTAATGGTTGCAATCGATGGGACGTGTGCGGTGGAAAAGAAAGCAAAACAACACCACTATCGCTGCAGTATAAAACAGTATCAAGTGAGCAGTGCGACGCATGATAATCCAGCAGAAGAAGAATGGGATTCCATATACATACTACACTTAACTCCAGTCTACTGTATTAACAGCTTCTCTGAGTAGATTGAGAGGTCATTGGATATTTGTGTGTATTCTCCAAGTAAACACAACTTTTTATATTTTTTGTATTTATTAACTTTTAACAGCTTTGAGAACATATTTAATAAATCGTTTAATATCTATGTAAAAAATAAGTTAGTACAAGATTTGGCCAAATTATATATATATATATATGGCGCGATATACAACAGTTATATCATCAACCTCCTAGGAGATTTTTGCGCCGAGCTTCTCTTCCAATTTGTGGTGTGCCGCTTTGAAATTTTTCCTACAAATTGGCGGGACCTTCGGTTTTTCGCCGACTCCGAACGGCATCTACAAAGCAGATGAATTTTTGCTGAGAAGCCTTTCATGGCAGAAATACACTCGGAGAGTTTGCCAAACCACTGCCGAGGGGCGACCCCGTTTTGAAAAACTTTTTCAAACCACTTTTTGATGTAACCTGTACCAGGGCTTGAACCCGGACCTTCGGTGTGGTAGGCCGACAACACTACCTCCACACCACGGTGGCCGCCAAATTAACTGGTAAATATAATCAATCGAAAATCCCGAAAAAAGGGATAAATCTCTTAAACTGGCAGCACAGCCTGAAGCTAGCATTTTGAAATAGAAAAGCAAAAGAATACGTTAGCTCAAATTCATGGTTACCACATAATGGTTATTTTCGAGATCAAAAGCGTTCCCAAAAAACGGACCAAACTCCAAAACAAAACAATTTGGGTAGGAACTTAAGTTGATAATATCTACTAGATATCTATGTAGGTAGGTAGGTTGCAGTGGCTGCTAGCATTTGGGCTAGCACACATAGGCCCCGTAGGTCCCGTTGTGATACCACATGGATCTAAAAACCCGACCCCCTACTCGAACCACTTTACTGAATCCGCGAAGCGCAAGATGTCCTTTGGCTTGATATAGGCTAGTTCGCCAAGATATCTATGTAATATGTGACTATATTATACAGAAACAAGTAAGGAAAGGGCTGTCTTCGGCTGTGTCAAAGGCTTTATACCTTTCATGAATACGCATATCTTTTTTAAGTGTCCTACATGGCCAAACCACATTTATCGGAGCAATCGGTTATATGGAAGCTATATGTTATGTTACTCCGATCTGTATGATTTTCATTACACACATCACATTTATAATAAGTACCAACCTTGCAAAATTTTACGTTCCTAGCTTCTTAACTGCAAAACTTATAGCCCAAAACCCATTTATCGAAACTATCGATTATATGGGAGCTATATGTTTTGTTGGTCCGATCAGGGTGATTTTCACCACACAGGTTACAAATATAATATGTATTAAACCCGCGAAATTTCGCTCTCCTAGCTTTTTGATTGCAAGAGTTATAGGCCAAAACCCATTTATCGGAACAATCGATTGTATGGGAGCTATGCGTTGTATCGGTCCGATCTTACTGGTTCCGACAAATGATTAATATAATACAAAATGGCGGCTCCATACCAAATTTCATCGAGATATCTCTAAAATTGAGGGACTAGTTTGCGTTCAAACAGACAGACGGACGGACAGACGGACGGACAGACGGACAGACAGACAGACAGACGGACATGGCTAAATCAACTCAGCTCGTCGCCCTGACCATTTCGGTATACTTAATGGTGGGTCTATCTCGTCTTCTTCTCACACTTACAAACATCGGACCAAAGTTATAATACCATTTCATGTTCATGAAAGGTATAAAAAAGTAATGTAATGCAAGTTAAACCAAGTAAAATACATTTTATTACATGTGGGAAAATTGTGCCTTCGTATACTCATATAATTCTTATTGTTGAAGAATTGTCAATATTGATAAATGCAGTATGTGGGAAATGTATATATGTAATACTTCTATATTGCGGGTGGGATAGGCTCGTAATGTGTTTTGAAAACGAAACCAAAACGAGACAGACTACATCAATTTTTGAGCTTGTAGTAGTATAAATGTAAACTTGTAAATTGTCAAATAGACTGAAAATTCAAATAATTACAGGGGCGGTTCAAGTACAAAAGGGGCCAAGAAAACAGCAAACTAAATGAAAGTGGCCCATGAGAACATTTGAGAAGCTCTGCATGTTTGGGTAATCTGGTTTGGAAAATGTGTTTATTAGCTTTTTAAGAAATTGGAATATACATATGGACTTACGCATGAAGATGTTCTTCTTTATCTGTATTTTTTTTGCACACAAAGCATAGCCTCACCATCATATATGTATGTACATATTTTGGTTTATAAATATTTTTTGCTTTTAACAATTTTTAAATAATTTCTTCAACATGTAAATATAAAGATTTTTCTATGAAGGCTTGATCCGCCCATGTATTTTTTAAAGTTAAGTTGTCATTTTAGGTACATTCCATTATCGGATCTCTCTTTCTATTTTTTATATTTCTGCACTCTGATATGGGGGAATGTACTACATATGTGCTTTCCAGCAATATAGGAGTATTACATATATGGGGAAATGTATGTATCTATACACCTAAGCGCTATTTCGGTTTTTTTGAGTTCCTCTCCGAAGCCTTATGTACCTACCTATGAAAATTCCCTGAGGCATAACCGTTTCCCATACAAAATTGTTAAGGCGTTTTCCATAATATTTCGATGTGCAAAACTTCGGTTCAATCAATAGTTATCTGAGGTCAAAGTTTAGGTTTTGATAAATTTGGTTTGCGCTTGCAGTAGTAAGAAAAATAACTTGTATCTATGTAGTATGTCATTTCCATTTTCAAGTCAAAACGGTTTTCTTTAAAAAAAAATTTGGACCACCCCCCCGAAAATATTCCAGTAGTAAGAAAAATAACTTTTATCTATGTCATATCCATTTTCAAATCAAAACGGTTTTCTTTGAAAAAAAATTTGGACCCCCCCCGAAAATATTTCCTGGATACGCGCCTGATTGCGACACATATGTCCCACTTTAAAATACCGTTATATACATAAGGGACACGATTCATTTCATTTTGGGTATCCAAAAAGGCAAAAATAAAGTCTGTGTAAATCAACTACAAAAGTCGTAGCGAAAGGGTTAAATTTGTGCTGTGATTCGAACAGCTTTGGGCGTTAGTCAATTATATGTTTAGTCGATTTATTAATTGATTAAGGAACATTTCCTAGTTTATATATAAATTATGCTTTAAAAGCATGATTTATCATTTCGGGTGCAATGTGGAGCTTTACAGGTGCTGCATTGCCATATAGTACGTACTGAATTCTTTTTAGTGCTGCAATTTGCGCATCTTCATGAAGTCCATCGTTCCGGCTGGTGCATATTGCTTGTCTTGCTAATTCTGTTGGAACTGATGGTTTGGAGGGTCCAATCAAGATCGATGATCGAGATGGAACAGAACTTTTTAGGGAACGTTTATATCCTCGTCTGCAAATCTTTGCCTGAGCTAGTGCTGGTATCCCTTCGTAAACACTTTTAAGAAAGTTCTTCCTGCTTAGTTCATCGAAATCAGGGCGGTAGTATTTCTGCGGTTCTTTATACACCAAAAATTATAAAAGCATAAAGGATTAACATACAACTACTAAGATGATACGAATAAAATATGTCCAAATAAAACCCACTATAATCACAGTGGTTAGTAAACCACCTCAATACTTACCTTTTTTTATCGAAAAACTCAAAAGATATTATTTATTTTTTATTACAAGTCAGCAAAGCAGGTACTAAATTCAAGATCCGCACTAAAGTTTTTGTATAATGACACTGTTACACTTATTATTAAATTTTTAAATGATCAGTGAAAGAAACACCACCACACCACTGTTTTAACGTTTGCTCCCCCTCGAAAATATTTTGCAGAATACAGTTTGCAATGACTAACAGAAGGGTATTCACCCCTATTCTGCATTTCAATTATGTTCCCGCTCGACGCTTGAATTAAAAAAAGAAGAGGAAGAGCTAAAAGTTTTTCGAAATCAGCTTTTTGCCTAGGAATGTGTGAAACCGAAACATAACAGAGCAAATCTACACAAATTAGTGCCGTAAAATTGTATTATGATTTATAAACTTAATTACATATTTATTGAGCATTATTAAATAAATTGAGTGAAAATTAATAGATCAATTGATTGATTACAACAAACAACGGAGGACCAACAAAAAGTAAGAGGACACTGTTGGTGGGTGTTATCATATCGTCAGTAGGTAGATAGCATTTTCAATAGAGTTGGTGCTTCGTCCGAGCAAACTTTAGACGTGTCAGGATTTAAGTCTGACCGCAGGTCGTACTTTTCTTAAGATGAAGACATTGACCGCTCTGAAACTGACAAACGAGTTTACCGAGTATGTGTGGGTGCTGTGGAGTGGCTGCCGGTGCAAGTTTGTATATAATGGCAAAGGAATATAGAAGTCAAAGCCATTACCTTAGTTTTAATGATGTTAATAAAATTGTAAGATTGGTGTTTTGAATACTAGTCTAATTTTCAGTAATTGTTTACAACTGGTGCCGAGTGCTAATATGCTTCCAAAAATATTGAAAATATTAGATCTCCGGAGGCGGATTGACATTCCTGGCATCGAAACGCGTCTTTTGATATCACTCCCTACCTTTTTGGACAAATATTAGCACTCGGCACCGGTCGCAAACAATTACCCTGCAAACATATTAAAAAACATCTTTAGAGCACAAAAACAAAATATACAGAGCGTTTTACAACTTTTATATACGAGTTTTACTTAAATTTTAAGAATTTTAACAAAAAATCAGGGAAATTAATCTTATATATTTTGCAAATTAAAAAGCAAGCAGTTATCCGTAGATCGAAGCGTAGAATAAGCAGAATTGTAAGTTTCGAAGTTGAACTGAACAGAATTGGAACCCAGAATACCAAAGTTGCCAAACGGAAAAAACTTCGAACCAAGTCGAAATGCAGAATAGGGGTGATTAGCTAAGAAAATTGGCGTTAGATGGTGCTAAAATATGTTTTACAAAAGCTAGAAAAGGTGGTTAGTTTGCTAACCACCAAACCTGAATGAGTTAAGAAAAACAAAAAAAAGATGGAAATGCAGTCTGCTTATGCATGTTTTTATTATACTAAATTTTGCAATAATTGATTTACAGTGCACACATCCCTGTAAATTTCATGACGATTTTTTAAAAACACGAATCAGCATCAGACATGTGATGCAAATAATGTTTACATATCCATTAAGTAAAATAAGTTTTTTGATTGACATTGGGGCTTCCGTTTCAATTGTACCAAAATTTTGTTTTCCTAAAATGAATAAAAAGATTTCCTATTTGTAAGCTGCAGAAAGAACTTCAATTCGAACATTTGGAACAAAAGATGTAGAAATTAATCTTGAGTTTCAAAATAAGTTTTTAAATAGAAATTTTTACAAATGTAAACAATTCAATTCTAGTAGCAAGTACTCTTTATCACTTGGGTAAAATTGCCGATAATTGTAATTTCCTGGAATTTATATATAATAAGATATCTCTGTAGGGTTTATAATTTTTTCGAATAAAGCTGAAGTAGTTCAGAACGTTAATAAGCAATTAGAAGTGAATACTAGATTCTGTAAAGCTTTCTGCCCTCCCTTAGCCTTGGGGGGGTTTAATTTAGGTTTGCATTCGCATACATTTTCACTAAGATAAACATATTTGCTGAAACAGATACCTAGACCCATACATCATAAATTTAAATGTTCTTTAACTTTTCTGAAACTACATACTTTGATGCCTAAAACTATACCCCAGAAATTTTTTTTGGTTGTACACATTTTTCTGTATTTGATAGAGAATTTGTGATATGATGGCATATCCCAGCTAACCAAAAGTCCAAAAAAAGACTCCTTTCGGAGCCATAAAACGATCATTTCTCAGAGCTTAACTCTCCAAAATTAGCTTCTTTCGGAGTCATAAAAAATAATCCGAAATGAGTTCGATTTCGATGAATTTGAAGCGTTTTATGACTCTTTTTAAATGAACTGGGGAGCCTTTTATTGGTGCTTTTCTGAACTTTTTTCGGAGCCTTTTATTCTTCCATTCTGAGGGTTTTTGGAGCCTTTCCAGACTGCTTTCGGAGCCCTTTAATTGGTGCTTTTCTTTTATTCATCCATTCAGAGCCTTTTATTGGTGTTTTTCTGAAGCTTTGTTGGGTTCGTTTTTTATTTCCTTTTGGTCATAAATAATAAAAAATAAGGTTTATAAAGTTTTATTGACACAATTCGGAAAATATGAAATGTGCTATGTTTATTTTCTACAGAATATTGATAAACGTCCATGAAAAATGCGATCTTTATCTTCTGTTAGGTAAAATAAAAAAAAACCTCAGAATATGTTTGAAAACATTCAAATAATTGAACGTTGTCGCTCATCTGCTCTTCAACGTTCATTTTCTCACAATTCTCTTTATGCCTACAACAAAAAGGGTCAGAAAACACTCGAAATCTTTCATATATGTGAGCCTTGCAGTTCATTCGCTCCACAATATTCATTTCTTCTCTCCGAAAAGGCTCCAAATGCGGACTTTTTTGGATGCTTTTTTTGGAGCGCTCCGACTTTGGAAAGCTGGGATTATTAGCACTTTTATGAATACATGGCTACAATTAAAGTCCGTTTAACATTGCAACTCTTCGAGGTACGGAAAAGAATTCTGTCAATACTCATGAAAAAAGTAGAAGTCTGCTGGTCTTTTGACACAACCTTAGCATCGTTTGGCCATGACATCAATTGTACTGGTACAAATTAGGGACGTGCGATGAACAGATTAAATCATATTTTGATTAGTCATAATTCTGATTCATCAAAACCTAATTAATCAGGTCCTAAATAGTACTGTTTACAGTACTTGTTAATTGAAATTGCTCACTGTTTTCAGCATTAAAATTGTTTAAAAAATGCTCATACGCTACACAAATTTGTAATTTCGGAAAGCTCCAAGTGCAATTCAAAGTGCCGGACTTATGTATTGGCCAAAATTATTATTTGCAACTTTCACCAATTTCTTCTTCCGTAACATTATTTTAACTAATTTTGTCAAAAATAATGGGTCAAGATTCAATACAAGATTTATAAACTGTATTTTGAAAATTTTTGCAAAATCATTGCAACTTAGATTAGGGGGCGGGTTTAACCCCCAAAACCCCCGTGGGCACCGGCCTGGTCTGAAGCATAAATGTGCAATTATTCTCAGTTTATGTTGATAAGTTTAGTGTATCAACCATTAAAGCCTCTAATTTTGACCAAAACCACAATATTTAGCAATCCATGTAAACCGAATGAGCCGAAAATTAAACTGTTAGTCT
This sequence comes from Sphenella marginata, assembly GCA_951509765.1. Taxonomy (NCBI): domain Eukaryota; kingdom Metazoa; phylum Arthropoda; class Insecta; order Diptera; family Tephritidae; genus Sphenella; species Sphenella marginata. Next base: position 33,807,781 of record OX608080.1, on the reverse strand, counting down.
TGTCTTACCAATATTTTCATGTTAGCAGATTTATGCTAGCAGAGATGCGTACATATTTTGATTATAGATACATGTGTGCATATATCTTTATTTTAAGTTTGGTTGAAGCAGTAACCCCTTTTTATGGTTTTTTAATTGATATTAGAGAAAGTTTGCACTGATTTATACAGTGATGGTATGGGATGACATGTTCTGATGTTTTATTTAGTTGACTTTGTGAAATGTATTACTTCAAGTTTTATACTTTTTTAATTTTTTAATACCATTTCCTTGACAAATTCAAAAATACTCCTAATTTTTTTGTTCAGCAAAAACAAACCCAGAAAATTTGAGTTTCAAAAGTAAAAGTCAGCTACAGAGCTATTGAATCATGTAAATATACCTATAGATATACTGTGCATATGACTGACGCAATTTTTCATGTTTTCTTAACATGCTGTATCTGCTGACAAAAGCAAGATTATGTGTCGAATATTTTTCTATAAACTATGTACATATAATAAAAAGCAATACAAAATTGTAGTGAAATTGTCCATTTAATACTTACTGCATTATGTATTTGCAGCCCATATTGTATTGTATTGTATTTATTTATTACGACTCTTCTAGCCTAGATCAACACTTAAAGAATATTATTACATTATTTATAATAAATATATAAATAAATGTGATTTGATTATTTATTTCTTTTAATTCATTTGCATTGAATGCTATTGCAATTCGCAATCAACTCATGAAATATTCCGAAGATATAATTTATGTTTTATAATCCCGAATCGGGGGTTTTCACAGCAAAAATGAGAAGGCCAATACTGCGTTTATACCTCAGAGCGAGGGATACTCACCCCCAGTTAATGCATATAAGGGGGTTTTCACAGCGATAATGAGGAGGACAATACCGCGCTTATACCGCAGAGCCACAGATGGGCACCCCCAATTAATACACATAAGGTGTCACAGGTGTCCTACACCCCCGTTCTCTAAAGAACAAATAAATAAAATAAACTTTTGCGCAGACCGGAGTCTAGGCTTGAGCCAATTAATAAAAGAAAACAGTATACAAAAAATATTTAACTAAGCTACTCGCTTAAAGCTTAGATAATTGGTTTTACACAGTTTTGAATAAACTTTGATTTTTGGCAATTAATTTAAGATCTTACCAAATTTGTAACTTTTTTTTAAGGTGACAAGTAACAAGATCAATGGAATAACGTCAATTGCCGCTACTTCTCTTTTGAAAATAGAAATAAATTCATCAAAAAGCATCTTGGGCTCACAGGGCATCATAGATTAGCTGTTAACTATTCTAACAGCGGCTTTGGTGCAGACACTGGTTCGTTTCCCAGTGTCCGAAAAGGGGTCTGATGATAAGTGGGGACCTTTTGAAACATGTAATCCCATACCAGCGCTGTGATTAACTTTGTTATTTTTCTCTAATATCAAGTCACAAAAACATGAAAAATTCGGGCACTGCTCCAACAACAATTCCTCAACAAAAATTGATGTATGTACACTAGGCTGGAGCGTAAACATATGGAAAAAATAGGGGTGGATAGGTGCCTTATAATAACAAAAAAATACCCTCTTTTTTTGTTGAAATCAGTCAATGTCTTCTGCCTCCGCAGTGCCTAAAAAATTTATAAGACCTCTAAAATGCATATGGTCAATATTTTAGTCTTTAATGTTACAGAAATACGTTTATTTATGTTCATATTTCTGAAGTATTCAACAAAAGCTAAATATTTTTTACTTATTATAATAATTAACCCCAAGGGCTATATTTTATACTTATACACTTTTCTTCAATTCTTTGTTGTTTTCAAGATGCAGCCAGTTTTAAATGGTCTTTAATGTTACCGTATTTAGAAGTGAGTTACGTAGTAATGTCACACTTAGGGAAAATTCAGCTCATCCTGCCAACTAAAAAACTTAAAAAAAGAATTTAGTCAAGATCAAGGTTGAAAGAAACTGAAACTATTTTAACTTTTGGAAAAAAAAGTTTTCCAGCAAGTCACAGTATACGGGTCTTTAACATTACCATTCACCCTCCTTGAAGAATATATGTACATAGTGTATAAAAAGATATAAAACAAAGTAAACTTATAGCTTGAAAACTAAAATATTTATTATTTATTTATTATTATTTTAAATACTACAGAATGTATGTAATTGGAATTGGAACGTAATTTAAAGAAAAAAATGTTATCCCGCGTTCCATGTTCCCGGGTTTTTGACCATATGGTGAAATATTCATATAATATATAACACTACTCGACAACAGAAATCTCTCCAAAAATGAAAGTACAATTTCCTAATGTAAAATCGTCTCCTGATTCCGAATATCACATCCATTTTTCTGTGGCTGATCTAGTTTCCGAGTTATCCGCAAAAATATGAAAATTCCCAATGTTTTTCATATAGGTAAATACGTGAAAAGTTTGTATTTTTCATTTTTTCGATTTAAGCTCTTAAATTATACATTATACTAATTCCCATAAACATTTTTCGCCTTTAACTCTATAAGTATGTATCTTCAGTAGTTTGGCCACTATGGCAAAAAACGTTCAAAAACTTTGAAAAATAACGATTATTTTTTTTAATTTCAGATTTAGTCCCATTAAAATCAGAAAAAGTCTATGGACGAAAAAAAGTTAACCCTTCTTTGTTGTAGTAAATTTAATTATGGAAATTTTAAGCGTACTACACACTACAACATTATGATGTGCCCTTGACTGTATAAGCCCTGCTATATTGAAAGTCCTCAGTCAAAAATTTTCTGTTTTTACCCAAGAAATTTTCTGAAATTTCCATACCCTGAAATTTCAAGATATCTCGAAAACTGCTCTAGTTTTAAAACAAGTGATTGCATTTTCGGAATCATCAGAAAATTGTACATGGAAATTATGTATCAAATGTCGAGGATATGGAAATTTCGGAAAATTTCTTAAGTAAAAACAGAAAATTTTTGATTGGGGACTTTCAATATAGCAGGGCTTATAAAGTCAAGGGCACAGAATAATGTTGTACTAGTAAGCCTAAAATTTTCGTATGTAATTAAATTTACTACAACACAGAAGGGCTAACTTGTTTTTGTCCATAGACTTTTTCTGATTTTAAAGTGGTTAAATCTGAAATTTAAAAAAAAAATTCGTTATTTTTTTAAAGTTTTTTGAACGTTTTTTGGCATAGTGGCCAAAGTACTGAAGATACTTAAAGAGTTAAAGACAAAAAATGTTTATGGGAATTAGTATAATGTATAATTCAACAGTTTAAATCGAAAAAATGAAAAATGCAAATTTTTTACGTACCTACATATGTATATGAAGTAGTGTTTTGCAAAATTGGGTATTTTCACCGATGCGGAGGCAGTTACTCTAATCCGAATTGGACAAAATTTTGCCCGACGTATTTTAAGCTCAAAAGGCACCAGAATTTTACTATTAGAATTCAGTGTGATGAAAAATAAATTTTCACTCCACCCTAATGTACACTGTACATCCCAGCAAACACAGCCTCTAACGTTAGAGAAATGCTGTAGTTTTACATTAGAATTCTAATGTAGTTCTCTAATGTATCTCTAATCGAAAATCACGTTAGAGAACTAGGCTAGAGGACGATTAGAGAACGATTAGAGAAACACTCGAATAGCGAAGATACGTGTATTGTCAAGTATTGTATTTATAAACGAAGGTATAAAAACTTTGAATTTTATTCCCATTAGATATTTAAGCTTAAAACATGTCAAACATATTTAAAGCAATAAATTTATCGAAATAGAATTAAACAAGAACAATTGGATTTCATTTCGTTTCAGTTAGAAATTTCTCATTAGAATCCAATTAGAATTTCACGTTAGAATTCGAATCGATAACTAACCTTTTTCTCGATATCGAGAACTAAGTCCCCTTTTTGTCGAGAATGCTATAATTCGCGACAGTTTCACAAATCGTTCTCTAACCATCTACCTTAGAGAATAACATTAGAATTCGAGTCGTTTTCTAATCGTCCTCTAACCTTAATGTTTGCTGGGATTGTACAGACAATAACACGGAAGTGTTTATATGCACAAAAAAACTCTTCTGTATCTAAACTGTTCTATGAACACGCCTAAAAGTATTCCACATTCCTTGAATTAGCATATAAAATATACATACATATGTACAAAAGAATGTAACAGGAATGAAACAAAGGCACATTAGAGAAAAATAGCATCGTGGGCCATGATCCGTGGCGTCACAGGGCATCATAGCTTAGCTGTTAACTATTCTAACAGCGGCTTTGGTGCAGACACTGGTTCGTTTCCCAGTGTCCGAAAAGGGCTCTGATAAGAAGTGGGGGCACTTTCAAACATGTACTCCCATACCATCGCTGTGATTAACCCTGTAATTTTTCTCTAATATCAATTCAAATAAACTTGACAGTAATTCTCTTCTAAATAAATGAAATACATATTAACGGTGGTGTGGTGGGACACTCAATGTTATGAACTTTTACTTCATAATATGAAGTGATTTTAAAAATTATTTAGAACATCACCGCACGCCAAATTTTAGAATAAAAAAATTGAGCGATTTTTAATTCCAAATTTTTATTTATATGTATTGTGATGGGATTTTTAAAATTATTAAAAAAAAAACGCCACTCTATACGCACATACGGGTATAATTTTGCTACATATATCTCGTTGTGTTATTTTTCATTTTTAAAAGCTTGAATAAAAATTTATTTTAATTCGCTATTAAATTTTTTTTATTATATCATATGTATGTATATTTCACCCATCAATAATTTTTTTTTAAATAATATATAACTTTTTTGGTTTGTGTATTGCCTGTTAATTTAAATAAAAATATAGGAAATCTGTTATCTGCTGGTAATAAGCTACTGCTCTGTTTTTATTGGTCCATACTACTTACAGTAAAATAACCCATTCGATTGGTTACTGCTTCTCCAGTCAAAATTAAAGAAAATCACCCAATAGTTGCTTTTACATTGTACTCGCACACAACAATGGATTTTTTTTGTTTCAATAATTTTGTGATCGCTAGACTCTATATTTCTTTCTTTCTTACTCATTCGTTTTACCAACAAAGCAAAGTTTACGATCACTCACGCAACGAAACAATGTACTCCATACACATGCATAATATAAGAACTGGTAAAGTATGTATGTAATACGAGTTAGTCACACACAACAACATTGCAACATCGTACAGCGAAGATGCCGATATACGATTGCACTATTGTCGATGTTACCAACCTCATTTCTGAATTGAAGCGAGGAAGGTTAGACCGAAGTGTTTCAATGTCAGTTGGCCTATAGCATTGAATCGGGAAACACTTTTGCTCGAATTAAAGACTTATTTTTGTTTCGTGTTTGAATACCTACTAATTACTACACGGGAGGAAATTAATTTAAATTATATTGCTTTAACAACAGAAAAGTATATGTAACCGGATAACGATCACTTAAATGTAAAAGTTTATATAGGGGTGCCAAATGTATTAAAACACAAAATTAGTATTTAGTCCAAATTGATAAATGTTATCAGAACAAATAAGCAATCATGTCGATAAACGAAATACAGTATTATAAAGCTAAATCGTGTTAGTCATCAAAGTAATATATATAAATTAAAAGAAAATTTCTTATCTGTACATAAACTGTCAAAGCCTCACTTCGCAACCAATAAAACAACAAAAAAGCATTACCATGGATTTAGTAGTACTGCTTTATTTATGTATAATAACATTATTTAACATCACAGCAGCAGAAAGTAAACAAAAACCCGGCCGAGGAAGAGGGTCAATGTGGTGGTGAGTCCAAACATATATATAATTCGAAGTTTGTTTCTTAAGTCTTTTGTAGTTTGTAAATTTCTTTAACGTAGTAACCCAATCAAAATTTTGTTTAGTCCAAATATTTGTATACGTATATACAATTTTGATTAAATGGAAACGCTTTTTTTAAAACCTTTCATAAATAACGGCAGCAAATTTACTCTCTATTGACATGAGCGGAACTTTGCCTTTTTTTTATAGACATAAATACATACACCAAGCGTCTGGGATCAGGGTATTTTGGATTTTTGAGGCCATGCCCCTGTTTTTATTTTTGGTCTTTGGATACTAAATTTAGAATAATTTGGTTTTACGAATAGAGCAAAGTTGTATTTAAATTGTTTTTGAACCAAATTATGTTGAATTAATCATTCCGTATTTGCTGCTGGAATACGGTTTCATACATCACTTTCATGTTTAAAATCCTAATTAGTCTAAACCAGCAATGAATATTAAGGTTTCCGTACTTTTTATCATTCCGTTAACAAAATATCAATAGCACCATTGCTATTATTTTTGTTTTCAAGTTTCATAAAGGCAATAAACCCCGTATCTCCATACACAATCCTATTTAGTAAAGAAATAGGCTTGGAATCGTGGCGACATACTATTGTTATGCCTTTTGCAAGTTACATGTGATGTTTATAAGATTGAAAGCTAGGCGGGGAGGCCATCGCGACTTCTCTGAATACTCCACTGCGTTAAATCCACATTACGTCACATAAGGCGCAATGGAAATTTTTCTTCAAAATGGTGTTTTTATAAATGGTATTCTGATAATCTAAACGTGACCATTTAGTCAATAAATTGTATGTTGGTGTGTTTCAGGGGAAATTGATTGAAAGGGGTTAAATTATAAACCAAAACGTCTACACAATCATTTAAAAAAGAAATGGTGTTTGTTAGTTTCGAACCGACATGCTTTTCTACAAAATCACTGAGCTACCACACACACAAAAATTTTTTAATAAAAATGCAACTAAAAAAAAAAACAATACCAACATTATTCTGCAGCACATTTAAAACTTCTGGCTCAAAAATCGGAGTAATAATTTTTAAAGTTTTAGATGTAGCCTTAAAATTTTAAACTGAATAACGGGTTTGTTGACCTTTAATTTTCTTGTACTTTATAGTTTGTGGTAATAATTATAAATAAAAGAAACTTTGGTTCATCTTCTTTCTATATAAAAGCAAAATTCAAAACCAAGTGTTTAACCTGAACAAAAGTGGCACGAATGTACAGTTATGCATCTTATATATTATCTCTGAAAAACTTCATTTGTACTACGACACAATGATTACCGTTTTGCAGCAAATTACAACTATGGCTAGATCATCATATAAATCAGATGTACTTGACGTAATGTCAGGCCGATACCGTTGACTAAATTAGGAGCGTTGACTAAAATACGGCAGCATAAAAGCATCCGTGTTTGTTTGGCCATTGTCTTCTGAGGGGTGATATCCAGGATTGCCGTTCCATGAAGATCTGGTGGATAGAATGCTTACTATGACCAATGTTTGTAAACATGACAAGAAGAAAAGACTAACCCATTAATAAGTAAACTGAAATTATTATGAATGAAATTATTTCAAAATGTCTCTGAAAAACGCCCCTCCAAATTTTTTTTTTGAAAACGCCCTGTCAAAAAATTTGGTTAAAGGAAGCCCGAACTCAGAAAGAAACGCCCTTTTTAACTAAAGCGCATGTTTATATGAGATAAGCCGGTTTGAATCAAATGCGCAGATAGGATGTTGTTGAAAAAAACTCAGAGTTAAGTCGTTTTTGAATTACAATCTGAAATAGGTGTTATTTATACAAATTTTGGTATAAGGCGTTTTTGAAAATTATTTTGAAATAAGGTGATCTTACACTCAACCGTCGGAATGTGATAGAAAACTCAGTAAGATTTGAGTAATAAATATAACATACAACGATATCATACAGCCGATTGTTCCCATAAACGGGGCTTGCAATTTACAACTTTCATAAAGGTTTAAAGAGTGAAATTTAAAGTAGGTGTAGATAGTTGAAAGGTTAAAAAGTTATTATCACAAAGTTTAACAAATGGCGTAAACTGATAAATCATTTAAAATTTAGGCTCAAATTATAAGAGAAAATTACAGTGGTTTCCACAGCGATGGAATGGGATGACATGTTTGGAAGCCACCAACTTTTCATAAGACCCCTTATAGAACACTGTGAATACTTTAGGACGTATTTATATAGCAGTGTGGATGCAGACACACCTTTCGTTGGCATATCAACACTGATAATACTAGAGAAAATTATAACAATTTGCTCAACGGTGTTATTGGATCACATGTTTCGAAGCCAGCAAACACTCAACTTAGTTTTTTTTAACAAAATATCAAAGCGTGCATCTGTAAAATTTCAATTTCAGCTAAATTGAAAATCAATTTTGAGCAAAGAAACGGGGGAGTACCATATGTATGTACATCCACACATCTTTACTAAAACTTTAGAAAAGTTGTGTCTGCTCACGAGCGACGCCGGATACCCTGCTATTTTTAAAATATGTTTTTAGTCAATTTCTGTTTTAACATTTAGCATTCGAAAACACAAGCCATTTCAGATTCGAAATGCCCCTTTTCTTTCTTCATGTTCAACTCCGAGAGTGAGTTTGTAATTTGACTACATTATAGTGAACATGAACAAAAAGTAATAATGTAAGTTTTTATGCAAAAACTTCCTGATTTTTGAGTTCAAAAGAAGGAATATGGAGCTGATTTAATAATACTGAAACGTCAGTTTCATTCTTCCTTTTTTCGAATTCCTTGATCATATTTCATACCAGATATTGTGTTACTTTTCATTGCTACAGTATTATTTAAGTAGAAATAAAAATTAATATGTGTTTGTGTCTTCTTTTTGTAAAATTATATTAGTATCCTAGTGACATTTGGGTATAACTATCGTATCTGACAAATGCATTTTGCATGATAATCTATCGTGGACAAATTTCGAGTGGACTTATGTATTTTATCATTGTAAATGGTTTCTAACTAAACCGTCTATACTACATGACCCAATTTAATTACGCTATGAAAAAAAAATAGATGACTAAAATATTGTCTTACAAAAGGGTTTTGTTTATTGCTTCTAACCCAGTTACTCCGCCGATGAGAGAAGATTAATAATACCAGAAAGTCTTAAGTTCTCCTAATATCTGAGCTCCGAAAATTAGCACAGGTTTCAAATTCTGTAAACAGTAGTTTTTAGCGATAAGTCATCAACGAAACTCAACATCAAACAACCGTTAAACTTAGAGTGTGGGGCTGTATTTCCTTTCACAGCCTAGGCAATAAGTTTATATATAAAAAATAACTATTATGTGAAGAATATTAGTACGTTTGATAATGGGTTTTAATTTTATCACACAACGATCCCATCCCATCAAAACATGATGTTAAAGGAGTCAGGAATTCTTGTATGTATGTTTGATAAATATAATTGAACGGAGCTTTTACCGTTGTATTACTAAACGCTTAACCAAAGTGACCTAAGTACAATATGGATATGAAAAAAAAAGTAATAATGAGTACTGTAATAAGCGATGTAATTAAGTTCCTTACCTTATCTGGTATGGGATATGATGATTAAAATCGGACTCAGTCTGTTTTTAGTTGTGAGACGAGTGGGGTTTAGTAGTATACAAATAATAGTGACACTCAAATTCTTTTAACACGTTTAAAATTCTTTCTCTAAAGCGTGGTGTCCTCGAAAAGCGGTGCCACCATGTAACGGTTGGTATGTATATAGTAGTCGCTATACTTACCGTCATGACGGGCACCGCTTTTCTGTAGACTTACATGATCGTCATTCCTTCATTCTGGTGATTTGATTTGCTTTATTAAAATGTCTAAAGCTTAACTGGAAAAGTTTATAATACATAACAATTCTTCATACATACATATATATTCCGTGCTTTGAATACTTGGTAACATATTGGCTTAATCGCCATTTAGATAAATTTACGACAAACTTTAGCAGAACATTTTGTCTTATCGTAGCGGGGATAAATAAGTGTCGTATATCATAGCGACTTTAAGTTCATTGAATTAAAAAAAAACTTTAATTTTGTTCAAATTTAGAGCACATTTTCTCATACAAATGTACATATACACATATTCCTGCATAACTTTTGCCAAATACGACATACGACAAAATTTTACTAAAGAAAATGCGATATAAATTCCAAACTAATAAATATCAACCAGAAGTTCAAATCTGATTTCCCAAAAGTTAGAAAATATAAGATACGACATAATTTTTCCGGGCGACGATAAACAACGCGCGTTTTTTAAATAAAGGTGGAAATCGGTCTTCTTACCAACACACATTGTAAATAACATGTTTCTTTGACAAATAAATCACTGACCGGATTGCTCTGTATTGAGGGGTCAAACATCGTTTGAGTTTTTTTTCGTGTAGGATCTTTAAAATGTTTTCTTGTATAATTTTTTTTTAAACAGTGAATTTTTTAAATATCAAACATGTGTAAATTTGTATGACATATTATCGTTTTCTGTTTACAGGGGCATAGCTAAAGTTGGAGAGCCAAACAATATATCACCACTCGGTTCAGGCATTATGTACATGGATCCAGCAATACATTCTACACTACGGAGAAAACAACGCCGATTGGTTCGAGATAATCCGGGTGTACTGGGTGCCCTGGTAAAAGGTGCCAACCTTGCTATAAGTGAATGCCAACATCAATTCCGAAATCGACGATGGAATTGTTCAACACGAAACTTTTTACGTGGTAAAAATTTATTTGGGAAAATTGTTGATAGAGGTAATTATGACTGATATTGCAAACACCGCTGTTACGAGCATCATTCAAGCTTGCCGTATTTATGACACTATTTGTATTTAAAGCCCTTGGTTAATGGTGAAAAGTGAGTAACAATTGTCTCACCTTCTATTTGGTTATTTCAATAGAGCCAGTGACCACACTCAAAGACTAATAAAAATCTCACAGCATGAATCTAAATGTACCTGGTTTAAAATGTTTCTTTCACATAATTAACACATACAGATCTCTTATTCGCACCACACAAAATAAAAGGAAGCATTATTTAGCTGTCAGCGCTCATGCTGATTGCGCTGTTGTGCGCCGGTGCTGTGTAACGAATGAAGATATTATTTACAACATAATGACTGGCTTCTGTTGTGTTTGCTTAAAGAAATTTTGTCATTCTTCTAACACGCTGATAGTAAGATACTGATCTTCTATAATGAAATTTTGTTAATGAAAATTAGTTCCGCATCGAAATATACCTAAAATAAATGTATGTGTGTCACTAGACCGATACATAATTTTTTTTTTGCTTTCTACCAAAGGCAATTTAAGAAGCGTGTTGGATAACTTTCGAAAGAAGGTTATGGCTCTATACATATGTTAAATTTTTAGATTACTCCGAAACTGATTAAATTTGTTAAAAAAGTAGAAAATCTGCTTAACGTACAGCCTTAAAAAAATAGCACCATTGACAACATTTATTTTTTTTTTCTTTCTATGCTACAAAATGCAGTTTTAACCCAGTTAAGGGACTTGAATGATACTGGGTGGAATTTCCGTTTCAACCTAAAATTCTAGGTATAAACTTACCTTGGCAAAACTTATCTATGATATGTAATTTCTGCTTGTCGTTACATTTCCTTCGACACTCGTCGTTGGCACTATGATAATTAATCTGGTGGTTTACTCTGCCAGAACAGGAATGATGAAAGACATATATACATATATTTGTTCGCCGGAGAGGACTTTACTTCTCAGTCCAAAGTCATTAATAAGCAACATATACTTACATACATATGTATATGCAATTTTATTCTTTTTGCCAACTAAGTGAATGGTTTTTAGTTCAATATAAGCATTTTTGATTCGAAACATACATACATAACTTGGAATACAGGAAATGTAAGTTTTTCCTATAACAAATAGTTGCTGATACTTAAACTAAACTTCTAAACGGTCTAATGTACATATGTACATATGTGTAATTGTAGGCGCATTTTATGTAAGCACTTACCTTTTAATTGTTCATAGCCTGACTAAATTTGGGTCTAACGATAAGCTGGATGTTTTTTTTTAGCTTCCAGTTATCTGCGGGATATTTTGTCACTTATATTTTTAGTGTATTTTCGATTTGGAAGCATTTTCTTGCTAAGACCACACACATCCAGCAGCATTGTAATTAAGTGTTCGTTTGTAAGGCTTACAAAATATGCCATTTCATGGTATAATGTAAAAGAGCACACTGCCTATTAGTAATGGCTACGGATGTTATCCATTTTAATATGTATGGGCCGAAAATATAAAACGATATGTTCTGTTTTCTTTAGTTGGGCACAATGTATAAGATCCTATTAAAAGCGTTAAGATATCTTGGGTATCACATAGTGAAAGCGCTTTTGGCTCTGTCGTGCTGTACGGGGGAGGGTACCATCGTCATTTTCGCTCTGTCTCTAGAATTCATCACAATCTGATTGCGAATTAAGTATCAAATAGGTTTACAAAACAAACAAATATCATTTAAAAATTTTAACACTGAAGTGCACGCGCTGCCTTCTATAGTAGACCACCGTTATATATTTGATGATAAGTTAACAGTTTTGTATGTTAAATCGCCGTTATTTTCCAGAAAGCTATCTGCATTCAATTTGTCATGTCAGTACCATGCGTGCTTTCTTCTCGTACACATATTTCTGTAGATTAGCGGAAAAGTTTCGGGCCTACCATAGCAGCTAGAAATCTCTCATTAAATGGTTTTGCCCTGATCACCTGGCTGTGATGTGCAATGAATATTACAAGACTGATTTTATATACACTTTAATAGGGTATTAAAAAGTCATCCGTCTCCAAAGTACAACTTTTGGTATATTTTACTATTAAAGAACATAATTAATTTTAATTTTAAAATTTTGCTTTCTACTGATAAATTAAAGTTTGAAGCCTTCTTTAATCATTAGTTCAGTGAAATGAAATGAAAAAACCTTTATTGCTATTAAAAAATGGTATACCATAGTAGGCTACGCCTGCATTAATGTGTTGTGGCAAATTTTGAACCTGAAACATTTTTTAGCCAGTACATACATTTTTGAGGTAGTACATGCGTTAGTTGCTTAATAATATAAACTTTTAATTGATATTGGTATTACCATAAACTTTAGGCTGCTATGGTTGGAATTACAGGAAGAAGAAGTTAAGAAACAAAATGAATTATTTTAAATAAATGAAAGCTCTGCATGTTCTTAGCTAACTAGGATTTACTGATACCGGAGAGACGGCACAATATATAATATAGTCAGAGGTTAGACGTAGTTAGCGTCCTCCGAGTACAAGTAGCCCTTTTATATAATATGTTTTTATATAATCAAATACACTATCGTCGTTCAAGTATTTAGCGCCCTTTGAATCATTGGTACTAACTAACCAGGCTTAGGTCACTGGTTAAAGAAAAGGTAAATTTTTGTCAGTTAAGTTACGATGCTCCGTCACTCTACTTACCCAGTTTTTGCAACGTTTTCTGCAAACGAAGGTTTCAGAAGCTGGTATTTTCAGTAAGGTTGCACCAGAATGGAGTTGGTGTTAGAAGAGTTTGCTCCATCGAACAGCAGAACAGATGATTAGTGTAATGGGGATACACACATGTCGGGCAAAGGTTCGGCATATCAGGGTTCAATATGGATTGGTTGAAGTTAAATCTTTTACAGTATCCCTATCGACGATGACCCTTGTTTTCTTCGGAAGTTTTAGTTAACGATGCTTGTTTTGTTGGAGCATGTGGTCCCCAGCGGGCAGAGCTGGGTAGTAATGATTACTTAAGGAATTAAATTACCCTCAATTCCCCATTACAAGTAATTGGGAGAAGGAATCAATTACTTTGCTCCACACAAAAGGAATTGATTGCATTTCAATTCCTCAAAAAAAATTACCGAAAGTATTGTTTTTTTTTTGAGGCTCAATAACAAGGAATTGAAAAAAATTACTTTGTGGAATTGTAATTTCAAAAGTAGTGGGCTTTAAAAGGAATTGAAAATGTAATTGTAAAAAATTAAAATTAAAAAATTACAAATTACCCATTCCACAAAGGAATTGGAAAAAGGAATTGAAAAACGAATTAAGGTTCAGGCGGGTATAAAATTTGTTTGCAATTAAAAGAGTGGCTATGTGTGGCCAAGATAAGGTTAAGTTTGAGAGAGCGTACATGTGATGTCCAATATTTCCCCTCGCAGCAGTTATGCTATGTATGTGTGATTTTGCTTCTGTTTCACACACCCCATGGTTCCGGAAAATTTGTCCTAATGCCTTCTGGAAAGCCTCCTAGCACCAATCTACAGCCGGGGCCGTCGGGATAAATGGATGGCAAGTGATCATACTAATATGTTGTCAGGCTTCATCACCTGAGCTTGGATGTTGGTGTTGCTTATGAGCCTAGGCTCTTGTTGTTAACCACTGGGTTGACAGAAAAAGCGGTAGGGTATATGCAACGAAATGCTGTTGCTATGGCGGGTTGGGGTACCACTTATTGGAAGGTATTACATAATCTATTAGAAATTAGTTCGGGGTCTTCTTGAATAACCTTATACACTTGGCGATTAGTTTAAAGCATATTTATCAAGCACTACCCCGAAATACTGCAGATTATCAAAATAATTTACATGTATAAGCAGGGATAAGAGATTATTGGCATATTTCCAATGTTTTGGTGAATATGGGAACGTCCAAAGCTAGGACATCACGCACAGCGTTCCCATGGCTAACCAGATTCCGTAGAATGTATACCAGTTTTCAGGTTTCTTACAACTAGTTCGTTTGACTGCTATTATCAGGCGGAGGATGACCATGTACCTTACTTTTTCCAATAGTCACTAGTCATCGCTAAAAGCAATGCCTTATGAAATTATGGCCCCGAAAAGTCCACCCACTTCAATCGTAATACGTTTTATACACAAATTTACTTTTAGCATTTCAATTACTATGGCGATTACTTTGAGGAATTGTAATTGGAAATTCTAAATTACATTTTCCATTCCTTGAATGTAATTGTAATTGTAATGTAATTGATTTTACCCAGCTCTGCCAGCGGCAAAGGGGATGCATAGTATGTATGTACATTTATCTCAGTAAAATTATCCCTTCAAAATAAATCATAAAATAAAATGGATATATTTTATTTAGGTATAGAAAAAACTCAACAAATCAACTATATAAGTATGCCAAAGAAGACCAAGTGTTGAAAGACAAAATACATTGCAACACAAAATTTTTAAAAATATATTTGATTTACCTAGTAGCTGATGTTCGAAGTAAGCATGAAAACTAAAGTTTTTGCCCAGTTTTGCACTGGGTTCCTGGGTTATGTTCCTTTCCTGAGCTAGGATGTACATCGGAATGGCGCCCACAGCGTCTGCGTAAACTAGGATAGAGCCTCATTACACTGTGCTATAGATTGAGGCAATTAAGTAATGAAGACTTGATGATGAAGACTTGGAGTCTTCTTTGCCGCTGGGGAAAACTGCTGCCTTCATCATTTTATTTGAGAGAGAAATTTATTTATGACGACTCTCTATCCTTGTCTATAACGGTTTCATACACACGAGTATATATTTTTACTCACCACGATTTTCTGCGTGCCATAGAGGCTTTTCAAGCATAACCCAGAAGTGTTGGGCTCTTCAATAGTAGTTTCGCCGTTGGGACGATGGTGACCTAGTCATGGTCTCTACGGTCGTTAATGCTCTATTTTCCGCCCAACCTGGCAGAGAGGAAGGCCATTTAGCCAGTTGTGCGCTGTAGCACCAGAAGGTCGCAATGCAGCACCATTTAAAGAGTACAAGCCGTCCTGGGAATTATGGTGAAACTAGATCTTATAATGGGTCGCAGGACTCGAAACCTATTACTAATATGTGCATGTGCTAGGTATTTAGAAAATCAGCTTATTTCCACACATCAATGATATTTGTTCTGAGTTCTTAAAACAGCTTTCATCCGAAATAAATTAGTCTAATATATGTACATACATAAATATAAATATACTAGCAGACCCGGCAGACGTTGTTCTTCCTTTAACTTGACTTACCCACATTTAACAAATTATGGCGCTTCTACCATATTTATTATCATTATACATATGTATATTCGTTACTCTTTCTCTAAGGTCATGGGAAAAGAGAAATTAAAGAAATATGGCTTTATTGCATACACCCATGTGCAATATTACCATAATCGTTGAGTGACCAAAGTGGAAATAACGCTATAACAGTGTAATTGTTACGGTTACAAACTACCAAAAGAAGAAAATCATACAAGCCCCAATATTTGGGACTCATATCACAATTAAACAATAAGTCCCAAAAACATGAAATAACTCCCACATGAAATAATTCCCAAAAAAAATGAAATATAAAAAAGAAGCGCGGGGAGCGGCGCGCACCGCGTCTCACCTTTCTCACCTTTTCTAAATATTTAATATGAATGAAGATCTGTGTACTGTTTAAATTCGTTTTATTGTTGCTGTGCTGGGAGCCCGATTTGTTATTCAAAATTTTCACTTGCGGCGCTTTTTAAAACAATTTAGAAAAAGTACTTTAAAATCATAATAAAAAATGAAAATTGGGAATTAAAAATCGCGCGATTTTTTATTCCAAATTTTGGCCTGCGGCCCTTTTTTTATATTTTTGAAATAATATTGTAAAATAATAATAATACCGTACTTGGGGGGTGTCATAATCCCAATTTTTTTACTTGGGAATTTGCCAATTGGGATTGTGAAATGTCATCTATGTATTATCACGAATGACACATTTATATATTGTTAATTATTAAAACTGAACTAAACTTTTTAAATCGCAAATAAAAGGAATCAAATAAATATGAATTATTTCAAAAAAAAAATTTTATTTGAAATAACACCATAATGGCTTTATTTCAATCCTTACATGGAAATAAAACAATATGGCCTTATTTCACACTCCATTGAGTTATAAGGCCATATAGCTTTATTGTCTATGGCTTTATAACACTACACCGGGGCACTGCCCTCTTTTCCAAAACTATAGCTAGCCGTACCTATTAAACTTCTGAACCAATCGCGAAAAACAAAGAAAAATTTGGTTTCCAAAAATAGCTATTTACTATAACAGCAACAGTAGATTTGACTTAGGCTGATGAAAGAACAACATCCAGATTTTATTCGCAACAAAATTTTAGATAATCCACGGAACCAGTATAAACACATTTACATTTGTACATTCAAAATCGTCTATAAAAAATCAAGCAAGTATTTTTTTTTGCAAATAAGAGATATCTAATAATCCCAATAAAGTACAAAGTATATAAACACTAATTTGATTTGTAGTACTATTTATCAATGTTTCTTTCGCTTGACCCCAATAAGCACAACGGATTCGTTATATAAGCCATGAATTCACTTTCTTTGAAAATAATTCGTACTCACAGGAGGCTCTTTGGCGATTATAGTTTTTATTCGAGAATCGGCGTCCTATTCGAGACTATATCATCCTCTAAGAGCAGTTCACCCATTAAGCTTTTACTCTTTGTTCGTCCAGAAAATCTACTTCCACACTTTCCTGGCTCCTCTGCCTAGTTGAAAGAAGAATTTTGATTTATCAGGCGGAAGACTTAATAAAATTCCTTTGGAAAACTGTATGGTTAGTTATAAAATGCTTCTCAAACTTAGATCGAACATAAATGTTTATTGGGATATTAGAAACGAGATAATATGTAAGGTACATACAAATTTAATTTTTAAGTGGCTAAATGGGCATGTGTATTGTTATGTAAGGATACATACACATGTATGATAGATACATACGTACGTAGATATGCGCACGCTTACAGCTCTTCTGCAAATTGGGTGCTACTTAAAAAGGATCAACTGCAGGATATTGTGATCAAAGATGGTACAAGTGCTTGCGCCACGAAAAGGGCACATTTCCTTATACACTAAAGTACTATTGTCCAAAAGAGCTATAGCTAACATAATACAAAACAATTGAATGAAATGATGATGTGAAGAATGAGAACTTGTTTTATAATACCTAATAACAAAGAGGTAAAAAGGGCATGGGTGAACGGCAAGTATTGCAAGTAGTCGTATTAGCAATTGTACGTACAAAGGATACCAATTTCACAATTATATGTACATATATACATATGTATGTATATATAACATGCCATAATGTAAACATACACATACATGTGTACACAAATTCTTATGTCTATACATACGCATCTGTGCTCATAAGCAATAATTGCCTAAGTCGAAAAGTATACTTCCGAGATAAACAGCTTTTTATATAAAGAAGCGTTTTTGAAAAATTCTGAAAGGAGATTTGGAAAAAATTACATATATCAAACATCGAAGATCTTTGTAGGCAGAATGCTATGGTTAAAAATTGTAATGAAACTTGCCTCTGTTTAAGAGATATTTATAAAAAAGAAATAAAAGTGCTCATTACAAACGTAAAATATGGTATAACAATGACTTCGTTGACTAATGTTTTTATAGGTAAGGAATGTTTTGCTTTTTGCGTGGCATATATTGAATTAAACACATTTAAATTAACAAACACAAAAAGCAATTAAATCTTATCTCTACGTTGGCTCTTATTACAACTTTCTTATTTATGACAAACTACCAAAAAACAATGTGCAAAAAAACTTAAGTTTACATACAGTCCGGTTCACTTGATTAAAGGCAGCTATTTTTACGGAAAAAAATCCTGATAAAAGCAAGTGCAGTTGATCTAGTAACCAGGAGTTTTCTGCTGATACAAGACAACAATGTGATTGGTACAAAAACACGCAGCAATGGAAATATTATTCCAGGTAACGGTATTTCTTAGAAGCAAAACTTCGACAGCTGTGATTTTGTGCTTGATTTATTGGTTCATTAGATTAAAGGCACTTAGTTTTCTTACAATATTTACGCAATAAAGGTGTGAAAATAAATTATTTTTTTAAGTATTCATTGTGTTTAGTGGAAAAATTGTTTTTTGCAATATAATGGGTAAGCGGAAAGGATTGTCAGATCGTGAAAAGGGAAAAATCGATATCATGATCGCAGAAGGGTTTCCCACCACCAAAAAGCTAGAAAGATTGGTCGAAGTCCAGGCGTGGTTGACTGTTACGTAAAACAAGGTGACTCTTATGGTAAAAATTATAAAGGCAAGACCGCGACGGCATTGACACCGCAGGAAACCCGCAAAATCCATAGAATAGCATCCAATTCTGCTCTTTCTATTTTAAAAATTAAAGAAATGGCCAATGTTACAGCTGGCAAATCCACTGTTAGAAGAGCCATTTTAAAAGCTCCACATTTGAAACTTAAGAAACTCCAAAAAAAACCACCTTTGAATGCATTACGAAAGCAGCGTCACCTTGAATTTGCAAGGGGTCACATGGCATGGAGTTCTGCCATAAATAACGATCCCGGTGAATGGAAAAAAGTGGTATTTAGTGACGAAAATTAAATCTAATCTAAATTAAATTTCTTAAGTTTCAAATGTGGAGCTTTTAAAATGGCTCTTCTAACAGTGGATTTGCTAGCTGTAACATTGGCCATTTCTTTAATTTTTAAAATAGAAAGAGCAGAATTGGATGCTATTCTATGGATTTTGCGGGTTTCCTGCGGTGTCAACGACGTCGCGGTCTTGCCTTTATAATTTTTACCATAAGAGTCACCTTGTTTTACGTAACAGTCAACCACGCCTGGACTTCGACCAATCTTTCTAGCTTTTTGGTGGTGGGAAATCCCTTCTGCGATCATGATATCGATTTTTCCCTTTTCACGATCTGACAATCCTTTCCGCTTACCCATTATATTGCAAAAAACAATTTTTCCACTAAACACAATGAATACTTAAAAAAATAATTTATTTTCACACCTTTATTGCGTAAATATTGTAAGAAAACTAAGTGCCTTTAATCTAATGAACCAATAAATCAAGCACAATATCACAGCTGTCGAAGTTTTGCTGCTAAGAAATACCGTTACCTGGAATAATATTTCCATTGCTGCGTGTTTTTGTACCAATCACATTGTTGTCTTGTATAAGCAGAAAACTCCTGGTTACTAGATCAACTGCACTTGCTTTTATCAGGATTTTTTTCCGTAAAAATAGCTGCCTTTAATCAAGTGAACCGGACTGTATATATGTAGGTCATTTTAATAAAAACAATATTGTATCTGAAAATTTTCTTAAGTATACTTTGGCTCGTATAGTAAATGTGATATAGCTACCTAGCGAATTAGGCTATAATGACTTAGTTAATATTTACATAGAAAAAACAAGTAAGGCTTATGGAGTTAGCGTGAATATAAAGTTTGATTAGTTGAATATGGTAGTATACGTAACTCATTTCGTTCTTAAGTCGAATTAGGGTATTATTGCTTACGACCACAAATATATACATATGTACGTGCACAGCGCCCCTGCAGTTAAAACACTTATTTTCAAACTAGTTTGAGCATCAAGGCAAAACTGATAGTTTTCACAGGCCGATGTCCTACGAGATGTGAATTGTAAGATATCAGACAGAAATATAAATGTCTCTAAACAGCTTAAAACACACCAGGAATATTTATTTCAATCATGTTAAAGGGCAATTATAGTGTCCCTGGGCACAATTGATAAGTGCTTTACCCTAGTTCCAGCTCAGTGGCGTTAAATAAGCAATATAAAAACCAAAACCATTTCGGACTAGTTCACTCCCTTTCGGAAAATTCTAGTTGTGTACTGATATTTTTGTATGAGGAATAGACATTTGAATACGTGGTTTTTTTAGTAAACTATAAAATATAGGTTTATGAGCTCAGGGTATTGAAATATGTAGGTAGTATTGAAAAAAAAAAAAAACTTGATACTCAACGTATGATTGATTGATGACGGATTTGATTAGTCTTCAAGGATTTCTTTATGAGTAAGACCACTATAAAGTCACATAAATGCACCACAACAGCTTGATCCTCCGTACCAGAATGATCCGGGGCTTTTTACCCGGCCAACGGCTCGTATTTCAGTGTAACCCTGTCTAATGTCAAGTCATGCCCCACGCTTAAATTATTATCCTCGGATCACACTTTGAAGCAGGTTTGCTCGATTTTCTCCTGTTATGGGGTGGTATTAAACCCAACCCCGGACCAAGAGATTGGATCTGCTGCGTTTGTTTTAATAAAACTCTCATGGCACCATAGATCCGGATGCTCAGGGCTTAACTCTAACATCCACATACCCCATACTTTCTTTAGTACTTTCGAGGCACCACGTTGTACACGCCTTAGGTTGCGTCTTACGACACGCTCCAGCTCGAACACACCGCCACTACCATTTCATCATAGCGACAACAGTGGCCCAGCATAGCTGCAATTCCCGCCCAATCATTTCCGACTGTCGCTCACGCTCATCAACGTATCCATCTCGTATGGCCGCTCAACAATCCTATCCCCCCAGAAATAGGCCAGAGACGAGCGTCAGCCCCCTCTCTCTGTCACCACTGCCCGCCTGTACCACACTCTTATGTGTTCTGGGCAGCCTTCTTCGTCAAACAACAACCTACACCTGGAGAGCGCACCCGTCCCTCCCCCTTACATGATCCCAGACTCTCCTCCGTCACATTTCAAAATCGGACTAGCTGGAAAGATCGCGGAGATAACAGACTTTATGAAGTCACACAACACACTTACAAAGCAGTCCGTTCAGGCGATGTCGACCTGCAAATCATAAACACCAAGAGATTATCACCTTGGCATTAGTGCGTTGCTAAGGGCGATAATCGCCTAAGCCTAGGGGACTTCAAGGCACACCATGATCTCTGACATTCTAACTTGCCAGCAAGACCGTATGGACATGCACTTGTAGAGCAAATACGTAACTCATGTGGTGACAGGCAACTTCTACAGCTCGTCAGACGGCTCCATTGCAAGTGCGGGCCTAATAAAAGACCTCAACTGGCGACATTAGCCACCTACTCATCTTACTCACCGTTGACCGGCCGAACGCATTCCTAACTACTGAGCAACGTACTGAACGAGAGACAAGGTTATCAATTTAGACTCCATCCGGTTCATTCCTGCAGCGGCCATGGCAAGAGAACGTGATAGGACCCAGAAAATGAGCGAGCTCCTTTTGCCTCGCTCATAATGTATCCACCTGCTGATAGGACCAAGAGACGAGCCATCCGTCGTGCGCACAACCATAAACACACCACACCACCCATTGCCGTCTCCGTCGCAGAGTTCAAATAAGCCATAATGAGGCTAAGCCGTCTAGATCCATCTGACCCGACGGAATCGCCATGATGACTCCCTTTAAACGGCTCCCTTTAACCTCTCTCTAACTACTTTTATCATCCCTGAGATATACTAAAACCAGAAAATCCGATTCCCCTCATTTCGCCGGTCGCCATTAAGACGCAAATAAATCATGGTTTGAACCAACAGCTTCCAAGACACAGGACGATTCTCGTAGCACTTGACCTCACCAAAGCTTTTGATACGGTCCCACACCACACTCCTCCTGGAAGATACTCGCTCCCTTCCGACCTAATAAGGTGGACCGCTAACTACCCAATTTGAGATTCAGAAGTGTGGGCATTCGGCGAAATTGCAGATTTTTGTAATAACAAGTAGTGTGAACGTTTTAGAAAAGTGAGTGCCTAAACAATTGTTTATTAACATATCTATTACAAAAGAATTATTAATATTTGTTTGAATTGTAATAAACTTTAATATTATAGATAATAAAAAAAATTATTTTACTTTTCCGGATACTAAAACCCAAATTTGTTATGATTTTCAGTTTCCAGACGGGCTGTTTGGATACTGAAAATAGGCGAAAATTGCATAATTCTGTCCTTCGAGTTTATAAGGTCCAACCAAAAAAGCATCAGATAAGCCGCAGCTTAGAATAGCTGTGGAAATCTTAATAGTCGGATGCTTAAAATATGGCGACCTACAGGATCAAAAAATATGATCCAGCATTCACGTTCAAGCTATAAAAACATAATGTTGAAGTCTTCCCGTTTTACGGAATGTTTATGTTCCAAAAATACCTTACAAAAATATAGTGTACATTCAAATGTCAAATCTCGGGTGTCCGGAAACTAGAACAACGAATTTTTAATTTAATAGTATTAAGAACATTATACATTTATATTATACAAACTAAGAAATGTTAGATTTTCATAAGCACTTTAACTTTTCGCGGTAGTAGATAAAGTGAGAAATTGAGTGTAAGTCAAAGATGAGAAAAACGCACAGCGTGAGTTTTCTGTCAAACTTGTCTCATGCCCATACAACTTCTATGAGAGTAACCGAAATAGAATTGCGTGCGCTAAAAGCTAACTCAAAATCCAAGATTTTTGTGCGTGACGTTTTGAATTGAGGTTATGGTAATTTTACAAATTATTGTTTGATCATTTTCGTTGTTTTAGAGAACTGTTTTAGACAAATATCTGAATTTAAAACGTCAACCAAATGTTGTAAACACAAATTTGACCTTCTAAATCTGGCAACTCTAATGTCATTTATGTTCAGTTTGGTTTGCCATTTCATCATGAACAGGTTGACAAAAGTACAACGCTTGCAAATCGTGCAAATTTATTTCGAAAATAATGGTTCAAATTTTTTTTCAAATGGCAAAATTTTGTTCAGTGATGAGGCTCATTTTTGGTTGAATGGCTAGGTCAACAAGCAAAATTGCCGCATTTGGAGTGAAGAGAATCCACATGAGACCCTTGAAACGCCATTACATCCACAAAAACTGACTGTTTGGTGTGCTCTATGGGCTGGTGGAGTCATTGGGCCATACTTCTTCCGCAATAATGCTGGAGAGGCAGCTACCGTTAATTGAGCCCGGTATAGAGCCATGATAACCGACTATTTTGTTCCCGAATTGGATGGCATGAATGTGGATGAGTTGTGGTTCCAACAAGACGGCGCTACATGCCACACAGCGCACGTCACAATCGATTTATTGAAGGAAACATTCGATGAGCGCATAATGTCGCGGAATGGACCTGTCAATTGGCCACCAAGGTCGTGTGATTTGACACCATTGGATTATTTTCTTTGGGGATATGTGAAGTCGCTCGTCTACACCAACAAACCAGAAACGTTAGGGGAATTGGAAGCCAACATTCGTGGCGTTATTGCCGACATACGGCCCCATATGCTCGAAAAAGTGGTTGAAAATTGGACCTGTAGAATTGGCACATGCCCGAAATCATATTTAAACATTAATGGCATAAAATGATCCTTCCAATAAAGTCAAATTGATGGACCTTAAAACGATTTTCTTGTGTTTTATTTCAATTCGAAGTTCTATACCCCTAAAAAAAACACCCTATATATACCATAAAACTATTCATATTTAGACCAATAAAAGCAACGCACGGGCTTTAATTTAGGTTACTCAAATAATTGCGTATAGGCTCTCTGTGCGTCCGCAAACGCTGTGCGTTTATATTAGGTTGAGCTGTAAAGTGTTCGGATACTAGTGCAGTCACCCTATGTATAATGAAATAGTAACAGGTTGATGTCTGTATATTGCACCTATTTAGGAAAAATCGATAAAAAATCATTATTAAGCCAATAAAAGCCAAATCAATCTTTTTGGAATTTTTGTCTGTCTGTCTGTATGTTTGGGGGCGCATCACTCCATAACTGCTTAATGGAAATGAATTGCATTATTAGACGCTTTACCTAAAATTTAAGATACCGTTCGTTCCGGGGATATCGATCCATATGTGCACCAAGATCGACCAAATGTGTTTAGTACTGGATGTAATTAAAATCCATATCGTCATCATCTGATATGGGATAGAATGATGAAAATCGGACTCGGTATATTATTAGTTCTGAGACGCAGTGAAGCGGCGTGGGTTAGGTAGCAATGATTTAGGTTATACATACAAATTTATTTATTATACCCAGCGTACTAGTACTAGTACAAGGGTATTATAATTTTGTCCACATAACGGTAGTACGTAACGGCTCAAAATAATCGAGTTAGATATAGAGTTCCAGGTATGAAAGTTCTTAGGTTGAAAAGAGGAATTGATTAAGGCATGTCCGTCCGTCTGTCCGTCCGTGTACACGATAACTTCAGTAAAAATTGAGATATTTGCATGAAATTTTGCATACAAGTTCCTTTCTGGCCAAGGTAGGTTGGTGTTTAAAATGGGCGAAATCAGATGTTAACCACGCCCCCTTTTTCGATATCGAACATTTCGAAAATCACATAAATTGACATAACTTGGGCGAAATCGGATGATAACCACGCCCCCTTTTTCTGAAAACTGATGTTCGGTTCACCCGAACTTAGACTTCCTTACTTGTTTTTTATTTTATTTTATTTTAAGTCGACACTAACACAAAGCTGTCGACTAATGGCGAATGTAAAACATTCTATCATAAGTTATAAAGTATTACAAAAGTAAACTTAACATAGGAAAATAAACTTAAGTCTAACATATTCCACAACGGTCGAACTATTGAACTAAGCTGTGCTTGGAGATCCTGTTTTTACATTGAATGGTTGAAGAGGCCCAGTCTCCAATCCACCCAGACATTCGGTCGATGTATTCATGCAAGGAATCTTGATTATTCACTGGATGGTTGAAGAGGCCGTGTCTCCAATCCACTCTCAATTTGGGTCGATTAATTCATAAAGTTGTGCGTAGAGATTAAAGAGGAGTGAAAAGGACGTGTTTTCAATCTACTTTCAAAATCTGGCTAGATATGCAAGTATGTCATACATCTTAATACAGTAGACGGGATACGTTTGACTTCAGCTAGATTTTTTTCTTACTAACGAGTTTTGGCTTAAGTGATATAACTTAAAATAGGTTTCTCCAAATATATACATAGGTCGAAATAAAATACGACAAATGCAAATTAAAGTTTAAGTTTTCAGATATTTTTTGAAGTACGCAGCCCTTTAATTTCAGTACAGAAAAAATGTCCCGTTAAATTTAAATACATGATGTAATTTTCAGGGATCTGCCTTTTCCACTAAGCTGGCTGCAAATACTTTGGCGCTGATTACAAGTTAAAAGGGGTGACCAACGGAACAGTGTTTTTGATCTATTAGTTATTTTCTTTCTATATTGCCACATTTTTCTAAAAAATCGATAACATACCGGGGTCTAAATGCTCGATGCTAAAAAGTAACGCTATGAAAGTACCGAGTAAAAAATATCGATATAGACGGGCGAAACTATCGATATGGTGTCGAATCGTTGTCCTACTTCGTGTAAAATTTTAAAATAGATAAATAAAATTTTTAAAATATAATATTGAGTTTCAAACGTTGATATTGAAATCAACTCTTCCAGCTCATAAAAACCACTTATAAAGGAAACGAAAATGTTAAACTTTCAATCGATTCATCAGCTAAACTCTCATGTTTACTATCTTTTTAAAAAACCCCTTTGTCCTTATCCCCGAACTAGCAAAATATCCAACTCAGGGACAGAATTCAAAATTTATTTGAAGAATAATCAACACAATATTTTGATTTCTATACAGGGATATATGTATGTATGTACATCTATTTTTGTGCCTGTATGTAATTGTAGAACAAATAGGAAGTGCGCATGCACACACTGCTTTTGTGATTCTGATAATTGGCATTTATGTATATCTGAGTAAATGTATGCCCTTATTTAAATAAGGAGGAACAACCAACGCCCATTAACTGTATACATATACCTACATGTATAGATAATTGCTTTAGTATAAAGGAAACCGAATTATAGTAAATTTAATTGTGTAAGTTTATGAATATGTTTACCGCTTATATACATGTGTCCATACCCTGCAAAAAATGCGAATGGTCTGGGCTCAGGCCGGGACGACTCGCAAAGCAGGATGTTGAGTACCTGTTCTGATCACTTTGTATGGGCTAAACTGTTCACATTGTAATTGTACCCGTTTATACCCGAACGTGTACGAAGGGACTAATCCACTTTCCACCTTACCTTAACTCCTATAAGTATGCTAAAAAACTAAAACTTACCTACACCCCTATGAGCATGCTCCACAAATTGAATTATAGTCAACTGTTGACTGAGAGGATCGATCCCAGCTCGCTCGCTTTAGAGATTAGTCACACGATTTTTGCAGGGTATGTATATATGTATATATGCACACATAAATATGTCATTGCAAAAAATGCGATTAGTCTGGAATTCCTCCGAAACGAGTCGCAAAGGAGGATATGATTAATACCACTTTGTGTTCTCTGGATTGTTCACATTTGTACTCGAACGGGTAAGAAGAGTTAATCCACATCTAACCAAACCGGTACTTTTAATTTCAATAAATAAATATGTTACTAAAACTAAAATTGTGTTACACACCTACGAGTATGCAACACAAATAGAAATTTTCTTATGTACTTACAAGTATGGATATGGAAATGTTTCCTACTGTGGAGGAATAGTATTAATCGCGGACAACTTGTTGGTTAAACTAAGCCAAATAGGTGCCCATAGTTTTTTCGAAATGCTTTGACTCTTTTAAAATGGATCATTATTTTCTCGTCCTGAACTACATATAAGGGGCCAAATAAGGACTAGCTTGGTAATTGGGATTTTATATTTCTAGAAATATGCTGAGTGTTGTTTGCAAGCAGCTTAAATAAAATTGATCCTTTATTATTGTTATCTGCCAAAAGTGTGCACAATTTTTAAGACTTTCTGCCATTCATGTATGTATGTATGTCACCAATGCTCCTGTGCCCGAACATGAATCTAACCAACTCAGTGAATCTCAATTTATAAAAAAATAACCAAACAAATTTTGATCAACATACATTATGCCTATATGAAAATAAGGGTATAGTTTTGGTGTATCTTGATATGCTTTTTTTAGGATGCATCGTAAACGATAATATTATCGCTTACCGAAAAGAACCCATTATTTCTATTGAAACGAAAAAGAATCCTTTCGAACTTTAATCATATTGCTTATTGTTTATTTTCAAAAGCTGGAATAAAACTTTAGATGTTATTTGCTGTAATCTATTGTAGGCAAGCTACAAAAGAACGCTGAGTAGGTTATGAATAAACATGGGAAGCAACAACAATAAATAAGCTACCAAGTTGATATAAGAGGTTTGAGTTAGAGTCGCTTAAATAAGAAGCGGCTCAATTAGAAGTGTTGTGAAGCAATGTAGAGCAAAAAATGTACGTCATTCTGAATGGGAAAGTTGAAAATGACAAAAAAAGTAAACAAAAAATGTCAGATATGAAAACGGAGAAGCAAGAGCAAAAGTAAGTAAAAATAATTTTTTGTTTTTAATTTGATAAAATTCAATAAACAAATTAAATTTGTCAGAATTGAAGGGATTAAAAGAAGGAGAAAATTGAATCTTCTGTGTATGTGTGGAAGAACAACCCACTTCTGCTCCAAAGCTGAAACTTTCTATGTGTTCATTTGCCATTCAGCCTTTCTTTGTGCATCAGTCAAGCGTGCTCAGGACAAGGGCCGACACAATTCTGGCTGCTCTTCCGAACACATGGACACAATCTACCAAATATACCCAAAATAAGTTATTATTGGCTATAAGATAAAATCAAATAAATAAAACACCAAGGATTGTTAAATTTTCAAAATGCAAAATGTAAATAAATTATTTTGGCAGATAGAACCAGTGTTGTAAGGAATATATGAAATATAAGATACTTGAATATAACCCAGTTGGGCGTTCTTTTCGAGGTTACTTACAATAGATTACAACTATTATTCATTCAATGTTTATTGAAACACCAAGAACAAATCACTGTAATTTTTTTGAATAAGAAATAATGTTTGTTTGTTGTTTGTTCGTCGCTCCTCACTCAAATTTTTTAAAACGCCATTTCCTGCTATATATAGAGTATGTAGTACCCAGTGAGCCCACGAGCCTGCTGTTAAAAGTTCATAAATGTAAAGTACATACAGACCTAGACCTTATTTAGAAGAATAAGTACCTTTAAGGAGAAAGTCGGTCAAAATCGCTCAGGCGGTTGGATGGCCATTTAAAGAAGAAGAAGGAGAAAGTAGTTAAATGGAATAAATAATAAAAATAAAAGTATTGAGTCAAAAGTTGCGTCCTACAAAATATAAATAGTTGCTTCCACTATTAAACTCGCCTTGAAATTTATTGTTTGTTCTGAATTCTTAAATGGAATGAGTACTGCTGGAAACACCTGGAATTTTCAGCTGTTACACAACTATGATAATATTTAGTCGGGACAGATAAATATGTATTAATATGTAGTGGTTATATCATATCAAAATTCGCGAAGGAATTGTACCAGTACCTATAAACAAGGTAGATTTCAACTGTAAAAAAGGAACATAGGACAATATCCATCGAATAAAACATCCCCTTATTAAATTCGCAGGTAAAAGTGAACTGGTACTATCTCCCGATCACTAGTATAATGACAGTTCAGAACTATACATTTCCATTACATGGAACATGTAGAAAACAAAATATTTTAGCGTACGAAAGCAAACATGACAAACCTAAGTTAAAGCTTTTACGTGTAAACTTACTCATATCAGCCAGGTGCGCATGCTCTTTTCTTATCTTTTGCAAACCATCGAAATAATGTTTACATTGTGCCTATTTCCCTTTTGCTTTCTTCAGTTTTTTATACATTCATAATACACAGCATACACAATGCTTTGAAATACAATACAACAGCTTTGAAATGCCTAACCTATCATTTCTTCTTTGCATATATGTATGTACATATCGTCATATGAATTCAAAAAAGCCCTAAGTTACAAAAAATTCAAAATCGACTTTTTAGTTGATTATCATGTACCGTATCATAATACATGTTCCTTTAAAATTTTATAATCCAACAACCAATAATGACGTTGATATAAAGAAAATTCGAAAAGCCCTAAGTGCAAGCGTAACCAATTTGCCAACCAAAACTGTAACTTACGCCTTTAGAGAAATAATAAACAACAAACACAAGAATGGATAGCATGCCCTGCCATACTGTGTGGTTCTTATTTATCAGTTTTCCTTTTGTAATATTTCTAATAGAACATGTGTTATTTTGGTTTTTTGCTTCTCCTGTAAAATTTTTAAAATGTAACTTAGGGCTTTTTTGATTTCATGTGACGATATGCGCATTTTCTACTACAATATCCCCTCAAAAAATTCCCACCTTATATGCATCTTATGTCCACTTTCATTAAGGTTGTTAAATTATTATTTCAAGAAGGCTATTGCTTAAATTTCGATTTTCGTCATCAGTGCAAATAAACATAATTTGTACTGAAATTGATTTTATGTGTGGAGTTCGGACCTTTCTATCCTATTTATTTCAGAAATGGGATTGCCTTTCCTATGCAGTACTGGTGCTTACAAACCCATTTATTATACATACATACATACATATGTATGTGAAAAGTTTTACTCGGTTAACAGCTAATCGGCCGTCTATCGTCATCGTAATCTACAGTTACATATGATTTGCTAACCGGTCATTGTGAAAACGGCTTTCACCACATCTGCTACTAAATGTAGTGCCGGTTTTAGAAAAGTGGCGCCTAGAGCAATGACAGAGACAGTGGACCATACACATTCTAATAAAAAGTTAAGCTTGATAAGCTGGAGTTTGGTTGTAACATGTGGGCCAAATTCTGTTAAAGTTGCATAGCCCAAACCACATTTGTCGGACCAATCGATTGTATGGGAGCTATGTATTATGTATGGAGTAAGCAGTAGTTACGGCGCTGTTGTTGAGGACAATGATAGCAGATCTGGCCGTCGTTGTCCTGCCTAAAATTTGACTTGCTACACGGAGAAAACTGTTGTGCATTATTTATGCACAAGCTGTTCATAACCATAAAATGTTTAGATACATTTTTGAATATGCAACTTTGCGCATAAGTTTTGCCCAATAATCATGAATTCTGTACAATCTATTGAAATTGTTCATAAGTTATACACAAAAAATGTGCACAGTTTGTGAACATTGTTCATAGCTTAATTATTTGAAAATCAAACACCATTGATCATAATATGTGAACATTGTGCATAATATGTGACTATAAACACTTATTGTTCATAAGTTGTGCACATTTATGTATAGATTCTGCACCATCTATTAAAATTATATTTATGTACATAGATCGATATTGACTTCCAAAATTTGTACCCGGTATGCAAAAACCCTTTTTAAATTTCCAGCTGCTAAAACAATTATAAATAATCTTCAACAAACAAAGGTAAAAAAACAATTTAAACTTATGAGATGAAGAACTAATTTAATTATTATTTTTGAATTTTTTTAGTACTAATTGAAGTCTCCAAGGTGCTGGCAGCAATTTTTAAGCCTGTGGCAAGAAACCCATTGAAAAACAATCGTGAAAGGTTAGGAAGGTCAGTGAAATAAAAATGTAAATAGTGAAGTATATGATTTATTGTAATAAAGACATTTGAAAATAAAATTAATTTTGTTCACAATCTATGAGAATGTTGTTCATAAATTATGCCCAGTTGTTCATAGTCTATCCCAGTTGTTCAGAACGTATGCTCAATTGTTCATAGTCTATCCCAGTTGTTCAGAACGTATGCTCAGTTGTTCATAGTTTATCCCAGTTGTTCAGAACGTATGCTCAGTTGTTCATAGTCTATCCCAGTTGTTCAGAACGTATGCTCAGTTGTTCATAGTCTATCCCAGTTGTTCAGAACGTATGCTCAGTTGTTCATAGTCTATCCCAGTTGTTCAGAACGTATGCTCAGTTGTTCATAGTCTATCCCAGTTGTTCATAAAACATGCTCATAGTGCTGAACTTAAATTATGGACAAGTGTGCATGGATTATGAACAACTGTTCTTGGTCATTTTTCGTGAACGATTTGTGCATAAGTTGTGCCCATACCGCATAACTTCTGCACACAATTCTCTCCGTGTAACATTCGACAAATTGTGCTCTCTACCGTACCCACATTTCGCATTCTCGCTATTTATTCACTACTAATTCCGTTGGTTTTTTGATCCTCTTCATTATCATCTTACCTGTTCTACTTCTAACATTTTCTATTTCTACGCCCCTCAACTTCTTTTCCATTTTCTGCTAGGGGTACTGATATGTACATTGTTTCGAAGATATAACTGTTTCTGGTATTTGGACCGCTTACTTTTTCCAACTTTCTTTTCATGTGCCAAACATAATATGTTATATATCTGTGCCGTTTTAACATAACAACTTAAGTCGACTGAAAAAGTTAGACCAATCGAAACTTTGTCTGGCGATTTGAATAAGAAAATCGTGCAAGTTTCCAAGACTTTTATCGGTCTTATATTATTTTGTATATAAACGATTGAATCTAACTGGCGCGGCTAAAGGCTGGTTTTCATTAGGTCAAAATATGACACCAAATGGTGGCATACCAATGAAAACGGCTGGCATATGAAATCAATTGCGTTTGCAGTCAGTTTTGACGACTCATTGTCATATAAAATGGCAAGCGTGTGAAAACTGTCAAATTGCAGTATGACAGCGCAGTTGCAACGATTGACACATGTTGGCAAATCTATTTCATTTGACTCAATTCGTTTGTGGAGACGGGTTCGCTTTTTCGTTTTTTCAAAAAATTTTTTTTTTCCTTTTTTATATTTTTTCCATTTTATATTATGGTTTTCTTTTCTGGAATATTACCATTTTGTGGTCGGCTACGTTATATTTCTATCTCAAATTTGGATGTTTTTGTGTCGGGGACACAACAAAAAAGGGAAAATATATTAAAAAAAATAATACTTGCAATTAAAAAGCAAAGAAAAGTTAACAGAAAGTTAAAAAACATTTAACAAAAGTTGGGGTGGGAACTCGCTACCCTACAATTGATAGTGGAGTAGCTTGTCAAACAACTGACTGGGCAATTGTAGTGGAAACGGGATGTCAATCGCCTAACACCACAATTTGACGTCAGTCTTTAACACGCTCTGCTTTATCGACTTCATGTCAGTTTTTAAGTCGTAATGAAAACACATTTGACACCAAATCGCCCTAGTGTCAGTTAAGTCAGTTTTTGTGGTCAATCATTTTGACCTAATGAAAACCAGCCTTAAGTTGTGAAGCATTTTGGTTATTTGAGAACGACAGAAAAGGTTTTGACTGGTCTAATTTCTTAAGTCGACTTAAGTTGTTATAATAAAACGACACAGATATTATATACATACTTGTATATAAAATATTATAAACTTGACCCAAATAAGTTCCTAGCTTTGTCGAATTGGAACTTTGTTTAAACCTATATATGGCCTTTGTCGTTTCACAGACATTTACCACCTGATATTTTTAGCACGGCGATTGCCAACGAAATGGCAACTATCCAATTACCAATTGGCATACCAGTCAGCCTCTACATCAACTATACTACTTGAGATACTAGTCATTACATACATCAATATTATACCATTCAACATACTAGTTCGTATAAACACCAGGATCATACCATTTGGCTAGTAGTATACATCGAAATCATACCAGTTGGCATTCTAGTTCATAAATGCATCATAATTATATCAGTTGATCTACTAGTCGGCCTATGCATCAGCATCATACCAATTAATTATTAATTATGCTACGCTCCTCGAATTCGGATAGAAAAGTACACGAAAATCGTCAAATAAGTTTCAAAACATTTTATTGTAAATTCAAACATAGAATGCATATCTATAAAAATATATATGAACATAAAAGTAATTCAGTACATTAAACCATTGCATGAAAATGCATTCGCTATTGAAAGAAATTTTCTGTAACAAAATTTTAAATGAACATAATATGTAGTATATTATATGATTTCGTAAATTTTAAATGGATAGTAATTGTTATATAACTTTGTTCAGTGAGCCAAACCCAAATTTTGCAAATCTAAACCATTATTACTTGAAATGCCATTTTTTGGGTTTCATTGGTCTCTTTACAACTGGTTAAAAGCTAGTTAGTAATGAAATAATATGAATTCGTCCACAAAATGTATAGTCAATGAACTACAGTAGTTTGGCAGTTGATTGCAGGGTGTGGATAGAGCAAAACCAAAACCGTAATGTGGGGGTTGGCACAGGCCACTTTTCCAAAATCATGTAAATCTTGACTTAGTGACACACATATCCAAATGTATTTAATCTAAGCCAGAATGTTTAAAGTTATAACGCATTGAATTTATATAGCCTAGGGAAGTGGCACCGCCCACTTTTTCAAAACTACAAAAAGCCTATGCTGTTTTCCTTGAGACCAAGAATATACTGTGAAAATTTAATAAAGATCAGTTGAGTACTTCGGACGCCAATAAAGGGTACACATTCATTTGATTGTTCCAGCGCGGTTATATCCTGCTCCTGCTGTAAAAGTATTTACTAAAACGTGCAAATTCTCCCAATCGGCGGCTAAAAATTGGAGATAATTTTAAAACACAAGGGCAAGTATAATGGTCATACATTCATCCAGATATAGAATGTCCACATCTTATGCTCAGTACTAAAATATTTTTTTAAGTACAGCCCTAACACAAATGAAAAACTTAAAGACTTATGCTTATATATTATTTGCTGTCACTTTAATGTACATAATGGATATGCATATATTTCACATTTGTTCTTTTCAGGTTGTCGTGAGACAGGCTTTATTTATGCTATCACTAGTGCCGCTGTCACACATTCGATTGCGCGAGCTTGCAGTGAAGGATCCATTGAATCGTGCACCTGTGATTATAGCCATCAGTCGCGATCGCCGCAAGCGAGTCAGCAGGCTAGCAGCGTAGCGGGTGTTCGCGATTGGGAATGGGGAGGGTGCTCGGACAATATCGGTTTTGGTTTTAAATTCTCACGAGATTTCGTAGATACTGGAGAACGCGGCCGAAATTTGAGGGAAAAAATGAATCTGCATAATAACGAAGCCGGCCGAGCTGTGAGTATTTTATTTAATTCCATATGTATGCACTATTGATAAGAAACATTTTTCTCATACTTTCATTGGAATATGTTTGTATGTACACATATCTACATACATATATGTTTGGGCCAGTTTTTCGAAATTCGAAGTTAGAGCTGCAACTTTTCGAAAAACGACATATCCTTTTTGTTAAAGTAATTTCGCTAATTTTTAGGACATACAAACAAGATACTGTGTTACTTATTGCCATAGCTATGTTTTTATTATTTTTTTGCAAAAATTATTAGCAAATTTTTAAATATTTGTTACTTCTTCAATGTTAATGTTAATGAACGGTAGTTAGTTACTTTTTACATGCGGGTAGTTCACATTTTACAGGCGGGGGTGTCTGTATGTAATACCGCTATAAAGAAAGGAATAGAAGAGGATTCAATGATGTAATAATTATAACTTTTGCTAGACACTTCATTTTATTACCAAAAGTCATCCGAAGTACTATGCTAAAACTAAGAATTCACAGTACTCTGTTAAAAGTGTGTAATGGAATGACCAACAACATCATACTTAAGGGCGATCTGAAGCCAATAAAAAAGTCAAAAATATTTAAAAATTTGCAAATAATTTTTGAAAATAAAAAAATGCAAAAAGGAATTGCTGTTGCAAGATCTCTAGTGGATATATTTTAAAAGTAATAAAATCGGACTTCCCGATCGCAAGAAAATTGGCGTAAACAGCTTTCGAGCAACAGAAGCAATATGTTTAAACCCAAATAATGGCATACATTTTGCTTTCTTTTGTTTTGTATCATCATTGTCCTGTATGTCCAAGATGTTATTAAAGGAAGTAAAAACTAGAGGTATAGCCGTTCTAGTAAATTTGTTGTATTCTATGATACACCGATGCATATATTGATTAGTATGTCACCTTGTATAATGCTGATGCAGTGGCTGACTAGTTTGTTAATTGGTATGATGCTGATGGAGGAGCTAGCTATTGCTATGTGGTTGCTTATTTGGAAGACAGAATTTCGATTTGTTGGACTGTCTGTGCCAAGTAGTAGGTTTGACTCAGGGATATGGCATTCCCTAATTGGTAACGCTGGAGTAGTTAGTTATATAAGTTTTGTAGGATCTGCTTATTTATAGCGATATTAGTTTTTAATAATAGAAAAGACTAATATAAACACAGTTGTAGGGCGGTGGTAGAGTTTCTGCCACCAAAAAAACATCTCGGTAAAACTCATTGCCTTATCAAATCCGAGACCATGTTACGGTGTAACCACAACTAGTGACGGAATTGGTGCAAGTGTATGAAAAAAAGTGGTTACATTACACTGTGCTACAGTGAAAATACACTCATCAAGCGACCTAGCTAAGATTGTTTATTGTTAAAAAACCGTTTTTTCAGTTTCTACTTAAAAAAAAATTCATTAAAAAACCAATTTTCAACCAGTTTTGGATATATAATTGTTGACACTTTCGAAAAATATATATTTTTCAAATACCGTTTCGTGTTACACTTGACTAGATAAACAATCTTAGCTAGGTCCCTTGATGAGTGTATTTACTCTTTTTTTGTAGCACTGTGTTATCATAGCGATGTCATTGGACTGGACCACTTCTAATCTCGGTGGACCCTATTTTAGATTGGTTATACCAGACCAGCAACGGTACTGCCTACACTGGAGTGCTCTTTAAAGTGGGCTTATAAGTCTATAATTGACATAGGTTACACCTGACCACCAACGGGACTGCCTACACTGGAGTACTTTTTATAGTGGATGCCTTAGTCTGAGTGGACTATATTAAAAATATCAAAAATATATAATTAGACACAGGAATACACTTCATATACCGAAATTTATTTAAAAAGATGAATCCAGAATTTTTTTGTTCACATTTTTAAATTTTTTAGCAGTGTACGAAAATAAACTATATTGTACAGTACTATTTCGTTTTGTTTCTTACTTTCATAATTCAAAACAAAACAAAACCCAACGGCTCAGTTCACTTTTCAATCATAAAATACTTTTTTTGAAAATTACAGGAAAATCAGAAAACAAAACCAAAAAATTTTTTATGTACTTATGCATTTGTAGTGATTATAACAGCAAATTGACATAGGGACTTCTCTTTTTGCTCATGACCTTACTTATAACGCTTAGTAAAGCTCAGCATGCAATGCATATTTCAAGTGGAGGCATCCTTTGAAAGCAGGGATGGGCAGTTTCGGCAGAGAGTGGTCGTTGCATGCGTGAAATTATTTACAACAGCGTGCGTACGAAGCAGGTGCGCGTATAGTGATGACGAAAACTTCGCCCGCTGGGCGACGCTGCCAGGCTTGCTTGAGGGTAATAGACCAAACAGAATCAGTCCGTTCTATTTTTTCTCTGCTAACGATTTGAGTTATTTTGACCTCCCCGCCACCATCTCTGATATTACTTTTTTTTACCAAATAGTCTTGGTATATTTTGAAATTAAAATTTTTCAAATGCCTTTCTAAATTGCCCGCGTGGCTATTTAAAGCTTTGCCACCGCAGTTTTCAAACTTGCATATGGCTTTGTCACTATCGGCATTTTTGAGTTAGTTTTAGAGCGAAGTTAATTGTGAAATACAATATTTTTTTTAAGTTAAAGTTTCAATTTGAAACGTTTGTGTGTACAAATAAATATTTGTTGGAATTGTCACAAGCAAAAGGCAAATGTTTGGAAAATGTAACAAAATGTACAAAACCAAAATGACATGATACACGATGAGCAAATGTACAGTATTTTGTATTGTTTATTTTCGTACCCTGTTTTTTAGTACTATACTATTTTCTTGATCCAACATTTTTTTTTTTTATAGTTTACGAACTTGACATCAAAATTGTCAACCAAGAGCATGAAAACGTTTATTTAGGAAAGTTAGTTCGATTCCTATCGAGAGCTATTTATTTCGTCTTTCATGTTTAAAAATATTATTCCAATTGGTTAACCACATACCAAGATATGAGCGACTTCTCAACTACTCTTGATTATTTAAAAAAAAAGTTCAACCTCGTCTTCTAAAAACTTCCTATGAGAGCTTAACCTGAACAAAAGTTGGAACGAATTTCATACACATATTTGGTATGTCGCATAATCATTCATATTGATAAAAAAAAATTAAAATATGTGATTATTTCAAAACATACGGACGCAAAATAACCAGTGTTACTTTAGTTTTTTCTGTCGGTATTGGGTACCATAAGCAAGTTTTGTGTTGCTTTCTATTTCATTAAAAAAATTTATAAAAAGTGCTGGTATCGAGAAATGTAAAGATATTTAAAATGTGAACGTCCGTATGCACAATTTGTTTTTTTTTTAATATTTCGGTGCATATTTTAAAGAGATATCTTCTTATTCGAGGCTTTTCTTTATCGAAATTACAAGACAATTTTTACTTGTGTTGCCTGGTTATATGGCAAAATCGAATCATTTGCAAAAATCAGTGACAAACTTACCCACAACAAGGAAGATGTTCAGTCTTATTGTAAATTTCATGGGAAAAAATCTCCCAAAAATGTTTAATGGGGAAACAAAAACAAAGTGAGAAAATTGTTAGTGTTTCCCATTAAAATTTTTGGGAGATTTGTTCCCATGAAATTTACAATAAGGCTGGTTTGCTTTTTTATTACAGAAATTGTACATTTTTTCCGATGGATGCTTAAGTCAGTTTAAAAACAATTGTATCAATATTTTCGATCTAATAATTTTTTGTGCCAGGAAAATCTTAAACAGCGAAGAAAAATAACATGCGACTAATTTTAGCAGTTTTGGCCACGAAATTCGCAGAAATTTCAATTCGCTTCGCAAGTGACAATATTCGTAATAATCTAATGATGCATAATATGTCACCATGCCTTTAACCAGGTCACTTTACATACGTTCGAATTTGGCATAATACATATGTAACCAAGCCTGTAAACAGGTGTATCCGCACCTACTTTCAAGCATGGTCCCACTG
Source organism: Sphenella marginata (assembly GCA_951509765.1). Classification (NCBI taxonomy): domain Eukaryota; kingdom Metazoa; phylum Arthropoda; class Insecta; order Diptera; family Tephritidae; genus Sphenella; species Sphenella marginata. The sequence continues at coordinate 33,768,978 of OX608080.1, read as the reverse complement.
GACCACCTGGTCCCCAAATTTTTGCAGGGTTATTACACAAATATATGTATATATGTATGTAGAATGAATAATTGAGGCGGTTAGAAGCAAAGGGTTGTAAGTCACTACATCATAGCAAAAACGAAAATAAATAAGTTCAATTTCGTAAAACTATCTTACGAAGGACTTGATCAGTTTTCATGTGTATCAAATTTACAATACTATCAAACACACATTTGGAATAAACAATTGCACACATTTGTATCTGTAACATATATAGCCGATATATATCAAACCTCTTTAAGTCCTTCGTAAGATAACTTTGAAAAATTGAAGTTAATTATTTTCGTTTTTGCTATGATGTGGGGACTTACACCCCTTTGCTTCTAACCGCCTCAATTACAGAAATATACCCTGCAAAAAATACAATTAGTCTAGTATTAGTGCGGGATGAGTCGGAAAGATGGATACTACTAATAGCTGTTCTGATCACTTTGTATTGGCTGTACTGTTCACATTTGACTGAACATGTCCTATGGAGAGACTATTTTGTACCCTTTACCAGTTTAAATGTATAATTAAAAATTACAGTTGGTCATGAGTTTAGTGTGGAAGTCACTTCAGCTATGAAGTATGTATGTACTTGGATTAACTCTTAGGTTGACTGCAGATATTACACAATCGGAAGAGCTTTGACGTAGGTATCACTGAAATTGCTATAAAAGTTTGAGAATAATTGAAATTTGTATCAATCCCAGTCATGGTATGATATTGCTATCGTTGATCACAACAATTTTGACCGTAAATGCTGCAATTTTATAGCTGAAACTGGTGTTGCAGTTAAATTTGTTAGTTGCAATAGAGCTCGAATTCAAATTAAAAAGCAAGTACATCGGCTGTGGATGCCACAATGCTGGGCATATGTACATATGTATATATCTTCCACTTTAACTAACCTGTTTATAGTAAGTTACATTGTGCAAATATGTGTGTCCATATACAGTTGGTATATACATATGTAAGAACAATATGTGAATACATACATATATCCGTTGGTTCTTAGTTTATGAACCTTTTTCAACTATTCACATACATCACCTGTATGTTAATATGTACTTATACATACTATTAATGCCGTTTGGGATTTGCTATTCCGTTCGGGATTTGCTATATGTTACTAATGCTTAAATATCTAACTTTTTTAAAAATTTTAAACTTCTTTGTCGATTGTGCTACAGAACGGCACTATCAGCCTTTAGCAGCAGAACATTAGGTTACCAATTTAAGATGGTAAACATTTTTCTAGATAAGAAAACGCCATGAATTAATATACATACATACATATATACTCTCACGAAAATTATGTTTATCAGGCAGATACAATTTAAACATATAAAGTATACGGAAAAGTTTTCAATACTAAATAAGTTTAGTAAAAAGCAGTGAGAGCTGCTGTATTAGTAGACATACATAAATATGCAAAATACCAATTCATTTAATCATAATTATTTTGTTTGGTGTATCATTTGAATTAATTATGAAATAATACACATTAGCTTGATGGTATATTTTCGTTTGCTTTGTGATAAGAAATCAATAAAATTTTTACGCAGTTAGTTTTCGTTTACTTTACAAATACTTAAATTTCCGAACAATTACTGCACCTTTTTAAATGTAAATGTTTGGAGAAGAGCAAATACCCGAATCCCGAGATTTTGGAATCAGTTCCCACGAGCCCTGTGATCCCAAATTGATTCATAACACATGCGTTAGACTGTATCAGTAACAGTGTTGCCAGTTTTTTATTTAAACTCGATTTTATTATACATTTTGGCCCGTAATCAAAGTCAAATTATATATATTAATAAATCCCGTGAAAAAATATAACTTGTGGGCCGCACCCTAATGCACGTAAATATTTATGCTTTGGCTCAATCCTCGAATGTATTATATGAGCATTTAAGTTTAAATCGTAAAATGTGTAATAGTTCATTTGCTTTTGATTTATATTTATCGCTGTATCCTTCAACTGTTTCACTCCTGTTACGATTCCAGTTGGGCGGTATGCACACTGTTCTCGACTGCATTTATTAAACACGCAATAAAAGTTGGTGGTCAACCGTCTCTTTTTCAAGTCTACCACACACAGAGATCACTTTCCTACCGTGCTGACGGCTTATAAATGGTATTAATATGTTAACAGCATTGTTGATGGGGAAATTGAATCGATTACATACCGTGCTTACAATTACATACATAGTTCATATGTGTAGTTCATAAATGTTTCAAATAATTGTTATTACTAGAAGGGGCCGTGCATATATTGTAGAAAAAAAAACCTAGTTAGCTACAGACTACGCAAAAAAATGTGCATCAACTAAGATATGAAGGTACTGTTAATGTACCGTAACATAACATTTTATCAATATCATATCTTTCTCATGACTCCTAATTTATAAAACAGTATCCGTCTGCCATCACTTCGAGGGCAGCTTATTTTGGTAGACGTTCCAATCATTCAATCTGCTTTGGTTCTTAATGTAAACTTTACATTGTAAAGTGAATCAATTCGAAATACAGACAAACATGCTCTCTGGTTTTGTTAGATCAAAAAGTGGTTTGATTTCGAGTTGATTCAAAGAACCAATTTTTTTCTTTGTATGCAACTGTAGTATTTAGAAAATTTCCATATGTAGCTACATATTTTTGCCTGAATAAATTTTTTATTGTAAAGTGAATTATCTCAGAATGAAAAAAGTTTGGATGGAGTTTAGCATCTCACTCAAATTAATATAAATATTTTGCTTATCATTCTACTAGCTTAGTACATGTAGTTTGCCGCTATACCTTATAAATTGACGTGACCCTTCTAGTACCAACCAAATTAGTCGTAAAAGTTAACTGTTTGAATAGACAAAACTTTTTTTGCGTTTTCCCAAAATATAAAAAATTTCGATTTAACTCTGTTTGGCTTAATTATCGAAATTTGCTGTACAGGTTCCTTGACACTCATCTCATGCCCCTATTTAAAAGCTGTATTCTGTAAATCAGTCTTAATTTTTATTTTATTTTTTATTTTTATTACATGAAAAACAACAATAAAATTGCTATTCTACATATAGAACAAAGGATCACTAGGTGCCAGGGCTTTCGGCTCTTAATTTATATCACTTAATAACTTAACGTATAACAATAAGAAGGCCCAACAACTAAAATAAGTGGCATTCAAAGACCATCAAATGAAATGATAAATCAACGCAAAACATCACATGCTATCAATTCACGGGACAGGAATTTACCATGCCTTAACTCCTTTCGGATTTATGCGATCAACTTTATAACGATTTGAGTTCCCACCTTGAGTCGAAGAATGGAAGTCGAATTTTGATACAGCATGGTGAGTTCCTCTTCACTGTTGTCAAATTGCTGGTAGGTAGAAGATTACTGAACCTGTCTGTAAGACGCTTAAATTCTGTGGCCCATAATCTAAGTCAAATTAAAATAGGGTCTTATCTACTTTAACATGATTCTACAATAAAGATCATTTCATAGACAAATACATTTAAGAATAGTAATTTTAATTAATTACGAAAATGTCTTTTTAAAATGACTGTGTTGCTATCTGAGACTATTTGTTTGTGGTTACCCTATTGTTGGTTTGGAAAACTTTTCGAACAGTCGGGTTTGGAGAACAGTCCGAATCTTGGGCTAAAATATGGCCCTAGATGGTGCTCAGTAAGTTTTTTAAGAGAATCCGTTTCCAAGTTATTGGCCAATATGTGGGTGTGGCCCTTAAAAATAAGATTGATAAGGGATTTCATAATGAATGGTTATTAGCAACATTTCCAGATATTACCCAAAATATGGACCAGGTCTTTTTTAAACGTATTTATACCCAGCGTACTAGTACAAGGGTATTATAATTTTGTCCACATAATGGTACTACGTAACGGCGCAAAATAATCGAGTTCCATATATGAAAGTTCTTAGGTTGAAAAGAGGAATTGATTAAGGCATGTCCGTCCGTCCGTGTACACGATAACTTGAGTAAAAATTTAGATATTTGCATGAAATTTTGCATACAGGTTACTTTCTGGCCAAGGTAGGTTGCTATTGAAAATGGGCGAATTCGGGTGATAACCACGCCCCCTTTTTCGATATCAAAAATTTCGAAAATCACATACATAAATTAACATAAGTTGAGTAAAACTTCTGGAAACTTGCGCTGGGTATTTAATGTTCGGTTCACCCGAACTTAGACTTCCTTACTTGTTTGAAATGGGATTGATCTTTTTAAGATGAGGATAGGGATAGAAGATAAACCCTATGAAAACGGAGGAGCAAATGAAGAAAAAAGGATGGTGGACAGGCAGAAAAACATGGATCTAATATAAGAAGAGAGAGTCAAGTAAATTCTTGGGACGAGCAACGTCTGCCGGTAGCAGATGGTATTTGAATATTTTGTTCTGCAACTGCTTTATTTGGTTAAGAAAAAAAATTAAAATGTTTTCTTTCTATTACAGAATTTTGGAAGAGGAATCTTGAAAAAATAGTGTGACAGTTTTTTAACACCTTTCAATTCCTTTGAAAATCTGTATTTGTACCTTTTCTATAATAATTTTTCGGTTTTTAACAAACTTCCAAAGTGAAAACATTCTCAATTTTTTATTATGTAATGTATGTATATTAAGGTGCTTCGCCAAAAAAAGTTGTACTGTTTCCACCGGAATTTCAAAATTCACTCTTTTCTAAGGACTATTTCGAAAAAATATTAAGATTTACTGGAGCAAAACCGCGTTAAAAAAACGCTAAAAATACCCTTTTTTATGTATCAAAGTAGTATGAAAAAATAGTTTTTAATAAAAAGCATCTGAGATGATGAATTAGCTAGAGTGCAAAAGGTAAGCATAAAAAAGTTTGAAAATTCGCAATGTTAAAAATTGAACCAAAAATAGTTAAATTTTGCAGAATTTTGCACATCCTTCACTGGGCTAGGTTACTCTTCTTGATCTTCCAACGCCAAGTACTTTTGTTTGACAAATATAACACTCTATTAAATGGCAAGTAGGTTCTCTCCATATCATTGGTGTATCAAATTTTATTTGTTGTCCGGATTTCAACTGAATCAATTCTACTCGACACGATGTACACAAAGTGTTTGGTGTCCATGGGTTTTCAGCATTTTTAGGCTCAATGCCAAAATACTTAGAGTATAAAGTTTTGAAATGATCTGAGAACACTCGTCGTCGCCTTATGATAGTATATTGGCCACACATGAAACAGAACATATCTGGATCGTTATTACACTCAAATTCTCGCGTCCTTAAACTCATTTTATTTATTTTTAATAAATCACGGCTTTGAAATTTAACTTATGAACCGAAATTTCCCCGGCGAGCCTTGCATATGTTTTAAAGTTTCAAGACGCATTAACTCATATTTGTACTCGGAACAAGAATAAAATTGAAAAAATCAAGTCTTACTAGAAAGAAAGGTTCCTTTTTTACGAAGCCGGGAATAGCAAATACTACCTGCTTTAGATGTAGGCATTGAAAATTTTTTGTGTCTTGTAATCTTGAAAATCTACCTGAACACTTACCAATAAGTGCCGGAAATTCATGTTTATAACTACATGCCTACAGCAGGTTTCGAACCCAACCACTCTTCCTTTCGATGCAACCACTCCACCTACTATAAAACAATTGGAGTATTAAAAGTACTATTTGATTTATTTAAAGAAAAAGTATTATCATTATAGAGTTCCAGGTATGAAAGTTCTTAGGTTGAAAAGAGGAATTGATTAAGGCATGTCGGTCCGTCTGTCCGTCCGTGTACACGATAACTTGAGTAAAAATTGAGATATTTGCATCAAATTTGGTACACAGGTTACTTTCTGGCCAAAGCAGGTTGGTGTTTAAAATGGGCGAAATCGGATTATAACCACGCCCCCATTTTCGATATCGAAAATCACATAAATTTACATTAAAACTAACGTTGGGTATTTAATGTTCGGTTCACCCGAACTTAGACTTCCTTACTTGTTATTTGATCGTTTATAACTTACGTAGTTTTGCATCGATTTTCTTCGACGATAGCTTATCTGTTTTCTAATTGGAATGCTGCCCGCGCAAAGAGTAATTTTATTCATATTTTTTCATAAAAAAAAATAAAAATCTGAAATGATAGGCTAATATCTCGAAAACAATCTGGTTGATCAAAAAACAATGTACGATGCATTTATAACAATTTTTTTTGCAATTGATTGATCCGTTCGTGAGATATACATATGTACATACGTAATTAAAGGGATCCGTCTTTTTGGTTTTTTCGAATAACGGTAAATTGAAAATATCTCGAAAACGGTCTTATAGAATCAAAAATGAACTCGATTTTCGAAATCAGGAGGTAGTTTTCCATACGAATTTCATAACGGCGTCTTTGGTAAATTTTGGCCGTCGACCAGTGTAATTAAGCCGTAATGAGTATCCATGAAAGCGGCAAATATCTCAATTAAACTGTGCTGGCAATACTTTCACAATTGATTTTTGAGCATTGGCTATTAGATTCTACAAATAAGCAGATTATATATGTAGATATTTATATTATTAAAAAGTTTAAATTTAATGAAAAACTTACCCAAACACACACATTTCAAAAATGTAATGTTGATTTTCTTTCGTATGTCAAATTTGTGTGCAGGAGAAATTACTAAATGTCAATCACAAGCCCGTTTCTTTCGAGCGAAGTCAACTTCAATGTACCATCAAGACATTTTAAATCACTTATCTTGAAACAGTGCCGAACTAATTTTAAATTAAATGAGCCTTTTCGTTGTTTGTGTCAAGATTATAACTCTCATTCTGGTACGTTTGATATTTCAGACTCACTATGCAGCATAAAAAAGTCAATTCTTTTTATCCTAAATACATAGCAAAAATTTGCTTTCGTATCCTATTCTTTACAATAACTATTCGCTGTCAACTAATTATTTATTAATTGTGTAATCTATCTTTTATCTACCTTACTTAACTGATGAGATTCTCTCTCTCGACGATTAACAAACCAAAGCCTTTCAAAGACTCGGCACGAAAGAACAATCCGCGCGTCATGCGGATGCGCCCCTCGCACCTGTCGGGCGGGATATGGTGGGTAATCCGTTGGGAATTATTATTATTATTATTAATATGATCTACACTGTTACTAATGGGCAGGACATAGGACTTCCCAGCATTCCGACAAAGCCAATTATCAAAGGCCCACTTTGAAATGGTAGACCGGTCACAGTTAATTTTATAGCACAAGTCCTCAACAAGACCAACACGACTGGACAAATAGGTACAGTTGAATGTCATCAGCATAAGCGTGGACTTTGACATACTGACATACAGAGAATACATCATTAACGAAAAGACTAAACAACAGAGGGCCAAGAACAGATCCTTGGGGCACACCAGAAGTGACAGTACTAGACATAGAAGATGAACTTTCTGAGTTCTTCCAGCGAGGTAGCTAATCATAAGTTTAAGAGAGCTGTTCGAAAATCCAAAATAATATTTAAGCTTTTTGCAAAGAAGTTCATGATCTACCAAATCAAACGCTTTACAAAAATCAAGAAGGCACAGAAGCGCGAGATATCCTTCATCAAACTGTATCCTTATGTCATCTATTATTTTTATCATAGCCGTAGAACAGCTGTGATTTGGTCTAAAGCCTGATTTCAAGGGTGATAGCAAATTATTTCTTTTAACAATCGCAGCCATTAAAGACTTACACACTTTGGAAAAGGCTGGTAATATATTTATACATAGGTCTATAATCACATGGATTTGTGGGATTATTCTTTTTTTGTGCCGGTATAATTAAAGCTTTTTACATTACGAATAGGCACATACTCATTATACAACTTGGTCAAAATTTTATTGAGAAAATCAAGTTTTGCATCAGCATTCTCAAAAGACCAACACTCAGCCCAGTTAACATTTGAAAGACTGTAATAAAGATCACTCATATTTATAGACTTCCAATCACGATATATAAAATTACTAGTTTTGGGTGGACAATTTAATAACACATCCAATGAACAAAATAACAGGGCATGGTCAGATATAAAAAACATTTGGTAAAATTTTGAAATATGGTCAGGGCTAGATGTGATAACGAGATCTAACAGACCAGGACTACAATTGTTCGCATATCTTGTCGGTACAGATCTGTTTACAACCGTTAGACCTGCATTAGATACGTGGTCAAGTAATTGGTTTCAGATGTATCCTTCAAACCAATAAATAGGGGGCAAATTTCCAGATGTTGACCATGTATTTGAAATTCTCGCTGTGTAGTTTTTGTGTGATGGACTAGAACTACAACTTAATATATGTCCCGTAAAAAGTTAATCACACAGCGTTATAGGTGGCATATAAAAATGTTCATTGCCAAGCCAACTTTAGACCTATAGTTTCTTCAGCGAAGTTGCTTAAAATGACCCTTAGAACAGTTTCCGCAGTGCCGACTTTTAGTTTTTTCCCTTTCCTAAAAATCGACCCATTCTAATGTACATTCATACATACATACATACATATGTACATATACATTAGTTTGGCGTGCCATTAAGCTTTATTGATCGTGTTATAGAGATGACCTGATCTTTTGTGTTTTTCTGCTGCTTATGCCTTCACTTCAGCTACTTTGTGGAAATATCAATAGTCTTACAAAAATTGGGCTCACGCTGTGCAGATTTTGTGTGTCTTACGTGAATCATGAGCATTGGGGCCAGGGCGGCCAATAAGCGTTTTATACCTTTCATAACACGAAATGTTATTATCGCCCCTATTCTGCATTACAATTACGTTCCCGCTCTACGCTCCGCTCGGATCGAAAATATGCATTCTGAGTTACGCTTGAATCGAAAGAAGAAGAGGAAGAGCTATATGTTTTTCGAAGGCCTTGGAATGTGTGAAATTGAAACATAACAAAGGCAAATTACACAAATTAGTACTGTTGAAATAAAAGTAAAACTTTATTATGATTTATAAACTTAATAGTATATGTTTGAGCATTATTGAATAAATTGAGTGAAATTTTATAGATCAATTGACTGATTGTAGCAGACAACGAAGGACCAACAAAAAGCAAGAGGACACTGTTGGTGGATGTTACCACATCGTCAGTAGGTAGCTGGTATTTTCCATAGAGTTAGTGCTAGAAGAGTGCGCTTTGTCGACCAGGTACACAGATGGTTGGCGTCGCATCGTGGGGCCACACCATACGCCGAGCAAACATTAGACATGTCAGGGTTAAGTCTGACCGCAGGTGGTACTTTTCGCTGGAGGAAGACATTGGCCGCCCCGGAACTGACAAAGAAGTTTACCGAGTATGAGTGGGTGCTGTGGAGTGGCCGCCGGTGCACGTTTGGATATAATGGCAAAGTCAAAGCCATTACCTTAGTTTTAAAGGTGTTAATAAAATTGTTAGATTGGTGTTTTCAATACTATTCTAATTTTCGTTAATTGTTTACAACTGGTGACAATGCTAATGCGCGTCCAAAAATATTAGATCTCCGTAGGCGGACTCACATTCCTAGCATCGAAACGCGTCTTTTTATACTCCTGCCTACAGTTTTGGACATATATAAGCACTTGGCACCGGTCGAAAACAATTACAATGCAAACATATCAAAAAACATCATTAGAGCACAAAAACAAAATATAGGGAGCGTTTTACAACTTTTACATATGAGTTATTTTAAGAATTTCAACAAAAAATCGGAGAAATTAATCGTAAATTGTTTGCAAAATAAAAAACAAGCCTTTTATCCGCCAACAAAATTCCAACGTGGAAAAATAGGGCTACGATCGAAGTGCAGAATTATGCTCTCCGCTAGGCGACAATGCTGTCTCCCGTTCGAAAAACATGCAACCAGATCGAATACGTTCTGATAGACGGACGGCATGCTTCTAGCGTTTTAGATATACGCAATGTAGTGTGTGTGAACACCACCGCGACTTGAAAAGGGAACCGAGGCGGCTCTTTCGGCAAAAAAAGGGAGGCAGAAGAGCGTGAAATCAATAAGCTTGACTGCGAACGAGGATAGTTTTTAAATCCGGAGCAAAATACTGCAAGAACGAAAAGGCGACCTATTGATCGATGTTCAGAAAATACTAGGTATATGGAGGGATCATTTATATGCCCTTTTAAATGGAGAAATTGAGCAATAAACCTGAGAAAATGCCAAACCCGAACCCACAATAAAAGATAATATAATTGACATCCCTAGTGCGCACCAGGGAAGTTTTGGGGGTTGAAACCCCCCCTAGCCAAATCTAAGTTGCAATGATTTTGCAAAAATTTTCAAAATACAGTTTATAAATTTTGCATTGAATCTTGACTCATAATTTTTGACGAAATTAGTTAAAATAATGTTACGGAAGAAGAAATTGGTGAAAGTTGGAAAAAATAGTTCGGCACTTTGAATTGCACTTGGAGTTGTCCGAAATTACAAAGTTGTGTAGCTTATGTTCGTTTGGCATTTTTCAATAAATTGTACTGATAACAAAAAATGTTCATTTTGCGAAAACAGTGAGCAGTTTCAATTAACAATTACTCTAAACAGTGCTATTCAGGACCTGGTTAATTAGGTTTTGATGAATCAGAATTATGAATTATCAAAATTTGATTTAATCGGTACATCGCACGTCCCTAATTTGTACCAGTACAATTGATGTCATGGCCAAACGATGTTAAGGTTGTGTCAAGTGACCAGCTGACTTTTACTTTTTTCATGAGTATTGACAGAATTCTTTTCCGTGCCTCGAAGAGTTGCAATGTAAAACGGACTTTAATTATAGCCATGTATTCATAAAAGTGTGAATAGTTCCAGCTTACCAAAGTCGGAGAGCCCAAAAAAAAAAGCATCCAAAAAGAGTCCGTAATTGGAGTGTTATTAGTAAACATCAAAAAAACCACTTTTGGTTATAAAGATTTACGCAGCGTTAAGAGAAGAAATGAATATTGTAGAGCGAATGAACTGCAAGGTTCAATTATGTGAGAGATTTCGAGTGATTTCTGACAATATTTGTTGTATGCGTAAAGCGAATTGTGAGAAAATGAACGTTGGAGAGCAGAGGAGCGTTTCAGAAGATAAAGATCGCATTTTTCATGGATGATTATCAATTGACTCTAGAACTACCGCGGAATCAGCCTTTTGAATATCGCATATAAGGTCTTGTCAAGCGTATTGTGCGAACGATTGAAGCCTGACGTGAACAGACTGATTGGACCTTATCAGTGTGGCTTCAGACCTGGAAAATCTACCATCGACCAGATTTTTACAATACGTCAAATCCTGGAGAAAACCCGTGAGAAAATAATCGACAAACACCACCTCTTTGTTGATTTTAAAGCCGCTTTCGATAGCACGAAAAGGAGCTGCCTATATGCCGCTATGTCTGAATTTGGTTTCCCCGCAAAACTTATGCGGCTTTGCAAAATGACATTGAGCAACACCACCAGCTCAGTCAGAATTGGCAATTTAGACAACGTGACCCCCTAATTAGTTATTACAATATCGATGTAAAAAATTAATGTGAATAAATTCTGAGACGCAGCTAAGCGTTTCCCAACTAATTATGAAAGAAATGGAGACGGCTTTTCTTTTAAAACCTAAGACTCTGTAAAAGCAGGAGTTTGCATTAATTTCTTTAAGCTATAGCTAGCATATATAGTTATATTTTTCAGTCTCTGCTATAGAATGGGGGGAAGGGTTATTTTAGCAATTGATTTTTTCTGTAAGGTGTGTTCTTGTATCGGTTTCAATATTTGAAACAATTCTCCTGTTTAACCTACATTCACACATTATTTTTATACTTTTTAGCATGTGCAAGCTGAGATGAGACAGGAATGCAAATGTCATGGTATGTCTGGTTCCTGTACTGTGAAGACCTGTTGGATGCGCCTTGCAAACTTTCGCGTGGTGGGCGACAATCTCAAAGATCGATTCGATGGCGCATCTCGTGTTATGGTCAGTAATAGTTTGATTCATAGTGCAAATGCTGTACCAAGCAATTCCGCTAATTCAAATGCAGCTGAAGTAGCTGGAATTCTTTTAAATCCAAAAGTAGCCAGTTCTAATGCTTTTACCGTTGACCGGATGTTAAACGATCACGTTATTGAACATACAATAAAAACACACCCAAATATGTCACCATTGAGCACTGTGAAAATCGCCAACAGATTGTCCCGAAACTCCGTAAGAGGACACGGACGTCATGGAAGAAAAAAATACAGGTATTTAAAATACTACGAAAAACTTCAATATCCCAAATATATTTGCTTGTTGCGCTTATTATAAACTTGGTCAGAGTTGGATCACATTGAATGGAAATTTACTTATAGTCCAGACGCGGAAGACAGTAAATCGACTAAATACCATAGGTCCGTGTCACTTCCGTATTATATCCCTATCGCCTGGGACTCATCAGTTCTATTCGAAAGGCTGTTGTACTCGAAAGATAAACCGATTACTGCAAAATATTTCATAAATGTAGGCATCACTGTTTTCAATGCCAAAGCACAATATAATAAGTAAGGAAGTCTAAGTTCTGGTGAACCGAACATTAAATACCCAGCGTTAGTTTTCAAAACAAGATACAAATACCATGACTTGGCTATGATATTGGCCTCAGAGTCTTATTGGAAATTTTCTATATCAAAAAAGGGGGTGTGGTTATCATCCGATTTCGCCCATTTTAAACACCAACCTACCTTGGCCAGAAAGGAACCTGTATGCAAAATTTCATGCAAATATCTCAATTTTTACTCAAGTTATCGTGTACACGGACGGACAGACGGACGGACATGCCTTAATCAATTCCTCTTTTCAACCTAAGAACTTTCATACCTGGAACTCTATATCTAACTCGATTATTGTTCGCCGTTACGTAGTACCGTTATGTGGACAAAATTATAATACCCTTGTACTAGTACTAGTACGCTGGGTATAAAAACACATTGCATGGATCTTAAGTGCAGTATTAGGCAGCGCAGCCTCACATGTTGCAGTAGCGTAGTTAATAAGCGATTGCTTGGCTTTTTTTGCAATAAAAATAGTTTCTTGATAAAAAAAGATAATAATTTTTCATAAGAAAATACATATTTGTGGTTTTCCGTTTGGTAAAATATTGTAGAATAGATCTTTTTAACTTTCGGCCATTTTGGCATATGCTTCCAAAATATTGAGTACCAAATTTTGTACAGTCGAAAGTGGATAAATCAAATTCGAAGGGAACAGAATGGAACACGGAGCAACGAATGTATATAGAATAGAAGGCCCCTGGACTATGTAAAGTAAATTTTTATTCATTATTAACACAAAAATTGTTTATTCAAACAAATTTAATTACCGGATACTTTTTCAATCATTTAAAATAAGTAATAAGCACCTCAACGCACAACAAAAATATACCCTGCACGGTGCTTCTGAAATTATGATAACCTCGAAGTCGAAGTATTTTATAAGAATATATGTTAAGGAAATAATTGGAAAAAGCTAAATAGGTATTCTAAAAGAATGGCTATAACTGCATCACCCACATGTTTTAGTTTTAATATATCATTTCACTTAGTTCCGAGAAATGTAAATAAAAATTCGTAGCACCAAGAAAATCAAAAATATGAAAATTAAAGTACGCAGTTTTATAGAACAGTTAGGGTTTGGAATAACAAAGAGCACATTTTAAGTACCTTGGGGTTACAGTTAATTTTTGGCGTGTTTTTCCTTAGGGTGACTCCGTTTTATTCTCATAAAAAAAGTGATCAAATTCCGCTTTTAGAGCAGTTTTGAGGTTCAACAAGAAAGAGACGAAACCAGAACTCGGGCAATGGTGTTGAATTCAGAAACGCTTACAGAATATGACTCACGAATGTTGTAAGAACGCAGCTTGCTCTATTCTTTTATTAGAGGAGTCCCCCCTCCCCTCATAAATCTGGTTTTGAGTTAGACTCTTTATTCTATTTCATTTAACATATCGCACACTAAATCAAAAAGAGTCACAACTCAAAATCTGAGTAACTTTCAGTTAATTGCTTCTGGATCGCACAAAAGTGATTTGATTTTTAAAAACTTGCCATCACTGTGCTCTTTAAAGAGTAACGATAATACTCAAAAAGAAAAATATTGTATGTACTGGCTGCACTACTTTTTATTAGGCAATCTACGCCAAGAAAGCGACCTAAAAAAATTTTGAGTTGTGACTGTTTTTGATTTAGGGTGCGATATATCTACATATCTATATAGATATACTGTACTACGACTTCGAGGTTAAAATCTTTACAGGCGAACCATACATATGTTCTTACATATACACAGATGCATTAAAATTTGTTGAGGAGTATTGAAGATTTTTGTGGTTATCTCTGTAAAAAATGAGAACAAATATTGTAACATATACATAGCTAGTTTTATTTACTAGTAATGACTGCAATATAAATTGAAGAGTTAGGTAACTTCACAGTAGTTTACTGTACAACACTTGAAAATAAGCTGAGATTCCGGCCTTGCTTGGTCACTGCCTTTTCTAGTCCAACAGGGTGCTACTTTACGCACCTACAAGTTTCCAGGTTGTTGTTCCATCATCGTGTTCTCGAAGGGTCGGAGTTATGTATCGACATCTCCATGCCTCGCATTCGTAAAAACTCGTGCTATCTAACAAAACCACTTTGAATAATTTGATTTCTTGCCCATTACTTTTAAACGGTTGAAAAAAGGTAGACTCCGACTTAGGATTCTTGAAGTTTCTAATCAATATAGACCAATATGTGGACTAAGGTGTCTCAAAATGTGTTTGTTAAGTATCAAACGAACGATGCTAATGACTACCACAATAACCAATGTGATTAAGCTCCATATTTCAACTGGTTTCTGAGATATAGTGATCAAAATCGGAGTAAGTCTGTTATAAGTTCTGTTACGCCGGGAAACGTGGCAAAATAAAATTTGACGTTTTCAGCTCGACGTTGATATCTCTCTTGTGGACAGAGAATTTCTCCACCATGCCATTTAAATTACTTTCTGATTAAACTCTAAAGTAAATTTTAGAAAGAAAAGCAATTAAATCCAATTAATCATACTCAATCTAACTTTGATACATTTATTAATTGAGGGTTTCCACACGAAAGCGATATCAATATTTTGGGATCTATCGATCCGTACATGGAAGTGAAAAGCAGTGCCAATATTTTAAAATGTTTATTGTCCATCGAATTTGATACAATATAATGCTTTACGAAGTAAGAAAAATAAACATATAACACAATACATTATAAATGACACCAGCGGGTTTGTGGTGCGATGCCAAAAATTCTGGCATATTTTTCAGACAAAAACTGTACCAACTAGCGTCAATAACTTTGGATATTCTGTTCTTTGAGCTCTTTTAATAAAACTGTCGTTGCCGCCCTTCCTTTAATTAATAATTTACCTTTTTATTCCTCAGATACAATTTTCAGTTAAAACCCCACAATCCTGATCACAAACCACCAGGTCTAAAAGATATTGTTTACTTAGAACAATCACCAAGCTTTTGTGAGAAAAATCTTCGCCTGGGCATCCAAGGAACGCACGGACGTCAATGCAATGATACATCAATCGGTGTTGATGGGTGTGATTTGATGTGCTGCGGTCGAGGCTATCGCACACAAGATATTACAGTCGTTGAACGGTGCGCGTGCACATTTCATTGGTGCTGTGAAGTTAAGTGTAAATTATGTCGAACGAAAAAGACAATACATACATGTCTATGATTAACGATAGATTTTGTGCTGCCCGGTATCCCGTCAATGCTTTGGTTTTATCTAACCTACTTAACAGAAAGCAACGAAGAATCTGCCATTAGAATATATAAACACTATAATGAAATTGACCTTAAGGTAACAATTTAAGCAATGGCCAAGATTTGTGGGAATGGGAGATGTTCTACTGGCTCCTTAGCCATTTGTTATACCTTGTTTATTTATATTTATTTATTTTTCATATTGTATATTCTATCGAAATGAATCCGTCATAAAAAAATACACTGCATCATTTAATTGTCAAGTGGTGCAAGTGTACATCAGTATTAGTGGCAATTTTTATTATTCGATTATGTATGTAGATATGTGCATGAGCATACCCATACACATAAAAGGTTTGATTGAAATATATATGTATGTACATATACATAGATGTGTATAGACGAAAACATGTACATATATGAAGAGTGTTCTTATTTTTATAAACAAAAGTTTCCCAGAAGCCGGTCGGATATTTTTACTTTGCCTCTTTTAATTTCTTTGAAGAATTTTGAACAAAAATTGAAAACTTTACCTAAAGAAAAAATACAGTACATATGTACATACATATGTATGTACATAAGTATATTGTTTTGTATGCTCTTTTTTATAAACATTTTTTCTTAGAACACAAATACATATCAAAAACAAAGAGACCTCAACATAAGTTTATTTATTATTTAAAAATTTCGAATGAAAATTCGTCTCGCAAGTTTATTTATTGAAAATTTCGAGTGAAAATGCATCCAAAATTACATCTTTGATACATTCATTTTATTTGTAATAGCCCGTGGTAATTCTGGAAGAACATTGATGTTCACATTAACCGATACTTTTAGTGATTTTCATTGAAGTCTTTCCGACAAATATAAAAAACTCATATTTGGTCATTATATAAGATTTTGGACTAGAAACTCGATTTAAAAAACAAAAAAAAAAAACTTAAGTCGATGTTTATTTGGACCCCTTAATATTGACGTATATCGTTGCTTCTTTTTAGTAAAACTTCTATGTATCGATATAGTTTTAAACCAGGCAGTAGGCTGTTTTATTGTGTTACCGGAGTAGTAATAGAAAGACGAGTATCGAATAAAACACATGGATGTGCCACATGCAAGCCCAATCACCGGTGTCATAGTGCGTGGCACTGCCCACTATATATTGGATAGCATATCTTTGACAAAGTTATTTTAATACAATTTTCCATATCCACCAAATATTTTTTATATCGCTCACCTACCAATTTCATTTTCACTTCCAGCTCGCTTCTTAAAATAACTACGGTATCAGGTGTGTTCGCTATATATATTTAAAAATAACTAACAAGCACTAAGGGCCGTTTAATCAGAACTTTTTCAGAGGTTGGCCCTAAAACCGTTCACTTGATGCTTGATAAGCAACAATTATCTTGTGATAAAAGTTATCAAACGATCTAAAACTAATTTTGGTTATCAAAACCAAAAGTGACAGCTGAAAGTAAATATCAGATTTTCTGATTAATTGTTCTGCTAAAAATCCTCAATGCGAATTTTTTCCCAGAAACATGCACAATGACCAACCAAGACAGGAAATTGTTATTCTGAGCCAACCCATTATTAGGTTATAATGAGATAAAGTTTATCATAACGAGGCATTGAGTAAGCAACCCTAAAGGTCGTCAAGCTCCGATGTGTTTAGAAATACAACCTTGTATTCGACATACAGTACTAGCTCGATAATCCGGACACCCTTAATGTTAGGGGTCGTCCGGATTATGGGGGTGCCCGGACTATAGATGATTTTTTTTTTTCAACTAAAATTCGTTGTTTTATTGAAATGAACATAACGCAATTCAGATATATTTATGTACATAAATTGCTTTATTAAACACAGTACAATCATTCTTACATATGTAATAATATGTACATCTGTACATAATCAAACATTTTTTTATTTTTGTACGTACTATTTCAAAAAAATTATTAACTTTGGTCTGCTGCGAGTTCGCCAGCAACATTTTATCTGCAGTTTCTTTAAATCGTCTTAAAACTAAAATATCCATAGCCGAAGCGTCAACATGGCACCATATTCTTTTTCAAACCATCATAATGATTTTCCTTTATCAAGGAGATCTAAAATTTCAAATTTTTTCTGAAGAGTAAGGGTTTTATGAGCCATTTTTTTAAATTTTCCACTGCTCATAATAATAATGTTCACTCAATTCAGTTTGTCACTAAAGAATAAACACAAAGCGTGATTTATGCTGTTGCATTCCGTATACATATGTACATATATTGTTGTTAAAGTACCCCTATTTTACGAAAAACTCACGAAGCAAACTAAAAATTAAAATACATATGTATGTAAATATGTATTGCGAAGCAAATTTGAAAAATGTCCGGATTATAGAGTAAAAAATGTTAAACTGTCCGAATTATAGTGTTGTCCGGATTATAGATGTGACCGGACTACCGCGTGTCCGGATTATCGAGATAGTACTGTACATATTTAAAAAAACTGTATTCAATTATAAAACGCTTTCTGATCGTTTAAAAGTTTTTAGTGAAAAACTCTGAATCGAAAATTTAAATTACAAATAAGGACACTGTTAATTTTATACATGCATACCTATATGTATGTACATACATATGGCCTTATTAATTGAATTCAGCTTTTAATTATTGTTAGTAACTAAGCTCAGAGCCAGAGCAATTTTTAAAGAGATCGTATAAAATGTTGTATAGTTGTTGTTTTGACTTAATATTAATTTTGAGGCAAACTCCACCCATTGAAGTGAGTTTAACCGCTTCCCATTTTCAGTATTACTCAGTTGCATTCATACGTATTAAGTAGATAATTTTAAAATAATATAAGATGCCAATTATTTTTAGCAATACCAATAAAAATAAGAAACTCCCAGTATTCTATTACTTAAATAATTTTAAAATTTTTGCCTATGTAGTGTGTACATATGAATGTATATTGAAGGATGCATTTGGTTTTTTGCCTTCAAGCACAAAATAAGCCTAAATAAAGACTGAAATCTTGCAAAACACACTTGCATTTAATTATTATTTCTTGGTTATTCACGTAAGTAGTTTCTAAAATGCAAACATTTTATCTGCATTAATCCAGCGAATGTGCTCTACCACCCCAGAACGTAAGTTTTTTTACCTATATATTCTTCGACCTCTATGAAAAGAACGCACCAAGTTTACGTGACTGAAATTCCGCAAGCAAATAACAGGTCCATCAAGATGGGCTTTCCCTCCAAAATGGAATATTGTGCTCAACTTCATTTATTTACATATTTTGTAAGTTTTGTGATAGCTTATTATTTAAATTTTTTAAGGAAAAATTTATTTTATAGAAAAACTGCAAAGATTTGCACACAGCAATGGGATTACATGTTTCAAAGTGTCCCGACTTATCATCGGACCCCTATTCGGACACTAGGATACGACTCTAGGACAACAACTAAGCTATGATGCCCTCTGATGTCACGGTGCATTCTTCTCTACTTCCATCTTTGCATTGGTTGTTGTTGTTTTTTATTCTGTTAACAGTGTATACTAAATTTTTTTTAGACATTCTGTCTATATGTGAGTAAATATATACAAATGAAACCCAACAAAAAAACTTCCCATCATGTAGGGGTTGACCCATAATACTTACTATGGGCACTATGCAAATGTGCATATTTTCGCAAGAACGAGACATGATGGGAAGTTATCGATCACGGATTTGTGGTCAGCATAATAAATAATAAGTCCGGATACCGTTTACTTACGTGTTAATAGTTTTAAATTATAAAACAAACCCGCGTTTTAGTTAGTAATAAATTTAATGTTTTTTGAATTGATATAAAAAAGTTATTTTTAAAATATATGTATGCAGTTCAATGAGGACGATACCTATGATGTTCTTTAATTTGTAGAAGACATGGAGGATGCCTTTCAAATTCTACGAGTCGATGACCGAGCACGCTTTGTGGGAATTCGGCGCTTGTTAAGTGGCACAGCTAAAGTATTTTTGCGAACGATAAACGCACACACATTTACGAGACTTTACGTGATGCATTTATTGAAGAGCTTGATCGGAAGTATTCGACAGGCGAAATGTATACTCAACTGCGGAACCGACGCCTGCGACCATCTGAGACAGTACCATAGAAATGCAGGAGATTGCTGCACGTGCTAAAATTGAGGAAAGTGAATTAATCGACATTATTATAAATGGGATCGGCGATGTAACTACAAGTGCTGCAATGCTCTGGTGCTACCAACCTTACGTGAATTGAAGACATTGGTAGTTCGATACGAGCGTTTACGTTCTCGCCAATCTTCTGTGCCTGTGAGCCGTCGCTCTACTGCTGCTCCATCAAGTGCAAATGTTGTGCCACCGGCAAAATCTGATGCGCCTTCGTCTACCAGTGCACCTTCGGCTGACACTTCAGTTTGCTGCTCTAATTATTCTCGCTTTGGGCACTAACAAAGTGCATGCCCAAACCCGAAACGCCCTCATGGCTCTTGTTTTCGTTGTGACCGTATGGATCACGTGTATAAGAATTACAAAACTCGTCCTGCTCAGTGTTGCCAGGATAAAATTTTTTTTGGAGCTAGATTCGAGAGAAAAAAAAGAGCTAGATTTGTTCAGGAAAATACAAAACATGTAAAAAAAGCAGCTAAAAAGCACTTAAGTATTTTTTATGTAAGTTTTTACATTTATTTCATACCAACAGGGTACCCAGCGCTGTTCGGGATGTACATATGTAAGTAGTTCATACATTCCTGCTACCCTCAATTGCGAAAACAATTTAGAGGCTGAGAAGGTTCAGAACAATATTTATTTTCCCATAACATACTTACCCGCATATAATTCTTTTGACATTGGACATGACATACGTAAACATCACACAGTCACGATCATGCTACAAATACCTCCAGGCAAAACTTTTCCTTCTCATAGGTGGCCATATATTTTTAAAATTACTTTAACCCCTGATTCTGTATTCTTGAAAAATTTTCAAGCTTGATAAATGAAAAACATTTAATTTTGCGTAAAACTCAAAAATAATTTTAATTTTTGCCAAAGCCAAAAGAAGTCATTTTATTTCTGACTCCGAACTCAAAACGCTTGAAATATTTTTTCTGATTATTTATCAAGAAGACACACCTTTCCATTTTGATTCTTGTTCGCAAAATAAACATATGGCATAAGGAATGTTACTCGACAAAGTTAACTGACTTATTTGTTATCGGTTAGGGAAACTGAGTTGCCCCGTGGTACACAATGAAACTAACTAATATAACGTAAAACTAATGGTTTTCCAACATGCCTCGAGTTTGACGGAGAGTTGTCGGAAAATACCTTGCAAACCTGCAATCTATTTGCAAAGTTTTTTCAAGGGGTGTATGATAACAGTAGTTGGATCCCTGATAGTAGCTCCACATTTTTTAACCAAATTTTTATTTCTAATACAATTACAAACATTGATATAACCCCTGATGAGGTCTCACTAGCATTATCAAATATAACGTCTAGCTCCAGTAGCGACCTAGAAGGATTTGCTCCAGTATTTTTGAAAATGTTTTCAGAGTCTATCTCTTTTCCATTGTCCTTGCTATTCAATTATTGCCTTAAGAAGAGTGTTTTCTTGAACTGCTGGAAACTTTGTGCAATCTCTCCAATATTCAAGTCAGGTGATCGTAGCAAAATTACAAACTATAGACCTATAGTCAAGCAATGTACATTTGCCAAAATATTTGATAATATCCTAAATATTAAACTTTTTAATCACTTTAGAGATCGATTCAGCTATGTACAGCATGGGTTTCTACCAGGGAGATCCACATGTACCAATCTTTTAACTATGACAAATCACATTATTAAGGCTTTTGAGCAGAAATATCAAATGGACATCATTTATACTGACTTTTCTAAAGCTTTCGACAAAGTTCACCACTCCGTCTTACTACGCAAGCTCTCCCAATATGGAATCGCAGGAACACTTTTGAAGTTTCTGGAGAGTTATTTGGTGAACCGCAAGCTCTTAGTGAAGATTGGGCCGACAAAATCGGACTGCGTCGTGAATGCATGGTCAGGGATACCGCAGGGCACTCACTGCGGACCGCTTTTGTTTATATTGTTTATAAATGACTTACCCCAGCATTTTAAGTTTGCGAAATGTATCATGTTTGCTGATGATGTCAAAGTTTTTATGCCTATATGTAATCTAAGTGACTGCCGTAATTTACAATCCGACCTTGTCATATTCCAGCAGTGGTGTACCGCTAATAATTTGTTTCTTAACACAGGAAAATGTCATGTGGTTTCTTACTCCAGAGCTCTTAGTCCTATTGAGTTTGACTATTCAATTGACAATGCCAATTTGAGTCGTTTGGAGGAAATCAAAGATCTTGGGGTCATTTTCGATAAGAAGCTAACTTTTAACAAGCATGTTGATGTTGTACTTGCTAAAGCACTTTCCATGATGGGATTCATAAGAAGAAATTCAAAAGAGTTCAAAGACCCCTACACTCTGAGGTCGCTTTACATTTCTTTAGTAAGGAGCCACCTGGACTATTGTTGTCTTGTGTGGAATCCATACTATTTGTCCCACCGTAGAAAAATTGAAAGGGTTCAAAGAACCTTTACAAGATTTACTATATTCAGATTGAACTGGCCATGTGGTGTGCCAGACTATGACAGTAGGAGGAAACTCCTCGGCTTACAATCCTTAGAAGACCGTAGAATTTACTTTGCACTAATATTTGTCTACAACTTAGTTAACCATAGGGTTGATTGCGATGAACTACGTAGTTTGATTAATTTTAACAGCTCGTCGCGCGAGTTAAGACACCATCGATTGCTTGTCGAAACGTCCCATAGAACTAATTATGGCTTTAATGAACCAATTGCACGAAGCATACGCTTATGTAATATTTATGCGCATGTGATAGACTTCAATGCCGCTATATCCAGATTTAAATTAAATATTTTCACCGTTATAAATTAGTAATTATGTACATGTAATAGTCTGTAAGGTTAACCTGTAGACTGAATCAATAAATAAATAAAATAAATAAAAACTTTCTTCATTTCACAATACAATTTTTCCAAATAAATTTGGAGCCAAAAAGAGCTAAAAATGAAAAAAAAGAACTAGAAAAAGAGCTAGGAGCTAAAACAGAATTTTGGAGCTAAAAACAAAAAAAAAGCGCTAGATCTAGCTCTAAAAGCACCAAAATGGTAACACTGGTCCTGCTGTCAATCAATCAGCTCCTAATCGAGGCTAAGGTTAAATTTATGAGGAGAATGCAGATGCTGTTGCTGAACAATTGGAGGCTTTGCAAATGCTAAGTGTTGCTTTCGGATACTCTAAGTGTGCAAAGTTAAAAAGTGTTTTCACTCTTCTTGATTCTGGCAGCCCTAAATGTTTTGTTCAACGATCGGTCTTACCACAATTTTGTGAGAATTCATTAACTGAGACAATATACCGCGGCCTTGGTAACCAGGAACTTATGTCATATGGACGAACCGAATGCATTATTAAACTTTATAATAAACTATTCAAACAAGAGCTGATTGTATTACCAGATAAATTTTTGTCCGTTCCTTTGCTTATCGGCCGCAAATAATAAATTAGTTAAAATCAAACATTGTTATTCAATAAATAAACTTAATAGTTTGTGTAACAACACCTTTGTTAGTACTTGATTAAAAGAAACGCTGAAATCTCTTGACATAGTAAGGTCAGCGGAAAATTTGGTTTGTGAGCTCGATGCCCCTATGACAATTAAAGATAGTGGTGATCTAGTTAAAGGAAACCTCTATTGTTATACATCGGATTATTTTTATAGCCTGTGCGCCATTGACACAAGATAGTATAAATATTTGTTTCCGTCCGCTATTAAATTAAGTGTGCGTATGAAGAAACTGAGGTAAATAATTCCAGTTCTGATAATTATTGCATGAAAATAGAAGTTACTAAGAATGCACCTATATACCGCAGACCCCGCAGCCTTTCGCATCAGGAACGAATTGAAATCAAAGAAATTATTGACGAGAAATATTATACGCCCCAGTGATTCTCTCTATGCCATTGACACAAGATAGTATAAATATTTGTTTCCGTCCGCTATTAAATTAAGTGTGCGTATGGAGAAACTGAGGTAAATAATTCCAGTTTTGATAATTATTGCATGAAAATAGAAGTTACTAAGAATGCACCTATATACCGCAGACCCCGCAGCCTTTCGCATCAGGAACGAATTGAAATCAAAGAAATTATTGACGAGAAATATTATACGCCCCAGTGATTCTCTCTATGCCTCCGCAATCTTAATAAGATAACGGTAAGATACAATCACACCCTGCCTGACGACTGTTTAGAACATTTGGGTGGTAAGAAGTTATTTACAATAACTATTTTATATGCAACAATAAAGTATCCTCTCAATCCTTTGGAATGCCGATGGGCAACCCCCTCTCTCCCACTATTGCCGACATAATAATGGACTATTTTTTAAATAATTATTATAATACATACTCGGAGATCAGAAAACAACAAAAAGGCATCAAATTCTTAGTAAAATACGTAGATGATATATTTTCTATCATCAAAACAGATGACACTGATAAAACTAAATATGCTAAACAAATCCCACAATAGATTACAGTTCACTATAGAAATAGAACAAGACAACAACATCCCCTTCTTGGATGTACTTATACATAAATCTAACAACCAAATAGTACTAGGCTGGCATCATTCCCACGACAGCCGGTTCTACGTACCGGAATGGCTCGGGGTTTCCCCGACCAAGGGCTGTTATTTCACTACCCCCTGCCTAAACCGTTAGTTCCCCCCCCCACATAATGTCATCCTCCGAGCAGCTCCTTGCAGCGGGACTGCTCAATACTCTCCTGCTCCGGGCTGGTATTGAATCCAACCCCGGACCTAGAGAATGGATCTGCTGTATATGCTGGAAGAAAATTTACGTGAAACGTTCACATTCTGTACAATGCTCTAATTGTAACAGATGGTTGCATCTAACTAGTTGCTCCGGACTAAATCCCTCTACTCATAGACCCGCTAGTTTTTATAGAACTTTTGTGGTCCCTTGCTGTTCACGTCCTACGACGTCCAGTGGCCGTCGTCGATCAAGTATCGCTCCGCCACATATGTCTGACTCTGTCACATCAGTCTCCACGACTAGCACTAACAATGCACATCAGCAAGTAGACCTTCCGAGCGGCCGCTCACACCCCCAGGCGTCAACATTTCACACAGCAGCTCACAGCTACTCCCTGCATAGCACTTCCCAAGTGGATTTGAGCAATGCTGTGCGTCCGCTCTCTCCTACCCCCTCGGTCAGCCCCTCTTCTTCCAGCATCAGCACGAGTATAAGCCACAACCATCAGCTCCTGGTCCCTTATACTACGTGCACTGTTTGTCGGTTAAGATTATATACGCCGTTGGCATCAGTCAAGTGCAATAACTGCCTTGGCCTGTGTCACCTGCTTATGTGCTCTGGACTCGCGAACAGGAACCTATGGACTGATACGTACTTTGCGCCATGCTGCCGAGCTACGCAACCTTCAACGTCGTTCGACTCGCCTCTACCTTCTGGTAACGCGATTCCTTCGACTTCAAGATTGCGCCGTAGTGCGCGACCCAGCCTATTACCACCTAGGCATACGCACCAGTCCTTGACCCCCATCATCAACTCTGCTCCCCCTGCACATTTCGGTATCCTGCAATTTAATTGCAACGGCCTAGCCGGCAAAATTGTTGAAGTGACAAATTTAATGAAGCGACTGAACATCAAGATCGCGGCGATTCAGGCGACAAAGTTAGGTGGAAGGTCGTCTCTTCAGACCTGCAACGGGTACAATGTACACCGTTGTGACCGTGCGAGAGGGCTTGGGGGTGGTCTGGCATTCATCACGCATCAATATGTGCAGTATCGTCTATTTGAGCCTGACATCGACCCGAGGGACACCACATTAGAACGTCGAGGTATGGTTGTCCGGTCAGGCGATGTCGACCTTGAAATCATAAACATTTACGTACCTCCTGTCACCTGTTATCCCAGGGAGTACCACCCTGACATTCGTGCGTTACTCAGGGGCGCGAACCGCGTCATCCTTGGTGACTTCAACGCACATAACGACCTGTGGCACTCCAGCTTGCAGGCCGATGGTAGGGGACAGGAGCTGGCTGACCAAATAGATGATTCGACGTTCTGCACGGTAAATGGGGATGCCCCCACTAGAGTGGCGGTAAACTGCTCTAGCTCGCCGGACATCACCATAGTCAGCGCAGGTCTTATAAACTGCGTTGACTGGCGACCGATGCTGACGCTTGCTTCAACCATCTACCTATAGTGCTCTCTATCGATCGCCCCACCGACTTTGTCACCACTGAGAAACGCACATACACTAACTTCAATAAAGCCGACTGGGAGGGTTTTCTCAACACCACAGAGAGCGCCTTTGCTGCTCTTCCCACCCCGTCTGACGTACGAGAAGGGGAAAAGGCGTTTCGTATGGCCCTAATTTCAGCCTCCCATCAACACATTCCGTCAGGTAGAATAAAGGAAGTGCGTTCATTCTTCCCCGCAGAGGCAGCGGCCCTGCCAAATGAACGGGACCATATTAGACGCCTTGACCCTACGGATCCTCAAATAAGGGATCTTAATGCGGAAATCAGACGCTTAGTAGATCAACACAAACGCGCTAAGTGGGAGGAGCACCTAAGGTCTTGCAACCTCTCGGCTGGAGTTGGCAAATTATGGTCGACGGTGAAATCTTTGTCCAACCCGATTAAACCTAACGACAAAATATCCATCGCCTTCGGTGATAAGGTTCAGTCGAAGCCAAAAAGATGCGCGAGCGCCTTCTGCCGACAATTTGTGATGCATCCTCCGTTGAACAAAGAGATTCGCCGAGCCACCAGGGAAGCGCACAAACACAAAAACAGCGATGCGCCCATTGCCATCTCCCCAACAGAACTTCATGAGGCAATTCGGAGATCAAAGAACACCAAATATATTGGCCCCGATGGCATTTCCATGCTGATGCTGAAACACGACGAAGGCATAAGATACCTTACACAAATTTTCAACCTTTCCCTGTCCACCTTTGTTATTCCTGAAAGATGGAGACAAGCAAAGGTGGTCTCACTACTAAAGCCTGGCAAGCCAGCTGCCGTAGGGGAGTCATATCGCCCGATATCTCTCCTCTCGCCAGTAGTGAAGGTGATGGAATCTATCTTGTTGCCGTACTTCATCGCAAACCTGCGGCTCGCCGAACATCAGCATGGATTTCGCAAAAATCACAGCACCACCACCGCGCTGAACGCCATAACCACTCAGATAGGGGACGGATTAAACCAAAAGCGTCCAAACCACAGGACAGTGCTAGTTACGCTTGACTTGGCCAAAGCTTTTGACACGGTCAACCACGCGCAACTAATGAAAGACCTTGAAGACTCGTCCCATCCTCCCACGTTTGATAACATGTTCAAATACGGCGCTCATGTAACCGCAATTGCCAATAAAGTCCAAAGCCGTAACAAAATCCTCAAGTCCCTAGCTGGCAGCACTTGGGGTAAAGACAAAGAAACGTTACTAGCTACATATAAAGCAATTGGCCATCCGGTACTGAGCTACGCGACGCCAATATGGTCGTCGGGGCTAGCTGACACACACTGGACGAGGCTAAAGGTCTGCCAAAACACCGCCCTTCGTACCGCCACTGGGTGTCTTCTTATGTCTCCTGAGCATCACCTTCATAACGAAGCGAAAATGCTCGGCGTTAAAGAGCATAGCGAGATGTTGACCAGGCAATTCCTGTTCAACTGTTGCAAACCGCAGCATCCGAACGGTCGCCTGATCAACGAGGATCCGCCCCCAGGAGCATAAGGAGCCATCTACGCAAACACTACGATCCGGCACCTGATTTCCACGCCGTTTGATCCTAAGGTGCACCGGCAGGCCCTCACCCTCATCCATACGAATTCGGTAAATTCCTTTGTTGGCTCTCTCCCGGTGAACGCGGTTCTTCAGGCAACAACACCACCCGTTGCCGAAGAGGAGCGCGAGCTGCCTAGGGAGACTAGGGTGATGCTGGCCCAACTCCGGTCTGGATATTGTAATAGGTTAAACACTTACCTATCCAGACTGAACCCCGACTTGCCTAATGTTTGTCCGGCATGCGGCTTGTCCCCCCATACTACTAACCATCTTTTTGTCTGCTCATCCGAGCCTACTCTTCTAACACCTATATCCCTCTGGTCCTCCCCTGTTGAAGCCGCTAGGTTTCTAGGACTTCCGTTAGAAGAGTTCGATGACAATATTGGGTAAGGTTGATACTGACTACCTAGGCAGGGCAACGTAGTGTTAAAACAACAACAACAACTAGACTGGCATTCCAAGCCAACGGCGTCTGAGCGCCTAATTAGTTTTTTGTCATCACATCCTCAAAAATACAAAATCAATACGGCCAAAAATCTTATATACAAAATCCCAACAATAAGCGACAAAAAATGTCATGAAACCAATATAGAAAAAATTAAAACTACTCTGAAAAGAAACAACTATTTTAACCACCTAATCTCTGACCTAATAAAACAAAAAATTCACTAAATGCAAAACTACCCCAATAAGCCCCCAACAACACAAACAACCAAACAAAGCAATACCACAGTGTCACGCATATTCCCATGCTAACAGAAAACTTAGCACATCACATATGTAATTGAAAAATAAAACATCACCCTAGCGCAAAGATCTAACCACACACTGTCAAGATGTTTTTAAAAACAAAAACCCCAATACAAGGAATAACCAAGGAACATAAATCTACAAATCGATGGTAGGTAATTCACCACTGTACCTACGTTTAAATTACTTTAATTTACCGTATTTATTAAATATTTACACAAAAAATTGTAGTTGGAGGTACGAAAACGTCTAAATGTTTATTTTGTTAAAAAAAATGCGAATAGCTTGAAAGCTCGCGATTTACGCACACATTTCCCCAGTGGTGAATAACCTACCTTCCGACTATTCGTTGCGTTGGACCTTCTGTGTACATCTACATACATATGTTTTTTGGAATAGCAAAACAATGTTGTTTACCAAATAGCTTGCAAAGGAAACAGCCAAGAAAACTGCAACAACTATATAGATACATATGTATAGGCCCAACAAAGCGCGCGCTAGCCACACAACTGGCCGAGCACGATGCTGATACCATTGTTTACCTCGAATAGTTTGGCATCTTTTTTACGAATCCGAGTGTAAGGCAGTGGATGATGGTACTTCGACAAGGTGGATTGGAGGAAATAACGTTCAGAGTTGCTTGACAGTAAAAATTGCAATTAGAAACTTTCATTGATAATGAAATGTACAATTAATAGCATCTGATAAGTTATTAAAACTGCTTTATATATAATAATTTGAGAGTTTTTTGTTTTTTAAGAAGCGCCGGGTAGAGTACACTTGAAAGCGTACCGTCAACTCGTTTCAAGTTTTTCTTGCTATCGCTTTCGCTCCTCCTGTGCGCAAATATTTTGTTTCATAACTGCTTTAAAGAAAAATTGACAAGTGTAGACACGAATAGAAAACACAAAAGAGAACGCGAGCAGAGTTGAAAGCAAGAATTGCCTAGTGTAAAAGGGGACAAACAAAAACAAAGCACAGCTTTATTTCAACATGCAATAGCATACAACCACACAGCTGACTTTTCCAACACGAAAATAATTCGCAAAGAACAAAAAGAGAAAGCCTACGAATTATGCAAAACAGAGACAAACCTATAAACAAGAAAGAAGACAGAAAATATTGAGGCTGCTTATCTTTTATGCATTTGGAAAAAAAGAGATAGAAAAGAGCTAGATTCGTTCAAGAAAAACCATAAAATGTAAAAAAGATCTAAAAAGCACTTAAGTATTTTGTATGTAAATTTTTTCATTTACTTCATACTAGCAGGGTACCCTGCTTTGCTCGGTATGTACATAAGTAGTTAATAAATTCTTGCTACCCTCAGTTGCCAAAAACAAGGGCTAGATCTAGCTCTAAAAGCACCAAAATGGCAACACTGAAAGTGTACAACCAAAAAAATAGTTTTAGGCATCAGAGTATGCAGTTTCAGAAAAGTTAAAAAAAAATAGGTATCTGTTTCAGCAAAAATGCAAATATAAATTAAAACCCCTCCCAAGGCTAATTCCTGGCCCTGGTGTACATATGTGTGTGTATGTGTGATAGGTTAAGTTACCTTATACTGTTTGTTTTGTAAGTATGCATGTATGACAATATTATCTTAAATTCTAGTGGACTGTATAAATTTACTTATTTTAGAGCGGCGTAGTTATATGTTCATACTTTTATGGACATTCTGCCATTTTTACTTACTTATCAAGCAGTTCCACGATTTAAAAGCTGCTATAACAGCACAATGGTGCTATCATGCGAGATCTCGGAAAGTAGAATCAATCTTGAAAAACTGAATGCAGATTCGAATTGAGCATATCAAATATAGTTAAGAATCGCTCTTATCTGCTCAGATCCAAAAGTTTACCTAAATTTGTATACTTGTGTTATAGCTCGTAATGTAATAAAGTGTTTCGGAAAAAATTTAGTCGGTCATTAACCATGCGCGATGTTGTTTTGCCACTTGTTCAGCGACGACTAAGTCGTTTGGTAGGCAAAGAGCGCAACCTGTCTGTGTGAAGAGCGTAACATGTTTGTCTGATCTTAAGATCTATAAAGCGCCGATCCTTGATATAGATTATGAAAAAGGACGGAATAACAACCTATATCCACAATCATTGTGTTGTGTTCACTTTTTCAACATTCGCTAAAGTAGCGATTAGATTGAGGATTTAGAAAATATTTTGTTCTATATAAATAAACACTATATCCGATAGAATAAAGAAAAGAAAAAATTTTGAAAATCGGTCGAACCGTTATTGAGTGTTAGCTAAAAAATTTCAAATTGAGATTAGAAAAAAAAAATTTATTGTTTATATCTCTTGATATGGCACTCAGGATATGATCTCCAAATGAAGCAAGCATATTCTCGCTTGGAACGAACGAGCGAAGTAAACAATAACTTAAGGGTGTATGGGACCGAAAAGTCGGACCAAAATACTGCAGTGTCACATATATCAAAGCTAAATGCACTAGACCGCGATATATTAAAACAACAACAACCTTAGCTTATAAATCTAACAACACAATATCTAGAACTTAAACAAGCACAAAAGATCCAATAGACAAGTTACAACAAAACAACGTGGTATACAAAATATAATGTAAAGGAAAAGACAACGAAATATACATTCCCCCTGTTACGTGCTGTCTCCGCGACTATCGCCCTGATATTAGTGCGTTGCTAAGGGGCGATAACTGCCTCATCCTAGGTGATTTCAACGCACATCACGATCTCTGGCACTCCAACTTGCCAGCAGATAACAGAGGGCACGCAACTCGGCATTCTGTACATTGAATGGAGATGCCCCCACTAGGGTGGCAGGTAACTGCCACAGCTCGCCAGACATCTCCATTTCAAGTGCGGGTCTTATCAACCACGTTAACTGGCAACCTATGCTTACACTGGCATCAGACCACCTACCCATCCTACTTAACATCGAACGACCGTCCGACTTCTTAACGACAGAAAAACGAACGTACATCAACTTTAGTAAAGCGGACTGGGACCGCTTCACGGACTTTACAGAGCACTCCTTCGCTGACCTACCCACACCGACGGACGTATGCAAAGGTGAGAAAGAGTTTCGCAAAGTCATCGATTCAGCCTCCGGCCGCTTCATTCCTGCTGGCAGAATCCCGGAAATTCGACCGAATTTCCATGCGGAAGCAGCGCCAATGGCAAGAGAACGTGACCAAGTGAGACCAAGTGAGGATAAAGGATCTCAACGCAGAAATCCGTCGGACTGTCAATGACCACAAATTGAAAAAGTGGAAAGAGTCATGCAACCTCTCCGGCGGTGTCGGCAAACTATGGTCAACAGTCAAGGACCTATCCAACCTGACCAAATACAATGACAAGGTCGCCATTGCTTTCGGCGATTGCGTCAAATCGGACCCCAGGAAATGCGCGAGCGCATTCTGCCGGCAATTTATACTGCATTCTCCTGCGGATAGGGCTAAGAGGAAAGCCATTCGACGTGCGCACAAACACAAACATACAGCCGCGCCCATTGTCGTCTCCGTCGCAGAGGTCAAGGAAGCTATAAGGAAGGCGAAACCATCCAGATCACTCGGACCCGACGGAATTGCCATGAAGATGCTGTAATACCTCGGCCACGAGGGGCACAATTACTTGGCGGCTCTATTCAACCTCTCACTGACCACTTTCGTCATACCAGATATCTGGAAAAACGCGACTGTGGTCCCCCTCCTAAAACCTGGGAAGCCGGCGAACCAAGGAGATTCTTATCGTCCGATATCTCTCCTCTCGCTTGTAGTGAAGTTGTTAGAGGCTATCTTGCTCCCATACTATACTGCAAACCTGCAGCTGGCCAATCATCAACATGGCTTCCGTAAAAATCACAGCACAACATCGTCATTGAATGTCATCACGAGGCAGATTAACTTCGGTTTGAACCAACACCAACCAAACCACAGGACGCTTCTCGTGGCGCTCGACCTGTCGACAATCCTTAAAGACCTGGAGGAGACACCGCTTCCTGCCGGCCTAAAACGATGGACCGCCAACTACCTAAACGGTCGGCTGGCGTCAGTGCAGTTTCGAAACGAGAGATGTAGACCTAGAAGAATTAGACAAGGGGGTCCGCAGGGTGGTGTCCTTTCACCCCTTCTGTTTAACTTCTACATCTCGAGCCTCGCTTCTCCACCAGAGGGGGTCTCCATCGTTTCGTACGCTGACGACTGCACCGTGATGGCCACGGGCAAAGGACCTTCCACGGACGAACTATGTACGCGACTGAACGACTACCTGCGCGATCTTTCCAGCTTCTTCACAGAGCGCAACCTGACCCTGTCCCCGACTAAATCTACGACGACCTTATTTACCACATGGAATGCGCAGATGGGGCAGGAGTTGAATGTCCACGTAGATGGTGTTCCACTACCTACAGTCAACCAACCCAAAATTCTAGGGGTCACATTCGACAATAGCCTCACGTTCGCTGATCATGCCACCGCAATAGCTTCAAAGGTACAAAGCCGCAACAAGATCCTCAAGTCACTGGCCGGCAGTACTTGGGGCAAAGACAAAGAAACGTTGCTGGTCACCTATAAGGCTACTGGCCGACCGGTTATTGATTATGCTGCGCCCATATGGTCGCCAAACCTTCACGACACCAACTGGAGGAAATTGCAGGTCTGCCAAAACACCGCAATCAGAACCGCGACGGGCTGTTTGCTTATGTCTCCTGAGTATCACCTTGACCAAGAGGCTAAAATGTTCAACGTTCGCGAGCATGCGGAACTTTTAAGTAGGCAGTTCCTTTTGAACTGTCATAGACCCAGCCATCCAAATCGACAGCTATTGGATGAAACTCCGCCCCCCAGAGACATAAGGAAACATCTCCGAAAGCATTATGATGAGATCCGGCATCACATCTCGTTGCCGTTTGATCTGCGGGACCATAGGCGGGCCCTAAAGGACCTCCACACTGAGTCGGTGGACAGATCCCCCAGATCCCGGCCTGTGAACCCCGTTATTGGTGCCCAACCACCCGTTCTTTGTGAGGAAGAACGTGTCCTTCCGAGGGAGACTAGAGTCATGCTGGCTCAACTTCGGTCTGGATATTGCAATAGGCTGAACTCCGATTTGTCCAGACTGAACCCCACCATACCGAACACATGCCCTGCATGCGGTATGGCCCCCCATGACACGCAACATCTCTTTTCGTGTTCTTCGGAACATACTCTTCTAACCCCCCTATCACTTTGGTCCAACCCTGTTGAAACAGCGGGTTTCCTTGGACTTCCGTTAGAAGAGCCCGATGACAACTAGGAGTGTACTGGCCCTTTGGGCAGGGCGAAGCACTGCTAACAACAACAACAACAACGAAAACTGTGATAAGATGTATACAGGAACAACAAAGCGGGGACTTGGTGTAAGAATAGCCGAACACGGAAGAGTTATAAAAAACCAAAAGCCCAGACTGCTTTCTCCCAAGGCATTATAGACAGTGGCCATACAGCTAACTTCAACAACACCAAAATTTTTGACAAGGAAAAACGAGAATTGACGAGATACACACTGGAAAGCCTACATATTTTAAGAAACAGAGAGAAAACGATACACAAAAAAAGAAGACTACGACTCAATATCTGCTTTAAACAATAAGTTTAGTTATGACTGAACTACCACGCAAGGTGGTAATGATTTTTAGAAGCTAAGTTGGTTTACTGTCCATTGTTATTGTAAGTGTAATTCAAATGTTAAATGTTATTTATGTGCACTTTCATGTTTGTTTTTTTTTTTTCGTTTTTGAAAATGAAATAGGGCAGCCCCTGAAGATGCTAGCATTTTCAGCGAAACGTTGGGCAAGATGATGGAATACAACATTTTATTATTTGCGCCTTAAGCTATTAGGTCAAACTAGCCTACAATATTTGGAACACAATTTATACAACCTACTAATGATCCATAGCAACCACTTTATTTCAAAATCATATGCATTATTAACCAAACATAAACAGAGGGAACTTATATTGAAATATTAACTTTTAAAACCAAGAGCCTCGACTTGGTGCCTTAAGCATTGAAGCAAACGAAACTAGTCTAGTGGATTCATATCCGGCCAGGGACTGTTATTTCGACAACACTCCCCAAAACCTTCGGGGATTGATTTTGTTGTTAAAACAACAACAACAAACTAGTCTATCTACGGGGGCTGAGGTAGGCAGATATATGTATTTATTGTATGCCCTTTTAATAGTAGGATAGTGGTGTAAGTAAATAAGTATAACACATTATGTATAACACAGCAGATGGATTCTGCAAATCGCTAAAGCTTAATCTCGATCGCAAAAAATCTTTAACTGCATTTTGGCAACTTTTGGCGACTGTTGCGGTTCCCGTGAATGACAGTCTCCTAAAATCTCCATTTTCTGGTTCATATCTATTAATTTTTTGGCACATTTTAGCGATGAACAAGAATAAACCAGATAACGTCATCAGCTGTTTTTGGCGACTAATTTAGCTAACTTTGCGATTCTAGACCATTATTGGATTTAACCATCTCGTAAAATCTCTATTTTTCTCCTCAAGCATGTTTATTTTGGCAACCAAAAAAATCTGTTGCTAAATTACAAAGTATATGATAGAATGTTACTATTATGTTGTTTTATGTTAAAAAAACACTTGTTTACATAAAATATATGTATGTTAGGAAACGACTGCTAAAACACGTTCAAAAATGTGGAGAGAGGTTCCAAAAAAGCGTTTTCACGTCCGAATGTGGATTTGACAAAGGTCCGACCCCACATGGGGTCGTGATCTAAGATATTAATTTATATGCAGAACATCTTTCTTCGTAGGCGGCATTCGTTCGCGCTTCAGAAAAATAACCCTAAGCCTGTCCAATACGACTATGCGATCTTTATATCTGTGTCTGCAACAACCAAAGCCCTATTTATGTGTCTACTAGGGTGGTCCTTATGATCGAATGTGCGACTTTTTTCAGTCTCACCCCCTAGATCGGTTCCACCATGGTCAAATATAACGCATATAAATTTTTCAAAGTTTAGATTGCCCTATGGAGACTCCAAAAATAAAAATGATTATTTTTTTAATCTAACACCCGAAATCGGTAACAATATAGTCGAAAATATTATATTTAAAATTTAGTCCCGATTGGACACCGTTAAGGCATGTCGCAGGACGGTCAAAGTTCAGATTAGCCTATAAGGTCTAAAAAGAGTACAAACTATTTTTTCTTTTATTTCATACCGTAAATTAATAGCACTAAAGAAGAAGTAATCACATTTAAATTGATAGCAATAAAGTCGAAGTAATCACATATAAAATTTGGGTCCGATTGGACACCGTTAAGGCGTGTCGCACTGGGGTCAAAGTTCAGTCTAGGTCTAAAAAATTCAAATTTCTTCTATTTCATACTTTAAATTGATAGCAATAAAGTCGAAGTAATCACATATAAAATTTGGGTCCGATTGGACACCGTTAAGGCGTGTCGCACGGGGGTCAAAGTTCCGACTAGGTCTAAAAAATTCAAATTTCTTCTATTTCATACTTTAAATTGATAGCAATAAAGTCGAAGTAATCACATACAAAATTTGGTTTATGTTAGAGACCGGGGTGAAGGTTATGGCTACTGAAAAAATCAAAATATATTTTTATACCCAAAATCGATATTAATATAGTTGAAAACATCATACATAAAATTTACTTTCGATCTGCCAACGCACAGAATATGTTTTACCTTCAGCTACGTCTACATCGAAGCTCTTACTAGCAACTTTCTGACTTTTAGCACAATTTTTGCTCAATATTGCGCCTAATCTTCCCTTCCTCCTCTGATTTATGAGAAACTCTCTATCTTTTTTGTTGCTGATCAAGTTCAATGCTTTTTCGTGAGCAATATCAAACAAATTTTCCAACTCCTCGTAAAATTTCGCCTCTTTCGCTTTCTGATGAGTGGAATTGCGTTTACTGCTTTTTACAAGCAAACGCCACTTCGCATATAATGCTTCCAACTTCACTACACTATGCTGTTTAGGCCTGAGGGGAATGCGAGCTTTTTGCCAGAACACTTCCGTCTCTTTTATCACAAGAGATGCACTCTCATGAACACTAAGCTTTGTTTTTCTCACATTGTGGAAAAGAACTCGCAAGACTTGCCCATTAGAAGGCAGCTTGGCACCGGTAATTTGGCTTTCGACGAAGCCCACTAAATATATCTTATTTTTTTGTCGCGATTCCATATTGACACGAAATATTAACGTACGGTCCCGACCACTTGAAAACTCTACTAATTTTTTGTAATTCAATTGTTTATAATATTGACAAAAACCCCGAAAGATGCTTTTTACAGACCATTTCTTACTCAGTATTATTTCACACCATAGGTTCAGGTGGTCTCGAAGGTTTAGTAATTAAAAACATTGTTTTTTTTTTCTTTTAACTTCGACCCCCTTCCGATACTGCTAAGCGGTTTTCGATCGAAAGTAAATTTTATATGTGATATTTTCGACTATAGTATTATCGGTATGGGTTATAAAAAGCTAATTTTGACTTTTGACCCTCGTGCGACACGCCTTAACGGTGTCCAATCGGACCCAAATTTTATATGTGATTACTTCGACTTTATTGCTATCAATTTAAAGTATGAAATAGAAGAAATTTGAATTTTTTAGACCTAGTCTGAACTTTGACCCCCGTGCGACACGCCTTAACGGTGTCCAATCGGACCCAAATTTTATATGTGATTACTTCTTCTTTAGTGCTATTAATTTACGGTATGAAATAAAAGAAAAAATAATTTGTACTCTTTTTAGACCTTATAGGCTAATCTGAACTTTGACCGTCCTGCGACATGCCTTAACGGTGTCCAATCGTGACCAAAATTGAAATATAATATTTTCGACTATTGTGCTATCAATTTTGGGTGTTAGATTAAAAAAATAATCATTTTTATTTTTGGAGTCTCCATAGGGTAATCTGAACTTTGACCGCCATGCGGCACCCCTTAACTGTCTCCAATCGGGCTAAAAATTGATATGTGATATCCTTGGCTATATTACTATTTATTTGGGGGGTGAGACTAAGGATATCTCATGTTCGGTTTGTCTCCATACAAATAAGGACCACCCTAGTGTCTACAAACCAAACACTCAAAAGTTTTGTTCCAATCCGCCAAGTCCCAATGGACGACAAAGCTGAGATCACTAGCTTAAAGAAGATATTCACAATATAACTGAGCGAAAAAGTCATCTAGGATGCATCCAAAGTTAAATGATCATGTATGTACGTTGTAAGTGCGGTATAGAGCTCACTCCGAAACCCCATAAATGCCCAATAAGCTGCAGCTAAAGGGTCCAACCATCGCAGTAAAACTAAGACAATGCAGGGCGATTATTTCATGAAAATAAATAATATTAAACCCGCTGCTATCCAAGAGACAAAGCTCGGTGAACGGTCCACCCTCAGGACCTGCAACGTATACAACATTCACCGTTGCTATCGTGCGAGAGGACTTGGGGGTGGTCTGCCATTCATTACGTATCAATCTGTCCAGTATCGTCTATTTGAGCCTGACGTCGACCCGAGGGACATCACCTTAGAACGTCAAGGCGATGTCGACCTTGAAATTGTAAACATGTACATACCTCCTGTCACCTGCTGTCCCAGGGATTACCACCCCGACATTCGTGCGTTACTCAGGAGAGAGAATCGTGTCATACTTGGTGACTTCAACGCACACCATGACCTGTGGCACTATAGTCTTCAGGCCGATGGTAGGTGACAAGAGCTGGTTGATTCGATGTTCTGCACGGTTAATGGGAATGCCCCCACTAGAGTGGCGGCAAACTGCTCTAGCTCGCCAGATATCACCATATTCAGTGCAGGCCTTATAAACTGCATTAACAGGCGTCCGATGCTAAGGCTTGCTTCAGATCACCTACCCATGGTGGTCTCTATCGATCGCCCCACCGACTTTGTCACCGCTGAAAATCGCACCTTCACTAATTTCAGCAAATCCGACTGAAATAGTTTCCTTATTACCACAAAGAGCACCTTTGTTGCAGCGCGTTTCGCATGGTCCTAACTTCATCCTCTCATCAACAAATTCCGTCAGATAGAATAAAGGAAAAGGCAATTCGGAGATCAAAGAACACAAAATATATTGGTCCCAATGGCATTTCCATGCTGATGCTGAAACATCTCAACGACGAAGGTTTAAGATATCTAACACACATTTTCAACCTTTCCCTGTCCACCTTTGTCATTCCTGAAAGATGGAGACAGGCAAAGGTGGTCCCACTACTAAAGCCTGGCAAGCCAGCTGCCGTTGGGGAGTCATATCGCCTGATATCACTCCTCTCGCCAGTAGTGAAAGTGTTGGAGTCTGTCTTATAATAATAAACCCAACGGATTACCCACCATCCCGCTCAACCGACACGAGGGGCGCCTCCGCGTAACGCGCGTATCAAATTTGCCGAGTGTTTGACAGGCGGAGGTTTGTTAAGCGCCGAGATCTCAAACTGTTCAGCTACAGAGAAACTTCAGCTGAATAAGGTGAATACATAAGAGATTAAAATACATAAACATAAACAAAATAATTAATTGAGAGAGGAAAGAACAGATTTTTTTATTGTAAAAAGCGAGTCCGAATTATCAAAATTACATGAATGAGAGCTATATTTTGCACATAAACACTGAAAAGGTTCGTGCAATTGAAAACTTGTTCTACATTGCTTCAAAAAAATTGGTTTGAAATGTCTTGAAGCACGGGAGGGAATATTAAATTTAACTTCATTTAAAAGAACTGGACTTGAAATGTGTCCGTTTATTAATTTTACTATAAAAATTACACCTAGCATTTCCCTACTACTAGAAAGAGTTGGGAGATCGATAAGTTTTAGCCGACTAGTATAAGGTGGAAGACTGTACATTGAATCCCATTGTAGGTTTCTCAAGGCAAAAAGTAGGAACAGTTTTTGAATTGATTCTAGCTTATCTATATTAACTTGATAGAGCGGACTACACACAATCGTGCATAAGAAGCTGGCTGTATACCTCTACGAGAAAAACACATAAATTTACATTTCTTTAAGTTTAGAGGCATACAGTTTACATTGCACCACGTAACTAAGTACGCTAAATCCATTTGAAGTAAAGACTGATCTTCCGCGGATGCATATGACTTAAATAGTTTTACATCGTCAGCATACATCAAGATATCATTTATGAAAATGTACAGATATCATTTATGAAAATCAAAAACAGAACCGGGCCAAGATGGCTGCCCTGAGGAACACCAGAGGATACATCGTTAGTGTTAGAAACGGAATCTTTAAAAATTACTCTTTGAGTTCTTTCAGAGAGATAGGAGGAGATCCAACGGGTGAGGCCCGTTTGGAAACCAACCAAATCGAGTTTGTGAATTAGTAGAGAGTGACAAACTTTATCAAATGCTTTACTAAAATTTGTGTAAATGACGTGTTGAGATTATCTCTAAATCCATTCGACACGTGTGTTGTGAATTCAAGTAAGTTGGTTGTTGTTGGTTTACCCTTGCAAAATCCATTGTGGGAGTTTGAGATTAGTGTTGAGATCAAAAATATTAGGCAATTAGTAACAATAGCTTCAAATAATTTGGGAATAGCCGAGAGTTTTGCAATACCACGATAGTTTTCTATCGATGACCTACTTCCATTTTTATAAAAAGGTAAAAGGAAAGAATCTTTCCATGAAGCCGGGAAAACGCCACACTGTAAAGAAAGATTAAACAGTTCGGTCAACGGTTGGTATATGTGTTCCGCACACTTTTTAAGAAAGCATGTCGATATCAAATTAGGACCATGTTTAAATGATTCCTTCAAGGTCTTGAGATGTAATAAAACATCTTTCGCGTTTAAATTAGGAACGTGGATTGAATGACTTGAAAAGACAGGTTTAAAAATATGTCATATTAACGCCCAGAGTCTTCCATCTAAAATTGATGAATTTAGATATATCTTTGAGTCTTCCGATGTTGATGTTGTGTGTGTATCCGAGACGTGGTTTGCTACGTGGCATAACGATGATATGTTCAGTGTTAGTGGTTATAAACTTTTTTGTCTCGACAGAGTTACGCATGGTGGTGGTGTTGCTGTGTTTGTAAAAAATTGTCTTTCTTGTTCTCTTAAATGTACTTCAGAAACCTCCAGCTCGATTGAATACCTTTTTATTGAAATTTCATCCATGCATGACAAAATCCTTGTTGGTTCTGTGCACAGACCTTATAAGCACATTGCCTACTCAACTTTTGTCGACTTCATTGAGAGCTTGACCCTTTACTACAATAACATTGTTATTGCAGGGGATTTTAACAGTGACCTGCTTTGTGGAAGTAATTTTGCCCTTGCCATGCAAAACCTGGGTTTACTCCCAGCCAATGGTTCCATGCCCACTCATTTCACGCAATCTACTAGCACTCTGCTTGATATTTTCTTTGTAAATGACACTGCAAAAGTAGTTCTTTGTACTCTCTGCCCCAAGTTTCTCTAAGCACGACTTAATTTTTTTGGCTTCCAATTGACCTATGATAGTACAACATATTTTTATCGCGACTTTTTAAATATAGATTATATGAATCTCAAAGAAGCAGTAGAGAAAGTTGATTGGAACTCCATCTATGGCTTAGTATCTAGTATTGATCAAATTGATTTTCTGGAATCAAACATTAATACGCTCTTTGACCAGTTTGTCCCGGTTGTACATAAATCAGCTAATGTTAAAAAACGGCCTTGGTTCAACTACTGCATTAAAAAACTGATTTGCAAACGCAATAACGCGTTTCGCAAGTGGAAGCGGAACAAAAGCCAAGAGAACTATAATAGGTTTAAAGCTTGTAGACGGGATGTGACCAAAGCAATTAAATTAAGAAAGCTAGAATATTACGAGCTTCAGTTCAGTATGGCAGTGGGTTCGAAGCAAACGTGGCGAAAAATTCGTGAAATTGGGATTGGAAACAAAACTCAATATGTCTCAGCGGCAGTTGACGTGAATGAATTAAATGAAAAGTTTGCACGCCCGCCGGTCTCTGTGAATGATATATGTCGTGATAGTTACAGTAGGAATATATGTAATGCGTTGTCCAGTTTTTCTTTTGAATGTGTCGATGATTGTGATGTAGTTCAGTCCATACTAAGTATTAAATCGAATGCAGCTGGTCTTGATGGTGTGAACCCGAAATTTCTCAAGTGCTTGCTACCAATGCTTTTAAAGTATATCACATATGCTTTAAATACCATCTTGACTACGTCAGAGTTTCCTAGCTCTTGGAAAAAGGTCAAGATTATTCCGCTAAAGAAACCGAATGGAGACTACCGTCCCATTGCAATATTGCCGTACTTGTCTAAGGTTCTTGAGCGGATCATGCATGGCCAGATAAATTCTTTCATACATAGAAACTCTTTGGTAAACCCACTGCAGTCTGGCTTCAGATCCAATATGAGCTGCACCACAGCGCTCTTAAAAGTTTCGGACGACATAAGGATCAACATTGATAAAAACCATATCACTTTTCTGACTTTACTTGACCATTCAAAGGCTTTTGACTCTGTCGACCACGAAATTCTAATCTTGAAACTTGAAAACTTGTTTAATTTTTCCACACCGGCATCCGCACTTGTGAAAACATACCTAAGTGATCGCGTACAAGCAGTATGTGATGAATTCAACGTATCCGACTGGCTACCTATAACTAGAGGTGTTCCTCAAGGTTCTATTCTTGGCCCCCTGCTGTTTGTGTTGTATGTCAATGACTTGTTTAATGTGATTCGTTACAGTGATGTCTATGTTTACGCAGATGATGTCCAGTTATATGTTAGTTGTCTCCTTGACTCTATTAATGTCTGTATAGAAAATTTAAACGCTGACTTGAATTCAATAAATAAATGGGCTTCCGACAGTGGATTAATTCTTAATCCAGATAAATCACAATGCATTGCTATATATAAGAAAATTATTAAACTTGACGACTATATGGAAATTAAGCTGAAAAATTCTGTGATAAAATATGTTGACACAGTTAAAAACTTAGGAGTTATATTTAATAGAACCTTGACGTGGAGTAATCAGATCTTTTGCGCCATTGGAAAAGTATATGGTATGCTCCGAAATCTATGGACTACTCAGCATTTTACACCAGTGAAAATACGACTGCTTTTAGCTAGAACCTACTTATTACCAACGTTATTATATGGTTGTGAGCTGTTTTCGAGCTGTGATAGTATGTGTCGTAGTAAACTAAATGTTGTGTATAACAATATTGCCAGATACGTGTACAGTAAAAGTCGTTATGACCACATTTCTGTGTTTTCGAAGCAAATTGCATCGGTATCTTTTATCAATTTGTTAAAATTTAGATGTTTAGTGTTACTTCAAAAAATTATTACCACTAAGGAGCCCCGATATCTTAAAGATCGGCTGGAGTCCTCGAAATCTACGCTTTCGCTTAACTTAGTCCCTTTAAAATATAGTTGCTTGGTATCTGAACGTCAGTACCTAGTGTTTTCTGTCCGCTGTTGGAATACGTTGCCTCCAAAAATTAAGGGTATTAAGGGAACTTTGCATTTCAGACGTGAACTGCTCAAGT
Source organism: Sphenella marginata (assembly GCA_951509765.1). Taxonomy (NCBI): domain Eukaryota; kingdom Metazoa; phylum Arthropoda; class Insecta; order Diptera; family Tephritidae; genus Sphenella; species Sphenella marginata. The sequence goes on along the minus strand of OX608080.1, from coordinate 33,725,864 downwards.
ACCTAGCGAATTTTGACTGAACACACCAAGATAATTTTTGATCCCAGACACCTCTATCCTATTTTTTCTTTCTATTCCTTTCATTTACTGTATGTACTTATTCCATTGTCTATCTCTTTTCATTTTACTCTTCTATTATCTCAATTTTCTTGTATCCATCACCCACTGCTTCATAATTCCTACTCTAAGATTTGTTGTTAGTTTTAAGCTTTAATATGTACTCTAGTTTTAAGGCCAAACGCTGTAAAATAACTTATGGTTGTGTGTTTGACCAATCAAAATCAAAATAAATAAATAAATAAATAAAATATGAATGTGGTCGATATGGGTAGTTGTTAGGTGGTGAATTGATTGCAGTAGAATAATTAGACATAAAGAATTGAGCAAATAAATTTGCTATTCCTAGGTTGTTGCCGGAGATGCCATCCCTGAATTTCATCGTTGAAGGAAACCTTCTTACTTGGCGTTTAGAGTTTACGAAACCATAAAATGATTTCGGGTTGCAAAAAATTAACTTTTTCATTTTACAAATACAATCTCTATAACACTTTTTATTTATTACTGTAACTATATAATCTGAGTGTAAACCGGTTTTCTTGTACTTTTTGAAAAGACCCGACTTATTATTATACCTTTCATGAGCATGAAATGGTATTATAACTTTGGTCCGATGTTTGTAAGTATGAGAAGAAGAAGAGATAGACCCACCATTAAGTATACCGAAATGATCAGGGCGACGAGCTGAGTTGATTTAGCCATGTCCGTCTGTCCGTCCGTCCGTCCGTCCGTCCGTCTGTCCGTCTGTCCGTCCGTCTGTTTGAACGCAAACTAGTCCCTCAATTTTAGAGATATCTCGATGAAATTTTGCAAGCAGGCGCCATTTTGCATAGGATTAATCATTTGTCGGAACCAGCAAGATCGGAACGATACAACGCATAGCTCCCATACAATCGATTGTTCCGATAAACGGGTTTTGGCCTCTAACTCTTGCAATTAAAAAGCTATTAGAGCGAAATTTCGCAGGTTTAGTACATACTATATAAGTAATGTGTGTAGTGAAAATCACCTGGATCGGACCAACATAACATATAGCTCCCATATAATCGATAGTTTCGATAAATGGGTTTTGGCCTCTAACTCTTGCAATTAAAAAGCTATTAGAGCGAAATTTCGCAGGTTTAGTACATACTATATAAGTAATGTGTGTAGTGAAAATCACCTGGATCGGACCAACATAACATATAGCTCCCATATAATCGATAGTTTCGATAAATGGGTTTCGGGCTATAAATTTTTCAAATAGAAAGCTAGAAACGTAGAATTTTGCAGGTTTGGTACTTATTATATGAGTGATGTGTGTAGTGAAAATCATACAGATCGGACTTACATAACATATAGCTCCCATATTACCGATTGCTCCGATATATGTGGTTTGGCTATGTATTTTTAAATTAACAGTTTTGGAGAGTTTGTGAGTAATTGTAAGTAAGGAGCGGACACTGAGAAAAGTTGTGCATATTCATGAAAGGTATAAAGACTTCGGCACAGCCGAAGACAGCCCTTTCCTTACTTGTTTTTTAATGCTTTTAGCTCTTTAGTAAACCAGGCCTGAGCTGGCTCATCATAAAGACAGTTTTGCTTAGGTATATACTTTTTGAAAAGATTATACTTATAAATAGTACTATTAAAATGTAAAACGCAATGATCAACATCCTCATTGTATAGAGGCCAGATAATCTTAGATAGATCTTTATTTAACTTTTTATACCTAGTAGTGCTTCGCACACAAAGTATATTAACTTCATTCGCCTAACGGTAGTATGTAACGGCATAAACGAATCGGGATAGATATTGACTTATATATATCAAAATGTTCAGGAGGAAAAGAGAAATTGATTGAGCCATGTCCGTCCGTCCGTCCGTCCGTCCGTCTGTCCGTCCGTCCGTCTGTGAACACGATAACTAGAGTAAATTTTGAGATATCTCAATGAAATTTGGTATGCAGGTTCCTTTTCACTTATCTCGGAGCGCTATTGAAAATAGGCAAAATCGGTTAAAAGCCACGCCCACTTTCTATATGGCCCATTCCATGAAAAATTTGCCACTAAAAATTTAAATCGCCTGAAATAAAGCTTTTCATGTTTAAAACTAAAAATAAAACGACACGTATTTTTTTGTTTTGTCATGGCATGTTTTGTTTTCGAGTTAAAAGGTTTTTGTGTAAAAAATCAAGAAAATCCATTTTTTTCAAAAATTCACAGTTTGAAGAAGACGAGACGTGAAGAAGCGATTCTTTTTGACTGATTTCGGTATTCTTTTGTCTTTTAACCTATGAATGGTTGAAATTTTTTTTTGTTAGTTTTATTAATTATTAATGTAATTGTTTTAAACAAATGGGAATTGCACAAAATGGACCTAACGAAAAAAAAAAATTTTCATCATACAATTATTTCAAATTATATAGTTACGATCTGTGCAAAGTTTCAAAGTGGTCATTTTAGTGGTTTTCGAGATATTATTAAAAATGTGAAGACGATTAAACATTATTTTACTCGCGTACCCGAACCGTGCCTGTAGGAACAATTTCTTGTTGACACGGGCATTTGTTGTAATTGAACAAGTGTTTTAAAGTGCTTATATATAGTGTCTGTGACTTACGTGTCATCGTTATTTTATATTTAATACTCATTCGCCAGTTGGTTTTCTCTTAGCGATCGCTCATTCTGAATATCGGTTTGCAAGATGTCTCGCCGTCAATTTAAAGACCGTTGTTGTAATCCTCTTTTTTATTTGAGCCGGTTATTTTGAAAGTGGTTTAAGTCCACTGAAAAACAAAACTTGCATATGGAATGTCTTATGGTACAAAATTCCCCACAAATGCATCATTGCACAGTACAGCAATAAAATTCACTACAAAGCAGTAAAATTTATAACGGGAAAAATTACATAAATAAATACATTACATAAATAAAAATCTGTATCTAAATTAAAAGCTTCCGTATTTATTTTCAAACTGTTACATTCATACCAATCGGGTTAGGGGGTTACAATATACCCGCGGTTGGTATGGCTGTCGTAAAATGCGACTAAAATCCACGATTTAACCTGCTGGCGCTGTCCGACGGGCATATTCCTTTTGCTAATTCCTACTGCAAATTGTGCGCCGCAACGTAAAAAGTTCCCAATGAAACTCAACAGCTTTGTTGGTAGGTTAAAACCGTTCATACGGTTAATGGCATTTAAGTATTACATTCATCTGCATTAAAAATAAGGTATTTACAATTTCTATTATTTAATTTCATCAAAGTAGTATCAAAACCGATTTGATATACAATTCCTTTGGGTAATTTGACTAATGTTATTGTGAAAGTATGTTGTTTGCTTGTCAAACCCATGTAATAATTTTATTTTACTCATATAAAGGTAGTGGAGTAATTTTAAGTAAAATAATTGACTTACAATCATTTGAGTAAAGAACACGAAGTGGACTTATATTCCTTTTGATAAACAAAAAAGTGATTTTATTAATTTTGAAAGTGGTTTAAGTCCATTCGAGGTTCTGAAATACATCTTACTTTTCTAGTAAAGTTTATAAAACGTATTACATTATATATTCTAACATGTGTACGGCCGCAAAGCCATGAAAACAACTTGATACCTGTTAACAATATTTTTGAAACAATGCAAACGCAAACCCTTAAATATCTCAGAACAAAAAGAACAAATGGACTTGAACCACTTTCAAAATAACCGGCTCAAATAAAAAAAAGGATTACAACAACGGTCTTTAAATTGACGGCGAGACATCTTGCAAACCGATATTCAGAATGAGCGATCGCTAAGAGAAAACCAACTGGCGAATGAGTATTAAATATAAAATAACGATGACACGCAAGTCACAGACACTATATATAAGCACTTTAAAACACTTGTTCAATTACAACAAATGCCCGTGTCAACAAGAAATTGTTCCTACAGGCACGGTTCGGGTACGCGAGTAAAATAATGTTTAATCGTCTTCACATTTTTAATAATATCTCGAAAACCACTAAAATGACCACTTTGAAACTTTGCACAGATCGTAACTATATAATTTGAAATAATTGTATGATGAAAATTTTTTTTTTCGTTAGGTCCATTTTGTGCAATTCCCATTTGTTTAAAACAATTACATTAATAATTAATAAAACTAACAAAAAAAAATTTCAACCATTCATAGGTTAAAAGACAAAAGAATACCGAAATCAGTCAAAAAGAATCGCTTCTTCACGTCTCGTCTTCTTCAAACTGTGAATTTTTGAAAAAAAATGGATTTTCTTGATTTTTTACACAAAAACCTTGTAACTCGAAAACAAAACATGACATGACAAAACAAAAAAATACGTGTCGTTTTATTTTTAGTTTTAAACATAAAAAGCTTTATTTCAGGCGATTTAAATTTTTAGTGGCAAATTTTTCATGGAATGGGCCATATATATAATATTTTCGAAAATACAAAAAGAGTGATTATTCAGTACATAATACACCTATAAGGAAAATATTTGTTGTGCACTTTAGCGTTAAGGCAAAAAATACATTTTTGAAGAAATTTTTAAAATGGGGCGTGGTACCGCCCACTTTTGATTAAGTCAAATTTGGAAATATTATTAATCATAAATCAAAAACCGCTCAAGACAGCAAAGTGAAATTCAGCACACATATTTATATTAATACAGGAAATATTTCGAAAAAAAAGTATCGAAATCGGGTTAGGTCCACGCCCAATTTTATACGAAAGATTTTGAAAAGGATCATAGATATATTGAATATGCTATAACTTTGCTTAAACTAGCTGTATATAATTTCTATTTCACCTCTGAAGTGTTCGTGGGCAAAGAAAGTCGAAAGCACAAAATTTTTAGAAAATGGGCGTGGCCCCGCCCTTTTATGGGGGATTATTCCACAAAACTTTCCATGCCATAACTCCGGTAAAAATTGACTTATTGAAACGATATTTAGAGAAAGTGTTCAACATATAAAGCTTACTCTTTGCTGTAAAAATAAACAAAATCGGTGAACGGACACGCCCACTTTTTGAACACAGTTCTAAAAAATTTCTTCGTAAAATTAAAATCGCGATATTTACATAATTGTATAAGTTATATAAATAAGATTTTACACACATAATAAGCTTTTTAAGCAAAACTAAACTGTATAAAAATTTTGAGGATTTTGGTGAAGTAGGCGTGGCTCCGCCCACTTTTTAGCATAAAAGCTCTGCTATTTTCAAAAGCGATTGCTTCGAATTTCAAGAATGTATTTCAATGAAATTTTGTGAGGTACTTCCCAATAGTATGTAGTATACTCCCGCCAAAAATTACGCAAATCGAATAACAAACAAGCTTACGGGCAAGTAGTTAACACCCTACTGCCTTTTTTTATTAATTTTTTTTATTTTCATACCTTTCATGAATATGAGGAAAGCTATTTATATTTTGTTATTTAGTGATAATTTTATTTACCGCTCACCACAGAAGTTTTTTTTTAAATCGAAAACAATCAGTTGCCTTTATAACAACTTTTCCGGTATCAAAATAGACCTGAGTAAATTGGGATACCAAAACATATCACTACTAGGTATTTAATGTTCGGTTACACCCGAACTTAGACTTCCTTACTAGTTAAAGTTGGCTTTCGCAAAATCAAATTCTATATTAGAGTTGCAAGGTTTCTTAATGCACTTCCCCTCATTACTTATGGTTTCGTAGACTACCTCCAGAGGGGTATGGTAAACATCTTCAGATAACACTAGAGGATCGCACCTATTTATAAAGAATTAAGATAGGTCATTGATGAAGGCTGAATCCAAAACTTTACCGAACTTATTTGGAATAACATTAATTTGGTTAAGACAAAGGTTGGTAATTTCATCCAAAAACTCATTGTTACTAAGCTTAGCTGGATGCTTAAGACTCGGATGCACTTAAACTCAATGTTTTCAATGGAGGGTATATCTACGTCTTCAAATGGTTTTGAAGATTTCACAGGCACGAAGATGCCACCACCGGTTCTGTTTAAGCGATCCTTTCTTTACGTTTTATAAAAAATTTCGGAATCAAAGACATCCGGTTTTAACCAAGTTTCGGTGAAGGCAATAATATTGTAGTTACAATTGATCGTTTTAAGATAGAAATACGTTAACTTAGTATTCAAACCTCTAACATTCTGATAATAAATGTTAAAGGCAGAATTCAATTTACGTTTTTTGGATCGGTATTCTGATCGATATTCTGACTAGGGACCTTCGTTGAATTTGGGGCATTCGGCTTAAACAAAAATTCCCGAACCAAAGCCCCAGGTGGCCAGAAAGAGCTATTCAAAATTGCATCGAAATCAGACTGAAAAACATCAATCCTAAATGATGATACAGTTCTATAGTATTTAAATTTAAACTTATTTATTATCATAACTTCAGCTTTAATTTTAGATTTAATATAAGACTTAAGGTCATCCACGGACGTGTCTTTCTCATATCTGGACACAAAAAAAGACTTTTTCGCAGGGACCACAACCAGCTTCTTGACTGTTGGTTGACTCGAGATCGAACGGGTCTGAACTGCAAGGTTTCTTATATGAGCCTTGGAAGTAGAAGGAGCCACGGCTTCCCGACCCGAAGCCAAGTTGATCAACCCAAAGGCTTGAAGTGCAGGAGTAATCTTACTACCGTATTTCATCGCAAACTTGCGGCTCGACGAACATCAGCAGTTGAAGAGCTCTGCTTTTGCATAAATTCATACCTCCCAGCCGTGTCCGAATTTTTCAGCAGGTGAACATGGAATAAGACGTCTACGTTGATATGTAGTGTCAAGCTAAAAACTGTCTCGCACCCCAAAATCTTAGGGGTCACGTTTGATAACATAATCAAATACGGCGCTTATGCGAAGCCGTAACAAAATCCTCAAGTCGCTAGCTGGCAGCACTTGGGGTAAAGACAAAGAAAAGTTACTAGGTACATACAAAGCAATTGGTCAGCCGGTACTGAGCTACGCGACGCCAAAATGGTCGCCGGGGTTTGCTGACACACACTGGACGAGGTTTCAGGTCTGCCAGAACACCACCCTTCGAACCGCCACTGGATGTCTTCTTATGTCTCCTGAGCATCATCTTCATAATGAAGCTAAAAAGCATAGCGCGATGTTGACCAGACAATTACTGTTCAACTGCACTAAACAGCAACATCCGAACAGGCACCTGGTCAACGAAAATCTGCCCCCCAGGAGAATAAGAAGCGATCTACGCAAACATTTTGATGAGATCCGGCACCTGATTTCCACGCCGTTTGATCCTAAGGTGCACCGACAGGCCCTTACCCTCATTCACACAGAATCGGTAAATTCCTATGTCAGATATCTCCCATTCTAACACCCATTAGAAGAGTTCAATGACACTACTGTGAAAGGTACTGGCTACCTAGGTAGGGCTAAGTAGCCCTACAACAACAACAACAGCAAACACAGGGGGATTATAACACGAAGCGATGCAATCATCGGTATATTGGAGAAACATTTTAGGATCCTATAGCTGTTCTCACAATCCACTATGGGAACACCACAGTGCAAGGACATACGTTAATTGAACAGTTAGATTTGTTGGAAGTTGACCGGCTGAATCAACGGTTTATATCTTATGTCTATCACTTATATAAGTTAACGCCACATTCTCTGAAATTGGGCTCCAAAACCGCTCACACATAAATAACTAATTTTTTATATCAAACAAGCTGCGTAAGCATGCGACCTGCAATTAGGTCGCTATTCCACGGGCATACGACACCACACGCGCAACCACCCAATTGCTGATCGTGCATTATCATTCATGGGAATGGACCGTGCAAATAGTTTGGCAACAACAATTAGCAGCCCATCACCTGCGCTGTCAACGTGACTTCATAATATAAATAAGTAATAATTAAGTAGCAGTTAAGAAGTATCAATGTAATTTGAAGATATAAAAATAAATTTATATTTTTTGGTTTATTATCAAAGAAACTAATAACTGGCGCCCAACGGTCCAGTCGCGTAGCTATCGAAATTAGTATCTCGCGTATCCGTGTAGTTATAAGTGGCTCTAAAGCAAGCGCCCCAACGCAGTGGACACCAAAAGCGGCTCTAGAAACTAGCGCCTTTCCTAAAAAATCGTGATATTAAACATCCATAGCGGCCCCAGAAACTAGTGCCTCACCTCAAAATTCGTGATATTAAGCATCCAGAGTGGCCCTAGAAACTAGCGCCTTACTTAAATATTCGTGATATTAAGCATTGGATTAATCGTAATAAGCCGCGCACTGGAGCAACCCAGTGGTAAAACTCTATAGAGGCAACCACAAGCCCACCAAAGAGGCCAGCAAGGACTACCGTAGTAGCAGTGTAATAATGCTAAAAGGAAAACCAGCCCTGTTCGCCGTGGGATTGTTGTAAGAAAAATAGAATTTAAGAAATTATTTTTGAAACGAATTTTTCAGTTAAGATATAAAACCAAGGCATATCCAATAGGTAGAAGCAGGAGGAGAAATGCAACCCTGCTATACATTTTGTTGTTGCTTGAAGAAACTTTATTGTCAAATAAAACTGATATTGACAACTCGATTGAATTAAATTTTTATGAAAAATCCATGGCATACCTTGAAAAATCAAATTTTTTCTTCGGCTAAGAATACAAAACAAAAAAAACAAACTCAATATAAACAAAGTTTGATAGTTAAGATTCTAGTGTAGAAAAAAAAACACTATAATACAACTAACGTAATTCAATCAGTAATTTTGCTCAAACTCAAATCAACAGTTTTTGATAGTTTTAGAGAATTTTCTTTTTCCTCTCAATAGTATTTTTAACCGAAATTTCTTTTTTAATTTACCTTTAAGCGAAAATATGATTAACATATTACTACTTATAAGCAACAGGCTCGTACAGCCTCCACGGGACCCTCCAGAGATTGATCAAATCAAAATAACTACAACACTAAAAAACGAAAATGATTAGGCCCGCTATCTTAAACCCTGAAAATACCCAACCTCAAAATAATTCTCCAATCAGCCCTGAATTAACAGGCGCCATAAGGAGCCTAGTGTCACAAATACTTTCGGCCGAAGTGCCATCAGTGATACAAAATGCCTTAAATCCTAGACAAGAAATAGCGACAGATCAGGCAATCAATGACAGGCATGCGAAAAGCCTGACAGGACTTGATAGAGTACCTGACGTCGTAAGATATCTACGGGAATTCTCAGGCGACCCAATAGAATTCTCCTCATGGAAAAGGAGCGTCGAGAGAATACTTAGGATTTACGAGCATGAGCGTGGGGTCCCCACGTTATTTTGGCATATTGAATGTTATGCGGAACAAGATAACAGCGAACGCCGATGTATCCTTGGAGTCTTATAATACTCCACTAAACTGGACAGCGATATCCAAGTGCCTTAATACCCATTACGCGGACAGAAGGGACATTTGCACTCTGGACTACCAGATGACTACCCTCTTCCAAGGAAACAAATCCCTAAACGAATTATACCAAGATGTGTTCTCCCACCTATCCTTGATCTAAAATAAAATATCCAGCCTTGAAATGAGCTCGGAATCGATCACCTACTGACAAAAACGTATCGCGACAAAGCATTTGACACGTTCGTCAGAAGCTTAAACGGAGAGCTACCCAAGCTTCTAGGTATAAAAGAGCCAACGGATCTTCCCCAAGCTCTGCAGTTATGCATGAAACTGCAAAACCAAAACTTTAGAACACAGCACGCATTCGGCATCCAACCCATTTCGCGAAAAAATAGCTCACCCCCACTTCCACTTAGGAAGCATTAACTCTTTTTCCCTAATCTCGCATTCATACCGCAGCCAATGCCTCGCACAGGAGGCCTATTCCTCAATACCAGCAACTCCCCAAATACCAACAAACTCCCCAAACCAACAATATTCACAACAACACCAACAATATCCTAGGAATTTTAACACCCAAAATCCCAATTATGCTTTGCAACAACCTAGACCCAACCAATTCAACAATCCTCCACCAAGACCCACCCAATCAAAACCTGCAGTCCCAATGGGCATAGATTAATCACTCAGAACAAAGAAAGTGGACAACATAAATAGACCGACCGGTAATTTCCTTGCCGAAAAAAGGCCCGTACATTCTTCTAATCAGGTACGGCAACCCTTAAAACAAAACAGAATACACAACATAGAAACCACAGAAACAGACTTAAGAGAACAACCTGACGAGTCAGACGAACAGACATTCCAGGACTATTACAATCAATACACTGCATATGATAACGATACCCCCGAAAGCCTTCCTGAAGAAAACTCACACCAATTCTCCGACATTCATTTTTTAGGCTAACAAATTCCACGCTACCATACTTCCAATGCAAGGACAGTAGCGGGAAAGTTCTAAATTTTTTAATTGACACAGGTTCGAATAAAAATTACATTCAACCAAATCTCGCAAAAATACGTAAATAAAAGAAGGAAATAAAGAAATTTTTTACGCTACCTCAGTGGGAGGAAACGTTAAGATAACCCACCATACCTATATCAACCTTTTCGGACTAAAAGACGAAAACATTAAATTTTTTATATTACCTACACTTAAATCCTTCCACGGTATTCTCGGTAACGACAGCCTAAAACAATTAGAAGCCGTAATCTTCTCATCGAAAAATCACATGCTATTAAAAAATCGTTTGAAAATAGCTATTAAACAACACGAATCGAAATCGGTAAACCATATCGAGTTAAGAACAGACCATCTTACAGGTGAACAAACGGAAAAACTCCGAAATTTATCCTTTTCATACCCACAACTCTTTTCCGATCCTGACGAAAAGTTAACGTACACTACCGTTGTAAAAGCAGAAATAAGAACCACAAATCAAGATCCAGTATATTCAAAATACTACCCATACCCAATGTCCCTCAAGGACGAAGTAGAAAAACAAATCTAAAAACTACTTGAGGATGGAATAATTAGACCTTCCCGATCCCCATACAATTCCCCTATCTGGATAGTGCCAAAGAAAGCTGATGCATCTGGCGCAAAAAAATACAGAATGGTAATAGACTACCGTAAATTAAATTCAATCAGCATACCTGACCGCTACCCAATTCCAGATACCAATGAAGTACTCTCGCAACTCGGAAAGAATAAATTCTTTACAGTTCTCGACTTGAAAAGTGGCTTTCATCAGATTCCTTTAATTGAATCCGATATCGCAAAGACAGCCTTTTCAGTCAACAACGGTAAATATGAACTTACCGGACTACCTTTCGGCCTAAAAAATGCGCCTTCCATATTCCAACGAGCATTAGATGATATCCTTAGAGACTACATTGGAAAAATTTGCTTTGATTACATAGACGATATTATAATTTTCGGAAAAGACGAAAACTCTCACTTAAAAAACGTGGAAATAATTTTCAGGACCCTACAAGATGCTAATATGAAAATTCAACTTGATAAATGTGAATTTCTCAAAGATTAAGTCGAGTTTTTGGGATTTGTTGTTTCCAAAAAAGGCATAAAAACAAATCCAGCGAAAGTGAAAGCAATTTTAGACTTTCCACCACCTCAGACTATAAAAGAACTTCGATCCTTTCTAGGACTTTCCGGTTATTACAGACGTTTTATTAAAGACTATGCAAAACTCGCCAAACCCCTAACAGTACTTTTGACAGGCGAGGAGGGACGTATGTCCAAAAATCAATCGAGTCAAATAAAAATTTCTCTCGACTATAACGCAATGGAAGCGTTTATAAATTAAAAAAAGAATTCCACTTGACAACCGACGCATCAAACCACGCTATAGGAGCGGTCCTAGAGCAAGGTGGTAAACCTATAACATTAATTTCCAGAACATTTACAAGGACCGAAGAAAACTACGCAACTAACGAAAAGGAACTTCTGGCCATAATATGGGCTTTAAAAACCTTTAGAAATTAATTGTATTGTTCGACCACGGTAAGATGGAAATCCATATTGGAAGAGTATAGCTATGAAATTAAATACAAACCTGGCAGTGGTAATCTGGTCGCATACGCACTTCCCAGACCACCACAACAAATAAATTCTTTGTCTGCAACCCAACATAGTGATGAAAGTTCAGCTCAAAATTTAATACCATATACAGATGCACCCATCAATACATTTAAAAATCAAATTTTTATTTCTACAGGCGAAACCTCATCTTACCAATTTAAATTACCTTTTCCCACTTACCATAGACATATTATTATTGAAAACAACTTTACAGAAGAAAGTCTTCCCACATTGTTGAAAAGATATCTCAGCCCTACAGTAACAAATTGCATAAAAACTGAAGACCACATCTTAGGAAAAATACAAACCCTTTACCAAATTCACTTTAGTAGGTACAAAGTGCGTTATACCCGGAAATTCATTAGGGACGTCACAAACGAATCAGAACAGTAAACGGAAATTATCAACGAACATAATAGAGCTCATCGAAACCCCACATCGAAAAATCCTTGAATGCAGAATCTATAACCTTTATGCTAGAAAATCAATACGGTATTGAAATATTCAAAACACATCCATACAAAAGTTCGATAAACGGACAAAGAGAATGATTCCATTCCACACTTTCTGAAGTGCTGCGTTGCACCAAAGCGGAAAACACCCACACTGACTTCGAGGACCTCCTCAATAGAGCCATATTCAAGTATAACTATTCAATCCACTCCATTACTAAACGCAAACCAGTAGAGGTATTTTTCTGAAGAACAATAGGACCCAATCCAATGACACTAGACAGGGAAATAAATGTCCAAAATCTCAAAAATAAATAAGAAAAAAACTTACGAACTCATAACAAAAATAGGACCGATTTAAAGACATACAACACTAACGACGTAATTTATGTAAAAATAAATAAAAGACTAGGAAACAAACTAACACCCCGATATAAAAAGGAAATAGTAATAGAAGACAAGGGCAACACCATTTTGACACAGTCGGCCGCACCGTCCACAAAAGCCATATCAAAAAGTAATCACACTCCTCTCTTTCAGGTTCCTATTTGCCTCCTGCAACGCGGAAACACAAATTTTGGATTATGCGACCAGTCCCATAGTAACAATAGACGTAGGAACCGCGAAGGTTCAAACCGGAACATTTCGACTAATACACACTATAGACCTCGATCAGTACGACTTCTTACTCGACAACATACACGCTACAATAGAACACCATATAACTAAGAATAGAACACCATATAGGTAGGTAGGTTACGAGGGTTGGACCGCAACACAAGGTTACGGCCCGACACTTAGGCCACCAGTGGGCCCGTTGTGATACCCTATACGGACTCGAAAACAAGAGAGTCCCTTCCTCGCCTATACGTGATGATCGAACCACTTCGTGGATGCAATAAATTTAGCTAGAGCCTTGACCTCACATCTAGAGACTTCAGAAAGGCTAACCGCCGCCTGCCAAGTGCTGGACGCTGGCACAGGAGGTGCTGGACACTCTCCTCCTCCTCGATACATCTACAACTGCGACAGTAGTCGAAGGTTGTCGCTCCCAATCTGATACCGTGAGTGCCGATTAGGCAGTGCCCCGTTACAACCCTTATAAGTGATGCTACACTAGCTTTGCTTAGGGTAAGAAGCTCCTTAGTGCGCCCTTTATCATATGAGGGCCAGGTTAGCCTGGATGTCTCGCAAGTTGAGATTGCCGACCATTTTTCGTTTGCAGATCTTATAGTGCTCGTGCTCACACGGAGCTTGAAGGAGGCCATAGGTATACCTACCGAGTCATTTCCCGAAAGGATGTGGTCGGTGGTACCTCTTCTGGCCAGCTCGTCTGCTCTGCAGTTACCCTCAATATCCCTGTGTCCAGGTACCCATATAAGGTTGAAACTGAAGTGCTGAGCCATCTCGTTAAGAGATCTGCGGCATTCAGTGAGCGACTTTGAGTTGTCGACGAATGAGCCCAGGGCCTTAAGTGCGGCCTGGCTGTCTGAGAAAATGAAGACCCGTTTGCCATCACTGGGTACAGTAGCCAGATGGCTTACGGCTCTGTGTATTGCCATCATTTCCGCTTGGTATACACTGCAGTGATCCGGAAGGCGGAAAGAGACTTCTAGACCCAGATCCGGTGAGAAGATGCCCGCTCCAACCTTCCCGTCAAGCTTAGAGCCATCGGTAAAAATGTTTACAGCATTCGAGACAAGATGCTGCCTACTATCCCAGTCTTGTCGCGTTGGTATCAACACTGTGTAGTTCTTAAGGAATACGTTCCTTGATGTGCAGTAGTCTGTGAAAGCTGGTATTGGGACAGGGGCGCATGCACCCAGGATGGTGGCATGCCCGCAAGTTCCATTTGACCATATACCCGTTTCCCGTATACGTAGCGCCGAGATAACAGATGCCTCCCTCGCCACAAGGTCAAGGGGTGGTAGGTAAAGTATTGTGTTAAGTGCTTCGGTGGGAGTAGAACAGAGAGCCCCTGTTATACATAGCTCCGAACTTCTTTGTACTTTTTGCAGCAATTTAAGATAGGTGCTTTTGGCCAGTGCAGGCCACCAGACCAAAACACCATATAGGAGAATCGGGCGTACAATGGCCGTAAAGACCCAGTGAACCACCTTAGGGGAGAACCCCCAGGAGGCACCAATTGCCCTCTTGCAGAAGAAAAGCGCCGCAGCTGCCTTCCTGGATCGATCCATTATGTTGTCCTTCCAGAGCAGTTTTCTATCTAGAATAACCCCTAAGTACTTGACCTTATCACTCAGAACTAGAGACATATCCCCGATTCTTGGTGGTATTATGTTTGGTATCTTGTACCTCCTCGTAAAGAGAACTAACTCGGTTTTTTCAGGGTTCACTTCCAGGCCAGAGCTCGTGGCCCAGGATGATATTGTGGATAGTGCCCCTTCCATTAAATTGCAGAGGGTTTGCCGGAATTTTCCCCTTACAATGACGCAGATGTCATCAGCATACGCAATCAATTGATGACCTTCTGATTCCATGAGACGTAAAAGTTGGTTTACAGTAACCAGCCACAAAAGTGGGGAGAGAACGCCACCCTGCGGAGTGTTTCGGTTAGCGAGTCTGTGGACTTCGCTCCCGCCTAGCTCAGTTTTTATCCGCCTATCCGTAAGCAGATTGTAGATAAGTTCCACAACGCACGTGTCCACCCGTAGGCCCATTAGGGCCGAGGTGATTGCAGCTGGAACGACGTTGTTGAAGGCGCCCGCTATGTCGAGGAAAGTCACCAGTGTGTACTCCCTGAGGTCAAGCGACCTTTCAATGACAGACACCAGCGAGTGCAAGGCAGTGTCGGTTGACCTGCCTTTTGTATAGGCATGCCGGGCATGCGATAGAGACGATGGGTCAATCAGCCTCCGGATGTAGTCCTCCAGGAATCTTTCAAACGTTTTAAGCAGGAAGGAGGACAGACTTATTGGCCTGTAGTCCTTTGGTTTTGTGTGAGAGGGCTTCCCTGCTTTAGGGATAAAGACCACGCTTACTTCCCTCCACGACTCCGGTACGTACTTGAGCGTCATACAACTCAAAAACATCATCTTTAACCAGGGTTTAATGAGTGAGGCAGTGTGTTGAAGCTGAGCCGGGAATATTCCATCTGGGCCCGGTGACTTAAAGGGTTTGAATGTAGATAAGGCCCAGTCTAGCTTTCTATCATCTACGATTTCTTTTAAAAGTTTATCAGAGGGTAGCCCTCCACTAGAGAAATTTTGAGACGCGCCTTCGCATGTCGGAAAATGTGTATCCATAAGCAAATTTATGGTCTCTGTACATGTCTCCGTCCAAGACCCATCAGGCTTTTGGACATAGCTTAACTGAGTTGGGGATTTCGATAACACCTTCCTTAAACGGGAGGCGGCAGATGTGGTTTCAATCTGGCTGCAGAAATCTTCCCAAGATGATCGCTTTTCCTTACGAATCGCTTTCTTATACAGGCTAAGTTTCGCCTTGTAATCCGCCCATGATTCCTCATGACCGTCATGCCTTGCTTTGTTAAAAGCCGTCCTACTGGACTTCCTAAGCTCCTCGAGATTAGAAGACCACCATGGTGGTTTGCGGGTTTTCTCCGCCCTCCTGTTTGGGCAGGCCCTATCTAAAGCAGTCCTACAAAGCTGACTGAAATTGTTTAAGAGCCCGTCAAGCTCAGAATTGTTAGTCGGGGTTTGTACCCTGTCTGGCAGATTTCTAACGAAAATCTTTTTATAGTAGCCCCAGTTTGTTCTTCTAACATTTTTAAAAACCTTAGGCCTAGTGGCAGTTTGCAGTACATTGAAACTAATGTACCTATGGTCCGAGAAGGAGTGTTCGGTTAGAACATTCCAAGATTCAACTTGATCACTGAAGGAGTCCGTGACTAGGGTAATGTCAAGGACCTCCTCCCTATTTCTAGTGATAAAAGTGGGGTCGCTTCCCCTATTACATATACCTAGATTAGTGCCTAGCAGATAATCATAAAGAGACTCACCCCGGTCATTTGTATCAGTGCTGCCCCACTGCGCATGATGGGCATTTGCGTCACCTCCGAGTACCAGCATTTCATCCCGCGGGTTTGACTGCCTCACGAGTTCCCGGAAGTTGTTTGGTGGTAATGGGCCCTGGTGATCATGAGCCAGATAGAAGGACGCAAACGTGCCCCTCCTACCCAGCCCCTCGACGCTAACCGCTATCAGATCTCCATCACTACATTGCGGAAGAAGAAAAACATTAAGGGTAGACTTAGCTAGAATACATGTACGTGGCTTACCCTTGTTATGAGCGCAAAAAAGCTTGTAGCCAGGCGTCCGCAACCCACAGATCCTTTCACCAGTGATCCATGGCTCCTGGACTAGGACGAGATCTACCACACCTGAGGACAGGCGTAGTAGAAGCGCAGCTGAAGTTGCTTTGGAATGATGAAGGTTTATTTGGAGGACCCTCATCATAAATTTTTGGCGCTCTCCTCCGTGAGCGTTGCATCCGACTCACCGTCGCTCAGAAGCTGACTCTCGGAATACATCCCCCTGAGAGCCAGACTACCGTCCGAGCCTGATGAGTCGTAGCCACAAGGTTCCCACGCCTTCGCCTCGTCCACCTCCATTTCATCTTCACTGGGGGGTTCACCCGCCTCCAGAGCCTCAAGATTAACCAGTGACTCAACATCAGCCTTGTAGACCCTAAGGCTGATGCTTTTAAAGCCATAGCTTACTTTATAATCTTGCCTCGCTAGTGCACCGACGCTTGCACTGTCGAGCAGCAGGACGATCTGCATCGTGGCCTTCTCTGTCTTTTCGACATTAACCACTTTCCAATTAGGGGTTACTACACCCGGGTTGTATACCTGGAGAATCTCCAGTATAGCAGCTGGGTCCGTGGGCGTCACTGGAACCCAGGCTCTGGCTCTCGGCCTCGAGGGAATATCCCGAGCATCAACCGCCTTGAGCCGCGCACCCGGGTACACCTCCCCTATCAAACCAACGGCGGCCTTATACAGTACCGCCGACCTGGCATCATCACAGGCAATAAGCTTGACGTTCCCCTGGAACCACCCAGCATCTTTGAAAGATGGCAGTGGACCGGGGTTTTCTTTGATGACCTTAACGGCCACCGTAGCGAGCGCGGCCTCGATCCACTTCCATTGCTGTTTGGGGATCCTGCCATCTGCGCTGCTCTCATCTATGACGCCAATGATCTCTCGATCCTTGGCAATCTCGGCGAAGGACCTTGTCCAGCCCCCTTGCGTTTTGGCCCTTTTCGGTACCGTCGGATTCGTTTCCTCCATAGACCGCTGTCGCTTCGAGGTTGCATCACTCTCTTCGACCCAGTCTTCGCGGAAGTTTGGAAGGGTGCGCCTAGCCCACTCAAGCTCACGCTGCGCCTTCGCCCAGTCCTCCGCAGAGACTTCCCCCTCCCTTATCGGTGAGGTGGCGTTTCTGCGCAGGATCCGAGCCGCCGCACGCTTGTCCTGGTGGGTAGACCTCCTTCCCGACTTCAACCCCTGCCCCGTGGCCTTAGCGCTAGCTCCCCCCGCATCCCTGGAACCGCCACCAGACGACTTACCCGACGATTTACGCTGAGAGGCAGCCTTACTGGTGGAGGCTACGGGATGGACGGTGACTGCACCAGAGGCCACCCGGTCAGTGCCTCCCTGACGAGAGGTACTGGCCTTTGGGCTGCTCGTGCCGGATAATCTCTCGGCTCTACTTTGAGGTATGTCCTTGGCCACAACACCAGCCGCCCCCACATCCCCAGAACCCGCATCAGCAGACCCATCAGACGCTAGTCGCTGAGTGACAGGCCTTCCAATGGGGGTCAAGGGAAGGACGGCGGCTGCGCTTTGAGCCTCCCGATCAGCGCCCCCTCCATGAGAAGTGCTGACCATAGGACAAATCGGGCTGGATGCTCTCTCAGCCCTTCTTTGTCGAGCTGCCGCAGCGGCAGCGAAACGCTGAGCAGTTCGCTCAGCTTGTCTTTGAAGACCCGGACGAGCCGTGGCCTTCGAGGAGCAAGCTCCAGTCGGCAATTTTCTAGGAGAGCCGCTCTCCGTATTATTATTTTTTAAAAATTCATTTTTCTCCATCTTTCTAATCCCACGAGTTGCGGAGAAAGGGAAAGGTCCGCCCGGGCAGAGATCCGCAATGCCCGGGTAAGGCTAAATAGCATCGAAGGGCGCCCGGTATTCGATGCACTCCGTTAGCGACTGGGCTATTTAAGGGCCCCCAGCCAGGCTGATCCTCGGCACGGGTCGTATGACACCTTGATCCAGCCCTTTCAAAAAGGAAGGAGGAAAGAGAGGGGAAAGTTCGAAGATTCGAATACAGACGTCATTTGCATATCCGAGACTTGGCTAACTTCTCATCACACCAATAATTTATTACAACTAAGTGGCTATCAGCTCTTCAGAGCCGATAGAGGCGGTCACGGTGGTGGAGTTGCAATATATGTGAAGGACGGTCTCTCGTGTAAACTAAATTGTTGGTCAAAAATTGGTGATCCAATTGAACATTTGTTCATTGATATTTTTTCGAATAGTAACAAAGTAATTGTCGGATGTGTATATAGACCGAATCGTAATGTCGATTTTACCGACTTTATAGAGTTCCTGCAACCGTTACTTGCAAGCTACAGTAACATAGTTATTGCTGGTGATTTTAACAGCAACTTGCTTTCTGATAATAGACTACGACTATGCATGGAATCCATTGGCCTTCTTTCTACTAATACTTCCTATCCGACTCATTTTACATCCACCAATAGCACCCTACTCGATGTTTTTTTTGTCAGCGACCTTCACAAATCACTTTTCTATAGCCAGCTGTCTGCTCCGAATTTCTCAAAGCACGATCTAATATATACGATCTTCGACTTTCAGATATCTGCGGCATCGCCCAGCTCCACTTATAGAGACTTCAAAAGTATTTCCTATGGTTCTCTTGCGGCTGCAGTAGAGTCGGTTGAGTGGTCGTCAATAAGAGGTCTGGCTTCTGTTGATGATCAGACTAGTTTTTTAGAAAGTAACATAAACATGCTTTTCGAGAACTATGTTCCCACGAAACAAAAAGTTACGAAAATCAATAGTAGGCCATGGTTCAGCCCTGGCCTAAAACAGCTAATCGAATTCAGAAACCGTGCATATTCGCAGTGGAAACGCTACAGGACCCCTGATAAGTATAACATTTTTAAAACAGCCCGGCTTACTGTTAATAAGGCAATAAAAAATGCCAAATCAAAGTACTATTCAGATAGATTTCACACCGCAGTAAGCTCCAAGCAAACTTGGAAAATAATAAAGGAAATCGGAGTCGGCAAAAATATTGAAGTTGCTCCTGCTGCTATCGATGCAAATGAGCTCAATTCCACTTTTGTTAGTCCTCCTATTACTCAAGCTAATATTGGCTATGAATATTACAATAATTGTGTCACTAATAGTAGTGATAGTCCCTTTAATTTCGTTGGTGTCGATGAATGTGACGTTGTGCAAGCAATACTCTCCATTAGGTCAAACGCCATTGGATTTGATGGGATCCACCCCGTGTTCCTCAAGATTATACTACCCAAGATACTGCCACACCTCACGTATTTAGTCAACTCGATTTTGACGACCTGCACTTTCCCAAGTAGCTGGAAAACTGCTAAGGTTATCCCCGTAAGGAAGGCTAATAATGAGTTTAGGCCTATTGCAATTGTATCTTTTTTATCAAAGGTTGTCGAGCGTATTTTGAACAAGCAAATTAGCCACTATATCAATGAAAATAAACTACTGTCGGCTTTGCAATCGGGTTTTAGAGAAAACAGAAGTTGTATTACGGCTTTGCTGGAGGTATCCGAAAGTATCAGATCACAAATTGACACCAATAATGTTAGTTTTCTAACCCTTCTTGACCACTCTAAAGCTTTTGACACCGTTGATCACAAGCTTCTGTGCTGTAAGCTGAAAGCTCTGTTTAATTTTTCCCATAATTCTGTTGCCCTAATAAAATCCTACCTCAAAGATAGAACCCAAGCTGTGAGCATTGGTGGGCTAACTTCCGGGTTCTTAAGCGTAACTAGAGGAGTTCCACAAGGCTCAATTCTCGGTCCTCTGCTATTTGTCATGTATATAAATGAAGCTTTGAGTTTCTGTGGTGTTCATATGTATGCTGATGACGTGCAACTATATGCTAGCTGTCCGCGTACCAGTATTCCAGACTGTATTAAGGAAATAAATTCTGAGCTGGTGCGCGTTAGTATGTGGGCATCAATGAATGGGTTAAGTCTTAATCCCAGCAAATCTAAATGCCTTGTATTACACCGGAAGTCCATTGATCTGAATGAGTTAGACAAAATAATGCCACGAGGAGGCTCCACCCCCACATATGGGAGGGGAGGGTGCATGCGCACCTACGAGTCGACGCTTTGGGGTGGCGCTGGTGAGTGCAAGGCGCAATCACCCCCATCAAAGACACCCGAACACCATATAACCAAGAAGAAAAATTCACCCGATCCCTCCTTTACCACCTGAAACCCAGGAAACCCAAAAGAGCGATCGAATCACTTGGCACATGATATTTTAAAATACTAAACGATAAAGTCAATAATATAGTAATTAATAATAACCAGCAAGTATGTAGTAATAAATAAATCCATTTTCGAAAGGATTAATAATCTAACTCATATTTCAAATGTAATTTTAAGCGAAATGAGATCGGGCGATGCTCTTAAACTAGAAATTTAAACAAGTGTAGAAAGAAAATTAAAATTCATTGAAGAAGAATTAATAAATATTAACTAAAATATCAATACAATGGGCAAAAGGAGGAATTATAAACTCTTTTATATTATCTAACGAAGAATTAATAGTAATTGAAGAAACGCTAGAAAAGAAAAATATGCCTTATTTAAATTTAATCGAAGCAATTGAATTTAGTGATGTTAAAATCGCATCAAATTTATCTTCCATTATTTATATTGTAAAATTGCCTTTAACAAGCAAAGAAACTTGTGAATTAATAAAGGTCAAAGCTGTAAAACCATAAAGCAATTAAACTCGAATATGAAAACTTAATAACTTGTAACAACGAAATTTTTGGTATAGGAGATAGTTGTAGGAACATAAATAATTTAGTTTTATGTAAGCAAAGTAGTATAACAGAAGTCACGTTTACAAGTTGCATACCAAACATTTTGAAAGGATATTCATCCAACTGAACTTTAATAAACAGCCACCATATGGCCACAATTGAGGAAATAATACCCGGACTATTATTTATAAATGGTTACGGTGGACCCATAAAAATAGAAAACAAAAAAATTAATTTGAATGGTACATTTTTGATCAGGTACGATAACTCAAGCATATCAATAGAAGATAAACATTTTGTTAGCAAAATCCAACTCTTTGCAAAGTCCTTACCAGCAATCATAAAACCGACTAATGCTACAGCAAATCTCGAGGAAGTTCTTTCTTTACAATATCTGAAAGAGCTCAATGTAGCAAACATCCAAAGAATAGAGGATGTCAACATGAAATTTAAAATTAGTACATTCACATGCTCTTCGACAATCATATTATCACTAATTTGCCTATTTGCCACCAAAATTGCTAAAAAATTAAAAACAGAAAGGAAAATGGAAATAAGCATTAATGTCGATACTAAAAGTTCAAAGGAAACCCCCACTACACCTACGAATCAAATTTCACCCAACGAGGACGCTGCATATTTTAAAGGGGGAGGAGTTACCGCCACATGCTCTGAAATTGGGCTCCAAAACCGCACACATAATAACTAATTTTTTATATCAAACAAGCTGCGTCAGCATGCGACCTGCAATTAGATCGCTATTCCACGGGCATACGACACCACACGCGAATAACCTTATTAGTTTTAAATCCACTTTGATAATAAATAAAACTCCGATTTTAAACTTACGTGTTCACTTTTTAATTCAAACAGAACTCAGCCTAGCCTAAACAAGGCTTTTATATACAAAACTCTTATGTACTAATTTTAAAACTAACAACAGTTAAAGCCTGGAGTTTAACTCAAAGAGAGATGAGTGAAAGTGGGAGTGAGTGGTTTGGTGGTATGTAACTCCTCCACCCTTTGTTTTTAAAATACTCTCGAATTTTAAATTACTGTTAAATATTCTGAACTTGAATATGAATATGTATTTATGTATATATTGAAATCTTAAACTAAGTAATGAAATTAAAAGAAATTGTTAGTGCCTTAAACTAATAATTTTAATACACATATGTATGGTTAAATTACATTTTCATTAATTGTTGATTGAGTTTTAAACGCATTTAATATACACATTTAAAACTTGCTTTAATTATTTTATAGCTACAAAATATTAGCATTTATGCATGTAAATTTGAAAAGTTCGTAATTTAAGGAAATTCTTTATTGTTAATAAGTATCTGCAAATTTCAAAGGACGTTTAATATTGGATTTATGGATATTTTTCATTTTCGCTTTTCTGAACTTTGGCTGTTCTTTGTGCCTTACATTAAGATAGTTTTTAATAAAACCCTCGGATCTATCTTCGGTAAATTCCTCTCTATTTTCATTCGCTTTAGATATTTTTGTATGCTTTTTAATTTCAGTTCGGTTTTTTATTACCTTTTTATCAATTCTGTTAGTATGGACGTTGTTTGGTGTAGTTCCAATCGTTGAATGATATGTGTTATTATATAATTGTACAGCTTTACTAACCTGATCTTTAATTGGTAATTTATTTTCTATATTTAGAGCTCTTATTCTCTGAGTCAACGTGTTATTAAATCTCTCCACGTCTGCATTGCCTGTATGACTATTTGCTTTCGTAAAATGAATATCCATATTTTCTTCCCTACAAAATTGTTTTATATTTAGTGAGTTGAATTCATTGTCACACACTATCTTTTGCATTTTACCGAAAAGAGAAATATATTATTATTTTTTCAATTAATGTTTGATTATTTCGATCTTCTAAGTAGAACGCCGTAGCATGTTTTGAAAACTTATGAATGAGAAATGAAAATTAAAAATTAATGCTTTGAATTTATATATTTATCTATATGAACTATTTGCCTAGTATCTGATGGAGTTTCCGTGATTGAAAATTTAGGTTTAATGGGGTTTCTGTCGTACTTTGCTGCATTGCAAACATCGCAATTGTTAATTACTTTATTGATAATATACTTAAGATTAGGGTAATAAATTTTACGTTTAAGATCGTGGTAGTTTGGTATTATACCAGAGTGCCCAGACTCTTTGGTATGAAACATTGAAATTTGTTTAATTGCATCTTCTTCATTTTTTAAATCTTTTTTTTTCAAAATACGAACACTTTACAAACCTGATGTTTTTCCTGCTTTGAAAAATGTCTATCAAAATATTTTGAACTTGGTTATAAATATACCCATGGAATAAATTGCGGTTTTTCCAGGCTTAATGTGTCTTCTTACGATATCAGATACATTACTTGGAATATCACTTAGCTCAATATATATTCGTTGATTATTCAACACGGACTCCTTCTCTACAGGTTTACGATCTACAATAAAAATTTGAGACTTGAATCGATTAACGACTGTATCTAAAATAGGGAAGTGGTCATTGAAATCTTCTTGTTGAGAATGTATAGTCGCCATTGTGGAAATATTGCAATCTTGATTTTCCATTACGTTTATTTCATTGGTATAAGAATTAATTCGACTAAGAAAATCAGCGATCGTGTTATCTTTTCCCTGTATATAATCTATCTTAGGTTCGTATTCGCCTAGCTGTACGAGCCAACGTTGTAGACGGGGACTGATATTTTTGCCATTGTACTTCGACTGAAGCCACTTAAGCGGTTGGTGGTAAAAAAAATCAAATTCCGTGCCGTACGTAAAGATTTAAGTTTTTCAAATGCCGAAATATAGTTCGGGTCATTTACATTGACTTTTCTCTCCCTTTTTAAATAGTATATCATAGGATATGTGACTTTAGCGTAAACCCTTATAAACTTACGGTATTATCCCGTCATCCCTAGAAAAGATCGTATTTGTTTATCTGTTGTGGGCAATTTTAACTTTTGGACTACGTCTACCTTATTTGTGTTGGGTTTGACTCCTTCAAGAGTTAAGATGTGACCTATATATTCGGTTTCTTCAGACAAGAAGTTGCATTTGTTAATTTGAATTTTAAGGCGAGATCTTCGCAAAGCTTCAAAAATTAGTTTTAACTTTACTAGATGTTCCTCTAAAGAGGTGCTAAAAACCAAAATGTCGTCTAAATACACGACGCATATTTTATTGATGTATTTTGGAAGCACAGAGTTCATAAGCCTTTGGTATGTGGACGGGGCATTCTTGAGTCCAAACGGAATCCTCACAAATTCGAAATGCCCATATGGTGTTGAAAATGCCGTTTTTCACCACGCCGCTGGCTTCACCACGATCTGATGAAAACCTTTTGCAAGGTCCAGTGTGGAAAAATACATTGCTCTACCCAATTTGTCTAGTATCCCTTCGTTATTAGGAATTGGGAATTTATTTGAAATCGTATTTTCATTTAGCTTTCTGTAGGCTATTACCACTCGCCATTGTTTTTCTCTATTTTTATCTGCTTTTTTGGGAACAATCCATAACGGACTGTTATGTGGAGAAAAAGATGGTGGTATTGTATTTTGTTCCAGCATTTCAGCTATTTGCCGGTTAATTTCTAGCTCATGGGCTTTGGGGTAGCGATCGATTTTTGAGTAAATAGGGTTATTAGTGTTAGTTACGATTGCATGCTGTATGCTATGTGTAGCAGTGAGATTTTCGCCATCTTTGTAAAATAAATCTTCATAACGAAACATTAACTTTTCAATTTCGTTACGTTCTTCCATAGAAAGGTGTTCTAAGTAGAGTTTTTCAATTAAATTATACGGATCAATATCAAAGGGATATTTATGAAAGAATATTTTGTTTTTATTAATTTCTATGCAATCATTTTCAAAATCAATTTTTGCTTTGAAAGGTTTCCAAATATTTTGTCCAATAATAGCATTATAATTTTCATTTTTCAAATCAACAACTTTCCATGAAATAGTTCCATAAGATTTAAATTCTTTTGGAAATGGTGTAATAATTTTACTCGTTACTTGGTTAATTCCATTCAGAGTCTTAAAATATAATGTTTTTTCAAGATTTTCAATACTAAAACTATTTAACGTATTTGGCCCTATTAAACTTGTTGTGGAGCCGGTGTCGATTAAGCAGTTTATTCGTTCATTCTGGATAGTAATTGTTATTACCGGTAATCGTTGGAAGTGGAGTCCTCTAGAAAATTTACGGATTGCTCGATATTAGTAATATCCATTGGTTCCACTGTACTGTCTGTAAAAACTTCCCTATTAATAGCATATGTATTTCGCGATGGGGCAGTATTATTTCGAGATTGCGCAGTATTAGTACGTCCAATGTTTGACTGCGAATTGAAGCGATTTGAAGGGTTATTTGGAAAATATCCACCTTGCGGTGCATAGGAGTGCGTATTCAGGTTTTGAGTATTTGGCATTTTAATTTTATCATTATTTCTTAAAAAGGTTCTTTGATTAAAATTATCACCGTTTTGTGCATAAATTTTGTAGCTATTGTTGTTAATTTTAGAACTGTTCGATTCTTTTCTGTGTTTTGAACCAATACATCTAAAATCATCTAAAAGTTTTAATTGTGAATATCTTAAAATAACCTCACTTAGGGTACTATTTGTGCCCGAATCGGACCGTCAATTTTCTCTAATAATATATCTACTAAATCTCTGTTAATATTTACTGATGAATATAATGTCGAATGCCTGCCATCAAATTCATATAACTCATTCAAATCAAATTTAGCTTTCTCAAAAATACTAAATAATTCCCTTAATGCAGCTACTTTAACCATTCTGTAATGATTAAATATTTCACCATTCGTATGACGCGGCCTAAAATACTGTCTTAAGTGTACTTTTACCTGCTCCCAATCGGCATCGTCCCAAAGTTCTCATATACTTCGGCCAGCATCACCCATTACCTTTTCATTTTTAATTATTTGGAGCCCAAACTCCTTTAGCTGAATATTATTTTGGCATAATTCAAACGTTTTTTCCACCGACCGCACAAATGATCCGAAATACTGACATTCCTCTTAACGACGTACATGCATATGTACCGAAATTGTTGTAAAACATCTTTTGGGCTTAATATTAGAAGCTGACCTGCATCGATTTGTTGCTGTATTAGTGCACCTTGTTGGTTTTGCATTGCGAAAGCTGCTTGTTGATGTTGTGTTGCTACAGTTTGCTGCTGTTGTTTTTGGACGGCTTCCGCTTGTTGGAAAGCAAAAGCTTGTTGTTGTAATTCTTCTTGCTTTTGTTGCTGTGTTGCTATAGTTTGTTGTTGTTGGTTTTGTATGGCTTCGGATTGTTGGAGAGCTAAAGTTTGTTGTTGTAACAGCTGCTCAAGCTGAGCAATTTTCAATTGTAGTTCTTCCATTTCTCCCAAAGGTCTGTTCTTATCAAATGCGATCTGAATTTTCCTCATATAATAATCTTTACTGCTTCTCTTTAGTAAACATGTTTTGTTGTTTTTGGTTTTTTTAGTAAGTACTCTTCGTTTGTATCAATATACCGCTTTTCTCAAATTGCTCATTTTTTTAAATTGTTGCATGTACAATTGCATTTACGTAAAAACGTATACATATATGCATGTGTATATATGTATGTATATGTTTGTCTGTTTACACTTATAGTTTGTGGCTTTTTTTATTATTTCCAATATTTCCAGGAATTCTTGGGTAAATAGTTTTTTTTCCTTTTTTGGGTACACTTGTGCTTTGTTTGTTCTTACATTTAATAAATGTAATTAAGTTATTTCTTTATGGTTTTTTCTTTTTTTTTATGAGCACGAAATAATATTCGAATATATGCACATATGTACATATGTATATTTAAATATTAACTATTAAGTTTTTAATTTAATTTTTCTTAGTATTTATTTACTTAAATAAGTTAAATAAATTTTTTTTTTTTACTTATATGTAACGAAAACGTTTTATATATATATATTTTTTTTTTTAACTTTTTTCATTCACTGAAGGAAAAATTGCGGCATCATAGCCGTACTTAATAACTGTTAGTCAACTGATTTGTTCACATAACTGTCGCATTTAGTTTTTCCAAAAACTGTTTTTACCGAAAATTGTATATCAATTATTTATTTTTAGAGAGTTTGACGATTTGACCTTTCTTTTTTTTATATATATGTATATAAAACAAAACTAGAAACTTAATTTCTTTGCGGTTATTAGTTTTAAATCCACTTTGATAATAAATAAAACACCGATTTTAAACTTACGTGTGTTAATTCAAACAGAACTCAGCCTAGCCAAAACAAGGATTTTATATACAAAACTCTTAGGTATTAATTTTAAAACTAACAACAGTTAAAGCCTGGAGTTTAACTCAAAGAGAGATGAGTGAAAGTGGGAGTGAGTGGTTTGATGGTATGTAACTCGCGCAACCACCCAATTGCTGATCGTGCATTATCATTCATGGTAATGGACAGTGCAAATAATTTGGCAACAACAATTAGCAGCCAATCACCTGCGCTGTGAACGTGACTTCATAATATAAATAAGAGTAAGAAATATACGTAAGAGCAGTAATTACGTAGCGGTTAAGGAGTATCAATGTAAATTGAAGATATAAAAAAAAATTTATATTTTTTTGGTTCATTATCAAAGAAACTAATAACTTATACATATATAACAAAATGTACGGGATTTACTTCTAGTACACTCTGTCTATTTAAGGCTATTTTTGGTGATTTATGGCGTGTAAGGAATCACAACTAAATTGACAGATGGCGGTGCTATCCCAGCATTTAGGCGATGGCGAATCCTGGAATCCGGCTGCAGGACCGTATTAGTCCGAAGGTAAACTAAATCGTAACAGATTTTGAGTTACTACATAGTTAGTTGCCTATTCATTTAATAAAGACAAAAACAGCAAATAAATTGTTTAATTGACTTTCGGTATATGTATATTGTAGTGAGATTTAACATTGTAATTCGGATATATAACATTTACATAGAGTATTAAGAAGATCCATAATTAATTATTTGTATAATATATCTTATAATTTAATAAATAGTGTTTAAGTAAAAATAGTTTGCGATTATGTCTCGTATGCCATATGACTCCAACTGACTTAAATTGACTTCAGTGAGTTTTTTTATTCAAAGAATGCACAACATGAATAACCAAAAAATGAATGAAAAAGAATTCTAAGTGGCAGAATGAAGTCTGAATTGTGACTTCATATTTGAAGTCGCAGTCAATGAATTAAAAAAATGGCTACAATCATTTTACGATAAATTAAGTCAATAATTATTCGCAAATGAATGCATTCTCTTACATATCTGTCATTTTCTACCTTCTCATTCACAATGACGTAAATTTTGTGTTCTACAACACTTCACAACACTTCTAATTGAGTCCTTATTGTTTAAGCGACTTCAACTCAAACCGCTTATTTCAACTTGGTAGCTTATTTTTTTTTTGTTGCTTCCCATGTTTTTTCATTACCTACTCAGCGTTCTTTTGTAGGTTACAGCTTATGTTGCTTTACGCAAATTAAGCTATTAACACATGTTAGCATGAAAAATCAGCACAAA
The DNA here is from genome assembly GCA_951509765.1 of Sphenella marginata. Classification (NCBI taxonomy): domain Eukaryota; kingdom Metazoa; phylum Arthropoda; class Insecta; order Diptera; family Tephritidae; genus Sphenella; species Sphenella marginata. Next base: position 33,696,681 of record OX608080.1, on the reverse strand, counting down.
CCCGTCCCGTCTTGCTTAAAGCTCTAGCATGAAAAATACCAAGCAAATGTTCCAGCAGTCATTTTTTGAAAACTTTGAACAAAAAGTATTCAGATGATTCTCCAGGTGATGAAAATCGATCAAATTTGAAAATATTTCTCAATCGAATATCTTTGTATAGTCGGGAGAAAAGTGTACCCTAAATATGATTACTCAAAAATAATCATTGATGATTCCTGATGAACCTTTTTTCCTAATTTTGTAGCTAAAATGACACATTTATGATAAGATTTTAAATGTTTTCGACTCTTTTTTGTAATATTTTTTTAATCATCTTTGGGAACATTTTTTAATTTTGACTGCATTAAGAAATGTTTTATGATCCCAATAAAGATCGTTTTTTTAATGAATTTTAAAATTATTCGCAGCGGACCTGCATGATGTTCTAGTGAACCTATGCTACTTAAAAATAATAGGCGAACAACTTACATGCTTTAAAGCTAGGTTTCAAAGTTAGGGTCATAAAAAGCAGGGTGGGCATTCCATAATCAGAATCGAACTTTTACTAAAGGTTCGATAAGACGCGTCTTTTTTTCATAACACAGCAGAGCAGATTTTTGTTCAATCAATTTTTTATACTTTAATTTTTTTGAATTTCATGATGTAAAAAAATGTGCTTAGTTGGAGAAAAATAAAAAATTCAATTCAATGGAAAGCACATTGCCCAATATCAGAGTGCAGAAATATAAAAAATAGAAAGAGAGATCCGATAATGGAATGTACCTAAAATGACAACTTCACTTTAAAAAATATATGGGCGGATCAACACTTCATAGAAAAATCGTTTATATTTACATGTTGAAGAAATTATTTAAAAATTGTTCAAAGCAAAAAATATTTATAAACCAAAATATATGATGGTGAGGCTATGCTTTGTGTGCAAAAAAAATGCAGATAAAGAAGAACATCTTCATGCGTAAGTACATATGTATATTCAAATTTTTTAAAAAGCTAATAAACACATTTTTCAAACCAGATTACCCAAACATGCAGAGCTTCTCAAATGTTCTCATAGGCCACTTTCATTTAGTTTGCTGTTTTCTTGGCCCCTTTTGTACTTGAACCGCCCCTGTAATTATTTGAATTTTCAAGCTCAAAAATTGATGTAGTCTATCTCGTTTTGGTTTCGTTTTCAAAACACATAACGAGCCTATCCCACCCGCAATATAGAAGTATTACATCTTATGTTCTAAATAGATTGCTAAAAGTGATTTGAAGATGGTGATAAGTTTTTAATAATCAGAAAGAATCATATTTGATTATATCACATGTTCAGTTTTATGAAAACTCAGTATTTAGTCCTTAAAAATAATCAAAATGCCATTAAACTCAGATGTTTTCGAAACTTATTCATCCACATGATGTGTGGGTGGTTCGGGTTTTTAAAGATCTGTCTTTCCGTTCAAACAAAAAATAATTTAACTCAGTGCAGTGAAAGTAAATGCGAAAAGTATAATGACGATATTGGCTCAAAAAATTGAGGGATAGTGGGGTGAAAAAATTACACTGGATCACAAATTCCAACTTTTTTTCTGCACCAGAGACGCCATAGTGAAATTCCTATGTAAAATCACCTCCTAATTCCGAAAATAAAGGTTATTTTTACTTGAATGGTACCGTTTTTGAGCTATTTACGATTTACCGTTATTTCAAAAAACAAAAAAGATGGCTCCACTTAATCGTGTATATCTCAAGAACAAACTGAGCTCTTCCAAAACGGTTTGAAAAATTTGAAAGCTTATAAAATTTACTATAATCAGTACATACAACACTTTTTGCTAGGTCCTGCAGATTCAAACATATTGAACAATCATTACGGATTTTTTTAATTTTTTTTGTAAAAATATAAAAAAAATTGTACTTTGCGAGGAAGCATCTCGAAAACTTTTTGTTTTTTTGCCCCCCCTAAGCCTTGTTTTATTACAAAAAAAATAAGCTATCAGTGAACAAAATCGATGAACTAATACAAAAGTTATAAGCATTCAAGTAAATATATCCATTTAATGCTTAAGTACCCTACTGGTACATATGTATGTGTTAGTATTCGTATATCAGTTAGTTAGCAGGTAGATTTTCGAAAAGTTATTAGATACAAAAAGCTGTTAGTGTCGTTTTCTCAAACCTAGGTACATTTTAAACAAGAGCATATTTTTGAGGCAGGTAGTGTTTTTTTTGTAGAACTAGGGAACCTTTTTGTTTAGGTAGGCTTGAATTTTTACTGGATCTAAGTATAAATAAGAGTACATGCGCCTTGTTCCTTCATAATATCTGCAAGGATCGCCGGATACTGTTCAGTTTATAATTGCAGTTTATAACCCGTCATTTACTTAAAAATTAAAAATGAATAAAAGGGCGCAAGAGTTTGAGTGTACAAGTGATCCAGATATGTTCTGTTTCATCTGCGGTCAATTTATTGTTAAAAGTATGAGACGTGTGTTTTCAAATCCTTTGAAAGTTACATACTATAAGTGTTTTGGAATTGAGCCTAAAAACCATGGACACCGAACACTGTGTGCACCACATGCCGAGTCTAATTGATTTCTTCGGAAACCGGAACAAAAAGGTACGTTGTAAAAATTAGGAATTTGTTCCCTTTTAATGCATAGCTGACTAATTTCTGAAACTATCTATTTAGGCGACGTGTGAAATTTATTACACCAATGAAGTGGAGGGAACCAACTTGCCATTCAAAGGACTGCTATATTTGTACTACAAAAGAACTTGGGGTTGGAAAGTCCAGAAAAGTAACCTATGCGAGCGTATCTACAGTGTCATTACCAGAACTAATTTCAACAGAAGCGACATTGCCAGAATCAAATTTAACTTTAGTTCCGGCTCCGGTTTCATTGTCAACAGTAGTATCTGATTACGCGGCATCATGTTGTACTGATCGTCAAACGGAAAACGAAAGAAATTCTTTGTCACAAGCACAACTCAATGATTGGATAAGGGATTTGGAATTGTCAAAGGAAAAGGCCGAACTACACGCCTCTCGAATGCAACAATTTAAATTTGTTTTATCCGATGTTAAGGTAACATATTATAGAACTCGTCACGAAGAATTTTCCAAGTACTATACGAAGGAGGACAGTGTTTGTTACTGCAAAGACATTGCTGGTCTATTCAAACAATTTGGTGAACCATATGATTCAAAAGAGTGGCGATTGTTCATAGACGGCAATAAATTAAATTTAAAGGCCGTATAATTGCATATTGGCAACCAAAAGCCATCTATCCCGATCGCGCATGCAGTAAATACGGAGGCATCATATGAGATAATGCAAAAATTGCTCAAATTAATCAAATACGAAGAACATGATTGGAAAATATGTGCCGATCTTAAAGTCGTTGGAATGCTATGTGGTCTACAAAGTGGATACACAAAATACTGTTGCTTTCTGCGAAAATCCTCAGACTGAACCCTCCAAGAGGGTGCCGACTGGTAATGGGTACTACAGTGTTCTGTACAGGTTGGTACTTCAGTTCTCTCCCGTACAGAAGGTATCCAGCTAAGGTCAGATATCACGTCTTTACGTCTTGGCTCCCTCAATAGCTCTGGCGTATTGAAGTGATTTCTGACTATGGTCGTGAGGTAGGGGCTGGATCAAGGTGTCATGCGTCATGAACCGTGCCGAGGATCAGCCTGGCTGGGGGCCCCTTTAAATAGCCCAGTCTCTAACGGTGCCCTCTGGGATCATGGCCAGTCCCAGTTGTAATCTTTGGCCTTACCCCGGGTATGCGGATCTCTGCTCGGGGCGGACGACCCTTTCTCCGCTACTCGTGGGACTTATCATGGAAAAAAACATTAATAAAAACAAAAAAAATAAGGAGGCCGACACTCCAACAAAGTCGGAGGGGAGAACCCCCACAGGATACGGCGCTCGTGCGATGCAGCGCGCCTCTACTAGCCGCGCTGCGGCATTCAGGGAGAGAGCACGCAGCCTCCAGGCGATGCCGGAGTCTGGTGCTAGGGGGAAACTGGTAGTTGTGGGTGAGGGAGGGGCGACCAAGAGAGCTGAGACCTCCGGCGAAGGCGTACCCAGTAAGCGGCTCGATACTGGGGTTAACGCCGAGGTCGGCGCGCTCGCCTCGAGGAACCCTCTTCCTACGCCCACGGCTTTCAGTAGGGCCTGCGATAGGCCAAAGCTGGAAAACGTGCGGTCCAGACATAAGCGCACTGCGCTTAGGATCCTAAGGAGGTCCTGGTATATGCCAGACCTACTTACCAAGGCGCTGCCTGGTGACGTGGCAGAGGTAAAGGCCGAACTAGAGTGGGCCAAATTGGTGTGTCCGGACTTCGACGGCAGTCGTCCGGCAGTAGAAAAGGGGACCGAGAAACGCAACAGGTCCATGGAGGCTGGGTCAAGCGCCTCTAACCCAAAAAGGGCTAGAGTCTTAGGCCCCACGTTTGCAGAGGTTGCTAGAGGTAGCATTCTTCTGGGGGTCTTTGACTCGAACCCCAATGGGGAGAGGCGTTTCCGGTCTCATTGGGACTGGGTGCGGGCTGAGATGGCTACCCACTCGGTCAGCGTCTTGGCCGAATTTCCTGGTCCCATCCCCTCCTGGAAAGAAGTGGGGTGGTTCCAGGGTTCGGTGAAGGTGGTGGCCTGTGGGGATTCGAGGTCGGCTGCGATGTATAAGAGGGCAGTGAGCCTGATGGAGGCGGTCTACCCTGGTGCGGCTATCAGGGCTGTGGATCTCAGCGAGATCCCATGTAGGCCGAGGGCTAGGGTTTGGATACCATCCAAACCAGAGGAGCCAGAAAAGGTCCTAGAGGTGCTCAGGGCCTTTAATCCGGACCTTCCGACCACTAATTGGAGGGTCCTCAGATTAGAGTCCAGCTCTAAAGCTACGGGTCAGGCGGTCCTGATGCTAAATAAGGAGTCGGTCCCTCTCCTGGAAAAGTCGAAGTGGATGGTGAATTTCGGCTTTGTCCAGGTGAGGGTCCGGGTGTACTCCAACGACCTTAGGTCAGTGCAGGACCTGGAGGAGGAGCTGGAGAAGGACGACAGCGAGGGGGTGGTTGAGGATGTCGAACCTAGCCGGACCGATCCGATGGACGGCACGGAACAGGACGACGCCGCATCGACCCTCTCACTAGGTTCTTCTCTGGGCCTCGGGAGATTATGCGAGGCGAACTCGGGGGATGAGCCGATGTCTGACGAAGACATTGGGTGCTACAGATTAATCTCCACCACAGTAAAGCAGCGGCGGCTGCGCTGCTGCTCCTTTTGGAATCAAAGGGGGCAGCGGATATAGCCCTCATCCAGGAGCCATGGGTGGTCGGGCACAACATTTGCGGGCTGAAGGCTGCAGGGTTTTCACTGGTAAGTGGAGCCACAGTAGGGAAACCTAGGGCATGTATCCTATTGAAATCTAATATACATGCTTTATTTCTTCCTCAATTTAGCGACGAGGATACGACATCCGTGCAGATAGAGGTCAATGGAACGGCATGTACATTGACCTCGATGTACATGGCGCACGACAAACCAGCTCCTACGCAGGCGGTGCGTAGGGTCGTTGAGCAAGTTAAGGGGCACGTTATTGTTGGAGGCGATGCCAACGCACACAACCCGGCGTGGGGCAGTACAGGAGTAAACGAGAGAGGTGAGTCACTCTTTGACTTTATACTACAGTATAATATCTTTATATGCAATAGAGGCCAGGAACCTACGTTTGTTACCAAAAGTAGAAGGGAGGTTCTGGACGTTACGCTTTGTTCGAGAGGCGCGGAAGGTATGGTCGGAAACTGGATGGTTTACGATGAGCACTCCTTCTCCGACCATCGCTATATTCGCTTCGATCTGGAAGGTGTACCGTCTATATCCCCCCCGTATAGAAATCTTAAGAATGCCGATTGGCAAACGTATAGAGAGGAACTGGACAAGTACCTTTCCGACTATCATCCCCATGAACCCAGGGATATTGTAGAAATAGACGATATGGTAGAAAAGTTTACCAGCGCATGTCAGGTGGCTTTGGATAAAGCCTGTCCCATTAAAAGGGCTAGGGGTAAGCAAAAACCACCATGGTGGAACCCCGAGTTAGATAGGTATAGGAAGCTTTGTAGACAAGCTTTTAATAGTGCTAAGGCCTCGAGGGAGGCCTCAAAGTGGGATGTGTATAAAGAGCACCTAAGAAAGTACAAAGGGGTACTCAGGAAATCTAAGAGAACCTCCTGGAGAGATTTCTGTAGTGGTATAGAGTCTGTGTCAGAGGGTTCTAGGTTACGGAAAATCCTATCAAAATCACCTCGCTGTGGGTGTTTGAAAAGGTTGGATGGGACTTGGACGAATACGGGGGAGGAAACGCTGCAACTTCTCCTAGATACTCACTTTCCAGATGCGGAAAACGAGCCTAGGTACCTAACTGATACGGGTCAGGGAGCGTATGACCTGGGGCAGTACCTAACTAATGAAAGAATAGAATGGGCCATTGGGTCATTTAAGCCTTTCAAAGCATCCGGGCTTGACGGTATAGCACCTATACAGCTCCAGCAGTCCATGGTACAGTGTATACCGTGGTTGCGGGCTATCTACATGGGAGTGCTGACCTTCTGTTACATTCCTAACACCTGGAAGAGTTCCAGCGTAATCTTTATACCTAAGGCGGGCAGAATATCTCACGTTGGCCCGAAAGACTTCAGACCAATCAGTCTGGCGTCTTTCCAACTTAAGGTTCTGGAGCGGCTCATGGAACCGCATCTCAGGGAGAAATTAGAGAACAAAATCATGCTCTCGCAGCATGCTTATATGAAAGGGAGATCCTCGGAAACAGCGCTACATGAAATTGTTACGTACATCGAAAAATCCTTGGCCAACAAAGAATTTACACTAGTAGCCTTCTTGGACATCGAGAAGCCTTTCAACGATGTCACGCCGGAAGCTCTGACGACCTTGGATATTGAACCTTGGTTAGTATCTCTTGTGAACCAAATGCTGACGAGCAGGAGGGTGCAAGCTGGTCTAGCCGGGGTGACAGTAGGTAAGGTCGTCAACAGAGGTACGCCGCAAGGTGGGATCCTCTCCCCTCTTCTATGGGTAGCTACAGTTAATGGACTGCTGGAGACCCTGGCGGTGGAGGGGGGGTCTAAGGTGATTGCGTACGCGGATGACCTTGCGGTGGTGGTGAGCGGTAAATACCCGCAAACGCTTTGCGACATTATGCAGAGAAACCTTGGTTTAGTGGAAAAGTGGGCCGGTGGTAAAGGTCTAGGTGTTAACCCGGCCAAAACAGAGCTGGTCCTGTTCACTAGGAAATACAAAATTCCGACATGCAGCTACCAGCATTAGGTAATACCACCCTCAAACTTGGTGATTCCGCTAAGTTCCTGGGTGTTATTATCGATAAAAAGCTCTCCTGGAAAGAGAACATCCAGGAGCGTTCTAAAAAAGCTTTAGTGGCCTTATACTCTTGTAGGGGGGCTGTAGGGCAAAAATGGGGGTTGACCCCCAAGGTCACACTTTGGCTCTATACCGCTGTGGTTAGACCGATTCTCCTGTATGGAGTCCTAGTCTGGTGGACGGGACTGGACAAGAACTCCAATAATATCCTCTTGCAAAGAGTGCAGAGAAGCGCGCTCATATGTGTCAGCGGGGCTTTACGCACTACTGCGGCGGACGCACTTAATGCAATCTTGAATATTTTGCCGATTGATCTAAGCGGTAAACTAGCTGCGGCATGTTCCGCATTGCGACTCAGGAATTTACCAGGATGGGGATCCCCTGGTATGGGTCATTCTTCCATCCTTGACGATCTGCCTGTGTACAGCTCTGACTACTGTACAACGAAATACTGTTTTGAGAAAAAATTCTATATCACAATTCCGGAGAGAGAATACTGGGACATCGGACCGTCCCTGGATAGTGGCTCAATCCATCTGTATACAGATGGTTCGAAACTAGACGATAAGGTGGGAGGAGGTGTATGCGCTCCTCAGCTGGGTCTAAATCTTAGTTTTAGGCTGCCTGACCACTGTAGCGTCTTTCAGGCGGAAGTGGCCGCGATACAGGAAGCTGTAGAGTACCTGAAGACATTGGATATCAATAACGGTGATGTCTACATCTTCTCTGACAGTCAAGCAGCTCTCAAGGCGTTGGGGGCAATTATGTACAATTCCAGGACTGTGGAGGGCTGCCGCAAATCTCTTAACGAGATGGCTGAGCAACTCTCAATTCACCTGGTATGGGTGCCGGGACACAGGGGCACACCGGGTAACGAAATGGCAGACGAGCTTGCTAGAGAGGGCACATCCGCTCCGCTTTCACAGTCCTGGAAGGGTCTAGGTATCGCGACTAGTAAGCTCTTAACGAGGCAGAGGTTCCTCCAGAAAGCAAGTGACAGGTGGGACAAGATCAGTACCTGCTGTCATGCAAAATTGATATGGCCAGAAATTAGTGCGAGTAGGTCGGAAGACCTACTTAAACTCAGAAGAGAAGAGCTCTCTCTACTTATGGGGCTGCTAACGGGGCATATAGGTCTAGGCAGACATGCAGAAAGGTTGGGTATCCCGTTTAATGACTTCTGCAGAAGCTGCAGAGACCAAGAGGAGCCTGAAACGGTGAGGCACCTCCTATGTGAATGCCCCGCTCTGGGGGGTAAGAGGTTGAAGTATCTGGGGTCGGGTATTCTCCGGCATCTTGGCGAACTAGCCTTTATCAAGCCAAAGGACATCTTGCGCTTCGCGGATTCCGTAAAGTGGTTCGAGTAGGGGATTGGGTTTTCAGATCCATGTGGTATCACAACGGGACCTCCGGGGCCTATGTGTGCTAGCCCATATGCTAGCAGCCACTGCTACCTACCTACCTACCTTCTATGCAAATGGGATAGCCGAGCTCGTCAAGACCACTACATCATAAAGGATTGGCCAGAACGAATCGAGTTTCAAGTTGGGGTAGATAACATAAAATACTCTCCACTTATAAAGAAGGAAAAAATAATTCTACCTCCGCTCCACATCAAGCTCGGCCTTATCAAAAACTTTGTGAAGGCTTTGGACAAAGAAGGCGAAGCTTTTCATCATTTGAAGACAATCTTCCCAGAGATTTCAGAAGCAAAAATAAAGGAAGGGATTCTTGTGGGACCGCAAATAAGGAAAATGATGACCAATAACCATTTCAAAGAACTATTGTCACCAGTGGAGGCAGCAGCGTGGGATTCTTTTGAAAAGGTCGTTACTTCTTTTTTAGGCAAACACAAAAGTCCTAACTACGAGATGATAGTGAACGACTTAATCAAAAACTATGCGGAAATGGGTAAATAAAAAAACATATTATAATAAATTATATATTACATAAATTTGCATGAGAATATATAGTATGTAGCCATAAATCTGAATTCATCGTCCAGTTCCGAACAAACAAGAACGGGAAAAATATAAACAAAAAATTTTTTCTGAATTGAAAGATAAATCCAGCCTAAGAAAATTATATACTAATGTGTCACTTATGTATTTATCTAATTTACTTTTTGATTTTCTTTCAGGAGTAAATATGTCTTTAAAAATTCATTTCTTACACTTCCACTTAAATTTTTTCCAGCAAAATCTTGGCGACGAAAGTGACGAGCATGGCGAAGGGTTTCACCAGCAAATGAAAGTGATTGAAAGTCGGTATCAAGGATTCTGGGATGTCGCTATGATGGGCGACTACTGTTGGTTTCTCATAAGAGAAACCGATCCTAATCTAAATAAGCGTCAAAACAAGACACATAACTTTTTCAATTATAAAATAAGATCATAGAGTTAAGACAGAACCATATGTACATACATATGCTATTACTTGTAGGGTACTTAAGTATTAAATGGATATATTTACTTGAATGCTTATAACTTTTGTATTAGTTCATCGATTTTGTTCACTGATAGCTTATTTCTTTTTGTAATAAAACAGAGCTTAGAGGGGGGAAAAAATATCTGCAAAAAAACAAAAAGTTTTCGAGATGCTTCCTCGCAAAGTACAAATTTTTTTATATTTTTACAAAAAAAATTTTAAAAATCCGTAATGATTGTTCAATATGTTTGAATCTGCAGGACCTAGCAAAAAGTGTTGTATGTACTGATTATAGTAAATTTTATAAGCTTTCAAATTTTTCAAACCGTTTTGAAAGAGCTCAGTTTGTTCTTGAGATATACACGATTAAGTGGAGCCATCTTTTTTGTTTTTTGAAATAACGGTAAATCGTAAATATCTCAAACACGGTAAAATTCAAGTAAAAATAACTTGATTTTCGCAATTAGGAGGTGATTTTACATAGGAATTTCACTATGGCGTCTCTGGTGTATTTTGGCTGTAAACCAGTGTTATTGATACTGACCACATTCGCAAATACCCAAGAGAAATATGATAATGTTGCACAGTTGTGGTCAGAGTTAAACATTAGTTCTTTGCAATGGTCAATTGCATCTGATTTTAAATTGGCGAACACATTAGCAGGAATTATATCGTATAGCAGCCTACATCCTTCTACGTATTGTTTCGCAAAAAGGTCGAGCTGTCAGCTTGTGGAATGTGAATATGGAACTGTTAAAAATGCATGAATGAAAATCATTATCAAAATTGCGTAAATCAACCCCTTGATTCGTACATCTAAAAGTAAAAAATTTCTTACGATAATTTCTCAGTCGGAACCTCATTTAATGTTCGAAATTTTAAACACAATACGATACTCGATGAAAGAATGTGAGAACAAAATTCCTCATGAGAGTCCAGCCTTTAAAGGAAAGTCTTTCCAAGAACTTTTAAATAATGTTTACATTCTACGTTCGTACCGCAACAATGGCATCTTAAAATATATAAAAGTATTCGAGGACTTCAAAGAGGTAGATCACTCATGCTTTGGAACCAAATTGGATTCGAATTACACGGTTTTTTAAAAGCTTTTAAAACTACAAATTTTCCAAGAGTAGTTAAGAAACAGTAAAATGTACTTCAGACTAGTCAATTGTACTTCAGAAATGGTAAAATGAATTTCGGAATAATCATTTGCACATCAGAAATTGTAAAATGTGTTTCAGCATAGTTCATTGTACTTCAGAAATTGTAAAATGAATTTCAGAATAGTCAATTGTACTTCAGAAATTGGGAAATGTATTTCAGAAGCTGTAAATTGTACTTCAGAAACTGTAAATTGTACTTCAGAAGCTGTAAAATGTTCTTTAAAATAGGCAATGGTACTTCAGAGACCGTCCTTAGCTGGATATAAGCCCGATTCGCCCCGACTGGCTTAATGAGCAGTGAAACATTCTAGGATCCCAAGGAAGGTAAGATGGGTATTGAGGGGTGAGAGGCCTCATATTGGTTGATCAACCATAGTGCAATTTTCGATCTCTGAAGTACATTTTACCAATTCTGAAGTACAATTTACGGCTTCTGAAGTGCGATTGCCTATTCTGAAGTACATTTTACCATTTCTGAAGTAGAATTGACTATTCTGAAATTCATTTTACAGTTTCTGAAATACAATTGAGTATTCTGAAATTCATTTTACCATTTCTGAAGTACAATTGATTATTCTGAAGTACATTTTACGGTTTCTGAAAATCATTTTACGCATTCTGAAGTACACTTGGAAAAGGTGTAGTTACCTGCTATGTTAGAAATCCCTTTTACCCCAAAAGTTCACGTGGTATTTTTTCATGTCGAAAAGTTTTGCAAATGAAAAGAAATGGGTCTAGGGTTCTTCAGTGAGCAAGCCATGGAGTAAGTACATCATGATTTTCAGAGAGTACGGGACCATCAGAAAGTTGCAAGCAAACACTTTTACTTACAGCAGTGTGCGTCATTAATTAATTGCATTATTTAAATAAAAAGTATAATATACTAACACTTATTGAAGTCATAAGTTAAAAAAATGTCTACTTGCGAATTTTTATTGGGAAAAGTTGCATATGGTCTATCTACGTAAACTTTCCTCACTTCTCTATAGTAATGAACACATAATTTTTCGACATTTTCCAGTAAGACGAATGTTTCGACTGTCATATTCTGCCCCTAGGTACTAGTTTGGCATCTACTTTTACGAATAGGAGTGGAAGGCAGTGGATAAGGTACTCCGACAAAGTGGAATGAAAGAAATCGCATTCATAGCTTTATCCAAATAATAATTCCAACTAAAAACTTTAATTTAAACAATAATTTACACTTTATAGAAAGTGATAAGTTGATTTACCTGCTTCATATTTAATAATTTGGGAGTTTTACGTCTTAAAGTTCAATATTGTAGTATTTAAATTTGTTTGTTTTAATATTTGAATAAAACGCACTCTGTGTCGTTTGTGAGCGTGTGCAGATTCGGAGTAAGTTGCGCTACCTTGCAAAAATTTGAAATACTCCTTAACTAGTATCGGAGTACTTCAACACTTATCGTCATTAATATAAAAATAAGTGGTCCAATTTACGCCCTCAAAAGAACAGCCACTCCCTCTCTGGCTATTACTGTAAAGTACTCTATAGAGTAATCTTTTAGCAGCATTTTCAAAGTACTCCCACGTAGGTGCCCCATAGACTATTCAGAAGGGTGCTCAGAGATGGATTAGGTGCTCCAATCACCGGACATGGTATATCAATTAGAAAAAAGCAAATTCCTTACAAAAATGCATAAAACTATGTAAGTACATATTGTGTTATGGTTACCCTTAGTCCTATATCAATTAAGAAAAAGCAAATTCCTTAAAAAAATGCATAAAACTACATATATATGTACATATGTACTGTAATGTAGCCCGCACCCGCACAAACTTCAACAGCAAACAACCACACATACTCTATACGTTAGGTGTATGCTTGACAACTAGTCATATTTTTTCGTTCGCCACACAAGTGACGGTAGCTAGTAATTTTCACAATTCTCAGTCATTTCATGAGCGAATAAATACTTAAGCACAGAATTGCTCCGCTTAATGGTTCAATTATGCTTGCATAGCATAGCAAGACATTGCATGGGATCTGTCATTTCCGATATCTGTTGAATTGGTTTTACATGTATTCGATTATACAACGCATGGCAACCCAGAGCATGGCATAGAAGTCTGTTGAATTTTGATCTCTATGTAACTTAACATACGTACTGTCAAAGCTTTTGCTTATTATTCTTATAAATTTTAGTTAAAAACAAATAAAAGCGTTGTAATGGAAGAAGAAAAGCTGAAAGAATGTGTGCGAGCTCATGAAATTCTGTATGTTTCGCGAATATCTGATTTTGAGGGGCTGTGCGTTGTGCGAAGTACAATCAACATTTTCTTTTACGTGCTGTGTACTGCTATGCTATGCCCTGCTATGCAATCTTAACTGAACCATAAGGCATACTCCTTATAGGTAAGCTAGAGGAATGTCACCTCGTCAGTTGGCATCTCTCTCCCTTGCAAAGGGTATCAAGGGCCTCACCCCAAATGGTGGAAGCCGCCCCAAGAATCTTTCGATTCATGGATCTTCCACCTATGGGGACCTGCCTCACTTTGAGAAATCCATCGTGGTGAGCAAGGGGTTCTCCCCCTGTTGACCACGAGGGATGGATGGGCATGGGTATCTCTCCCGAGCTGGGTCTGGGACAATTCCCAAACTCCCCTCGGGGAAATACCGACCCCAATAAATAACCAGGTAGTTTGATAGCACTAGGTGCGGACGCTTCAGGCAGGGTGGCCGAGGAGCCTCTCTCCCCCGCTCCCTGATTGAGGTTCCGGGCCAAATGCAAAGGGAGACTTACTTATACCCCTTAGAAACGCTAGGGCTTTATTCAAAGCACTCTGAGAGGAATACGAAGTCTCCCCCCCGCAACTATTTAGTTAGACAGCGTTAGGCGCATACCCTTCGTACAGGGTGGCCGAGCAGCGTTCCGCCCCCCCGCTCCCTGAGCGAAGTGCTGGGTCAGACGTAAAGGGGAACTCACGTGTGCCACTCAGGAACGCTAGGGCTTTAGTCCAAAGGTGGGCAAATGAAGTGTAAGCATGTATTGGTAACCGCGTAAAGTGGCTACCATGGGACAAAGAACATTTGCAGTCAGTTGATTAACAAACAACAGCGAAGCAACATCGTGCGCCGCTTGATTGTTTTATGATACTATTTATGCGCGTACCTATATTTGTTTGTTCAAAATGAATGACAAATATTGCTTTATGATTTTCGATGCTTTTGGTAATATGCAATGTCTATTGTGTAATATGTGTGTAAAGGGGACCCGGGCATATAATTTTAGGAAGCACTATAATACCTTTCATAAAGGCTTTGAGAAATATGAGGGTATTGAGAGAGATAATAGGTTTTTTGAAGTTTGTACGAACTCCTTAAATTTCCACTAACTAGTTTGCTAGTAAAAGTAGTCAACTCCGAATTTACCCCACCAAAGGTATCTGAAATTATAACATTTTATTTAAGTTATACATTTCAAATGGGGCAAAAATATACTAGGACATAAAAAAACATCAACATACCGACTACCTATGTTACCTTGTTGCTGTCTGCAGCGCGACTGGCAGGAAAATCAATTCCTTATCCCACAGTGCCAAACTGGTTTTTTCGCTCTCAATAGCGACTGAAATTAGAGCGTAAGAATACGTGTGCTGAGAGTAATTGCTCGTTTGAGTCAAATCGCACATGTCTGCTTTAGTCCGAAGAATTCTGCGGGAAACACGGAGCCGCCCAAGTAGGTACTTACACATACATTTACCGTCTATTAACCGTATACTCCTTATAGTATACTCCGTATAGGATACCAGAGACACCAAGAATAGGCATCCCGCATAGATACCCGCAAGATACTCCGCATAGCAGAACCACCGCCGTACCCACACTCTAAATCTTTTGCTGAAATTTATGATCTTTTTAAGTGTAATTTTTTGTTGAAAATATGCACCTTGTCTGAAACTATAATCATTTTCGCTCTAATCGAAATAAATAAACTCAATCTGTGTAATTTTCTTCTAAAAATACAAATTTACCACATAAAGTTTTTTTATTAGGCTTGTAATGCTGAATTTTAAACATAATTTGCGAAATGTTCCGTAATTGTTCAAATTTGAACCAATAGTATTTGTATTTGGGTAAATCATGCTGAATTTTTAACATCCCTGCCTAAAAACGTCCAAAACAGCTGACGAAGCCGCCATATTTACCTTCGCAGAATTTCTTTGCACAAGTGCGCGTCAAATTGAAACAAATATATCTTCTATCGAAAGTGAATTTTTGCAGTATATATCATCATCATTTATCAAGCAGATTCATGCAGTGCTGGTTGCGGTATTATATGTATTATAATATACATATATGTATATAAATATATAAGTTCATAGTTAGTAGTGTTTGATAAAAATGTTTTGTTGTGAAATTTGCGATCAAAAATTTATAAAGTTAAGAAATTATCATTTACATTTGTACGGCCACCGAGGTGAAAAAGCAATTTGTTCAAGTGTTTGTATTTAAAATGTGGGAAAATGTTTTCAAATTATAATTCCTATGAGGTGCATTTCACGCGAAGTTACCGCATTAAAAAGGGAGTCCCAAAAAAAAAAGTGTTTTCTAATGTGATATTTTTTAGATTTTACCCCGCACAAATGAGAGGCAAAAAACAACACATAAATAATTTAAGAAAAATCAATACACTTATAAGAAAACTAGACCAAGCTATGTAAAAAATTCTTGTAAACTAAAGGTCATAGTTCGTAAATTATTTGCCAAAGGCGATATAAATTTAATTTCTGTTTTGTTATTTAGCGCAAAATATCTTGCTTCATATGTGAATATATTTATAAATATAATATATATGTATAAACAAATATCACAATTTCTTTTCATTGAACATATTCTGTTCAAAAGGCAACTTAAAATTGAACATATTCTGTTCAAAAGGTAAGTTAAAGTAAAACATATTATGTTCCAAATTAAACATATTCTGTTCAAAAGATAGGCGGGTATTAGACATAATTTGTGTAAAAGTTTACACTTAATTTGGTTGAAAACCAACAAAAATGTCTAGAAAATTTATTGTCTAATTTTAGGTCGATAATATTTGGTAATCTGTTGCCGACTATTTTCGACCTAATTTTCAGCAAAAGTGATTTAGAGTGCACCTGTAGTCACCGTAAGCAATTCTCGCGCGGTAAGCTGGGATAATCTCCGAATATTGGAAACGAGACCGTAATCCTTCCGACCTGTACCGTCATAGTCAACATTCTCTCTCTCTCTCTCTCTATCTCTCTCCCTCTCTCTCCCTCTCTCAGAGAACAACACCAACCTATTAAATACCGACTCCTTTAATTGGATATATTAGTGGTAACCAGAATGAAAACGGCAAACGACAAGCGGCATCTGTCAAATTATTTTTACACGTGTTCTTATGGGGAGGAATTTTTTGAACACGACGCGACAAAGCGGCAATCAATCAAAGATGCCGCTGTCGCCAAATTAAATCTAATTCTATTTTGACAAGCGGCAGATGGTGGCGTTTGGTTTTTTTGACAATAAAAACGAAAGGAAGAGTAAATAACTTGTAAAATAAGTTCCAATTATTACAGAATAAGTCTCTTTTACACTTTTTACAACATTTTTTGCTACTTTTCAAGAAGATTCGAACCTGTCGCCCCTGCTCTTATTATAATCATGTCGCCAATGCTTGACGGCAAATATCGTCAAGCTTCAGTTTTTCGTCGTTGTCGTTCGCCGCCGTCGTGTTCATTGTGGACGGGCCTATTCGCTGAACAAAGAGAGGCTCATCGAGGAATGTAAGAGCTCCGCATGGCACTCAGTGCTTACGTTAAGGCAAAGAGAAACCGCAAATCAACCGAAAATTTATTGAAAGAGGTAGAAGAGGAAATTCAGGCAGAAGAGAACAGCCAAGTAAAAACGACACTCGATTCGATCCCCGGCACTTATGTGAGCACTCCGTGCCCAGTCACAAAAGAGATACAGCAAACGCCACCACGCACCGAGCTGACAGATAGCGAGGTAATGAATACTGTCCGCCGATGGGACGTCCACTTCATGGGAGGAGAGACGCTGCATGATTTCTTGGAGAGAATTGAGGAGCTGGCAGAGTGTTATAAAATTCCTGTAGATAAATTACTCCCCACGCTGCCGGAGACCTTGCGCGGCAAGGCATTGCAATGGTTCCGGGTACGTAAAGCAGAGATACTCTCTTGGGCAGACTTCCGCACCGCGGCCGAACAATTTTTCCTGCCTAGGCGGCACCTCCACCAACTGGAAGATGCCATACGACAAAGAAAGCAGCAGGGGCGAGAGCGAGCGAAGGATTATATCCTTGCCATACAAACCATGATACGAAAGCATCCGATCATGGCCAGAGAAAACCATTTGGACCGGATTTACGATGGACTTCGGGTAGAATACCGTTTATTTGCGAAGCGCAACGAGTTCACCACCATTGAAGAGCTGATGGAACTCACCGACGAATTCGAGCTGCTGCAAATGGAGGCCAATAGGCAGAGCAGACAACCGTAAGGAATCCTGCTGGAGATGCAAGGGACGTGGGCATCTGCGCGACAACTACAGGAGAGCACGAAGATTATTCTGTTCCAGATGTGGAAAGGACAACATCCTGTCCCGGGAGTGCAGATGCCACCACTTGAGCACCGGAACGCTTGCCAGAGTAAAGGAAACCAAGCCACGAACATCAGTAGCAACCAACGTCCAATCACCTGGTGTAAAAATGGATGGTCGTCATTATGTCCAGCTTACTGTGGAAGGGTTGAACGTCCGAGCCTTGGTGGGCACCGGCGCCACGCTAACCTATGTAGACGACATTATCCGTAAACATTTAGAGTCGAAGAAGATACCGCGCACCCCCAGCGTCCGGAACGTGCAGCTCGCCGATAGGACCTGTGTCATCAGTTCATACACTTATCCAGTAACCATATTCCACAACAACAAAAGGACGCGCATGAGAGTGTCCACCCTTCCTAATCTAGCTGAAGAGATGATCCTCGGAATGGACTACCGCAGGGAGAGGGGACTCATTCTCACCTTGGATGGTATAGTATTACCGCCGGCCTCGCCACCACAGGACACCACGATTACGAAACTAAGCGCAGCGACGGAAAGGGAACACCTAAGTGAGATGCAGAATAGTCAGCTCGAGGAATTTCTAGACTAACACAAACGAAGGTTCAGTAAAATAAGTGGCCACATCCACGCGGCAGAACATGTAATTTAACTCAAGCACGACCGACCTCTAAAACAGCGATATTATCCACGAAATCCAGCGATGCAACAGGTGATAAACACGGAGGTCGATGAATTACTAGCCGCAGGACGCATCGAGCCATCAAAAAGCGCTTACAGCTCGCCGATAGTCCTGGTACGGAAGAAACAAGGTAGCTGGAGGATGTGCATCGACTACCGTCAACTCAACGCAGCGAGCATAACGGACGCATATCCATTACCCAGAATTGGAGCAATCCTAGACCAACTGAAAGAAGCAAAGTTTATTTCCACCATAGATTTAAAGAATGGATATTGGCCGATGGCCAGAAGGTCCCGCCAATACACCGCATTCACCGTACCCGGACGTGGACTCTTCCAGTGGAAGGTTATGCCCTTTGGGCTACATTCCGCGCCGGCCACCTTTCAACGAACGCTTGACGCCATTCTTGGCCCCGAACTCCAACCGAAGGTATTCGCATATCTGGATGACATAATTGTCTAGGGAGATACATTTGAAGAACACATCCGCAACTTAAGGGAGGTTTTCCAGAACGAAACAACATGCAGATCAATTTCGAGAAGTGCAGTTTTGTGCAGAAACAACTAAACATAAGACATATCGTCAGCGACCAAGGAATCCACACCGATCCAGCAAAAACATAAGCAGTGCGCGAAATGCCCGCGCCGTTAAATATTCGACAACTGCGCCGGTTCCTTGGCCTAGCCTCATGGTATCGACGCTTTGTAACCGACTTCTCCACCATCGCCGCACCGCTTAACAAGTTGCTGAAAAAGGGGCAACGCTGGGAATGGAACCAGCAGCAAGAGGAGGCGTTCACCCATCTAAAGGACAAACTCACCACGGCCCCAGTGCTATGCTGCCCGGACTTTAGCCACCCGTTTTTCCTGCAAACCGACGCTAGTGGAGAAGGATTAGGAGTCGTATTATTCCAAAGACACTCTGAACAAGAAAGGGTTATCTCATATGCAAGCCCGAGCTTGACGGATCTGGAGAAACGCTACTCCGCAACCGAACAAGAATGTCTGGCAGTACTTTGGGGCATCCGTAAAATGCGACCTTATTTGGAGGGTTATCGATTTACCGTGATTACCGATCATCATTCATTAAAATGGCTTCATTCATTGCAAAACCCCTCTGGACGGTAGGCCCGATGGGCGCTAGAACTCCAGCAATTCAACCTAGACATCGAATACCGCAAAGGAGCGCTGAACACAGTGGCAGACGCACTCTCCCGATGCCCACTCCGCATACGAGACAATGAGGCCGCTATCATGTGCCTCACGGATAATACCGATAGCGACTGGCACAAACGAAGAATGACTAAAACGGCACAAAATTCAAGCCAGTGTCCCGATTACCAGATTTTCGAAAACCGTTTGTTCAAGCATATAAAAAAGCGCAATAAACTCGACCGAGCACCAGAATTGAAACTTTGTATACCTACCGCCGATACGCAAAGAGTCCTCAAGGAAGTACACGATTCCGCCACCGCCGGGCATCTAGGAGTGAAGAAAACCTTAAAACGTGCCCAACAGAACTACTACTGGCCAGGAATGTACCGCGACGTATTATAATACGTGAGAGGATGCCACGCCTGCGCCGAATACAAGGTCGAACAACGCCGTCCAGCAGGATTAATGGCTACCATGCAGTGCACCAAACCATGGGAGATCGTTACAGCAGACTTCATAGGACCACTACCTAGATCCAAACTAGGGAATACCTGCCTACTAGTCCTGGTAGACAAATTTTCAAAGTGGGTAGAACTCATCCCCGTACGACAGGCAACCACCGCGAGCGTAATCATAGCATTGCAGGAACGAGTGATATACCGGTTCGGATGCCCAGAAATCTTCCTCAGCGACAACGGTAAGCAGTTCGTGGGGAAAGCGTTAACTAACTTTCTCAACGAACACCGAATCACGCATAAGTTCACAGCAACTTACGCCCCCCATGAAAATCCAACCGAACGAGCCAATAATGTAATCAAAACCATTATAGCGCAACGTTCAAAAACCGACCATCGTACCTGGGACAGGGAGATCCCACAAATTGCCTTCGCCATCAACACAGCGCAACACGAAGCAACAAAAACATCGGCTGCAGAAATTATCTTTGCAGATCTCATTCTCTAGATACTCCGTATAGGATACCAGAGACACCAAGAATAGGCATCCCGCATAGATACCCGCAAGATACTCCGCATAGCAGAACCACCGCCGTACCCACCTGTAGTCACCGTAAGCAATTCTCGCGCGGTAAGCTGGGATAATCTCCGAATATTGGAAACGAGACCGTAATCCTTCCGACCTGTACCGTCGTAGTCAACATTATCTCTCTCTCCCCTGGGATCTACGGTGTTAAAAGCCATAGCCATATTGTGTGTGTGTGTGTGTGCGTGTTCGAAGTACATAAAACAAATACATTGAATGATAATTGGGTAGGGGTTTGTGGGACCACTTCTCGACCCTGGAGCGACTGAGCGTATCTCAGCCTTTGACAAAACCAACCTCACAGTACTATATGTGTTATGGTAAATTTTAGTAATTTCCCTGCAAAAAAAATAGTCAATATGAAAAAGGAAAAAAAAATGTATGTTCGAAGCTGGGCTCGAACCCGAGACCATTACACATGCGCTATTGGTACACATGAATATACCATGTCAAATTCTATAACTAAGCGCTAAAGGTTCAGCAAATATTTCCACCGCTAAGAATATACATACATACATACATAGCCATATGGATTGAAACGAATGAACGTTCATTTTGAGATTCCGCTAACTTCTGAACATTAGCCGGTTTCCAAATTGTGTTCTTTTTTTGGGTATACAGACAGTTTTCTCAATTTTTAGTTTAGTTGTGGATTTTTTGAAGCCCGTATAGCGGGAGAATATTACAACTTCAACTCAGAAATACTGAAAACACATATGTATCTTAACTGGCCCAATTTATTATTAAAATTGATAAATTGGAATAATTTTTTAGCTTTTTTTCAAAAAATTTGATTTTTTCACTCCAAGATAGAGGTCATAAACAGAAAAATATTGAAATATTTTGTTACAAATATGATAAATGTAAAAAAAATATTATGATAAAAAGTTGTCATATGTTTCAAGGCAAATTCAATTTAGTAAAAACAAAAAAAAAAACTTAACCTGCCCTGAACCCGTGCTTGAACCTGCGAACGCATGCATCATAGCCGGCGCGCTTATAACCTGCGCCACTGCTGTATATACAGTAAAACAGTCAGATACTGTAGTTAACAGCTTTGGCTTTTGGTGAAAACTTTTATGAATTATTACAAATTAATGAAGCACTTTTTGTTAAATATAATATGCCTATGCAAAGCTCCTGGCCCATGAAAAGATATCAAAATATATAATAATTGGAATTATGCATGTTTTTATGAGATACACTCTGGCAATTGATTGTATGGAAAAAATGTTAGCCTATTAATATAAAGATTATGCATGTTTTTATGAGATACACTCTGGCAATTATGGAAAAAATGTTAGCATATTAATATATAGATGAGGATGACTGTTGAAGTATTCCGATACTCTAAGGTTTTTTACGACACACATATACTGTAGCTAAGTAAATTCTTTAACTAAAATGTAATGCAATAAAATCAGCTTCTACTAATCAGCACTAAATGGGCGATAGCATACCGTCCCTGAATGGTAAAGATAAATGTCCCGGCGTTCATGTTCAATAACTTTAACATACATATTTTTGTTAAATTTCTGAGTTATAGAGAATATAGATCAAAAGATAGGACATCGGAGCTTTAAGTCCAGATTGTGGAAGAACTATGACTAATTTCAAAATTGGAACTGCAGATTAGCATTCTGCGAAAAAGTACTGTACTAAAAAATATTATTTTGTCACTTACAGGCTTTTTAACAGAAGCGGAGCAGTTTGTCTCCTGACAACACTATAAAGCTTTGGTTTCCTCGAAAGCGGTGCCGCTATATAGCGGCCGTTACATAGCGGTAGAGTACGTTGTCAAAAACAATTCAATGTAAAAGTAATTAGGTGTAAAGTTAGAAGACGGTGTAGTTCACCGTAATGTAATATAGCGGTAAGCATGATATATTACGGCCGTCATGACGGTGAAAACTAGTTCTTCACCGTTTTCTCTCAGCGCTATTGTCATAGCGGTGTGAATTCCATGATCCAACCATATCAGGTCGTAGCAGCTCGACAAACATACAAACACACAAAAATTTTCCATGTATTTTGTTTTTGTAATTTGTGGGTTTATAGTCAAAATCGTACTGAAAAATATTTTGATTGTCAAAATTCGAGAAAAAAATAAAAATCAGCTGGCCTATCGACACGACCTGTATTATTGGATCATGGTGAATTCCATGGTATAAAAATTCAGAAGGTAATTCCAGTTCAAAATTTTTGACGGCTACTGAATTTTTCTGAAGTATCTTTTTTGTAAACATTATGAGCGAGGTTGCTATATCGGAAAAATTTTAAAATGGTAATTTTTAGAAAATATTTGGTAATTTTACTTTTAGTTGAAGAAAGTAAGAAATATTTAATGAAAGTGATATATTTTATTAAATGGGATTTGAAAAGTGGGGAACGGCCTGAATATTTAATACACAGCCTTACACAATACAGCAGACAAGGAGCATTCAACAAAGAAGATTCATCGATATGTGCGAACAACTATTTTTTTTACAATTTGCTCGTTCTTTTCCACTTCTATCTTAAAGAATGAGAAGAGAAGGAGTAAAATGTTAACAAAAGATTTGCTGGAACAGGAATGCTGAATTCAGGTTGAATGAAACAAGAAAGTATATGTTTAAGTTCTTTATTAAACTCATTTAGGTGGTAATTTTTTTCATTTTTTTGTTTTTATACTTTTTTTTCTTCTCTTTCATTTTCCTATTTAGGTAGCGTATGCGAAAAAATGTTCTCCCTAGGAAAAACCGCTTAACAATTTTGACATCACAATTAAAGTTTGAATTTTGTACTAAAGCTTTCAAATAATGTTTTTGTGTACATAATTTTTCTGCGTTAAACTTAATAAAGACCGAATTTAGATGTTCCAAAATATTTATAAAATTTGAATTTGGCTTGTATAAACCTCCCTGGGATAAACAATTTACATACGAATAATTTGACAAAGCTTTCCACTAATTGCACTCTAAAAAATACATACATATTTTATAAATAATTATGCACATTTTATATATTGCGTCCTTACTTTGTTTTCGCATAATAACTTGGCACTGCACATTTAGATAATACATTTTTATTGTTTGTAATACTAATATCGCTAGCAGCGAAATGCACTGAGCACATCAACGGATTTTTAGGAAGATCAACTTCCTCTATTTGGCACGCTTGAACCCATTGATTTCTTACAAAAGGAATTGCGGGAAACCGAAAAAACTTCACTGTTGAGCCTTTGCAAAAGTGGGTGGTGTTTTCGCATCCTTTGAAGAGGCAGCTCATTTTTCCGATATATTTTTTTACAAATTACGTTTTTGAAATTAAATTAAGCATCGAAGCAAATGCTTTTTTGAAAATAAATTAATTTATTTTCACAAACTTCAGATTTCGGGCCAAAAAAACATTTGCTGCTGTTAACTCTGGTAGCATGATTTTAATGAAATGTCATAAATTCAGTAAAAGTCAAATGGCTAAGATGGCTGCCTATGTCAATAACTGGGTTTACCTCTCTACTTATACCATGGTGAATTCTATCAAATATTTCAAATTTTTTTTACAAATACAACAATTGAAACATGTCAATGTTTTAAAAATAAATATTCACACATTTTAAAATCAAAAAAGAAAACAAGAAACATCCAAATACGGCAAACCAAATCAAAAAATTACGGAACGGCGATCATGTAAGTTTACAGAAAAGCGGTGCCGCTCATGACGGCAAGCATAACGACCGCTATATAGCGACTGCTACATAGCGGCACCGCTTTTCGAGGAAACCACGGCTTAAGTCATAATCTGCAAGCTTTTCTTTATTCAACCCGAATTTTTTCCCCTCTTTTTTGACCAACTCGCCTTCAAAACTGTTTTAAGCCCAGATTTCTTCAAAATTATCAAATTATTTATTTGTGGAATTGACCCGTGAATGTAAAGCTGCTTTTCCTTAAAGAAATATATGACTTGACTTATTTCTTGCGGAAACCTATGTTGCGGTACTCGAATTTCGCCAAAAATAGTAGTAAAGTTTCGTATTACATTCTTGAGAACTGCGTACTACCTCAATTCTTTCATTATGCCAATTAGGTTGATGATACTGTCAGTGTGCATATGTAGTAGTATATGTATCATCGGCACGATATTAATAGCTGCTAGATCCGTTCAAAAATGTAATCAAATCAATATTTAAATTTTGTATAGATATGTATCAATGTATGCAGTTAGAAGCTTTTTAGATATTTTTTGAACTTTGCGGATTTAATTTCCATTGTTTTGCTAGTGGTTCTGAGCACTACACCACACCAGGAGACTAAATTCCACAAACTGTATTGACGTGCAGCTTGATGGTTGATCTACGCTTTTAATGGCTCTCACGTCTTACTACCAACCGTCTTCTTCCTTACGGAAGGACAGGGTGAATGACCTATGTATAAGGTTTCACTCGTCACACCAAATCTCTCCCACGACATTCGGGCATGTGCCTCAAGGAAGTATCGGAGCGTACCGAGCTTACCACAATGCCAACGATATATTAAATACATTTTTTTATTATTGATTAAATAGAAAGCTCTTTTATCATTCCCATATTATAACGTACTGTTTTTCTGACTAGCATTCTATTTTATTTTTAGGTAGTTGTATTCGTGTACCTCCAATCACCATACAAATTTTTTCTATCTTAAAATTATATCTAACTCGATAAAACAGTACGTTATGGCTACCTGCGCACCATACTAGTACAAAGATAACTCACTTTAAAGACCAGTCGTAACATTTTTAGAAGGGTGTAAATACATAACATAAGAATAAAAACTCTCATTCACACTAGAAGTGTGGATGGCTACACAAAATCAAAGGCCACGCTTCATAAAAGTGTTGAAGATATGCCGCCACAAAGCCTATGTACGTACGTACATATGTATGTTGTTATAGTAGCCGCAGAGATTGTTGTCAGAATTCCGAGCACAATTGCCGCCGAAGAAGCCACCTAGGAACCCGCCAATCAACAACAGCAACCAACGGAAAAAAAAATTACATACAAATATACAACTTATAATAGTATATACATATGTATATTGTACATGCAGGTGTACATATAAGTATCAGTAGACCGCTACAGAAATATATATTAATTCTGTTTTCTTCATACGAGTAACTGTTCGGTCTCCCTTACTTACACAGGACATACATTGGTATTTTTTAGATTTTTCGTGGATTTCCCTTAGGAAACTCAATATTTTAAGTTGACTATATGGAAGCAAAAATTTTTTGACAAGTTTGGTACATTGTGTGGGAGAAGCTGAATATTGGACACCAGTTTTTTTCGAAAATTAAAAAATATACGTCTGTAATAGAAAAATTACTCTATTCACTTTTAAAACCCCTCTTAAGAAATTAGCATTAATAGCAGTAATGAAAATAAGAAACAATAAAATTAAATAATACTTCACCATAAGAGAAGTAGTCGCTAATCAATTATCAGAGCAAGTCTGAGAGGTCACAACTAAATTCCTGCAACGGTTCACTCATTTGGCGCTTTAAGAAATTCGCGCAAAACTATCAGACTTGCTCTGCATAAGATCAACTTAGCATCCCAACTACCTAGCATGTTAACAGCAGCAAGACTGATTCGAACTCAAGTCTGTTGAAATTCAAATTAAATGCATTTCTATTTATGAATACAGCAGGCAAAAATCGTAAAAATGAGTGTCTCTCGTTATTGTAGTCACGGTTGCCATGAGCTTAACCAAAAAAATTTCCAAAAATTACTAAGCAGTACAGAACGGAGTCGTATTGAATTATCAGAGAAAGTAACTATTAGATTGTACTTATACTTGTCTGGCGATAGTAAAAAGTGACGCTAATTTGCCAAAAAAAAATTGAAAAAGTTTAAAAGTAAAAGCCCGGTATGCTGTTGAAAAGAAAATGCTCAAGAAATATATTCAATTATTTCTTGACCATGAAATTGTTATGAATAGCCAAAAAAATTTGACGTTCCGTTTTGCATGTTGAATAATTGCAATTTCCCGCTTTTTATTTGAATTTCAATGTTATTTTGTTATATTTTTTGTTTTTATTTTTCCGAAACTTCAGTTTTTCTTCAAGAAATAAAGCGACAACTATTTATTTCTTGCCAAAGCCAGAGTTGCGCAGGTCGCTTTTTTGTAACAATTTTCCAGAAATTAGCAGTAGAAAAGTAGAAGAGATTCTGACACAAGAAATTTCTTAAGCGTTTTATAAGTGCCATTTTAAATAGAGTTTTTGGATTTCTTTTGAACAGCGTAAAGCGAAATATTTTTGTATTGAAGAAAATGCTCTTGCGAAAAATCTAGTAATTCTTCTAGCAGCTTAAGATTTTTATCTTTGTTAACTACAATTGAACGAGCTACATAACGCATACTCGAAAAAAATCTAAAAAATTTTATTAAAAATTTAGAAATTTTGATGAAAATTTTTCGAGTTTTCTTGAATTTTCATGAATTTTCCACAAAGTTCTTAATTTTGAGTTGCAGTATTTTTATTATGTATTTACACATACTTTCATTCAAAAATAATAAAATTAGTCTAAAGAAGTTAATTTTACTGGAAATTCCAAAAAAACTCTTTGAACGCAGACATCCTGGTCTAGGTGTATGACCAAACCAAATTTGGTTTAGAATTAAATCTACGCCGGTTGTCATAGAAATGCGCGTAATAAAAATTATTTAAATTTTAAACCGAAAATATTGCTAAAAATTTGTTGAAAAATGTTAGCACTCGAACCGACGTGCCCCAATTCAGTGCGCAATGCTCTATCTACTGAGCTACGGCGCACTCATAAATTTTATCAGAAAAGTACACATATTCGCTGTGTATACGACTTTTGTTGTATTTTTGTTTATCCCAGTTAAGTTTTAAATCTAAACCGAAAAAAATTTACAATTTTTGTAGGTACCCAGCCAGCAAAAAATCCATTAATGTATCCGAAAATGGAAGGAATTGCTGATAAAAAACTTACTTATTTTACATCCGTTTTTCGATCGGTTTTCGGATGCATACTAGCACATATGTACTTTTGGATCCGTTTTGCAATCCTTTTTGAATGCATTTTGTAACAGATTTCTTACCAAATTATCTTCTAAAAAAAAGAAAACATTTTTTATCTGTGCACATAAGTACACGCATGTATTTAAATCATATATTTCAATATTCTACATAAAAAAACACATTTTAAAAGTTGATGGGGGAGAAGTAGTGAATTTATCTTGGATACGCAGATATTTCATTTTGAGTATTTAAATGCCGGCACTTCTTCGACATTCGGGTATGTACCGCAAGGGAGTACCGGGATCATATCCAGCTGACTGTCACTTTCGAGACACCCCCCGAATAAATATTTCGATTGTGTTTGTTTGATGCGAGTTTCCTTAAAGATGTAAGTGACAACTGAAATTAACCTGCGAAATTTCAAAAGGAAAAAATATGTGCAATCCGTTTCTTACATTTTTACAAAATCTTCAAATACTCACAATTAACAGCTGGTGAAATTATTTGGATTGTGAAAAAAAAATTCCAAAATTTTTTTTGTTTTTATTTTTTAAAATGAAAGAAAAATTTAACTTTTTTTCAGTCACATTACATATGGTTGCCACATGTCTGCTGTTTAAATCAAAATTTTGGTTAATTACTAAAATCTGGTAAAAAATCAGCCTAACACGACGTTAAGCTGACGATTTTCGGATGGGAAAACCGACCAAAAAATGTGCTATCTGTAAAACGTACGTAGCTCTGCTGGCTGGGTAATTGAAAGCTTTGAAACTTATTACCAAAAAGTTTTAAAAATTGTGTAAACCAATGAATGATTTAAAATTTAGGCTCACATTTTTAGCCGTGTAGAAAGAGAAAATTTTCAAATAAATAAAAGTATAAATATGTAATATGTAAAAATATAAGTAATTGTGTATTTACAGGTAATTCTTATTTACTGACACTTTGGCCAAAACCCCCCCGAAATTTTTTTCTGGCTACGTGGTAGTGCTTTAAGAAAATTTCTTCAAAACAGATTAAAGCAGCAAGGTAGCTTAGAAGTTTTAAAAATATATTGGAGAGTACATTATTTAACAAAGATTATCTAATATTGAGGAATTCAAGAATTGCTTCTGTAAATACCTTTTATTTTTATAATTTCTATTTATGCTTCGGGCCATTTTTTATTATACCTAACTAGTATTGCTACGTGTAGAAGTTATATTCGTTTTGTTCCCCGAACGGTAGAGGGTAACGAAATTACGAATTTATGTATATTTAATTACATATATATTATTTATTTATTTATTTATTTATTTGAGTCTACAGTACAGAATACCTTACAGACTAGAAAAATAATACATATAACCCCCGTAGAGGTATTTGAAGTAATATATAAAAATTTAGTCGATAGCCTTGGTAGCTAGTGCTAATACATGTGTATGTTATTTTATAATTTAGTTATGAATAACAAATAAATAAAAATAATAATAATATAGGTATGCATTTCTTACTAACAAATAGAATTTAGAATTCTCACAAAACCCGTTTTTGATAGTGCAAAGTCAAGCTGATTTGAAGATAAAAACAAAGTATTAAATTCCCGTAGTGCACGCGCAATAGGCGCGTTGCTAGCATAAACTGTTCTTGAGTTTTCCCCATAGAAGGGGTAAAATTTCCGAAGATTTCCTTGTGGAATATTAAAGCTAATCCGCTGTAGTAAAATTGGGCAGTCGATGGTGCCATTAATAATATTGAAAACAAACGAAAGGGAAGCAATTTTTCTTCGTTTCTCCAATGAGTCCAAGTTAATTAACATACGTGGAGATTCATAAGGCGGAGGAGGCTCCTCAAAGCGTACTGAACGTAGCGCAAATTTTAGAAAAATTTTCAGAACTCGTTCAATCCTTAACATCGAAAGTTGATCATATGGCCGCCAAATGAAAACAGCATACTCCAGGTGCGATCGTACCAGAGAAGTAAAAAGTTGTTTAAAAGTATATGGGTCAGAAAACTCAGACGAGTTTCGACGAATAAAACCAAGAACTGAGTATGATTTTGAAAGAATGAAGTTTATATGACTACTGAACGTCAACTTAGAGTCAAAAACTATACCCAAATCCTTAAACTCATTAACATGTTAAAGTACGTCATTATTAATCTTATACGTTGTATTGAGGATGACATGACGCCTCGAAAATGTTAGATGAAGGCATTTTTTAATATTTAGGGAGAGACGCGACTTTTCACACCACCTGTAAAGATTGTTTAATTCGCTTTGAATGTTAAGCGCATCAGTTGTGTCCCGAACCTTTGAGAAAATTTGTAAGTCGTCGGCGTAGAGCAAAAACTTTGAATGCATGAAGCAACCACTTATGTCATTTATAAAAAGTGTAAAAAGGAGCGGACCCAGTATGCTTCCCTGAGGAACGCCTGAGGTGGCTACAAAAGGGTTCGACAGGACACCATCAATGGAAACTGCACAACTCCTATTAGTTAAATATGATTTCAGCCACGTTAAAAACGAAGAGTGAAATCCAAATCACGCCAACTTGTGTAATAGTATCGTGTGTGAGACTTTATCGAACGCTTTCGAGAAATCCGTGTAGATACAATCGACCTGGTGTCCTGACGAAAAAGACGAAATACAGAAATCGCTAAAGGCAGTTAAATTAGAGATTGTGGAACGACCTTGGACAAAACCATGTTGATTAAGGTTTATTAAGCCCTT
Source organism: Sphenella marginata (assembly GCA_951509765.1). NCBI lineage: Eukaryota > Metazoa > Arthropoda > Insecta > Diptera > Tephritidae > Sphenella > Sphenella marginata. Next base: position 33,666,540 of record OX608080.1, on the reverse strand, counting down.
GACATTAAAATACATTTTTTCTTTAACAATAATTTCGAATAGCTTTGCGAAACTTGAAAGCTTTGATATCGGCCTATGGCTGCAGACATCACTTTTTCGACCACATTTAAAAATATGTGTGATGGTGTTTAGTTTCCAATCATTCAAGAAAGTACCTGAAGAAAGGGATTTATTAAATATAATCTTAAGTGGACTAATTAATGCTGGACAATTTTTGAGAAGCATAGCTGACAGCCCATCACCATCAGTCTGTGACGATGGCTTGAGACGAGCTAGCCCTACTATAATATCCTCAGAGGTAAGTTGCAACATACCAAAATTTAGTACTGAAGGAATTTCCGCAGAAAAGTCAGGTGACCACCCATCTTCCAAGACAAAATTTGACTGGAAAAAGTCCGCAAACAGGTTTGCTGTATCACTTAGGGTACTCGCGAATTTATCCCCGTACTCAACCGAGGTTGGTATGCCTGACGTCGCCTTTTGGGACTTAACAAAATTCCAAAATTTTTTGGGATTAGCTTTAATATTATGCTCAGTATCATTCAAATATTTTTTATAAAGTTTACGACTCAGTGATTTGAATTTCTTCTGATAAAACTGATATTTAACGAAATATACGGACACACGATATGTTTTATATTTCTTAAGGTACTTATTTTTCAAATTTTTAAGCTTCTTAAGACGCGTGGTGGACCATGGTGATTTATAACACCGCTTCTTTTTTAAGGGAATGTTATTGAGACAAAATTCTCCCATTATTGATTTAAACTTGGAAAAGCAATTATAGGTGTCCAAGTCAGTCAGAAGATGTTCCCAATTAATAGACAAAAGCAAATCATTTAGACTAGGAAAATCACAGGAAGCAAAGTTGAAAGCAACTGAATCAATACAGGTTAAAGATGAGAATTGGTAAAATACTATTTTAATATCTAGAGGGGCATGATGTAAACCTTCCTCAGATATTGGAAAAATGCATTTCGATATATTATAATTAATATTTTCTGTAACAAAGATAAGATCAAGAAGTCTATTCAATTGATTAAAAAACCAGTTAATTTGTTTAAGATTAATACTTAAAAAACTATCAATAAAATATGATTCATTCAGGGTACTTATATTACTAGCCGAAAGACCTGAGTCAAAGTCATTACCACACCAGCTAACATTGCTCAAATTAAAGTCACCCAAAACGCATAGGTGATTATCACCCAGATTGTCTACAGCTAGAGAAGTCACGTTGTCAACATGAGCTTTGTATAGATCCGCACTACTGCTAGGTGGAATATACGAGGCTACTATAAACATGCAGCCATTAGAATGCTTAATGCATACACACAATTGATCCAACAACGAGTCCTGATTTGCTAGCTTAACAGAAAAAGCGCGATACATTCTCCTCACAGCGATTTTGACAGCGTCGCGATCTTTTCGAAAAACATCATACAGCTGGATGTCCAAGAATTCACTGTCGTAGAAATTGGAATTCAGCCAGGTTTCTACAATCACAATAATATCAAATGACTCTTCCATGCTAAATTCATACATTCTATCTGATTTAGTTCTTAAACCAGATATATGTTGGTAATAGAGCCTGAGCCCACTGTTACCATTAAACGAATCATTCAAGGTCAGGTTGCCAGGGTTTGAGCGGCTGGCTTCCGAAATGAAATAAATGGCTTCAACTTAACGTTAACCGGCCAAACAGCAGAATTTATAATGCTTTCGTAAGCAGTTGATGGTACACCCAGCTTAAAACTAACGCGCTTGCGATTTTCTACTGGGTCGTATTTCTTCAAAAGCACAAAGCAATGTATACTACTTTTGTCAATATCAGTATGTTTGACTACATAACTTTTAATGTCATCAGCTGTAACACTAGGCGCAAACGACGACAAATGAATCCATTTGTTACGAACCACAACATTCAATTCATTGTTGTTATTTGAGCCCACAACAACCATTGGTTTTTCTTGATTGTTTTTACTCCTAATTTTCTTCTTAACATTCGTCCAGTCATTCGTATTGTTTACGTTTGGAGGTGACGACTCAGAAACAGAAGAAGCACCAACAGTATGCATAGAAGCATTATCAGCAGTAGCAGCAGCAGCAGCAGCAGCAGCAGCAGCAGCAGCAGTGGCAGCATCGCGAGTGACTGTTTCGTCTTCGGATAAGACAAGAACAACATCACCGTCACCATTGTCGATCACATGAGGGAGATCACCCCCACGACTATTGGAAGGAGAACCAACAATCATAGGCAATCCACCACGGTCACCGACCTTTGCATTAGCTCGTGTGACTATCTTATTATTATTGTTATTGCCCACTGTAACGGCAGCATTGTTTTTCGCTTCGATAACCTGTTTTTTGCTAGCTTTAGGCGCATTGTTGGTAGATGCATTTGTTTCGTTTTGCTTAATACACTGTTTTTGAGTTTTTTGTGCAGTAATCGTCATCACTTCCATCACTAAATGGATCTTCTTCATCAGAGTTTTCTAAATATCGGGTTAGCTCTTCTGTCGTAAATCTTTTGCGAGCTATTTTCTCCAATTTTAGTATGTATATACTTCTTACTTCAATTAAACAGAAAATCACACCAATACACGCTTTTGACATTTACATATCAATTTACCGTTATTTTCACTCAAACAGTGCGTTCGTGATGCAAATAATTTGTACAAACTTGTACGAATTATCTAATTTTGCGTTCGCGTAAAAATTGTCCATCATGTCTCATTGAGCGAGAATACTCGAAAATTAAGAATAAATTTGTTGCTGGATAATTCGTACTGAACTTTTACAACAAAATTTTTTTTGCCGCGTTCGTGAGTCACATTTGACTCACAAAACAAAATAGCCTAAAAAAGGTCAATAAAGGTCAAATCTATATATATAAAAATGGAGGGAAAAAATGTATAGTAACTCATCAATTGAGAACGGCTGGACCGATTTCACTAATTTTTTATACCTTTCATGAGCATGAAATGGTATTATAACTTTGGTCCGATGTTTGTAAGTATGAGAAGAAGAAGAGATAGACCCACCATTAAGTATACCGAAATGATCAGGGCGACGAGCTGAGTTGATTTAGCCATGTCCGTCTGTCCGTCCGTCCGTCCGTCCGTCCGAACGCAAACTAGTCCCTCAATTTTAGAGATATCTCGATGAAATTTTGCAAGCAGGCGCCATTTTGCATAGGATTAATCATTTGTCGGAACCAGCAAGATCGGAACGATACAACGCATAGCTCCCATACAATCGATTGTTCCGATAAACGGGTTTTGGCCTCTAACTCTTGCAATTAAAAAGCTATTAGAGCGAAATTCCGCAGGTTTAGTACATAGTATATAAGTAATGTGTGTAGTGAAAATCACCTGGATCGGACCAACATAACATATAGCTCCCATATAATCGATAGTTTCGATAAATGGGTTTTGGCCTCTAACTCTTGCAATTAAAAAGCTATTAGAGCGAAATTTCGCAGGTTTAGTACATACTATATAAGTAATGTGTGTAGTGAAAATCACCTGGATCGGACCAACATAACATATAGCTCCCATATAATCGATAGTTTCGATAAATGGGTTTCGGGCTATAAATTTTTCAAATAGAAAGCTAGAAACGTAGAATTTTGCAGGTTTGGTACTTATTATATGAGTGATGTGTGTAGTGAAAATCATACAGATCGGACTTACATAACATATAGCTCCCATATTACCGATTGCTCCGATATATGTGGTTTGGCTATGTATTTTTAAATTAACAGTTTTGGAGAGTTTGTGAGTAATTGTAAGTAAGGAGCGGACACTGAGAAAAGTTGTGCATATTCATGAAAGGTATAAAGACTTCGGCACAGCCGAAGACAGCCCTTTCCTTACTTGTTTTTTATTGTATTTGTTTGTGCCCCGAGAAAGTTCTTCAGAAAGAAAAGGTTAAAAAAGTTTCTGGAATCCTGAGATATTGACCAAAATGTGGACCAGGGGTGACCCCGAATGTATTTTAACAATATGCGTATCAAATTAAAGGTGTTGATGAGAGTTTTCACAAGGAACAGTTTTCAGGTTCCTCTGCGAACCCGTTTCCAAGATATTGACCATTAGGTGGACCAAGGCTGAGCCAAGAATATGCTCATATAATATATGTAGCTATCATATCAAAAGTGTTGATGACTGTGTCCGCTTATAGGCTATATTAATTTTTGGAAAAGTGGGCCCCCAGGCTGTATAAAACTACAATTCTTTATAACTCTGAACATATTTGGTCTAAATTAATGATTTTTGGATTTGTGTGTCCTTTGGTCAGGATTTATATAATTTTGGAAAAGTGGGCGGTGCCACGCCCAGATTTTTTGTGTTTTGTTTGTATTTCAATAATGTCCAAAGTTTATGGTCGATATCTTCTAAACTTTCCAGATTAGTTCAGAAGATTGTTGTGTACTATTTACTTAGGCTATATTAATTTTTGGAAAAGTTTTAATCATCATAACTTTGAATATATTTGGTCTAAACTAATGATTTTTGGATATGTGTGTCCCTTGGTCAAGAATTATATAATTTGGCAAAAGTGGGCGGTGCCACGCCCACATTTTTTGTATTTAGTACTTTGTTTGTACTTCAATAATGTCCAAAGTTTATGGCTGATCTGTTTTAAACTTTTCCAATACGTTAAAACCTTCGTTGGGTACGACATACATAGGCTACATTTGTAAATTTTTTGGAAAAGTGGACAGTTCCAAAACCACAAGCTAAGTAATATTTCAATTCGTTATATCCCTGAATGTATTTGCTTTAGTGACATTTTAACGTTCTTAAATCTTAATCAAAGCACTTAATTTTTTTTGTTTGTTATTGCCGTTTATACATATCCAGAGTATTATAGGTAGATATAGGATATAATTAAATAAATACTAACTATACATTTGCTCAGCAGCGCATAATGGTTTTTGTCATACCCATTGAGTTCAAAAGATCCGTTTTTTGAGTTGGGCATCCAAAAAATTTATTTGTTTTTACCAAAGACGTTAAAACCGGAAACATTGTAAATCCTACAGCACTGCAATAAATGGAATGTTAACAATTAATAGAAAAATATTTGAAAATGTATTTCTAGGGAGGTCACTGGTCAGCAGAACAACGTCTGCCGTGTCTGCTAGTTGTTTATAAAAATAGTATTTTATAATATATATTCATACAAAATCACAACAAAGTAAAATTAAACAGCTGGTCAAAATCAATTAAACATTCAAACATCAAAAAACCCCGTGTTAAAAATATTCTCTAAAAAAACACATTTTTAATCGATTTCAAAATTTTCAACGGTTTTGGATAGGTGAATACTGACATTTTCGAAATATATACATACATATAGTGTTTTGCTCATTTGAAAAGTGTATGAATTGTTTTTTACTCGAGAAGTTGAATGGGTGATAATTCTTATATATATGTATATCATCGTCGCGCATTCACTACATAAGAACCCCAGTTTTATTTTTTAAAAGGACTTCAAGTTTTCAAGTAGCATAATCCAAAATCTCTCAGGGGCACCCCGCGTAATTATACCTTTCATGAACATGAAATGGTATTATAACTTTGGTCCGATGTTTGTAAGTATGAGAAGAAGAAGAGATAGACACACCATTAAGTATACCGAAATGATCACGGCGACGACCTGAGTTGATTTAGCCATGTCCGTCTGTCCGTCCGTCTGTTTGAACGCAAACTAGTCCCTCAGTTTTAGAGATATCTCGATGAAATTTCGCAAGCAGGCGCCATTTTGCATAGGATTAATCATTTGTCGGAGCCAGAAAGATCGGACCGATACAAGGCATAGCTCCCATACAATTGATTGTTCCGATAAACGGGTTTGGCCTATAAGTCTTATAAATAAAAAGCTAGGAACGTAAAACTATGCAGTTTTGGTACGCATTATATATGCAACGTGTGCAGTGGAAATCAACCAGAAAGATCGGACCGATACAAGGCATAGCTCCCATACAATCGATTGTTCCGATAAACGGGTTTGGCCTATAAGTCTTATAAATAAAAAGCTAGGAACGTAAAATTATGCAGGTACGCATTATATATGCAACGTATGCAGTGAAAATCAACCAGATCGGACCAATATAACATATAGCTCCCATACAATCGATTGTTCCGATAAATTTGGTTTGGGCTTTAAATCAACAGTTCTGAAGAGTTTGTACCAATTGTAAATAAGAATCGGACAACTAAAAATATTATGCGTATTCATGAAAGGTAGATATAAAGCCTCCGGCACAGCCGAAGACTGCCCTTTCCTTACTTGTTTTAAATAATAATTGAGGTCCTTACTGTTGGCCCATTTTTAATTTTTTTTTAAAATAAGTTTATATGAATAAAAATTCACTTAGTTTGTCAAGAAAATAACTAAGCGTGCTTCTCTTAAGTATTTTTGTTAAGTTTTTTTCAATTTCAGCTAAATCAAAAATCAATTGCATAGGTAAAATGTCGCCCTATGTGGGTATCAGCATATCTATACTATAATAAATCTCTAGAAAGTGTATGCGTACATTGAAAATTTCTTTGAAAAAATTACTGGAGATGACTTGTTGAATTCTATAGGGCTCATCTGATCTATTTTTAAAATTATTGTCCCTCTGTTTGTTTGAATTTAAGGATCTCGGAAAGTAAGATATGGATTTTGATGAGAGTTTCACTAATGGACTGTTTGAAGCTTAAAAAGGGATCCAGGGACGTAACTGTTATAAGAAATATAATAAACAGGTCCTATTAAACCATTAGTACTGATGTATTCAAATATTGGTTATAATTAACCATTACCGTAAGAGATACTTGAACAATGTATGCCAGTTCCTTGAGGAAAAATGTACCACTATTCAAAAAAAAAATAGTTTGCTGTCGAGTGGGTCACCGATAACCAAAAAGTATATTACGTGCGATAATGGTTATTGTTAACTTAATGGTTATTTGTAACAAAAAAAATATATATACCTAGCTCTCATTTGGTTAAATAATGGTTGAAAATTCCCTAAAACATATAAAGGGAATTTTCGCGAAACCTTTTTTTTAAAAGAAAAAAATTAGCAATTGTTTTCCGTCCCTGATTTTAACTAGCAAATAGTGACTTTTGACGAAGGGTTAATTAATAATATCTTGTTTCCATGAAATTTTACAAAATTTTCACGAGATACATCTTAGGCCATTTTAGAGCCAAAATTTATTGGATTATGCTGCACAACTTGAAAACTTTAAATTTTTTCCAAAAAATATAAATTGTCACATTTAATTAGTGATTGCCTGTCGATAATATATGTCAAAAAAATTTCTTTCATGAGCAATTAGTGCAATGACGTCGAAATCGGAAAAATTAAAAAGTTTTTCAAAAAATTCTACTTTTTGCGGGAAAAACATGTCATTCTCTTTTCAAATGAACAGAACACTACTATATATATTTCGAGGGGGTCACCATTTCTTTATCCTAAACCCTTGAGAAATTTTACAACTGAAAAAAGGGGGGTTTGACCCTAAAACAAGATTTTAGGGGTGTTAGGAATTTTCGGAACGGTGTTTCCTGTATATTTCGACCAGATAAACAACCTCTGCTAGGTCGCTTTAAAAGTAAATTCACTTTTTTTTGTTTGGAGCACCGTGTAATTTTACGCCTTTTTCACAAAAAAATGTATATCTATAATGCATTGTATGTTTTCATGGGCAAAACAATTCGGTATGCATTATTGTTGAGCGGAGAATTGCAAGATGTTGAATCTCTTTGCGGTCGGCCCACAAGAACGGAAACTTAGCCGTCGACGAGCAACGTGAGGTGCAACAGCGGTAACGTTGGTGAAGTGAGTTTAGTATACTGGACCCGACCAAGATCAGAGCACCGATATGGTGTCACAATAGTATAAAAATGTACATGCATTTGTTTGTTATGGTTTTGGCCAAAGTTAGTTTTGTATAGTGGACCTGGCCAAGATCAGGACCATGGCATACGTATACAGGTAATATCAACTCAGCAGCTGATTAGATTTTTTTTATTTTCATTTTCTCTAAACTGTCAAACATGCTTTACAAACGCTTCCATATTTTGTATTTGCTAATGCCTGTTTTGACGTTTTAGCGAAAGCGATTTTTAGTTGACAGCACCGATATTACCTGTATGAGTATGCCATGATCAGGACATATTACTAAGGCCAGATATAGTTGAGGAAGTTATGCAAAACTACGGAGAACAAATTGGTTGTTAAAAAGTAATGGAATAAATAATTGACAAGAATGTTATTCATTTGTCCATAAGTCAATTAAGGAAAGCGCTGTGCCGCAAGCTTTATACCTCTCATGAATAAGAATCACGACTTTTATGGGTGCAGTGAAATAACACCCTGGCTTGCGCCCAAATAACGTTTATACGAAAGATTTTGAAAACGATCATGGATATATTGAATATGCAATAACTTTACTTACACTACGTGTAAATAATTTCTATTTCACCTCTAAAGTGTTCGCGGGCAAAGAAAGTCGAATGCATAACATTTTTTAAAAATGGGCGTGGCCCCGCCCCTTTATGGTGGATTATTCCACAAAACTTTTCATGCCATAGGTCTGGTAAAAATTGATTTATTGAAACGATATTTGGAGAAAGTGTTCAACATATAAAGCTAACTCTTTAAAATAAACAAAATTGGTTAACGGACACGCCCACTTTTTGAACACAGTTCTGAAAAATTTCTTTGTAAAATTAAAATCGCGATATTTCCATAATTGTATAAGTTATATTGATAAGATTTTACACACGTAATAAGCTTTTTAAGCAAAAATAAACTTTCAAACGCGATTGCTTGAAATATCAAAAAGGTATTTTCATGAAAGTTAGTGAGATGCTTCTCAATAGTATATTATATACTCCTGCCAAAAATTACGCAAATCGAATAACGAACAAGCAAGATTTACGGGCAAGTAGTTAACACCCTACTGCCTTTTTTTTTATTTTCATACCTTGCATGAACATGAGGAAATCTATTTATATTTTGTTATTTAGTGATAATTTAAATTACCACAAAGAAGTGTTTTTAATCGAAAACAATCAGTTGCCTTTATAACAACTTTTCCGGTATTAAAATATACCTGAGTAAATTGGGATACCAAACAGATCACGTATTTAATGTTCGGTTACACCCGAACTTAGACTTCCTTACTAGTTTGTGTATAACTTATGCACAATTTGAATAGATTGTGCAGAATTCATGATTATTGGGCTAAATTTATGCGCAAAGTTGCATATTCAAAAATGTACCTAAACATTTTATAGTTATGAACAGCTTGTGCATAAATAATGCACAACAGTTTCTCCGTGTAGTTATCAATAATCCAAAAGCGGAAAATAAAAATTTTGTTGCAATCAAAAGTTATTAGTAGAAGACATTTAAATATTTCCGTTAGATTGTTTATGTGCTCTTCTACTCGCTTGCTTCACTATTCCCCATGGATTTTTAGACGTGAACTAGTACTACGAGTATATTTTGCGCAAGAAATATGCTAAATTTTGTTTGAGCATTTAATTGTGATCTGCATACCGGCTTTATACAAGAACGTTGGTAAACAATTCAATATTATACAAATGTTAATGTTTGAAGTTCCGTTCTAAATAAAGATATACCTAACGCCCTGGGATATGAATCTGGAACAAATAACAATTTCAATGTACTCAATAGTTCGCTTTGAACCAGCGAATGTTATTTCTCCCATACAGCGTCGGCGTAAAATAAGAAAATCTGAAATGGTGGTACTTCATTCATTATTAATATCATCAGCTCATATCTTAACAGCTTATTTTTATACACCCAAAACCCATTTTCATAAAAAAAAAAACAAATTTGAAGAGGCCTAATGTGCATCGAACTTACTATATTGCAGACGCAATAAAAGCATTACAAAAACAACATGAATATAATACCCATCCATAAGTTTCATACGTGCATAGCAGCACTAAACAAATAGCAGTAAAGGTTAAAATGGTTTCATTAAATTGAGGGTTTACTTATCATCCGCATGGAACACGAAATGAAGACGGAATAAACTATGCTGGTGAAAAGGCATTTGTGGCGTTTTGTCGGCGTCTGTGAATATGTAGGTAGTGTGAGAAAATTCGGTGTGGTCAGAAGCGGCGCAACAGAGATGTAAAACATGATATTAATGTGTGCTACCAAAATCATTTGGCATTTAGAGAACTTTATGACTGTACTGTGAACATATTGAATATGTCGGTTTCATTATTGTTTCCAAAATGAGGGCCATATGGCAATTGAAACATTGAGTCTGGTCACCATAAATGAATATAGGAAGTCGGGAAAGTAGTTTTAAAAACCGAGGTGACCATATACATATATTTTTTTAAATATGTAAATTAAAACAGATCGGGAGAGGCGCTTTCTCACGTAGGAATCTGGGTACCCTGGAGATCCGTTGAAATTTAAAGTGCTTAGGGAAAGTCGGAATTATATGCTTCTCAGCAAGTGCAAGACATTATTATGATATAGTTTTTATTATTATAATCACTGTTGACGTTAGCCTTAATTCTTATGAAAAACCTACCACACAAATTAGGAAGGGAAATGCCCTAATCAGAATCTCATTTCGAAATGTCACACACGGTTATGTTAAATAAAGTATACAAGGAATTCCAAAAACCGCCGTAAAAATATATAAAATAAAAAAAAAATTACACAAATTCAAAATTTTTAAATTTTTTGTTAAGATTCGTATTTGCATTCTTCAATATAAATCCCAGCGGTTGAGAGAAGTCCGCTTGGCTATACTACTTTCACTGGTTTTCACAAATGCTGCTACCAGTGCATGAATACAAACCACATGACGGTTTTTCACAGCAATTTTTAATTCGATTTGCATTATAATTTCAAAAGCCGAAAGCGCGAATCATAAAAGCGTTTGTTAAATTTAATATATGTTTCTAATAGAGAATTTTCAAGGGATCAAGAATATCCTATTTTTTTTCACAGAAAATTATACTTTACGAGGTAGAGCTGTTTAAAGTTGACAAATTTTCAACACAGGAGAAAAATTTTTTTTTTGTTCTTTTTCGTTGTGTTTAAAATGATTTTGTCAGTAAATTAGGCGACGGGTTATCGTTTTGTTGTATAGCAGTTAAAGATAATTTAATTTAAGATTTAAACAAAAAAAGAAATTGTGTTTTTTTATTAAAATATGGCGGATCTAAATTTTTTTCGAAATGCCTATTTTTGGGTCTTTTTAAAACTTTGGTGGGGAAAAAAAATATATATCCTCCGTCAAATTAACAGTAGTCCTTATCAAATATTCAGTTACCTGGCACTAGTTGCCTCTTCACTCTTTATATCAAATGAAGTTTAACAACCTTTGGTATAAATACGCTCCTGAGCAAGTTCATACACATATGGGTGTTTCCATGCAGCCGTATGCGACATTCGTACACTTTTGGAGTAATATAAATCTCACATAAAACGAGTTTTCGGGAAAATAAAAATACAGTTACGTTGCAATTAAAAAGAAGTATGTTTGGAAAAAAATTGGTCGCCCTGAAAGCTTTGGTGTCTAAAATATCCGTTCAAAATGAGGTGATAACTTACGCGACAAAAACGGAAGTGCTTATATTGCGCACATACATATATGCGAAAGTCTGCGAATTAAGATAGTTCTTAGTTTCTTTGAATATTCGTAACCTAAGCTAAATAATGCACCTTTACAATCCTCTCATATTTAAAGAGAAATCGTCTCTTTATATTATTATTTAAAAAAAAAAACTAAATAACGTACGTGACATAACGTACGCGACAATTTTTCTAGTATATTAATAATAAAATGCAGGGACGTAACTGTTATAAGAAATATGATAAAAAGGTCCCATTTAACCATTAATACTGATGTATTCAAATATTGGTTATAATTAACCATTACCGTAAGACATATTTTATATTGGTCAACATAACCATTATAAATGAGAGAAACATTTTTTGGTTAACAATAACCATTATTGTAAGTAACATAATTTTTTTGGTTATCGGTAGCAAAAAAATGCAAACAATATAAAACAACTTGAGTTGCTGGAGTGGCATGACCAATGTCTGCAAGTTCCTCGAGGAAAAATTTACCACTATTCAGCAAAAATAGTTTGCTGTCGAGTGGGTCACCGATAACCAAAAAATTTATTACTTGCGATAAGGGTTATTCGTAACCAAAAAAATAAATCTCTCAGTTATATTGGTTACGATGACTAAAATAAAATAAATCTGATGATAATGTGAATTCTGAAAGAAAAAAATAACAATTATTTTCGGTTCCTGATAAAATGTTTTTTGTTTGAAATTTACACTTTAATTAGGAAACAAAATAAAAATGTATTCTTATTATAAAAACTATATGATAATGAAAATAAAATCGAATTCATAACATATGTATTTGTTGATATACATTCTTTATATATTTACATAAACTCTAATATTTTCTCGTAAGGAGTATGCCGTTCGAGCAGTATTTATATGTATGTTGACTGTCGACGAATATATCGATATATTCACAAGCGTATTTATAAAATGAAAAAGCATCTGGTAAAATTATATTATTAGCTTTTACTATTTGCCACACCTTTCTCTTTATAACAACACCTATTCCATCCACAGCGCCTTTGCCATGCGAGGTGGCAAAGAAATTCCATCCAAAATATTTGCAGCTAAATTTATTTACAAAATAAGGGATGCTTGTTAAAATAAACTTATTTTTAAACTGCACCTATGTATTCAGGATAATGGTATTGAAAAAATTGCTTTTAACGTCGATTTTAATGTATTACAATAAAATATTCATACTTAAAATAACGTATGCGACAAACTTTAAAGGGTAATACAATTTTTATTACTTCGATTCAAAAGAAAATTTCAGCGAATATATTTAACTAGAAGATCTCTTGATTTGGAGTTGTAATCTCTATTACTTGCGACTGTCAATACACAAATGATATAGACAAATAATGTTTTTGCATAACGTACGCGACAAAGGTATACTATCAAAAGTAAATTAAAAAAATACCGTTATTCGAGTTCAAACTTCTCTTTTTCTCATTTTTGTAAGTAGTTGGCATTGTAAATTTAATTTTAAAATGTATTTGCACTACTTCAAATCTCTTAATTTAAGTAATTCGGAAGAGAAAATAGTTGATTCAATTTGCGAAAACTGAGTTGAAGAAAATCTCAGTTTTACTCTTCCGTTTATGAGTTTTAAGATACCAACAAGCTGTAAATACTTCCATTTTATAAAAATTCAATTCCTTTTCCCTTAATAATTCGTCTTAAAACCCATTTTCTGGTCATATAATTTTTTCAGTCGTGGTTGACCTTCTCATGGAAACACCCATATATAATTCAGTATGGTCTAAGGGCGGTTTTGATATTGTTAACAACATACATTTTTTTAGTTTCGCATTTAATTTCAATAATTGGAGTTCGTATCTATAGAAAGCTATCCATCATACAATGCATATTGTCATTCGTCTTTTGGAGGTTAAGGAACTAAGTATTCTGTTTACTTAAATAAAGTGAATAGTATTTTTAAATATAGCTTAAAGTTTATTATTTAGTCAGATACACTTGAAGCCAATTCTAATATGTATATAAAAAACTCGAAACTATTTTCGGTATTTACATCTTCAAAGTCAAGACGGCCATATGGCAGAAAAGGTCTGGAAGAAAAAATTCATTAAAATAGAAAGAAAATGGCAGGAAGTCAATCGTACCAATTCAAAATTTATAACTAAGCATGAAAGCCGGCTAGCTGACAAAACTTTTTTGGAGGAAGAAACGCCTACCACGTCAACGAATCAAAGTAGAGGGAAACCATCAAGAGCTATGCCCACGACTCATCTTTTAGAAGCACTGTCTATTAGATATAAAAAAGAACAAGAAAACGTGAAGTCTCATATAAACAGGGACGTAACTGTTATAAGAAATACTAGATGGACCCGTGCGTAACTGTTATAAGAAATACTAGATGGACCCGTGCGCACCTTGCGCAAAGAATTTCACCACTACCCTCAGCGACATCTGCAACCCAGTAGATAGAGTCTCTGTTTCACAATGGCGTTATAGTACAAATTGATTTTTTTGTGCATTCACAATGGTTTATTTAAACAAATTAATTTTTATAGAATACGCTTAAACAAAAGCACTGCTGTAATTAATAAATGATTTCGCATGTAGAGGTAACCAACACCTTTAAAACGATACTATTATTATTAATATTGGTTCGAAATGAGAGCAAAAAATTAGGAGCAAACACAAAAAGACCTTACAGAAATAATATATATGATGATTTAATTATGGGTATTCAAATATTGGTTACAATTAACCATTGCCGTAAGAGATACTTTATATTGGTCACCATAACCATTATAAATAAGAGAAACATTATTTGGTTATGAATAACGATTATATTTATCAACCAAAAAATACACTCCTGAAGAAGCTTTGGCGCTGTTTATAGATAGATATAGATAGAAATTACTCAAACCAATAAAGAATGTTTCTCTAAGTTCCAAAATAACCGAAGGATCCGCTGAAGTTGAGCTCCAAAACTTAATGGATCATACGTCTACACGACTCTTGCAAGGTTTTTCTAAAGAAAAGGTAACATCACTGCCAAAGAAGTTAACATTAATAAATAAGTGGTGCTGTGATGGATCATCAGGACAAAGCGCATATAAACAAAGAATAAATGTAGCCTCGGTTACAGTGGTAAACTTTTAATCATAAATGGGCAGTACCACTGCCCTTTCCAAAAACCGTTGCCTGTTTAACTTCCAATAACTTTTAGTTATTAATGAAATACATATTTGGCTTGTATATTAAAAACAAAAAATGTACAATTTTGTAACTGTGCTTTCATATAATAAAACTTCAAAGGGGTCCTGTATACTTTTAGGCATTTGTTATTTTCCATTAGTAATTTCATATGTTAGTAAAAATCATGGTTACTTTGGTGATATCGGGCCATACATTTTTTTTAGCCACGCCGGTATATTCCTGTCAAAATGACTAGTTTCTAAAAATTATTTATGAACTTACTTCCCTACAAGAACATTGACATTCATTTGATTCTCATTATTGTCAACAAAACTATCATCGCTTCAATCACATTCTTAAGGCGATTAGAAAAAGTTGATGTAAGCAACTGCGTCCGTGTGAGTTTTTGTCTCCCTCCAGCACATTAATAATGCATTTGAATTAATAATATGTCTGTACTCTTCACTATCACCCTCTTTTTATAAATGATGACAACATAACTATCACAGTGAAATTGTCATAACCTGCCAAAGCTGATACGGAAATGATGTTTACTGTTATTTTTAGTTGCAAAAATGTTTTATTTTTAGTTTTTAAATAAAGTGGTTATTAATTATAAGAACAACTAAAAACTTAGGTAATTTAACTTTAGTATCCATAAAATTTTTGTATATACCAGTAATTAAAGTTTAGTAAAACATTGTATTATTATTTAATAACAAAACTTGAAAACTATTCTGATGTGTGATTCCTTTCAAGATATTTTTGTTGTGTTGTGCGGTGATGACATTTCCATGGTCAAAAACTCCTAGGAAATGAAGATTTTACAAGTGTTTATTGTGTGTTTGCGGTATATTTACCTCGCATCACTGGATCAATAATCAATAATCTTCAGTTTCCCTAAAGCCTCTTTGCCCCCTACCCTCCCAATTGAAGCTCTCCAGCAAGCCGTTCGTTAAAACATATCGTAGGACACTATGCACGTCATAGAAAGCTCCCTTGATTCTGTACATACACATAGTCTGCAAAATAAGAAAACTTTATACTATATTAATTTACATCACCATTGAAATTAGTTACATTATAAAGAGAAGGAAATTCAACCGAATCCCTGGGAGTTGACGCGAAGCAATTTCCAGGAGAAATGCTTTCTTCTAGCGGAAACACATTTTTATATGTAATGGCTTCACTAAGTGCAGGAAGTGTATTTTCTTAGTTACACTTGAAGACTCTTATTACATTTCCAGAGTCTATTTTTTTTGTTCGCCCACATTTCGCAAGTTCTTTATATTTTGTTAATTTAGAATTAAAAGCTCGTATTTTGGAATGTGATTGTTGCATTACTAAAGAAAGTCTCCTGTTAATGATTTCGGCACTAGAGTGCATACATTTTAAGGTGATAGCAGCAGTTTGGACAAGGGATTTAGACAACGCAAGCCCTGCAAAAATCAATTGCCGGAAACTCCAATACAAATAAAAGAATTTCCCCCTGCATAAACAGTACGGGTAAAATGATGTGTAAATTTAACTGGAGACATACTAGAATTTTCTGTTGGAGTGAAATGGCATATTGGTCGTTTGATGTTGGTTTTGTTATATCTTTTTTGTCGCACTCATTACATTCATAGGAATGAAACTAAATAGTGCTAAATTTACATACAAAAATTGCACAAGTGGCACACAGTAAGCTTGATTCAATTATGTCTTATTTGTCGAAGAAGTGTCAAAAGTTTTCTTCAAGAACGAAATAAATGTATTCATACCAATAAAATAAAATTAATATGTTAACTACTTTTTAAAAGTTGTCGGAAATATTCACTCTCGTTCGATCTTATTCGTGAAGCTAAACAATAAAAAAATATACATATTTCCATTCCTCTTATCGAATAAGAAATGATCAGTTACAAGTTCGAATGAATAATAAAGGTCCTCCTCAGATTCGTAGTGCGTCTCGCTTAGTGCCGCTTTTGAGGTGGAATTTAATTCACATTAATTAAAGATTTCAGGCATTTTTTAAAGGGAGACTACAGCAGGTGGCAGAGACAATTTTTGTTTGGTTTTGTTGTTTTTCCGTAATGAAGATAATAGTGGATCAGAAGAGGCCAAAACTCTGCCGAAAACATCCTCCATATTGTGCACTCTTGAATATTTTCTGGCATGTCCGATAGATACGATGACTTTTATAAATTTTGTTATGCGTTTTCGCCTAAAACAGCGAGTCGCAGTATCGCAAACTCCAATATTTGAGAAGAGTGCACTAACAGTTTATGAAGAGTTGGTGTCATCGGATTCCAGTCGTAAAGCTGAAAATACAATTTTGCTGTTTCCTCACAGTAGTTCTGAAATAGCTGGGTATTTACTTCGTATTCACACGATATTGCTACGAGTATTATGTGTAAGCGTTTAAAAAACTTAAATCTATTTTAGTAATTGAAGCAAACAATTCTGCGTTTGAGAATGCCCTTCTCGCTGCGTTACCGTCGTTGGTATTACCACTTCCATTTGTCTTGGGTTTGTCGACATGTAGTAGACACATTTTAATTTTTGTTTTTGTATTTCCCGCTTCTTTTTTTCTTTTTGTTCTTTATGAAGTTTGCTTCTTACTTGCATTATTTTTAGATCAAGTTTGTAAGAAAGATGAAGGGTAAATTCAAAGCAACGAATCCATGCATGCAATGGACTTATACCGTACTGCAAACTATCCGATCTAGGTTCAAAACATGGAGATTTTAAATCCTTAACTGATATAAACATTTTTGGTCCAGCACCGCATATTGCACAAACTTGGGTAGATTTCGTATCAGTTAAAACGCTTAAAACTTTTCCATCGACAAGAGTCATGGTAGGAGTATAGTTTATATCAAATCTTCTATCATTTGACGTATTGTATTTTAAAGACTTGAGGTTAGATATTTCGAGATCTAATCTCTTTTTTTCATTTAAAATGTGCTCTTTTGTTTCTTTGACAAATTGAATTTTAAGTGGTCTGCAAAATTTTATAGATTGTGGAGTAGAAGGATGGGTCCGCGTGTAGAAGTCCACGTAAGTGGGGAAAGTTTCTGATCGCCATTCACTTGGGAATGGCCAGAGCGATTCTTTTGCATGCGGCTCACTACTTCCGGGCGCTTGCGTCCAAGTATCCTCTGGGTAGCCACCGAACACCCGTTTGGTGGTGAGCTAAACGTGAGAAGGCGACAACCTGGCAAGGCCACTCCGACATAATCGGTTTAAGGGCTTATCAGAGGTTTACAAGCAGCGTCTGATCACCTAGTGGTGCGGCTGTAAGCGGGCGTCTGTCTTGGATCAAGCGGCTCGCTATATAAACGTGCACTTAAATTACAACCTCCCGGGAACGGGTTGTGCGTTGGGTTTGGGACCCACCACATAAAACAACGTACCAATGAAATCCAAAAAAGCCTCGGATATGAGAACCCCCTTTTTAGATGACGACACACGCAAACGAAACAAGGACTACGATTTAAGGGCATGCACCTGGAATGTCCGGTACCTCAATGGGCCCTGAGGAAGGCTAAAGCTGGCATCACCGCTATACAGGAGATGCGATGGACGGGGCAAGGTAATAAGAACAAACCACCTTGCAACATTTACTGGTGTGGGCATGTCGACAAGCGCAGATTTGGCGTTTGATTTGTGGTGGGAGAGAGACTCCGTAATCGAGTACTGTCGTACAACAATCCGCGTAAAAGTACAATTCTTTAACATCTCGTTTATCTGCGCCCACGGTCCGACGGAAGAGAAAGACGACGTGGAAAAGGATGCATTCTACGAGCGCCTGGAGGAAACTTACGAGCGCTGCCCCCGTCATGACATCAAAGTCGTGCTTGGTGACTTTAACGCCAGGGTGGGCAAAGAGGGTGTATTTGGACCCACAGTCGGGAAGTTCAGCCTGCACGACCAGACTTCGCCAAATGGGTACAGGCTGATCGACTTCGCCGGTGCCCGAAACATGGTCATTGCCAGCACCAGGTTTATGCACAAGAAGATCCATCAGGCTACATGGCTGTCTCCCGATCGAAGAACGCGAAACCAGATCGACCACGTTGTGATAGACGGACGGCATGCTTCTAGCGTTTTAGATGTTCGCACAATAAGAGGTCCAAACATCGACTCCGATCACTACCTTGTAGCAGCTAAGATTCGTACCCGCCTCTGTACGACAAAACAGGTGCAACAGAAAACGCAAGGAAAGCTGGACGTCGAAAAGCTGCAATCGCAACAGACCGCCAATGATTTTGCAGACCGACTCTCACACCTGCTCTCTGAGAGCACAATTCAACCCAGTGGAGTGCATGAGCAGTGGGAGCACATCACAGGAGCACTCCGTACCGCAGCCGAAGAATTAATTGGATTCCGGCGAACGAGAAGAAACAACTGGTACGATGATGAAGAGTGCCGAGCTGCAACGAAAAGAAAGAACGAAGCCTACAAGGCAACTCTAAGATCGAGTGCAACAAGGAGTGTGTGTGAACACTACCGCGAGTTGAAAAGGGAAGCGAGGCGACTTTTCCGGGAAAAAAAGAGAGGCAGAAAAGCGTGAAATCAATGAGCTTGAGATGCTAGCCAATGGGAATAATGCCCGAAAATTCTATCAAAAAATTCGACGAATGACGGAAGGTTTCAAGCCCAGGGCAAATTCCTGTAAGAACGAGAACGGCGACCTGGTGACTGATGTTCAGAGAATACTAGAGATATGGAGGGATCACTTCTCTGCCCTTTTAAATGGAGAAATTGAGCAAGAAACCAGAGAAGAGCTCGAACCCGAACCCACAATCGAAGACGACGAAATTGACGTCCCAGAACCCGACTATAATGAGGTGCGAATAGCAATATCCCGGTTAAAAAACAATAAAGCAGCTGGCGCTGATGGCTTGCCTGCTGAGCTATTCAAGCATGGCGGCGAGGAGCTGGTAAGGCGTATGCACCAGCTTCTGTGCAGAATATGGTCGGATGAATGCATGCCCGAAGATTGGAATCTAAGTGTTCTGTGCCCAATCCACAAGAAAGGTGATCCTGCAAACTGCACCAACTACCGCGGAATCAGCCTTTTGAATATAGCATATAAGGTATTGTCAAGCGTATTGTGCGAACGATTGAAGCCTGACGTGAACAGACTGATTGGACCTTATCAGTGTGGCTTCAGACCTGGCAAATCTACCATCGACCAGATTTTTACAATACGTCAAATCCTGGAGAAAACCCGTGAGAAAAGAATCGACACACACCACCTCTTTGTTGATTTTAAAGCCGCTTTCGATAGCACGAAAAGGAGCTGCCTATATGCCGCTATGTCTGAATTTGGTTTCACCGCAAAACTTATACGGCTTTGCAAAATGACATTGAGCAACACCACCAGCTCAGTCAGAATTGGGAAGGAGCTCTCCGAGCCGTTTGAAACTAAACGAGGTTTCAGAAAAGGTAACCCCCTATCGTGCGATTTCTTTAATTTGATGTTGGAGAAAATAATACAATCTGCAGAACTCAACCGCGCTGGAACAATATTCTATAAAAGCGTGCAACTGTTAGCATATGCTGACGACATTGACATTATCGGCCTTAACTACCGTGCCGTAACCTCTGCGTACTCCAAACTAGAAAAAGAAGCGGAAAAAATGGGTTTGGTGGTGAACGAAGGCAAAACGAAGTACATGCTGTCATCAAGCAAAGAGTCAGCGCATTCGCGCCTTGGCACCCACGCCCCTGCTGGCACCAAAAACTTCGAAATAGTGAAGGACTTCGTTTACCTTGGATCCAGCATAAACTCCAGCAATAACGCCAGGCTAGAAATCCAAAGAAGAATTGCTCTTGCAAATAAATGCTACTTTGGACTGAGTAGGCAATTGAAAAGTAAAGTCCTCTCTCGACGCACGAAAATCACACTCTACAAGTCACTCATCGCTCCCGTCCTGCTATATGGTGCAGAGGCGTGGACACTAACAACATCTTACGAGGCTGCATTGGGAGTATTCGAGAGAAAAGTTCTGCGAAAGATTTATGGGCCTCTACGCGTTGGCGACGGCGAGTACCGAAGAAGATTTAATGATAAGTTGTATGAGCTTTACGCAGACGTCAACATAGTACAGCGCATTAAAACACAGCGGCTTCGCTGGCTAGGCCACGTCGTGCAAATGAACGAAGACGCTCCAGCCCAGAAGGTATACTTATCGGCACCCGCCGGTGGAAGCAGAGAAAGAGGAAGACCACCACTCCGATGGAAGGACCAAGTGGAGACCGACCTGCGATCTCGTGGGGTCTCCAATTGGCGCCAGTTGGCGCAAAGAAGAAATGACTGGCGAGCTATATTGGACGGTCAAAATCGCCCAGGCGGTTAGATGGCCATTTAAAGAAGAAGAAGGAGTAGAATTCCACCAAATAATCTTTCCAGACTGCGTTACTAATATTAAGGGAATCATTGACGTCGCAAACAACGATTGGTCAAATCAGGGATGCAAACCGGTTTTGAACCAAACCGGGTTTTGAACCCAACCACAGCCCCTTTTTTTTGAGATGTATGAACCGAACCAAAAAACCGCCAAAAACATATGGTTCGGTTCGGTTCAAAAAATAAATTTTCCTAAATATTGCAATCACTGTTTTGTCATAAACAAAACAAAACATGCAAAACTGAAAGCCCATGGCGTTGCCACCAAGCGGAAACTTTAATTATTCAAGGTTTGACTACCTAGTGGGAAAAAAAGATGTTTTATCCATAAGATGCGTGCAAATTAATGTATGAAAAATCGGCTTAGATGCAGAATAGCTTCAACTCCCAAGTTAAAAATATATACATATGTACATATATACATATGTCATAAAAAAGGACACTAATGTGAAAAGAAATTTAAAACAATTGATTAATCTTATTTTCCAGCGCCGGCTAAGCGATCCACAGTATTTCTGTGCAGATAACTTTTCGCGTTGGCGGCCTTCGGGCACGCTTCGATAAAATAACTCTTAGCCGATCCAACACTGACTTCGCGATCCCCAGTACTATTCAAATAACTGAAATTTTACAGGATTAAGATACACCGATTTTACATAAGTCAGTACGATGAGATGGAATACATTCCGGAAAAATTAAATAAAACTGAAGCCTTACCAGATAGGAAAACTTTAGTGGACGTCATTAATTGTTTCGATAATATAAAACGCCTTTCTTCACATTCCGACGTTTTGAAATTCTGTAAAACAAATTTTAGCAAGAATTAAAAATAATTGCTGAGATTGTTCTGGTAGCTCCTCCCACACAAGTGTCGGTCGAAAGAGCATTTTCCACTTTAAAATTTATTTTATCACTTTAGGGCAAATTTAGATGAAGACTTGTTAGAATACATTCTTTTGATAAACTTAAATACTGAATAAGCTGATGGTTTTTGCAGTTTGCATTCGATAATTTTAATTCATTTCATTTCATCAATTGACCATTACGTGTGACGAAAACAAAAAATATGTAAATTTTCGATAAATTTAAATGAATTTAATCTCAGTATTGTATTGCTATTATAACTTTTTTGGCGATATATTAATAAATATTATCTATAAATGACAATAACAAAGCGTTTTATTTTTATCATTTATCACCATATTTATAAAAGTTAACAAATTTTATAAATCTCTAAAAATTTAATTAAATTTAAATCTACATAGCTATGAACATATTATGTCTAAATTATAGATTTTTGTCCTTTGTTGAAGTCAAGATTTCTAGGGAAGTCACTGGTCAGGCAGAACAACGTCTGCCGGGTCTGCTAGTATTCATTAAAATCCTTCTTTTTTTGTCATATCCAAACAACCTTTGACAAATAAAAATATTTTTGAAAGCTACAACTTTTAATTCAAAATAAAAAAATATTCGGAGCTGCAAAAAAATAAAATATACATACATATGTATGTACGTAAAAAAATGAGCTGTTTATTTCCGCGTTGGTCTAATACACGGCATCTAGGCAAGGGTAATGTTACTTTTTTTAAATTTTCTGTAATTCCACATATTCGGGAGAAGTGGTTACAGGAATGCGACATTCGTGTTTACTTGAATGGCTGAAAAGGTTGTGTTTCATTTCCATTCTTAATACTTTTACAAAAAAAACTTGTCTCTGGGCTATGGGGAATGTCAATAATATCTTTTTTAGGCAAAATTAAGTAAGGAAAGGGCTGTCTTCGGCTGTGCCGAAGGCTTTGAACCTTTCATGAATACGCATAACTTTAACATTAACACATGTCCGATGCTTACTTAAAATAGGTACAAACTCTTCAAACTGTTAATTTAGATCAGGGATGGGCAAAACGGCTCGTACGAGTATTTTGCACTTACGGGCGAGCTTTGCACATTAAGGTGCATGGTGAGGGACGTTCAAGTGCAGGTATGTGGGGCGAAGAACGCAGGAAGAGAATAATATATGTACAAATACACATACGGTTGATAAAGAAAGTATTTGGCCAACAACAACAATGCTGCCAAACAGGTCTGAAAAAGGTTTCGTCTTCCTACGATTGTACATTGATTGATGTGCATTAGCACGATTTTCTACTACTACTTCCTCTAATGCTACTACTTTAAAAATACTTTTTTAAATATTTGTAGGTATATATTGCAAAATGAATCGGCATCCGTATAATTAAATGTATGTGAAGGCCAAATGGATGTCAATAATGCGCTGCTTAACATAAAGTCGACTTCAGCCTATGGTTATTCCACTTTTCGTACTTCTTGCCAAAAAAATTTATGTTTTTGTTTTCGTACTAATGCAACACCGTTTGAGAATTGGTTGTGGAGGTTGAGAGAGAATGTTTTTTGTTCAGTTGTTTAGTGTTTCCGCAACCTTCTTGCGATGAATATCATTTGAGGCGGAGCGTAGGATTTTTCCAATATATTTTTTTAGTCCCCCAACACCGCAAAAAAAAACAAACGTCTCACCTAACACCCGCTGCACTCAAACTGATTTAGGAGCCGAAAATATGCCCATCCCTGATTTAGATAAAGATATGTACATAGCCCGAACCAAACTTATCGGAACAATCGATTGTATGGGAGCTATATGTTATGTTCGTCCGATCTGACTGATTTTCCCTACATACGTTACATACGATATATAATATGTAGCAAACCTGCAAAGTTTAACGTTCCTAGCTTTTGAATTGCAAGAGTTATAGGCCAAAACCCATTTATCGGAACAATCGATTGTATGGGAGCTATGCGTTGTATTGGTCCGATCTTGCTGGTTCCGACAAATGGTTAATCCTATGCAAAATGGCGCCTGCTTGCAAAATTTCATCGAGATCTCTAAAACTGAGGACGGACGGACAGACGGGCATGGCTAAATCAATTAAACTCCTCGCCCTGATAATTTCGGTATACTTAATAGTGGGTCTATCTCAAGCTACCGAGGTAGGTCCCGTTAGTTTCAAATATATAGGAAAAGTTAGGTTATGTTATTTGTCTGTTAGGTTTTTTTTTGCTCGAAATTTTTGGTCGATTTTGAGCGTTTTCAGGCCAGCATTAGTACTTTGAGTGATCAACATTTAAGGTAATTTTTATATTAAGGCCGGTTAGTGCTTAATCCGAATTTAATCCTGATTTGTCTAAAATCCGTTTTCACCAAGGCCGATTAGCACAAATCGGCAGGTTAACGGCTGATAAACTTTACCGGCGATGGATGGCCGATTAAGCAAAAATTTGCTTTTATCAGCTGTGGACACAATCAACATTTGTTTATATTCCCACAAAAACAATTTTAATTTGGAAACTTTGTGCTGTTTTGTAAGTGTTTTGAAAGTTGGTGCCGTTCTAGAAGACAGTTCAATGCCTTATTTCTTCTAACTATTCTAACTATTCTGCCGTCACCAATTCTGACTTGTAAATTATCCCTATGAGCTACATGGGAACAATTTAATTAATTGTCCAACTATATGCGCCAATGATGTTCTTGTTTATCTGAAAACCTTGAAAGAATCTTTTAAATGTGGTCCTGATAGGATTCCTACATGCTTCTTGAAGAAGTGCGCTAACAATATTTACAAACCCCTTACCAATTTGTTCAATCTGTCACTAAAGTGTGGTGTTTTTCCAACAGCATGGAAAGAGTCGTTTCTTCTACCGCTTCATAAAAGCGGAAGCAAGGCTTCTATAGAGAACTATCGTGGCATAGCGCAGCTGTCTGCCATCCCAAAAATGTTTGAAGCTATTGTTACCAATCAGCTTACGAATCCTATCTCTACCTTGATTTCTGACTGTCAACACGGGTTCTGTAAGGGAAAGTCCACCGTTACAAATTTACTTGAATTTACAAATCATGTCTCAAATGGCTTTAGAAAAAATCTGCACACCGACGTTATTTATACTGATTTCAGCAAAGCTTTCGATAAAGTGTGTCACTCGTTACTTATTCATAAACTAGATCAGTTGGGTTTCCAGCCGGGTCTTAATCGCTGGATCTCTTCTTACCTTAGCGACAGAATACAAAAAGTGGTGTTTAAAAATTGTGAATCCGATGTTATTTATGTCTCCTCTGGAGTTCCTCAAGGAAGCCATCTGGGCCCGATTCTGTTCTACAGTAATAGAATTTTCGAAAATGTTAATGTATGCCGACGATGTAAAGCTTTTCTTGTCATTCGCATCACCCGAAGATAGCAATAAGCTTCAATCAGATCTAAATACACTAGTTACTTGGTGCGATTTAAATTATATGCCGCTTAATCTAAAGAAATGTAAATACATGCGTTTTTCGAGAGGAATTTCACAGCCAGCTTCCTATACAATTAACAATTATAATCTTGAGCAAATGTATGATTTTGTTGACCTTGGGGTTACTATGGATTACAAACTCAGTTTCAACTGCCACATTAACGTAACAGTCAATAAAGCTACCCAGTAGGCCACCGAAGGTGGAAATCATGAATACTTTCAGCCTTACTCTTCACCAGCGGAGCATAACAACTTCCATGACTTTTCCCCATGACTAACGCACGGCGATGGCCGCCTTCGCATGAATGACTTTGTATAGTACAAAAAGGAATGAAGAGTGATCGTTCGGAAATAATCGTGCGTACATGCTAACATAGCTGCCTTTTTCATTTGGTTGTTATGATACATAAGTTAGGTGGAAGGAAGGTAAGATAGTGAGTATACGAACCAGCTCAGTATATAACTCCTTCATACATGAAAATAGCAGCAGACCTCACTTCACAGCTGCCAGTTTCACGTACTCGTCAGTAGCTCTGACCACACGCGTAATTTTTTTTATAACATTAGCGCTTACGACCCTTTTTATCACTGAAATCAGGTTTAAAAAAATCAGCAAAATTATATTTTTGTAGCGATATTTTTCGCAATCATATTTGTTACTGCTTTTGTATCCGACATATTCCTAAAGATGCTGAATTCGTAGCTAACACATTTTAGCAGCACCTGCGATGAACCTAACAAAATCATGCATGCTGGAATGAATTACACAAGTAGGACCTAAAGAAAATTCCTGGTGGGTAGAGGCGTTCTAGCATTTGTTAAACGATGGTCTAAAGAATTTAGCGACCCTTATGTAACTAAAACTCTCTTTACTACATTAGTCAGACCGATACTTGAATACGGTTCTATTGTTTGGAACCCGAGTTACCAGGTCCACGTGGATCGCTTAGAATCAGTTCAAAAACAATTTTTACTATTTGCCTTAAGAGATCTTCACTGGGATCCCGTGTATAATTTGCCATCGTATACGAGTCGCTTAAAGCTAATTAATCTTCACAGCCTTTCTAGTCGGAGGGAAATGCTTGGAATTGTCTTCCTGATTAAATTACTAAATGGTTCAATCGTAAGCTTGTTTCTTTTGAGCGAAGTGAACTTCAATGTACCTTCTCGCATATCAAGACATTTTAAACCACTTATCTTGAAACAGTGCCGGACTAATTTTGAATTAAATGAGCCTTTTCGTTGTTTGTGTCAAGATTATAATTCTCATTCTGGTACGTTCGATATCTCAGACTCACTATACAGCATAAAAAAGTCGATTCTTTCTATCCTAAATACATAGCAACAAATTTTTTTTTTCATATCCTTTGATTCTTATCTTTATTCTTAACAATAACTTTTCGTTGTCAACTAATTATTTATTAATTGTGTAATCTTTTTTACTTAGCTGATGAGGTTTTCTCTGTAGCTGAGCAGTTTTAGATCTCGACGATTAACAAACCAAAGCCTTTCAAAGACTCGGCACGATAGAACAATCCGCGCGTCATGCGGATGCGCCCCTCGCGCCGGTCGGGCGGGATATGGTGGGTAATCCGTTGGGCATTATTATTATTATTTGCATTAAAGTTTGCTGATAGGGATGTTTTTCACATAAATACCATGGGACAGATCCCCCATTTTGGACCAATTTAGGGCAAATTTTTGGCGATAACTTTTTACAGAAATACAATTTGTAATTTCCGCATTCGGATTCTTTATGCCGGGGTCTAGACGCGTCTTTTGGCACCAACCTCAGCAAAATCCGATAAATATTAGGCATTGAACAATTTTTATAAAATTAATTCAGGCAATATAGATTCTGTGAAACCGTAAACAAAACGAAACAGCTGTTTTGCCTACTCACAATGCAATTTTTTGGTAATTTATTCACAATGATGGGTCTAATCGGCGATAACTTAACCATCGCCGATTAGGAATAATTTAACCGGCTTTTATGAAAGCGGGCCTAAGTTACGAGATTGAGCTAGTGACTTGATACTAAGGGTCTAAAACTCGAAAAACGGCAGCTTTTTGAAGTTAAAAAAACAAGAGCTAATTTTTGAATTCTGACTACGAAATTTTATGATTACAGTCGAAGGCCTTGGTGTTTTTTAGTCCACAAGTAAAATAATTATTTATGACTAGCAGGGTACCAAGCGTTGCTCAGGGTGTATGTAAGTAGTTCATAATTTCCTGGTGACCTAGGGCTGCCAGGTCCTTTGAAAATTCAAGAAACCCCCCCCCCCGCCAAAAAAAATATTTACATTTTTTTATTTACACAAAAAAAAATTTAAGCGTAAAGAAATGATATACATACCTTCCAGGTACTCTAAAAAGGCTAATCACAACTACAAATCAAAATAAATACTGTAGTCATATTATTATTTAGCTTTCCAAAATTTATTTATGTAGTTTGAAAAAAAAAAAAATTTTACTTGTGAATTTTTATATGGAAGGATTGCATATGGTCTATCTACCTAAAGACACCTCACTTTTCTTTGGTAACACTGGTTTACAGCCAAAATGCACCAGAGACGCCATAGTGAAATTCCTATGTAAAATTACCTCCTAATTCCGAAAATCAAGGTTATTTTTACTTGAATGGTGCCGTTTTTGAGATATTTACGATTTACCGTTATTTCAAAAAACAAAAAAGATGGCTCCACTTAATCGTGTATATCTCAAGAACAAACTGAGCTCTTCCAAAACGGTTTAAAAAATTTGAAAGCTTATAAAATTTACTATAATCAGTACATACAACACTTTTTGCTAGCTCCTGCAGATTCAAACATATTGAACAATCATTACGGATTTTTTTAATTTTTTTTGTAAAAATATAAAAAAATTTGTACTTTGCGAGGAAGCATCTCGAAAACTGTTGGTTTTTTTTGCAGATATTTTTTTTCCCTCTAAGCTCTGTTTTATTACAAAAAAAATAAGCTATCAGTGAACAAAATCGATGAACTAATACAAAAGTTATAAGCATTCAAGTAAATATATCCATTTAATGCTTAAGTACCCTACAGGTACATATGTGTTAGTATTCGAATATCAGTTAGTTAGCAGGTAGATTTTCGAAAAGTTATTAGATACAAAAAGCTGTTAGTGTCGTTTTCTCAAACCTAGGTACATTTTAAACAAGAGCATATTTTTGAGGCAGGTAGTGTTTTCTTTGTAGAACGAGGGAACCTTTTTGTTTAGGTAGGCTTGAATTTTTACTGGATCTAAGTATAAATAAGAGTACATGCGCCTTGTTCCTTCATAATATCTGCAAGGCTCGCCGGATACTGTTCAGTTTATAATTGCAGTTTATAACCCGTCATTTACTTAAAAATAAAAAATGAATTAAAGGGCGCGAGAGTTTGAGTGTACAAATGATCCAGATATGTTCTGTTTCATCTGCGGTCAATTTATTGTTAAAAGTATGAGACGTGTGTTTTCAAATCCTTTGAAAGTTACATACTATAAGTGTTTTGGAATTGAGCCTAAAAACCATGGACACCGAACACTGTGTGCACCACATGCCGAGTCGAATAAATTTCTTCGGAAACCGGAACAAAAAGGTACGTTGTAAAAATTAGGAATTTGTTCCCTTTTAATGCATAGCTGACTAATTTCTGAAACTATCTATTTAGGCGACGTGTGAAATTTATTACACCAATGAAGTGGAGGGACCAACTTGCCATTCAACGGACTGCTATATTTTTACTACAAAAGTACTTGGGGTTGGAAAGTCCAGAAAAGTAACCTATGCGATCGTATCTACAGTGTCATTACCAGAACTAATTTCAACAGAAGCGACATTGCCAGAATCAAATTTAACTTTAGTTCCGGCTCCAGTTTCATTGTCAACAGTAGTATCTGATAACGCGGCATCATGTTGTACTGAATTTCAAACGGAAAACGAAAGAAATTCTTTGTCACAAGCACAACTCAATGATTGGATTTGGAATTGTCAAAGGAAAAGGCCGAACTACACGCCTCTCGAATGCAACAATTTAAATTTGTTTCATCCGATGTTAAGGTAACATATTATAGAACTCGTCACGAAGAACTTTCCAAGTACTATACGAAGGAGGACAGTGTTTGTTACTGCAAAGACATTGCTGGTCTATTCAAATAATTTGGTGAACCATATGATTCAAAAGAGTGGCGATTGTTCATAGACGGCAATAAATTAAGTTGGCAACCAAAAGCCATCTATCCCGATCGCGCATGCAGTAAATACGAAGGAAACATATGAGATAATGCAAAAATTGCTCAAGTTAATCAAATACGAAGAACATGATTGGAAAATATGTGCCGATCTTAAAGTCGGTGGAATGCTATGTGGTCTACGAAGTGGATACACAAAATACTGTTGCTTTCTATGCAAATGGGATAGCCGAGCTCGTCAAGACCACTACATCATAAAGGATTGGCCAGAACGAATCGAGTTTCAAGTTGGGGTAGATAACATAAAATACTCTCCACTTATAAAGAAGGAAAAAATTATTCTACCTCCGCTCCACATCAAGCTCGGCCTTATCAAAAACTTTGTGAAGGCTTTGGACAAAGAAGGCGAAGCTTTTCATCATTTGAAGACAATCTTCCCAGAGATTTCAGAAGCAAAAATAAAGGAAGGCATTTTTGTGGGACCGCAAATAAGGAAAATAATGACCAATAACCATTTCAAAGAACTATTGTCACCAGTGGAGGCAGCAGCGTAAGATTCTTTTGAAAAGGTCGTTACTTCTTTTTTAGGCAAACACAAAAGTCCTAACTACGAGATGATAGTGAACGACTTAATCAAAAACTATGCGGAAATGGGTAAATCAAAAAACATATTATAATAAATTATATATTACATAAATTTACATGAGAATATATAGCCATAAATCTGAATTCATCGTCCAGTTCCGAACAAACAAGAACGGGAAAAATATAAACAAAAAATTTGTTCTGAATTGAAAGATAAATCCAGCCTAAGAAAATTATATACTAATGTGTCACTTATGTATTTATCTAATTTACTTTTTTATTTTCTTACAGGAGTAAATATGTCTTTAAAAATTCATTTCTTACACTCCCACTTAAATTTTTTCCCTCAAAATCTTGGCGACGAGCATGGCGAAAGGTTTCACCAGCAAATGAAAGTGATTGAAAGTCGGTATCAAGGATTCTGGGATGTCGCTATGATGGGAGACTACTGTTGGTTTCTCATAAGAGAAACCGATCCTAATCTAAATAAGCGTCAAAACAAGACACATAACTTTTTCAATTATAAAATAAGATCATAGAGCTAAGACAGAACCATATGTACACATGCTATTATTTGTAGGGTACTTAAGTATTAAATGGATATATTTACTTGAATGCTTATAACTTTTGTATTAGTTCATCGATTTTGTTCACTGATAGCTTATTTTTTTTGTAATAAAACAGAGCTTAGAGAGGGGAAAAAATATCTGCAAAAACACAAAAAGTTTTCGAGATGCTTCCTCGCAAAGTACAAATTTTTTTATATTTTTACAAAAAAAATTAAAAAAATCCGTAATGATTGTTCAATATGGTTGAATCTGCAGGAGCTAGCAAAAAGTGTTGTATGTACTGATTATAGTAAATTTTATAAGCTTTCAAATTTTTCAAACCGTTTTGGAAGAGCTCCGTTTGTTCTTGAGGTATACACGATTAAGTGGAGCCATCTTTTATGTTTTTTGAAATAACGGTAAATCGTAAATATCTCAAAAACGGTACCATTCAAGTAAAAATAACCTTGATTTTCGGAATTAGGAGGCGATTTTACATAGGAATTTCACTATGGCGTCTCTGGTGCAGAAAAAAAGTTGGAATTTGTGATAATTGACACATAATTTTTTGATATTGGGTAGTAAAGAAAAATGTTAGGGCTATCATATTCTCTTCTGTAAATAGTCATAACACATTTCCAGGCCGACATATAGAGGAAAAAGTAGTGCCAAAAAATCAGATGCTAGTAATCAGCAGTGAAGAGGGGATGATAAAACGTCCTTGGGTGATAGGCATAAATGTTGTGGCTTTCATGTTCTACTACTTAAACATAAAAATTTTTTCAAATTGCTGAGTTATAGAGGGCCAAAAAATAGGCCATCCGAGCTTTTAGTCCAGATTATGGGAGAAGTATTCCAAATCTGAAAATTTTAATAGCAGATTAGGGTTGTACGTAAAAGACTCCTACAACCCCTATACTCAGAAATATAGTTGAGGCCACTTACACGTGTTTTAGGAGGGGGATGCGGACTTCCCCTAACAAAAAAACGGTGCAAGTTGCCTCGTGACAACTTTCGAAATCATAATCTGGGCCCTTACTCTGTAGTTCTATTCTAAAGAAATTTCGTTCGCTTTCGAGCGATTCGTACTCTGTAAAGAATTTTCGATTAGAATACATTCGTTGTTCGAGTTCCATTTTGTTCCCTTCGGATTTGATTTTTCCCCTTTCGTTTGTAGAAAATTTGGCACTCTCTGTCTCGAAAACAAATGTCAAAGTAGTCGAATGTTAGAAAATTCTATTCTACAATAATTTAGCAAACGAAAATCAACAAAAATGTATGTTCCTATGAATAAAATCAAATATTTCTCTTTTTTTATCAAAAAATCGTTTACAGGGCAGAAAGATTTAAGCAACCAAATACGAAACCTCAACAGTTTGAGATTATGGTGCAGTATTAATAATTTAAGTGTACCGGCGAGCTTAATAATTGGGGGAATCGCTGTTGATTTTTGAGGAATACTTAGCTCGGGGATAATTGCACTTAGTACATACTGAAATGCGTCCTTATTCAACCTAAAGTTTTGTACAATGCTGTAAAGGAATAATTCGAAATAAATTAGGCATAGTCAGTCTACAAATTAATCAATATATTTACCATTTGTCATTGATATTGAGTATATTGAAATTATCCCTAATAACGCGCAACCATAGCGCTACCGAATGCATTTCACATATATTCTAATTACCTTTTATTTTGTAAAATTAAAACTTCTTAAATCGCAATGTTTTCAATTTGGTTTGTTTTGCTTTTGTTTTCCTTTCGTATTTTTCTTTGAGTTTGACATTTGTGAAACAGTGTTGCTCACCCTTACCGAATATTTTCTAAAGTGAATTCTAACGAACTACCGAGTGCCGATGTGTTTTAGAATCGATTTTTGCTTTCGAGTAGAACAGCCTTTCGAATAGAACTACAGAGTGAGGGCCCTGCTAGCTTTTCTTAAATCAACCGCATTGAGAGAATACTGTCTTCCCCTATTTTTTGCCCAACTAGCCTCCAAAACTGCTCTAAAACCTGATTTTGTTTACCTATTTTAATGAAAATAAAACCGAGTCACCTTACAAAAAAAATCCCCAAAAATCAACGGTCACCCCTAGGTACTTAAAATTTATGCTTTGTTATGCCGAAACTAATCGCTCATCTTCTTTTTAATTTTCCTTAGCACCACGGGGCGTATAAGTGACAAAAAATACATTTTCAATTGCATTTTACAAGAGCAAGTGACATGATATGTTAAAAGTAAAACATGTGCGCGATGCAGTATTAGGTCCTTTTCGAGGCGACTTTTTATAAAATCTGGATGGAAATGTAGTTTTCCGAAGCCGTGCAAAAAATTTCCATTAATTCGCTATTTTCTCAAAAACGGCTCTGGCGATGATTTTTTTTTTGCGTCACATCAATTTATTTAGCGCATATTGTCATAAAGTAAAGCCAAATATACTGTACTCTGAGGTAAGGATCGTTTCTGGCGCACCGTGCGGGTTTGTTTGAGTTATCGCCCAATATGTGGACCAGGGGTGACCAAAAAAGTCTTAATACAATATGGATGTCAAACGAACGGTTTCAATGAGTGCTGTAATATACGATGTGATCAATTGAATTATACGAAATGGTTTCGGAGATATCTTGAAGTTATCGACGAATATTTGCAAAAAAAAATATTAGTACAATATGGGTATCAAACGAATGGTGCCAATGGGTACTGTTATATGCGATGCGTTTAATTTACATATCTCAAATGATTTCAATTATATATCTTCAACAATGTCGGACGGAAAAATGAAAGGTGGGTGAATGCATTTAAATACGGACAAAACATAAAATGGTTACCTCGTCACGATCGCCACTCCGCAAACCAAATGTCGCATGGTCGGTCCCCTTATTCACATACCTGTACTTTATGGACTCCACGCTAGCACAATACTCTACATTCAAATGGGTTTCAAATGCACGTGAAAGTACGTGAGAGTACTGGTGAATACTGCACCACCCATCGATTGTCAACTGTAATACATTGTCCGCGCAGGTTAACATCAGTAGTGAATCCACTATTTTCAGGTGATCGACGCCGGTACGATGGATATCCATTTTCAGCAGTAGAAGTTTCGTTAACGAACCTTTTCGGAAATCTCTTTATGCAGTTGCCTTCTTTCATGCAGGGTGAGCTGGCATTGAATGATCCAAATGGGCCGTGAATCATGTTCGCTTTGACAGAAACAAATTATAGTTCCTCTGATATGGCCGAAATTGTAAACAATAGCATTGGAAAGCTTACAGATGAAGGCATTATACGACAAGGTACTACGAAGTGTTAGTCAACAGGATGGAGAAAGGTTTTTTTTCGACGCACCTGATGGAACAAGCAAACAATTTTTGACTTGCCTCCTACTGGCTGAAGCAAGAAGGCAAGGTAAAATAGCAATAGCAGATCTTCTTCGGGTATTGCTGCGACTCTTCTTCCTGGATTAAAACCCGCTCATACTATGTTTAAAATACCATTGAACCTCGAATCAAATGAGACCCCAGTTTGTGCCATATCACGAAACAGTGAAAAGGCAAAGACTCTAGCAGAGTGCATCCTAATAGTTTGGGATGAGTGCACGATGGCACATAAGAAGGACGTGGAAGCAGTAGATTCATAGTAACGATCACATCATGGGAAAAGTGACGGTTTTATTTTGTGCTGACTTCCGTCAAACTCTTCCCGTGTTAACTCGCGGAACTAGAGCTGATGAGGTGGCGGCATGTATGAAACGGTCTGAGCTCTGGCCACGGGTACAGAAACTGAGTCTAACGCGTAGTATTAGAACGCACGTAGGTGGAAACCCCAGGGCGCAGGAGTTTTCGGACGTTTTACTTAAAATCGGGCAGGGTTACATTCCCGAATCAAATGGATTAGTAACATTGCAAGAGAATCTTTTTACTATTGTTCCATCAATGGAGGAGCTTATTACTTTAGTTTATGGAGAAGTATATCAGATAACGCGGCAGAACAATACTTGGCTTTGTAAGCGAGCAATACTTACACCAAAAAAGGATCAAGCAGCGGCCATAAATCAAAGTGTCTTACAAAAAATTGGTTGAGAAGAATTCTCATACGCGTCAATCAACATTGTTTTAGACAGAACCGATACTACAAGTTACCCAGTAGAGTTTCTTAACTCTCTTTCAGCACCCGGACTACCAGTGCATAACATCGTTATAAAAGTTGGTATTCCGATTACGCTGCTTCGAAACCTAACCCCACCAAAGTTGTGTAATGGAACCCGACTTAAAGTTAAATCCCTTCGAAATAATGTGATATAAGCGGAAATTCTAACGGGTTGTGGAGCAGGTGAAGTAGTTTTCATACCACGAATACCAATAATACCAAACAATTATCCCTTTCAATTCAAACGTGTTCAGTTTCCCGTCAGCGTATGTTTCGCAATGACAATAAATAAGACACAGGGTCAGACAATCCGAGCAGCTGGTATCGACCTTAGGACTAATAGCCCAAGAGGCAGCGGCTTTTGTTCAACCAATTTTATAAAGGCTGAGTTTAAAACTATGTGTTGTAGTCACGTTCCCAATAACGAAACCGACCGTCAGTCAGTCTGGTAGCGGTGGGTGGGGGGTGGGGTGCTGCGGAAGTCGTGAAAAAAAGCACTTTCTGAAGCAATTTTATAAAGGCTGAGCTTTTGTATATCTAAAATATATGTTATTAAGAAACTGAAACTAAAAACAGCCGTCAGTCATTCCGCGGGAGGTGGATTGTGCGTCAGTCAGGCACCTCAACATGACAAAAAGGTGCAAATTTCAACCAATTTTATAAAGGCTGAGCTTTTGTATATATAATATTTATGTTAATAAGAAACTAAAAACAACCGTCAGTCATTCCGCGGGCGGTGGATTATGCGTCAGTCAGGCACCTGAACTTGACAAAAACGTATGAGCGCACTCATGTATGTATACATATTATAATTGAAGGCTTTTCTCCAATAGAAATCAGTTGATGGTTGTTATCATATCTGTATTAGTTCAAACTATATTACAGGTTTCAAATGAGCTTCTTATGTTTATAAAAATGTTGCAAAAAATTCATAGAAAAAACATTTTTTTAATTTTGGGTTTTTTGGTAGATAGATCTAACACTCATTAGGTCAGTCCGAAAATTTCATCCAATTCAGTTAATTTGTTCACGAACTAGAAAATAATGAAAAAAATTCAATTTTCAAAATGCCCAAAATTCAAAAATCCATAACTCCAAAATTTGACCACTATGAGTGAAATAAAAAAATTGTTGTCGACTTATTTTCCATTCTCAGCACAAAAAAAAAATATAGTGGGCGTTTTAAAATATGTATATTGGAAAATTTAATAAAAATCGATCGAGTACTTTGCGCCTAGAAAAAATACACATTTTTATATTTATTTCATTTGGCAAAAACGAATCGAAATACATACATATGTACATACATATGTTTAGATATGTATATTCATTCATTTATTTATCATTTTCTTCATGCATGGATTATAAAAGCATGGAATTCACGGGAAAATTAAAAAGTTTAGCTATACAGCATGAGACATGAGTACATGACATATTTTTTATTAATATATGTATATTTATTAATGTAAATCAAAGCAACCGCTCAGGATGAAAAGCAAAATATCCGGGCAAGTAGTTAATACCCAATGCAAAAGCGAAGTTGTACATCTTTTTTGATTTTCATATCTTACTATAACTAAGTATACTACCAAGGCGATTCTGTGCTCTTGACAAATTCGTCAATCTTGATAAATATTCAGGAAAAAAATATTTTTATCAAGTCTTTTGAATTCTGCGTCAAAAACAAATTATTAAAAATTAATTTGAATAAAATAAAATTTGGCTTTTACGCAAAATTCAAAAACACTTGATAAAAATAGTTTTTTCTTTATTATTTATCAAGATTGACAAATTTATCAGGAACACAGAATTGGGCGGTAAGTATACTGAAATTCTCAGGGCGCTAATACGAACTGAAAAGTATTAAATTAGACAAGACCTATATATGTTGGCTTTTCAGGGACATAGTCCGCAAAATGGATGGTAAAGTGGCAAGTTTTATTGAAACAAAAATGGGTCCATTTATCCATGCACAGAACAGGTGGTAGCAATGAAATGAAATATGCACATATGGGCAAACTAATAATGCATGCCTGCGTACCTATAAAAGAAACTCTTCTAAGCGGACTAGCCCCTTGTTGCCATCTGAGCTTATTATATCTTATAGCTTTTATTAATATTTTGTTGTATATTTGGTATGTGCATACTGTACCACATTTTCAAATTTTTTACCTAGTTGCTGAAACATTAAGATTATAAAATATGCCAATATACATACATACATAGGTATCAAACTACACGAAGATATGCTCCTGCGCATTAAACAAAAAAAATATTTCTAAGTAGGATTACCACTTTTTATTGGTACCTGAGCTTAATATATCCCTGCAATCAACTGCCCAACTGGTCAACATACATTCTAATTAATAACTATTTATTTCCTGGGGTTATTTATACCATACCCGAAATAGTGGTATTCGGGGGTAAATAATTGATAGGTTATTTATATAGTACAACGGCTGAGTCCCGAATTTGTTTCAAGAAAGCCATATTTAAGCTCAAAATTTATTAAATTTGCGATGCGATCTGTGAGACTTTTCAGTAAGTCATTCTGAACCAAATTCGGGGCTGTGGCGGTGTTAAAACCAATTCTGAGGAGGGGTATTTTTTTGGAGAAAATTTTGAAATGATCTTCCACTCAGCCGACGATATCTACCTAACTCACAAGCAGTGTGGTTAAAGTCACCCAAATCTAAATCATTATTTTTTGACCCATTGGGGTCAAACAAATCTGTCGAGCTTCAGTCTAAGGTGGTTGTACCAGATCTAGCATCCCGATTCTTGGTAGGTACTTTAAGTCACCATTCTTTCTCTCGACCGGGTTTGCTTGCGGGTGGTAAACAGGCGTAAAGACTTGGTTTATGATAGTAGCAAACCTTCTGCATTATTGTGAACACAAATTGAGCTCCATTGTCGCTGATAACCTTCCTTGGCACTCCATAGCGTAGCATGATTCGTTAATTAGCATTTTAGCACGGCTCTGGGCAGTAGCTTCAGTTAATGCGAAATGTACCACCCAACGGCTGGCGATGTCTGCTGCAACGAAGATCCACTGTAGCCCATCTTTGTCTGAAGGCAATGGTCCGAAAAAGTCAATCGCAATATTTTCAAAACGCTGTATACTTGAAACCCACCGTCTTTAAATTAGTTGCTCTATACAGGTTTTAATATGGTTTTCAATGTCCTTCCTGATACCAGGCAAATAGTAGCGTGAGGCAATCTTATGGGAAGTACGATCGATTCCGCAGTGACCTGCTGTATCCTTATTATGGTAATGATCCAATATGG
Organism: Sphenella marginata; assembly: GCA_951509765.1. NCBI lineage: Eukaryota > Metazoa > Arthropoda > Insecta > Diptera > Tephritidae > Sphenella > Sphenella marginata. The sequence continues at coordinate 33,628,249 of OX608080.1, read as the reverse complement.
ATGGGCGCTCATTTCGAGGGATAACTAACTGCGCGTCTTCATTTTCTTCGTCATCATCGTTTATAGTGTACCCTCTTTTCGCCAAGTGAGCGGCGTCGTCTGTGTTTCATTCGGAACATTCTATAATAGCTTTCAGCTCAGGATCACCAAGCTAACCTTCACGAATATCTTTCGCACCTTTTCGTGGGAGTTCAACATCAAATGTACATATATAACAGCGCTCATCTGTTGCATGCTTTTCTTTCAGGGTGGCCTTCCCAGGTTTATAGTCGATGTTGATATTGTACTGCTGTAGGAATAACGCCCATCAAGCTAGGCGTCCAGTAGGCGATTTAAGTGTCATTAGCCACTTCAAGGGTCGGTAATCTGTTATTAGAGTTATCTCAGATCCCTCGATATAACCACGGTATTTCTGTACGGCCCAGACGATTGCTAAAGCTTCTCTTTCGATTGTTGAAGAATTTTGTTCAGCCTTGGACAATAATCTACTAGGATACTCAGTAGGGTGCTCATCTGGACCCTCCCCCTGGAGAAAACTGCTCCGAGTGCATATCCACTGGTGCCGGTTTTCAAAATAAAGAGGTAGGTTGTCATCAGATTGTTTCAAAACTAGTGATGTCGTCAATAGTTGTTTTAGCTCAGCAAACGCTGATTGTTGTTAATCTCCCCACGATCAGATAGCGTCTTTCTTTGTTAGTTGAGATAATGGCTTCGCAATATCCGCAAACTGAGGCACGAAACGCCTATACCAGGAGCAAGCTTAAAGGAATGATAGCAGCTCTTTAACATTCTTCGGAGGTTTGCGCGGTGTCATTGACTCAACTTTCTGTGGGTCTTCCATGATGCCATTCTTTTGTGATTTATCGTAAAATGATTGCAGTCATTTTTTGAATTCTTTGACTTCGACTTCAAAAATGAAGACATTATTCAGACTAAATTTTGCCACTTCAAACTCTTTTTTCATTAATTTTTTGGTTATTCATGTATTGCATTCATTGAATCAAAATTCTTTCTGAAGTCAATTGAAGTCAGTTGGAGTCATACGGAGTCATTTGAAGTCAATTTACCTGTGGCATACAAGACATGATCGCAAACTATTTTTACTCAAACAATATTTATTAAACTCTAAAATATATTATACAAATACATAGTTATAGATCTTCTTAGTACTCTTGATGAAAAGTTAACATGAGTCATATATCCGAATTCCGAAATCACAATATCTTAATATCTTCGATTGTGTTATGAATGAACATTGTACACCGAATTGAACTGAAGCATTTTACATACATATGTATACGTATAAGCTAGGTATGTTTTGTAATTATGACAAATATTCCAAGAGAATTAGGACTATTAAAAGTGAATGAAAATGTTGTTTAGGTAATGAAGAAATGTTATGATATGTCACAAAATTAACAGGCCTAAACTTCTAGGATCATTGTTTCCGTGCTACGGTCTCAATTGCAGTATCACGTCGTAACGAGATGTAATTTCTTGTATGAATCCATTAAAGGTTTAATTTTTCACAGAGAAAAACTAAGCACTTTTGTGAAAAGTTCGAATTGACGAAGTTGCATGAGAGCGACATTCGGTATATGGAGGAGTATTTGCAATTGCTGCAACCAATCGCAGATGCTATCCAGTTTTTACAAAAAGACAACGGGATGGTGTATGGCTTTCTGTTACCTACGCTGGCAACAATCAGAACCAAATATATGAAAATGCAACTAGCGCAGGCCATACATTATCTTCAGCGAGTAGCGAACCTTTTGGAAGCATACTTGGATAAAAGATTCCATAAATATTTTTGTTTGGAGGAGGTTAATGACGCTATTATTGGCGCAGCGCTATGTCCTGAGGTGAAACTAAAATGGGTGCGATCCCTAAATCCAGAATTCACAAACGAAAAAGTTGCTGAGGTCAATGAGTTGGTGGAAAGCATAGTGGTGAGCGAATTTGATTTTAACGGTACGGAGCGCGTCGAAAATAGTGAAGAAAGTAATAGTAAATTTTTTGACTTCTCTTTTATAAGTAATGCCACTATATTTTGTTATACATACATACATACATATGTAAATCTAATTAAAATAATTTACAAATATTTTTTATCTCTTTTTCAGATGAGTCTTCACAACAACTTGAACTATCGCAATCGTCTATTGAAGGCGAGTTTATAGCTTATATGGTTGATAAGTCTCCGAATACAACCATCTTACACCGCTATCCTACTATTAAAAGGGCGTACATTAAATACAAGGCACCTCTGTTTATATTTAAAATAAAGTGGTTATTATGGATCATTATAAGTAGGTTATATAATTTTTTCTTGTAAATAGTTAGTGACTTCACCCAAAAAATGCATTTAGTGACTTCAAAGTCATGACACCAAAAAAACTTAAGACTTCATTTTTTTATTCTTTATTCGAAAGTGGAGCCAATTAATGCATTCGAAATTTGAAGTCATTGAATAAGACTTCAACTGATTTCATTCGCATATGAGTGCATTCTTTTACAACCCTGCTCAACACCAACCTGCCAATATCCTGACTGTTAGTCTAGAGTGGATATGAATTTTGTGGCTTTTTCAGCATGCAATAAATCATCAATACGAGGTAGTGAGTAGCGATCTGCCTTGGTTATGGGATTTAGATCCCTACAGTCGATACAGATGCGTACTCCACCTGTCTCTTTCGGGACTATTACTACGGGAGCTACCCATGGCGATTCTAACTGAACGATAACTCCTGCATTCAACATTAATCTTCTTTGCGTTGCGGCGATATTCGGTACGGTGGTAGAGCGATTGGATGATGCTCACCAGTATCGATTCGGTGTAGGGCCAGTGGTGTGATCGCAATCAGCTCCTCAAATATGTCAGCAATATTTCGTAGTAATGCGTCTAACTCAGCTTTCTGCTTGGTTGTTAAGCGGAAACAGATTTTTGTTCGTTAAATTAGAGCATTCGCAAAGAGAAAAAGTTTTCTGCAACGAATTAGTTGTAATCCTCTAGAAGTTTCTTAAATTTCATAGGCGGTGCAAACAAACGGGACGTATTTTCGGGAGTCAACTGGTAATGCATTTCTAAAGATATCCTGTACAGAATGAGGCGAGTAATCGTTTTGATGCGACCGTTTACTTTTCACGGTTAGTATATCGCACTTGTTACGTTAAAGTGTAACAACTCAAATTTTCCAAATTTTAGTTTTTTGCAAGAAAATAATGTGCAGTGGTCATCTCTACCCACTGTAAAAATCGTTCAGTGTTTTGTCTAGTCTTTCGTTAAAAAAACCGTTATGACTCTCTCTTTGTTTTCAGAATGACTTCTTTCGACTCAACTAAAGAGTTACATTTTTAGTTGTCTCCAAGTGTTTTATCAAATTGGTTCGTTAGTGTATCACATAAAGTGTAACATTTTGAATTGTGCCTATTTATAACATATCATATGTATCAATTCCAGTGAGAATTTTCAGTTAAACAGAGACAACTCAAAATAATACCAGTATGCAAGGCAAATTAAACAAGGTAGAATTGACAACTGAAATATTTTGTTTTTGTAGGAGTTCTTACTTCAAAAAAGTATAAACCAACGTATTTACCCTTACTGGCCCACGTACAATATTTGGGCCCCATACAAGTTTTGTATTATTAATATAGTTATTCATAAACTATCTAGTAAGCTCACTTCTGCTCTTTAAAGACCTTGACCGCAGAGAACAAGCGTACATATGTACATATATATTAATATAGCAACGATTTGGGGCACTTTTTACGACTATCATCAAGTTCTAAAAAATGTTGGGAGGAGTACCAAAGTCACTTTTCGGTTCAAATGAAAATCGGCCTCCGGAGAATAAATATTGTTGTCATTTTGAAAAATATTTGCAAAAATCCGAAAAACTAACCGGAGGCGTTGTCTATAGTTTTTGTGTGAATTACATCTTGAGTTGCAGACTATTGTCCACGATTTAAAAAAATAACGCGATCCCGTCTTCTTGGTACACAAATTGTTTCATTCGTTTGCAAAAAACTTGCAAACTACTCAAAATTGATCTCGGAATCGGATTATTATTTATGGGTACTGGGCGCGTCTCTTGATACCCCTCCCGGCAATTTTTGGACGTGTTTCAGCACTCGGTTGCAGTCGTAAACAGATAACACGATTTGTTATTTCTTCAATAAAAATAACAAACTGATAAAAATGACAAATTTTAAAATCGAACGGGTTAACATTTTTTTTCATTTGACGTTAAAACTCCTACAGAAAAGAGAGAACTGTCAAGTTCGCTACTACTTTGTTTAATATACTTTGCCAGTATGTATATAAAAAAATTTCAGGAAAAAAGTAATAACTCAAAAATTTGTTATTTTCGTGCAAATACTGAACAAATAAAAATGAAACCACGGTTATATTATTTTTAATGATATTTTCGTGCAATTACTTTATTTTTTCTTTGTAATATATTATTTATATTTACGGAAACAGTTTTTCGTCTCTACTGAAAATGTTCAAATTTTGAGTTGTTACACTTTAACGTAACAAGTGCGATATGGGCAAGTTTCCGGAGAATCAACATCCGTTCAATTTTGACCACACTTATCGATATATCGGAGAAAGTTGGAGTATTCGTTTAAGGCTTTCGTGGAAGGTGACTGAAGATGGCTTGTCACCACATGAGAACCAGCAATATCCGTAGCGAAAATTTTTAGGTTTAACTAAGTCATATTTTATCTTCGGTTCATCCTCAAAGTATCAGAATCTTTCAGCCAGATTCAGGACGATTTCTGCCTGCCCTAATAATACCTTTTTCTTTTGATTGTCCCATCTGCCAAAAATACGTCTGCCCTGACATCTTGGAACGGGTACCCTTTACTGCTCAGTATTGTCTTTAAATTCACTCTGGCAACACTCGTTTTGGCCCCTGTGTCGAATAAAGCCTCAAGCTGCCATTATGCATACTTAGCATAGACTTGACTTGACTTGAGAACTGTCACTTAGCACTTAGAAAAATAGCAAGAGAGCACACTAGCCAGTTTCAAATAAGAGTAAAAGTTTCCCATATCGAATTGCTTTTCAAAAGTAATCGTGTGATTTTTTACATATAACTCAGTAAAAAGTACCAAAACGCATTTTCTTGGCATTAGGTTCGGATTTTCTGAGCTTATCTACAATCAGTATATAGTCAATGCCAAAAAAAAAACTATAAAGCATTTTGGGAGGAATAAAATTTTTTTTTAGGTTAGCCTAATTTGAATTCAATTTATTTGACAGTAAGTTTTGCGGCTGCCATATGAATAATATACATCCAAAAATTCTTATCCCTATAGAATAGTTGTAGGATTTTATTCAAAATGTTAAAAAAAAGGTATGGCATCACACAGTTCTCTCACGGCGCTCACTAAACTTAGAATTTACATAAAAAATCAAAACTCAACAGAATTCTAAGTCAAGTCAAGTAGGGTAATCGGATACATGCAAACTTCATTAAACAGAACGCTAAGTAGCAGTTCCAAGTCAAGTCAAGTCTATGCTAAGTATGCATAATGGCTGCTTCACGCTTAATTCCAAACATCGCAATGTGTACCGCTGGAATTGATCTGTCAACGACAGTGGTGGTTACGCAGTTAAACGACAGATATTGAGGGCTTGGAACTATGCCCGCAGCATTTTGGGCAATTCGCACGATACACACCTGGTGGCCCACATTCATAGCATGCAAATGCGGCTGCACGTTTCGGGTGCGGCGTTGCTGTAATTCATCAAACGTGGAAATATTATCGCGCGCGCACTCGCTCTCTTATCTTAATGTACAATAGACCATAAACCATATTAAGCTGCACTGCTTCGCTGATGGTATCGCTCAACAGCGAAAACAAAAGTAGCTTCTTACATATGAAGCTGTCGGTCGATTCGCGCGTTTCCTGCTTTTGCCCAAAAATATTCATAAATTCTTCCACTACAGATGGGTCGCGTTGACCCACATTTCTTACCGCTTGTAATTGCTGCTAAGATTTGTGAAAATTGTTCCTATGAAAACGTAGCCATTTTACCTAATTCTTCGTCTTCCGAACTGATGGCCTCTAAGTTGGGCGCCAATGAATCTTTCTTCCTTGTCTTTCGGAGTGAATAACGCATAAATTTATTTGTGAGTTCGGTCAACAGTTCAGTTTTTTATTAAAGATAAATACAAATAGACAAAGTGGTACACTTAACAGTATATGTCAAAATTAAATATCATTTCACACTGAGATAAGTTATTGGTAGTCGCTAATCAACTATCAGAGCAAGTCTGAGAGGTCACAACTAAATTCCTGCAACGGTTCACTCATTTGGCCCTTTAAGAAATTCTCGCAAAACTATCAGACTTGCTCTGCATAAGATCAACTTAGCATCTCAACAAAGATTACTTGATACGAAACTCTCTCCCGCTCATCTGACATTAGATACATAAACAATGAGGAGCCAGAAAGCAAAAACCCACCACAACAATTTGGGAAAATCATTGAATCATAAGTGAACATTTCGAAGATGATATTTTTTTACACATTTGAGTGGTTTACAGGGATTAAAAAACGCTTACAAGATACAAACAAACCACCTTATCCCTTTATATTATTTTCAAATATTTATTTTAATTTATAACTATTTTTATTTGAAATCATATTATTTCAATTTCCATGTTAAATGTCATTACGAAATGCACATCATTAAGGATTTTACCTTAGTTTAAGATAGCTTGGAAATTTTAACTTTATATTATGAATTATTTATTATTTCATATCAAGAAAAATTCAAAAATTAATTCGGTATCACCTTTTTGCATACCTCTTGGTATGTGGAAATTGCAAAATTCCTAAAAATCTACTCAAAATGCCCATATTTTGTTTTCACCATGCTGGCATCATTGGAAAATGTTATACAAATTACTACTTTTTGAGCGCTCTCAGAGAGTGCGAAGTTTCGTATCTAGTCATCTTTGATCTCAACCACATAGCATGTTAACAGCAAGAGTGATTCGAACCCAAGTCTGTTGAAATTCATATTATCTGCTTTTCGAGTTATGAACACAGCGGGCAAAAATCGTAAAAATTAGTGTCTCTCTTTATTGTAGTCACGGTCACGGTTGCCACTTTGGTCCAAAAGTGGTCCATAAAATCCATTTGGTCCATTTTTGGCAAGTGGTCACGATTTTGGTACTTTTTCTTCTTCACTTGGCTAAAATTACATAGGTGAGGTTAAAGTGGCCGCCTCTCAGCGGTGCCGAGAGGCGCACTTAGGCCGACTGGCCCATTGTGATACCACTGAGCGGGTTTAAGTCCCTTTTACCTTTAAGAGAACTGTTCATTGAAAGAACCACCCTGTACGCTTAATGAAGCGCAGGATGTCTCCAATTTCGGCAGAGCCTAACTCCGCTAGGCCGAGGAATAGGCACCTGCTTAGACACTCCAGCCGGGATCTGGCTAGTGCGGGGCAGCTGCAGAGGAAGTGATCTACACTCTCGATTTCCTCCTCGTCCCTGCAGCTGCGACAGAAATCATTTGAAGCAACCCCCATGCGCTTGGCATGTACGCCTATGAGACAGTGTCCCGTGAGCACCCCGATCAACAGACCAATGGAGGGTCGGTCAAGTTTGAGTATGGACTCGGTTCGTTTGTGGCAGATGCGGGGCCAAGTTTGCCTGGACACCTCGCATGTCTTTTCCGTAGCCCACCTAGAGTTTGCTTTTTTCTCGAATTCACGTAGTAGCCAGAGCTTAGTCGTGGCAAGAGGCGGGGAGATGCTCCCAATGTGGTTCTCCTCTGTATGCTCCGTAGCATTCCTTGCCAGCTCGTCAGCAGCACAGTTTCCAGGAATATCGCTATGGCCTGGAACCCATACCACCGCTGTGGATCATTTCGATGACAATTCATTGAGCAATTGCCTACAGTCTTGAGCTACTTTCGAGGTAGAGTTACTACTCTGAAGAGCTTTGATCACTGCCTGGCTATCGCTGTATATGGACACAGATGTGCGGTTTTCAGATAGAATCCAGCGAGCAGCCTCCTCTATGGCCGTAAGTTCAGCCTGGAATACACTGCAGTGGCTGTGTAGTCTAATGCTTAAGCATAGTGAAAGATCCTCTGAATAGACGCCGCTGCCCACTTCGCCGTTGAGCTTCGAGCCGTCTGTAAATATGGAGTCTGAATGCGGGTTTAAAAGGTGCCTGTCCTTCCATTCCTCCCTCTTAGGGATTTTGGTATTTGGGCCGTGGCCTATAGGTAGGGTGTAGTCCACGGTTTCCAGATTTTGGGGTATGGTCTCCAAGATTTTCGCGTGTCCAAATCTGGTGCAGCTCCATCGTTGAACAGCGCTCAGTCTTACTGCGCTGTAGCTTGCTTGGAATTTACCGTACAAGTCAACCGGGAGTAGGTTGAGCATGACCTCCAAAGATTTGATAGGCGTGGATGGTAGTGACCCCGTGATGAGCACCGCCCCAGACCGCTGTACCCTGCCCATCCTTCCTATGATGCTGTTACGTTCTAGTGCAGGCCACCATACAACAACACCATAGAATAGAATGGGTCTTACCACAGCGGTGTACAGCCAATGCATGACCCGGGGGTTCAGGCCCCATTTCTTCCCTACGGCTGCTTTGGATGCGTATAGGGCAGTGATAGCTTTCCGGGATCTGTCCTCAACATGCTTGTTTCAGTTGAGTTTGCTTTCTGAGATAACGCCGAGGTACCTGACCTCTTGGGAGAGGTTGAGCCTTACCCCGTTCAGACGGGGTGGTGTAAAAGCTGGTACTTTGTATTTTCTTGTGAAAAGGACCATTTCCGTTTTAGAGGGATTTACGCTAAGGCCGCTTGCCATAGCCCAGTCCTCCACGAGGTTCAGGGCCGATTGGAGCAGTTCACTTAGGGTCTGAAGATGCCTGCCAGTGGCCGTAAGAGCGATGTCGTCGGCGTAGGCAATGATTTGGCAACCGGTGTTTTTCAGTTCCAGAAGCAGGGTTGTTGTTGTTGTTAGCAGTGTCCAGAAGCAGGGTGTTAACGGTTAGGTTCCACAGTAGAGGAGATAGAACTCCCCTTTGAGGGGTGCCTCGAGATGCGTATCGCACTATTGAGGCCTCACCCAGATCAGCCTGGATAGTCCTCTTTGCCAGGAGCTGACTAACGAATCCCACAAGCGGGGGTTCCAGTCCCGTTCCCCGAAGGGATTGGATGACGGCCTGTGTGAGTACGTTATTGAAGGCTCCTTCAATGTCGAGAAAGATACCCAGCGTGTAATCCTTGAAGGCAAGCCCTTTTTCTATCTTTGAGGTGATAGCATGGAGTGCTGTTTCCACGGACTTGCCCTTAGAGTATGCGTGTTGAGCCTTCGAGAGGTCAAGAGGGCGCAGATTATCCCTAATGTGCGCGTCTAGTATTCTTTCCAATACTTTAAGAAGAAAGGATGTAAGGCTTATAGGCCGAAAGTCCTAAGGTTTTGAATGCGAGACTCGTCCTCCTTTCGGTATAAAGACTATCTTCGCCTCGGTCCATTTGTGCGGAGCATGGCATAGCTTAAGACATGATGTGTAGATTTCAGACAGAATGGGACAGAGAATGCCTCTGGCCATTTGAAGTTCGGCGGGAAATATGTTATCGGGTCCCGGAGATTTAAAAGGGTCGAAGGTTCCGATTACCCATTCGACTTTTTGGGGGGTGATTATCCCCTCTATAGAGTCGTAAATTGTCCCGCTGTTGGTGGCTGTTGGTGGCTCCGTGGAACAGCCTGGGAAGTGCAAATTACATAACACTGCTCCCAAAATTTGGTCGGTAAGTGGAAAAATAATGTGTTAAAATTGTTACACAATTTAAACTTTTGAGGCTCCAGAATCTTAACATTAGGTCAGATATGAATGTTTCCCCTTTTTGGGAGAAAGTTGGCTCACATAGGCATGGTATGAATGAAAAAAGTTTTGCAGACTTAATCAATTTCGTATACGACTTAATGAGTCTGCCACATAGTTCGGCAGCCGCAGAGCTCAAATTTTTCGAACTTTCCCTAATTAAAACAAAGCTTCGAAACAAATTAGAATTTGCTTCAATTAATAATATTATGCTTCAATTAATAATATTATGCCAAAGAACTTTTCTCTCAAAACCCAGGCCCTCACTATGTTTGGTCTGTCAAAGATATAGGCTGGCACTAGAAATTGAAGAGCTTTATGCAATTTATTATTTTTCTGTATGTTTTTGTCATAAAATTATTCAAATATATATAATAGGCAACTTTTTTGTAACTTTCATTTTTTTACCTATACCACATCGAAGTATTGTGGCAGATACCTACCAAAATAAGTATTTAGTATGGGAAATTTTGAACTCCTAAATGTTTTAATACACATAAATATGTGCATAAGACTGAAAAATTCACCTATATGTGATGAAATGTATTTCAAATTTGTTTAATGTGCAACGTGAATTAAAGCACTTATTTTTTGTTATTGTTACATGTTACATTTTTTAAAAATTAAATAGTTCGTGTAATAATAAGAAAAAATTAATTTGGTCCTTTTTTTTGAAACTTGGTTCATTTTCGGTCCAAAAAAAAAAACATGCTGTGGCAACCGTGACCATGTGCCCAATGTCCTATATATAGGACGATTCTATACTGACAAAATACTGATTTTTAAAATCATTCCCAATTCGTCTTTTTATTGTCATTTCAATGGGGGATAATACAAAATCACCATGGAAAAGTTCCTGTACAACGAATGGGCATATCTGGGTTAATGTACATATGCACGTATGCATTTATGTGGCTATGTATGTATGTATTTCATAGACTCCAGCACAACCGGGTCGATTTTGTTCATATTTACAGGATAGCTCAGTAGGAACCGGGATAGTATTTATGTAAAGTTTTATTCCGGGAAGTGGACCAAGGACCGAAATATTCCAAAATTTTTTTTATTTATAGTGCGATTTTCTTCAAATTTGGTAAAAAGGTAGTCCGTTACTTTTGTTAAAATTTGGGGTTACTTTTTTGCGGGAAGTTTACCAGGGACCGAAATATTCCAAATTTTTTTATTTATCGTGATATTTTTTTCCAAATTTTGGGCAGAACAACGTCTGCCGGGTCCTTCTAGTATTCAAATAACATATAGATAACACTACTCGACAAAAAAAATTATCTTTAAAAATGAAAGTACATTATCTTAATGTAAAATCGTCTGCTGATTCTGAATATCACATCCATTTTTCTGTGCCTGATCTAGTTTCAGAGAAATCCGTAAAAATTCCCAATGTTTTTCATATGCCTAGGTAAGTCAAAAGTTTGTATTTTTCATTTTTTCGATTTAAAATGTTGAATTATACATAATACTAATTCCCATAAACACTTTTTGCCTTTAACTCTATAAGTATCTTCAGTAGTTTGGCTCCTAAACCAAAAAACTTTGAAAAAATAACGAATTTTTTGAATAAATTTCAGACTTAACCACTTTAAAATCAGAAAGAGTCTATGGGCGTAAAAAAGTTAGCCCTTCTATGTTGTAGTAAATTTATGGCAACATTATGATGAGCCCTTGACTTTATAAGCCCTGCTATATTGAAAGTCCTCAATCAAAAATTTTCTGTTTTTACCCAAGAAATATTCCGAAATCTCCATATCCTCGACATTTGATACATAATTTTCATGTAGAATTTTCTACTGATTCCAAAAATGTAATCATTTGGTTTAAAAGCAGAACTGTTTTCGAGATATCTTGAAATTTCAGTTTTTGAGATAAGTTAAAATTATATATATTAAACTTAAATATATAGCAGGGTAGGACTTTCAATATATGTAGCAGGGCTTATAAAGTCAAGGGCACATCATAATTAAATTTTCTACAACATAGAAGGGCTAACTTTTTTTCGTCCATTTATTGTTATTTTTTCAAAGTTTTTTGAACGTTTTTGGCATAGCGGCCAAACTACTGAAGATACTTAAAGAGTTAAAGGCAAAAAATGTTTATGGGAATTAGTATGATGTAAAGTATAACCAACAGTTTTAACCGAAAAAATGAAAAATAAAAATTTTTGACGTACCTATATGAAAAACATTGGGAACTTTCACACTTTCGCTGATATCTCGGAAACTATATCAGCCACAGAAAAAGGGATGTGATATTCGGAATTAGGAGACGATTTTTGTCGAGTAGTGTTATATATTATATGAATATTTTACCATATACATTTTAGCGTTCTTATAAATTTTGAAGGCACTGCAGAGGCAGAGGACATTGACCGATTTCAATAAAAAAGAGGGTCTTTTTTGTTATTATAAGGCACCTATCCCCCCTATTAGAACTCTGAAGCTTGAAACAAATTTTTTTCCAGATGTTCACGCTCAATCTAACCTACATATATGTATATATGTTTGAAATAAAGTCTATTACTTGAGTAAGTTAACACATATAAAGTTATTTACCCATTTTCAGCTTTAACAAGCGAATTACATATTTACACACCTCACAAGCTTTCATAAACAAATTATTGCTGACACGTCAGTTTAACTTTTATTTTCTCATCCAGAATTTCCCACAGGTAAATTTTTAATAACTAAATTTTATCTTGCATTTCTTGTTTCGCAATGTTGCGCCCAATTCAGAGAATAAGCGCAACATATAAAAATCCGGTTGAACGCTAAATGCTTACGCTAGCGTCTGGCTTATTTTGTGCAAGCGATTGTTGTTGTACTATTTTGCGCAAGCATTTGTTGTTGCTTGCATTAACCTTCCTATACTCGCGCATTGGTCTCTGAGACCGACGAAACACATTTTCGTGATTATTAAATTTTAAAACTGATTTGTGATAGACTGAAAGACTGGAAAATAATTAATAAATATAGTAAAGTATGTAATAACTAGTAAGGAAGTCTAAGTTCGAGTGTAACCGAGCATTAAATACCTAGTAGTGATCTGTTTTGGTATCCTAATTTACTCAGGTCTATTTTAATACATACCTGAAAATTTGTTATAAAGGCAACTGATTGTTTTCGATAAAAACACTTCTGTTGTGAGTGGTAAATTAAATTATTACTAAATAACAAAATATAAATACCTTTCCTCATGTTCATGAAAGGTATGAAAATAAAAAAAATTAATAAAAAAAAGGCAGTAGGGTGTTAACTACTTGCCCGTAAATCTTGCTTGTTTGTTATTCGATTTGCGTAATTTTTGGCAGGAGTATACTACATACTATTGGGAACCATCTCACAAAATTTCATTGAAATACATTCTTGAAATTCCAAGCAATCGCTTTTGAAAATAGCAGAGCTTTTATGCTAAAAAGTGGGCGGCGCCACGCCTACTTCACCAAAATCTACAAAATTTTTATACAGTTAAGTTTTGCTTAAAAGGCTTATTATGTGTGTAAAATCTTATTTATATAACTTATACAATTATGGAAATATCGCGATTTTAATTTTACGAAGAAATTTTTTAGAACTGTGTTCAAAAAGTGGGCGTGTCCGTTCTCCGATTTTGTTTATTTTTACAGCAAAGAGTGAGCTTTATATGCTGAACACTTTCTCTAAATATCGTTTCAATAAGTCAATTTTTACCGGAGTTATGGCATGGAAAGTTTTATGGAATAATCCCCCATAAAGGGGCGGGGCCACGCCCATTTTCCAAAAATTTTGTGCTTTCGACTTTCTTTGCCCACGAACACTTCAGAGGTGAAATAGAAATTATATACAGCTAGTTTAAGCAAAGTTATAGCATATTCAATATATCTATGATCCTTTTCAAAATCTTTCGTATAAAATTGGGCGTGGACCTAACCCGATTTCGCTAATTTTTTTTCGAAATATTGCCTGTATTAATATATATATGTGTGCTGAATTTTATTTTGCTATCTTGAGCGGTTTTTGATTTATGATTAATAATATTTCCAAATTTGACTATATCAAAAGTGGGCGGTGCCACTCCCCTTTTTAAAAATTTCTTCAAAAATGTATTTGTTGCCTTAACGCTAAAGTGCACACCAAATATTATCCTTATAGGTGTATTATGTACTGAATAATCACTCTTTTTGTATTTTCCAAAATATTATATATATAGAAAGAGGGCGTGGCTTTTAACCGATTTTGCCTATTTTCAATAGCGCTCGGAGATAAGTGAAAAGGAACCTACATACCAAATTTCATTGAGATATCTCAAGATTTACTCAAGTTATCGTGTTTACAGACGGACGGACGGACGGACATGGCTCAATCAATTTCTCTTTTCCTCCTGAACATTTTTATATATATAAGTCAATATCTATCTCGATTCGTTTATGCCGTTACATACTACCGTTAGGCGAATGAAGTTAATATACCTTGTGTGCGAAGCACTACTAGGTATAAAAAGGCAATAGGGAGTTAACTACTTTCCCGTAAATCTTGCTTGTTTGTCATTCGATTTGCATAATTTTTGGCAGGAGTATACTACATACTATTGGGAAGCATCTCACTAACTTTCATTGAAATACCTTCTTGAAATTTCAAGCAATGGCTTTTGAAAATAACAGACCTTTTTTGCTGAAAAGTGGGCGGCGCCACGCCTACTTCAACAAAATCCACAAAATTTTTTTGCAGTTTAGTTTTTATTAAAAAGCTTATTAAGTGTGTAAAATCTTATATATATAACTTATACAGTTATGGAAATATCGCGATTTTAATTTTACGAAGAAATTTTTTAGAACTGTGTTCAAAAAGTGGGCGTGTCCGTTCTCCGATTTTGTTTATTTTTACAGCAAAGAGTAAGCTTTATATGCTGAACACTTTCTCTAAATATCGTTTCAATAAGTCAATTTTTACCGGAGTTATGGCATGGAAAGTTTTGTGGAATAATCCCCCATAAAGGGGCGGGGCCACGCCCATTTTCCAAAAATTTTGTGCTTTCGACTTTCTTTGCCCACGAACACTTCAGAGGTGAAATAGAAATTATATACAGCTAGTTTAAGCAAAGTTATAGCATATTCAATATATCTATGATCCTTTTCAAAATCTTTCGTATAAAATTGGGCGTGGACCTAACCCGATTTCGCTAATTTTTTTTCGAAATATTGCCTGTATTAATATATATATGTGTGCTGAATTTTATTTTGCTATCTTGAGCGGTTTTTGATTTATGATTAATAATATTTCCAAATTTGACTATATCAAAAGTGGGCGGTGCCACGCCCCTTTTTAAAAATATCTTCAAAAATGTATTTGTTGCCTTAACGCTAAAGTGCACACCAAATATTATCCTTATAGGTGTATTATGTACTGAATAATCACTCTTTTTGTATTTTCCAAAATATTATATATATAGAAAGAGGGCGTGGCTTTTAACCGATTTTGCCTATTTTCAATAGCGCTCGGAGATAAGTGAAAAGGAACCTACATACCAAATTTCATTGAGATATCTCAAGTGTTTACAGACGGACGGACGGACGGACATGGCTCAATCAATTTCTCTTTTCCTCCTGAACATTTTGATATATATAAGTCAATATTTATCTCGATTCGTTTATGCCGTTACATACTACCGTTAGGCGAATGAAGTTAATATACCTTGTGTGCGAAGCACTACTAGGTATAAAAATATGTTTAAGGGAATATTAACAATCGGTCAGTGAGACCGTGCCCGAGTTTATACATACAATAATTGGCGCGAGTATAGGAAGGTTAACTAAATTTTGAACTTAAAAGAATAATTATCCAAAATTAAACTTCAGTCCTCGTTCTGCATTGCGTCGGTTGATAGTAACAAATAATTTGTCATTTGGCGCCCGAGCTAAAAATAAAGAATTTATAGTTACAAAAAGTTTGAAGTTTAACTAAACTGAAATTAGTTGTAAAGGTCAACTAAAATAAAATTAATTAGTTACAAAATTTAAAGTTTAACAAAACTTTTGAAGAAAATACAACCGGAAAAGTTAAGTGAAAAGAACAAATAAAAAACATTAATTTAAGATTCTTTTTTGAGAAAAAAAAGAACTAAACAGAAATATAAAGTGCCACTAGGAAAAAAAGTGCCACTAGAAAAAATAGTGCCACACCAAAAACATTAATTTAAGAAATAAACAGAAACATAAAGTGCCACTAGCAAAAAAAAAAGTGCCACACCAAAAACATTAATTTAAGAAATAAACAGAAACATAAAGTGCCACTAGCAAAAAAAGTGCCACTAGAAAAAAGTGTCACACCAAAAACATAAAAAGCAACATCAGCCGACCGTGTGTCCTAGGAAGGGACCCAAGTAGTGAAGCAGCAAGCAGCCGAAGCAGCCAAAGCAGCCGAAGCAGAAAGCAGTGAAACAAACAGGAGCATCCCACGGGACCTAGCGGGATGAGGACCAAACTAGAGATGTAAGTTAAGAGCAAAAAATTAGTGATTATTAAAGCAAATCTTAAGAAAAATGAAATTCAAAAAAAAAGAAAAAGGATTTTGTAAAAAGAAAAATTATAGTAAAACAACTACTTAGACTAATTTTTAAGAAAATTTTCGCTGCGACACTGAAATTCTTTCTGGCAAACAGAAAACGAAAACAGTTTGAGCCTGTGTAAAAACAAAATTTTTTTTTTTCTAATAGAAATAAAAAGTATAAAATAAAGTTCTTTTTAGACAATTTCTTTGTGGAAGGCAATTTTTGGCAAACAAGTTAATTAGTTCTTTTATTCTACGCGAAAACAAAGAAATAAACTAATAATGGCAAACCCCAACAATTTAATTAGGCCACCTGTTCTGTCCAACCCTAACCAACAACCAGTCGCAAATCCAACTCTACAAGCCACTCCGGAACTACAAAGTTTAGTTAGAAACTTACTGACTCAGATACTAACAACGGACGGACGAACCCAGTACCTATAACGGACCAGACTATCGACGAACAACATAGGAACAATCTGACAGAAATTGATAAGATCCCTGACGTAGTGAGATCGTTCAGGGAATTTTCAGGGAAACCTGCGGAATTTAACTCATGGAAGAAAAGTGTGCAGAGGATACTTCAAATCTATGAACATACAAAAGGGACGCCCAAATACTTTGGCATATTGAATGTAATAAGAAACAAAGTAGTAGGTAGTGCCGACATTGCACTAGAATCATATAACACCCCTCTAGACTGGAAGGCCAACTCAATGTGTCTCACGACACATTACGCCGACAAACGTGACTAAGGTACACTAGAGTACCAAATGACGGGACTGATCCAGGGCAAAAATTCAGTCCAGGACTTCTACCAAAAAGTATATTTCCACCTTTCCCTGATATTAAACAAAATTGGATGTATGGAGGTAAGCCCGGAATTCATAAGACTCCTTACGGAAACATATAGGATAAAAGCTCTGGACACATTTGTCAGAGGCCTTAACGGCGACCTTCCCCGATTATTAGGCATTCGGGAACCAAAGGATCTTCCAGAAGTACTACATCTGTGCTTGAAGCTGGAAAACCAAAAATTCAGGAGTGCTCATGCAAACCATCAGAATGGATTCGACAACTACAATATTAAACCACCACTGCCACCACGAACTTACCTAAAACCACCACAATTCTATCCCGAACTAGCACAATTACCCCAACCCCAACAGCGATTTAATCAATTTCTCCAAAGGCCACAACAATACCCTCAAGGACCAAATAACCTCAGCAGACCACAATACCCACAGGGACAAAATAACTTCAGCGGAGCACAATACCCATATGGACCGAACATTCAAGGATTTCAACAATACCCACAAGGATACCAGCCAAACTACTTCAACCACCAGCAAACACAGCAGAATCAACGCTACAACACACCTCCTAGGCCCACAGCTCAAAAGCCACAACCAAAACCGGAGCCAATGGACATAGATCCCAGCATCAGAACAAATGCCATTAACTACGCAAACAGACCCAACTTTAAATACGCCGGTAAAAGACAAGGCGGCTCAAACTTAACAAATCCACCTATAAAAGCACAAAGAAATTTCCATGTAGCCACTAGCCCAGAGGCCAACGACCCACTAGACATCGAAAATAATAACCCACCCAACACTCAGGAACAATACGATACCGAAGGCCCCGAATATTATCCATACGAAAACGCAGATTTCACGGAGATACATTTTTTAGAATAAGGAAATTTTCACTGCCTTATTTCAATTGCAGAACGAAGAGTGGAGATATTTTAAAAATTTTAGTCGATACAGGATCTAATAAAAATTACATCCAACCCCAACTAGTAAAAAAGAAATTCCAGAACGACAATAATTTTTTTGCAAACTCGGTAGGAGGAAAAATAGAAATTACCCACCATACGTTCGTAAATCTCTTTAATTTGTCAATCATTAATTTGAAATTTTATCTTCTGCCAACATTCACATCCTTCCATGCCATTTTGGGCAATGAGAAAACTTCATGACCATTAATAACTCAGTGAGAATACGCCTCAAACAATTACTTTCGCAAGACGTGAGCCATGTCCCCATAAGAAATGAACATATGAACAGTTTCCAAAAACACATAATGAGCTCACTAGTAAACCGGAATCTAGATCTTTTCTCTGACCCCAATGAGAAACTAACCTATACCACCAAAGTCATCGCTACTATCAGGACAAACTCCAACGAACCAGTTTACACAAAATACTACCCTTACCCTATGTCCTTAAAAGAAGAAGTAGAAAAACAAATACAAAAATTATTAGACGATAGTATAATAAGACCTTCACGGTCCCCGTATAACTCACCCATATGGATAGTACCAAAAAAACAGGATGCTTCTCCCGAAAAAAATACAGACTAGTAATTGATTATAGAAAACTAAACTCTATAACCATAGCCGACCGATATCCAATTCCGGATATAAACGATGTCCTGTCTCAATTAGGTAAAAATAGCCTATTTTCAGTTATAGATCTAAAAAGCGGTTTCCACCAGATTCCACTGAAAGAATCTGATGTTGAGAAAACTGCCTTTTCAGTAAAAAATGGCAAATACGAATTCACACGTTTGCCATTCGGCCTCAAAAACGCTCCTGCAATTTTCCAAAGAACTTTGGACGACATTCTCAGAAAATATATCGGAAAGATATGTTATGTTTATATAGATGATATAATCATATTCAGCAATGACGAAAAAACACATGCCCAAAATATCCACGAAATTTTTGAAACCTTAAGAGCAGCTAACATGAAGGTACAAATCGATAAGTGTGAATTTTTCAAAAAAGAAATAGATTTGTTTAGTTTCATCAAAAGGAATCAAAACTAACCCCAACAAGGTTCAAGCAATAGTAAATTTCCCATACCCGAAAACCCTAAAGGACTTACGATCATTTCTAGGCCTCTCCGGCTACTACAGGCGATTCATAAAAGATTACGCCCAAATCACCAAACCCCTCGCTAACCTTCTAAGAGGAGAAGAAGGTAGGATTTCAAAAAACCTGTCAAAAAAGAAGCTTATTCAATTAAACAGCGACGCCATAGCAGCATTTAATAAAGTAAAAAGCTCTCTAATATCAAAAGAAGTCACACTGACCTACCCAAACTTTCAAAAAGAATTCCACCTGACGACGGACGCTTCAAAACATGCAATCGGTGCAGTGCTCGAACAAGACGGAAAACCTATCACTTTTATCTTAATAACGCTTACAAAGACGGAAGAACACTACGCTACTAATGAAAGAGAGATGCTCGCCATCATCTGGGCACTCAAATCGCTAAGAAACTATTTATACGGAAAAGCAAAAATTAAGATATTCACCGATCATCAACCCTTGACCTACGCATTAAGTAATAAAAATGATAACTCTAAACTAAAAAGATTGAAAGCAATCCTCGAGGAATACGACTATGAACTCAAGTATAAACCAGGTAAAACCAACATAGTGGCCGACACCCTTTCTCGACCTCCAGAACTTAATACAGTAACAATAGCAACCCATTCCGACGAGTTCAGGCCAAAATCTGGTACCCTCCACGGAAGCTCCAATCAATGTATTCAAAAACCAAATCTGGATACTCACCGAACCTAAAAGCTCATACAACTTCACAATTCCGTTCCCAACCTACCACAGACATACTATTACCAAACCACATTACTCTAACGATGACCTGAAAGACTTATTGAAACGCTATTTAAACCCTTCTGTTATCAACGGGCTATTTACTTCGGAAAAAATAATGGGACAAATACAAGAATTATACCCTATCTATTTCAACAACTTTAAAATTAGATTCACCCAATCACAAGTAAAAGATCTATCAACAACAGAACAACAAGAGCAACAGATCTTACTCGAACATAAAAGAAACGCAATAGAGAACAAAAAACAAATCATTCAAAAATTTTATTTCCCACAGATGCAAGCTAAAATTACAAAAATTGTCAAACAGTGCAGAGTTTGTGCTGAAAGCAAATACGACAGACACCCAAATAAACCTGAAATAAAACCCACCCCGATTCCCGAATATTTCGGACAAATCGTCCACCTCGATATATTCATAGCCGAAAAAAAGTTGGTATCAACGGCAATAGATAAATACTCGAAGTACGCTCAAGCGAAAGTAATTAAATCCAGATCAATAGAAGACATATGTACGTGAACCCCTCAGGCAATTACTTTTTACTTTTGGTATACCGCATAGATAACGAAAAATCTCTCAACTCACAATCAATAATTTTCATGTTAGAAGATCAATTAAGAATTAAAGTTTATAGGACACCACCACATATTAGCAAAGAAAACGGACAAATCGAACGTTTCCATTCAACGCTCGCCGAAATATTGAGATGTTTAAAAACCGAAGACATAGAAAGGACTTTTGACGAACTGTTGGATAGAGCCGTATACGAATACAACTTTTCAATTCACTCGACGACTGGACTGAAACCCATAGAAAATTTTTTCGGACGTAAAGTCTATATAAACCCAAAACAATACGAAGAAGCTAGACAAAATAACATACAAAAACTGAAACTTAAACAAGATAAAGACTTAGAATTTCACAACAAAAAGAGAACACCCTGTAAAACCTATTCACCTGGACAGACTATTTTTGTGAAAATTAATAGAAGATACGGTACAAAACTCACACTTCGCTTCAAGAAGGAAATTGTTAACCTTCCTATACCCGCGCGTTGGTCTGTGAGACCGACAAAACGCTTTTACGTAAAAACTCTTTTTTCCAGAAACGTTAGAAGTTTGAATTTTCTGTTAGCTGCCGCTTTTTTTACCAGCTTTGTTTTAGTGCTGTTATGGTGTTTGTTCGAGGCGGACATATTGGTGTATTTGATAGCAATTGGTCTGTGAGACCGGCGCGGGTATAAGTGTAACTTTTTGTGCAGGTAAAAACTTTTTTCTTCGTTGTTGTGTATTTTATTATTTTGCAGATACCTCTAATTATCAAAATGAATCAAGAGCAAATCAGACTACTTTTGGAGGAAGAAAAAAAGAATCGTAAAATACGTTACAAATGTGCCACATGCAAACAGTATTTTTGTTTGGAACATGCCATTATGGTATGTTCTAACTGTTACTATAAGGATAATGAATAAGTTATCTTCTTGTTTATTATTGCAAAAAAAGGTATTTTTCGGACAAGAAAGTTATTTGATGTTTTTTATAAAGGAAAAAAAATTTAGGTTTAGTTTATGTAGCAACACTAACGTTTTTGAGGGCTGTTTTTTAAATGAAATGTGATAAGCCATAATTTTTATTTAAAGACTGATAATTAAATCAACCTGTGTTTGATGTATTGCACAAGAAGTGTTTTTAAGTTTATAAAATTAGTTTTCGTTTATTTGAAGAAAAAAATATGTTTTTGTTTTATTTTTGTAGCATGTAAGAAAAAACAATCGATTTTGAAGGTTAATATGTTAACGACGGAAAATCAATAAAACTACTGAATGTTAATTTAATGAATGGTTTTATTTCTTTTATAATATCAACGAGTTTAAATAAAAGTCGTATTTTTCAAGGTTTTTCTCAAAAAACTAATATTTGATCTAGTTCAAACTTTCGGTCTAAGAGACCGCGCGGGTATATGTGCTACAAAAATTGGCGCGGGTATAGGAAGGTTAAGGAAAACAAGTCATCCACGGTCATAACAGAATCAGGCAAAGTGGTTCATAAGAGCCTAATAAAACAAGAATAAAAAAAAAAAAAAAAAAACAATAACAATAAGAATAAAAAAATAAAAAAAAAGGAAAAAAAAGGAAAAATAACAAAAAGAATAAGAAAAAAAGTAAAAATATTTCAGTTTCAATTTTACTTTTCTAAAATTTTTCCATTTTTCTTTTCGAAACAAAATATAAAATGTTTCTTTCGAAATAGAAGAAGCGGAAAAATTATTACATTATAAGTAATAATAGGTAAATTAGTAGAAAAAAAAAATTATAAAAATAAATCAGATAATGAGTATTAAACATTATTGCTTTATTTTTCTAAAAATTTTAGATTGATTGCGATGGTAGTTTGCGCTTCAGCAAACGTTCAGTTCCTGGATTACTCATCATCCCAACTGGTTACAATTGACTCAGGACGAAATTACAAACAGGGAACTTCAAAATCATACATATAATAGAACTAGACGACTACGACAAGACAATACGACACGTAGAAACGACAATTAATGAACAGCTCCCAAATCATCCCTTAAATCCCATCCTTTTATCCCTCGCCAATCAATGAAAAAATTATTTGAATAGAATTAGAATAAACAAAGCAAACAGTAAAAGGTCATTAGACTTTATAGGTTCGACATGGAAATGGATCGCAGGGAATCCAGACCATAGCGACTTTAATATTTTAACTGAAAAAATAAATAACGTCCTAGGAAATAATAATAGGCAAGTTATAATAAATAAATTAACTAATGAAAAAATTAACGAAGTAATTGATAATACGAATAAAATATCTAAGTTAGTGCAAGAAAAAAAGGAAATTGATAATGAATTATTGCTAAAAACGAAGTTCAAATTAGAGACAATTAAAGAAGAACTAATAAACATTGCGTATGCCATTCATTGGGCAAAATCTAACATAATAAACTCATACATTTTATCCGATAAGGAAATCGAAATAGCAAAAAAATTTTTAGAGGATGAAAACATTCCTTTTATAAATATCGATGAGGCACTAGAATTTGCTGATATAAAAATTGCATCCAACAAAAAAAGCTTAACTTATATAATAAATTTACCCACAACGGAAAAAAAGATTGTTGATCGTTAGAGATAAGACCTGTCAAAAAAGGAAAGGTTATAAACAAAATTAAATTTGATTCGATATTAGTATGTAAAAACGAAATTTACAGAAAAATGAAAAATTTTAAATCATACAATAATTTGTCAATATGTTCTAAAGATGTAGTAGAGAATATAACAAACGGCACTTGCATAGCACATCTGCTGAAAAGTAAAGTAGATAATTGTACAAAAGTAAATAACCAAGTGTAGTTCATCGTCGTCGTGAGCGGACGTATTTTCTATTCGCTCTTGCATTATATTTAGTAAGCATCATTTATATTGTCGTATTTGTGGCTTTTTAAGTTTTAATTGAACCTATTGTCATTTTTGCATAATGCCTTGTGTTTGTGGACATAAAGTCGATCGAAACAAAGTAAACGGCAAAATTCAGTGCGCCAAATGCAGTGAATTTTTCCACCTACACTGTGTTGGAGTCTCGCAAGTTGATTTGGACTTTTACCTCAGTTCGAACAGCTGTTATTATTGCGTTGGCTGTGCCAGCATTCGTCGTCAGTCTCTCCGATCTCCCGCCGCTAGCCCCAGCCTAATCGACTTGAGTGTGAGTGACCTAAATGAGGAACCTGAGAACGTTGTGCCCTCAAGTGAATCTACATTGCGGAGTGTGTGTAATGAGCTAACCGAGCTTAAATCAAATTTTGCATGTTCGATTGGCCTTATTAGCGCTCTCAGAGATGATAACGCTTCCTTAGTTAATATGATCAAAAATATGCATTCGAATCTAGAGAAAATTGTCACTGGAGATGCCATCAGCGCTCTCACTGCCGAGGTGAACAACCTTCGAGATGAGTTTGCTAACATGAAATATTGTGTCAAGTGCAAACAAAAAGTTAAAGCAAAGCAAACTAAACAAATGCCGAAGTTAGTAAACTCTTCTGAGCGCACCACTGACTCGCATTTTGGTGTTTTGCCAGCTGATACGGCTGATGCTTGCAGTGCTGCCGATCACTCTCAGACTGCTGCTGTTGTCGACGTCATCGGTGAGAAATCTTCTGATAACCGAATAACACCCACACCACCATCCTATGAGAATGTCGCTGCTACTGCTAGCAGCGCTGCCGATCACTCTCAGACTGCTGCTGTTGTCGACGTCATCGGTGAGAAATCTCCTTATAATCAAATAACACACACACCACCATCCTATTCGAATGTCGCTGCTACTGCTAATGCTGCTACTACTGCTAATGCCGCTGCTACTGCTATGCTACCATCATGCACTAACGTTGAAATTGTTACTGTGCCATCCTCGCCGTCAATAAACAATTCTCTAAAATTTAGATTCTTAATATAAATTAATATAAATAAATTTAGAGTCTAAATACAGAAGATGTAAACAATGTACCCAGTAGGAAACATTTTACTGGTGAGCCTTTGGTGATTGGAAGCAATACATCAAATGAACTTGAGGTTGCTGGTCGCACTATGTGGGTCCACTTGTCCTCCTTTAACAGCACCGTATCTGCCAACAATATCATCGCCTACGTAGCCAAGCACGCGTCTATTGAGCCGAAGTTTCTGTTTTGCTTCGCTCTTGTGAAGAAAGGCGTTAATGTCGAGTCGCTAAGGCGTGTAAGTTATAAACTCGGAGTGTCTTCTACTTTTTACGATAGATTGCTTGATGCCTCACTGTGGCTAGCGGGTGTCAAGGTGCGACCATTCCAAAATTTTCAGTAATCAGGGGAGGTCGTGTTGGCAATCAAGCAACGCCCTCCCGATTTACAAATCAATGCAGAGTCCAAAATGATAAGTATTCTATTTATTATCAAAATGTGAGTGGTATGCGAACCAAAACTGTCGTTTTACCAGCGTACTGCAATGCATGAATTTGATATTATTGCTTTAACTGAGACTTGGCTGACTGAAAATATATTGTCTTCTGAGTATTTCGACGGATATTACCACGTTTATCGTAAGGATCGCTGCGATATTGCTACCGGTTTGAAGAAAGGTGGCGGTGTTTTATTAGCCGTAAGGTCAGATCTGCCTAGCAGCATGATAAAAATGCCTCATGATGATGGCCTGTGCGAGCAAATATGTATTTGTATTAAGAGTTTAAATAGCAAATCCTTATATTTAGTCATTTCATATATTCCTCCTAACAGTAATGTAGATGTATATACCAGACATTTAGAAAACGTGGTTTATGTTAACGAAATCGCCCATGAGAACGCGGAAATTATTTACCTTGGTGATTTAAATTTATGTAACATTACATGGCTTAATAGTAACAACAACATAATACCTACAAACCTTATATCAGATGTAGATTTATTAACGACGAGCACATTACTATCTAATGGATTCAAGCAATGTAACGCTGTACTAAATAGTCGTGGACGAACTCTTGATCTTGTGTTCTTATCTCATGATCTAAAAGCTTACTGCAGCGAATACCTTTCACCATAAAGCGCTCGGTATTGATTTTGAGTTCTATCGCTTCGATTCCATTTCTGTTAGTTCTTTGCAACAATATGACTTTAATAAATCTAACTACTTGGCTATAAACGATTTCATCGAGTCAGTTGATTGGGACTTTCTGAATCCTCCCAGTTGTCTTCTAGTTAGTTATGTAAAGTTTTGTTCGTTACTCAGATCAGCCATTTCAAAATTTGTTCCCCTTAAAAAGATATATTGTAATAACAAGCCCCCTTGGTTTAATAAACGCTTATGCAATCTGAAGAATAGAAAGAATAAAGCTTTCAATTGTTTTAAGTTTAGTCAAAGTGTGAGTGACTATCAAAATTTTGAGCGCCTTCGTAAGGAATTTGATTGTCTTCATAACTTTCTCTTCAAGCAGTATATACTCAATGTTGAATCAGATCTCAAATGCAATCCGTCGTGTTTCTGGCAGTATATCAACTCTAAGCGTAAAAGTAACGGTTTTCCAACCACCCTTACTTTTAATGGAGTTGTTTCTGAGAACTCCCAGAAATCATGCGACTTGTTTGCCGAGTTTTTCCAAGGCGTTTATGAAAAATATGACAACCAATGCCTTCCTACGGTTTCTTTACCATCTCTGCCAGAAATATCAGCGCTTGTAGTTGAGGAATCTGACGTTAGTCTTGCAATATCACAGCTAAAAAATTACGGTAAACCTGATATTGATGGTTTTTGCGCGGTATTCTTCAAACTATGTGCGGACTCCCTTGTGGGTCCCATCACTCAAATTTTTAATAGGTGCCTCTCAAGTGGCGTTTTTATTGACGCATGGAAAATTTGTTCCATCACCCCAATTTATAAATCAGATGACCGCAATGATATACGTAACTATAGACCTATAGTGAAACAAAGTACATTGGCCAAACTGTTCGATAGCATCATTCATAGTAAACTTTACCTTCACGTTAGTAACATTATTAGCAACTGTCAGAATGGGTTCATGCCTGGTAGATCCACATGTTCAAACTTACTCTTACTGACTAGTGATATCGTGAAGGCATTTAATTGCCAATCACAGTTAGATGTGGTATATACTGATTTTTCAAAAGCCTTTGATAAAGTGGACCATGTTGTCCTACTGCATAAATTAAAACACTATGGTATTGCTGGAGTGCTTCTCAAATTCTTCGCTAGTTTTCTTAGCGATAGGAAGCTATTTGTGAAAATGGGTTCGGTTTCCTCAAATACGAGTGTTAATGCTTGGTCAGGTATTCCGCAAGGTACCCACTGTGGCCCACTATTATTTTTACTTTTCATCAATGATTTACCATCTCACTTTAAATTTGCGAAATGCCTGATGTTTGCCGATGATGTAAAACTTTTGCACCAAGTTGATAGCCCTTCTGATTGCAGTAGTTTACAAGCCGATTTAATAACTTTTCAAACTTGGTGTACTTCTAATAACCTGTATTTGAACACCAAGAAATGTGCTATTGTAACGTTTACAAGAAAATTAGAAACCATTCGATTTGAATACTCTTTGTGCAACGATGTGCTTAATCGTTTTTCAGAAATGAAGGATCTGGGGGTGATTTTCGATACAAAACTCACGTTTAGTAAGCACATTGACTACATTGTATCTAAGTCGTTTGCGCTAGTTGGTTTCATACGAAGAAATACTCGTGATTTCAAGGACCCTCTCACGTTGAAGTCATTATTTGTCACCCTCGTTCGTAGTCGACTAGAGTATTGCTCTTTGATATGGAATCCCTACTACGATGTATACTCTGGTAAAATTGAAAGAGTTCAGAAAATTTTTACGAAATTTGCATTATTTAATATGCGCTGGGATGACGGTCAGCCCTCATACACTAGTAGACGTAAGCTTCTGGGTTTGCAGTCATTGCATGACCGCAGACTTTATAGTACATTAATTTTTGTATACAATGTGGTCAATAACAAAATTGACTGTGATCTTATCAGCTCCTTATTTAATGTGTATTTACCCCCAAGAAACTTAAGATGCAATCGTTTATTCGTTGAGCCAATTAGCAGAAATAATTATTCGCTGAATGAGCCTATTACAAGATGTGTTCGTCTGTGCAATAAATACGCCGATGTTATCGATTTTAATGTTAATTTATATTCTTTTAAACTTACCTTGTTTACCTTATTTAACTAAATATGTATTAATTGTTATTTGTTTCATTTTTATCAAATTCGTCTTTTGACGTTGATTTATAAGTTACCAACTGTCTAGTCTGTAAGATTCATGTAATTAGTAGACTGAAATAAATAAATAAATAAATATCGACAGCCACACTGCAAAACCCTGTATGTTCAAAACCAAAAAGTTTTAATGTGCGAAATATCACGATCTATGGGAAAGGCTCAGAACCTTATTTTTGGAAAAATAGTCACTTACGGGGTTTTGCAGTGTGGCTGTCGATATAAACACTATTGAAGAAATTTCAAATGATGTTCTTTTTTAAATGGATACAAAGGTTTCGTCAAATTTGAAAACGAAACTATAAAAATAAATGGAACATACCTAATAAAACATTTTAACACAAATATAGAAATAGAAAATAAATTGTATTTTTCAAAAGTAATAACAGGGAAAAAACCCCTGCCTGCTATTTTACAGCCTATGGCAAAACACGAGAAAACCGAAGAAATATTGTCATTAAACTCAATAAAAGAATACCAGAATAACGAACTAAAAGAATTAGAAATGTTAAAAAAAGAAATCAAATATATTTTAGTATTAATACAATATCTATAGGAATTATCGCATTAGCTATTATAAGTTCATTGTTAAAATTAAGATTTTTACGAAAAATAAATAAAGAAAAGAAATCTAACCAAGGTAATTCAGAAATAGGGATCGAAGACTTACAAAAGTATTGTGTTAACTCATCGATCGAGGACGCTCGAATTTAAGGGCGGAGGAGTTAACACATATAAAGTTATTTACCCATTTTCAGCTTTAACAAGCGAATTACATATTTACACACCTCTGGCTATCGCCACAAGCTTTCATAAACAAATTATTGCTGACACGTCAGTTTAACTTTTATTTTCTCATCCAGAATTTCCCACAGGTAAATTCTTAATAACTAAATTTTATCTTGCATTTCTTGTTTCGCAATATAAAAATATTGTTTCCAATTGCACGCGCATCCGGTTGAACGCTAAATGCTTACGCTAGCGTCTGGCTTATTTTGTGCAAGCGATTGTTGTTGTACTATTTTGCGCAAGCATTTGTTGTTGCTTGCATTAACTAAATTTTGAACTTAAAAGAATAATTATCCAAAATTAAACTTCAGTTCTCGTTCTGCATTGCGTCGGTTGATAGTAACAAATAATTTGTCATTTTGTACATGGCTAAATAATTTATATGGTTGTAGCACATGACATATGGTCTTCTTCTTCCTCATCCTGGTTATGTCAAACTATCACTTCTTTGTTTTTTGTTTACATTCTTTGTTGCACTTCTTGGAAAAGCTACAGAGTTCGCTTGCGTAGTTTGTTGGTTTTAATAAAAATTCACTTTAATTTGATATTTAATAATTTCTTCGTGATAATATTTTAGGAAAATGTCTGATTTGTGAGTGTAATGAATGTGAAAAGCTTACAAAAAAGTCTGAACGTTTTTGCGCGTTTGTCTCACACGTGCCTTTTGACATAACGATGAAACGGACGTCAAACGGTAATTTCGTGTTGTTGGGCTCTGGCTACAACCTATATAGTTTAGTCATGCTTGTGTAATAGCGGACATTATATAAAAGCAAGTAAGGAGTGCTCTGTCTTCAGCTTTGCCGAACGCTTTATACCTTTCATGAGCATGAAATTTTATTATAGCTTGAGTCCGATGTTTGAACTCAAAATAGTCCCTCAGTTTTGAGATATCTGTACGAAATTTGTTGCAGGGCCGCCATTTTAAAAGACAGTAAAACCATTTTAAAAGACAATAAATACACGGTAGAGCTACGTTTTGTTTTATAACTCTTGTATTTAATAGCTAGGAAGTTCTTACGTAATATGGTTAGTACAAATCAGTAAAAAAAATCGATTTTAACCGTTATCTTTAAAAACTTCACTTAAAAAAGTCAGATAGAAATAATATGTCTCCTTTAAATTTGAATGCACCAAAGTTATGTCTGCGACGCAGAGAATATTTATCTCAAATTACTTTTATTTTACGATTTCTATGAAAACATTCAAATACATTTTGTGGACAAATTCATTCTAGTTCATTACTAACTAAAAGACCAATGAAACCTATAAAATTGTATTTCAAGTAATAATGGTTTGGATTTGCAAAAAAAAATTTATATATTTAGACTCTCCTGGGTTTGGCTCAGTGAACAAAGTCGTATATAATTGATCCGCCACTTCAGGTTTGAGACCCGATTGCACACCTAATATGGGGAGAGTGCAGCGGGTTAAACTATACAACTGTTAGGCCCCCTTGTCTGAATTCGATGCGAAGAATACTTTTGTTGGAGAAAAATTTTAACTTAAGCTAAGAGCCCATTTAGATGGTTCATATATTAAATTCAAGACTACAGCTACATGGGCGAATGAGGTATGCTGAGAGGGGAGAGAACACTTGCATGCCGTCAAGTCGCTTCAAGTTTTTAGCTCGTATCACTTTCTCTGCTTTTGTATGATCCTGGTGTTGATACACACTAGTATGTTGAATTGTATAATATTGATGTATGTATGTAATGACTAGTATGTCAAGTGGTATGTAGTTGATGCAGAGGCTGACTGGTAAGCCAACTGGAATGATGCTGATGCAGAAGCGGACAATTTCCATTTCGTAGGCCATCGCCGTGTTAAAAATTTTGGTTGGTGAAATGGAAAAATTACAGAACTCGAACTAGTTGAGCCGGTTGGACAATCTGACTAGTATAAAACTAGTAGAATTGACTGCAGGGTAGTTAATCCTGAAGACTGTTACCGACGAGTAGCCGAAATATGTTGGTTTGAAAAGGAAAACCACCTGTGTTTTATTTTTAATCAAATTGACCTCGAGCCGGCATAACAAAAAAATGAAGTAATATTTATAGATTATGTTTTCCTTCCGACATATCCATAGTTTGGTTGGCCGTCTCGCCCAGGAAAAATCCACTCATGGAAGCGTACTGTGAAGTTATTGTCAAGAATCCTAAGTGCAAGTTAGTGGATGACAGCATAGGCAATGTAGCAAAAAAGTTGGCTATAGAACTTCACTTGCTATTGCTGCAAAGGATGACTACCACAAAATATGTGCGATCTGAACATTATTCTGATTACCAAAAGATGCACCTGTTAAGAAGTATTTGTTCATATATGGATTTTAAATGCACAAATAAGTTATTTCATTTATATCATAAGTAACTTTACTTCAACAGAAAATGTATGGAACACGGAAAGAATGAAAAAACAAACGATTTAATGGCTGCATTGCGAGCGCATGGATGAGTCTTGTGTTAAAAATCTCTTTGGGAGCGTTTCTTGATTTACAAGCTGTTTAAATAGTATGTTTTATGTTATATTTTTATATTTGTTTATACAAACATATGTCGCGAATATACCGAAGTGTCCACGTATATACGCGATGGGTAACTTACGATTTCAGAATGTCCGTTTTGAGTAAATTGTACACGATAGTTTTAAAGTTTAAATACAGCGCACGCTCGCTAACGTGAACACTCTATAATGTGAACAGGCTTTTTTATGCTTTGACTACTCTGTAATGTGAACAAACCCAAAAAGCTCTATAATATGAAGAAAAGACGTTAAAGTATGTAGTTTAATTAATAAGAT
Source organism: Sphenella marginata (assembly GCA_951509765.1). Taxonomy (NCBI): domain Eukaryota; kingdom Metazoa; phylum Arthropoda; class Insecta; order Diptera; family Tephritidae; genus Sphenella; species Sphenella marginata. Next base: position 33,596,812 of record OX608080.1, on the reverse strand, counting down.
ATGAAGTTTAATATAAGGTAAGTATTTAAGATAGTTAAAGTTTACATAAATTGAATTGATTGGTTCGGATGTCTTCGTTAATACTGAAGTTGATAGATGGTTCTCGTGACAGGGCTGTTTTTTCTCACGATAGTTGTAACTGTGATGGATATTACGCATATTGTAGGGATGCATTTATTAGGCGTGACAAATCGGCCCTTGCTGACCTGAATCGTCCTCGATTTCGTCATCAGATTCGAGGTCAGGGCTATTACTGCACCAAGGTTTAATTTTGTCGGATGCGTATACGGAGCAAAATTTCTTGTTAGTTATTTGGTAGCCTGGGATATCTTCGAGTAAGTAACGGCCATTTCCCACTTTGCGAACTATGTATGTATGTATATTTAGGCTCAATCTTTCTAGACTCGCCAGTTTAGGCTGGTTCATTTTCGATGACGACCAAATCTTCTTCGTTGTATATTTTTGGAGTTTTATGTCGTTGATCGAATCGTATTTTCCAATTCTGACGTTCGTTGGAAATTTTAACTGCACCTTGACTACACTTTTCTGAAGCTGTTTGATGAGATGGTTCATCGTCGATATCGTCATGTATAGCGGCAAGTAGTTCATTCGATACAACGTCTCAGAGCTTAAAATCGAAAACAAGTTCATTTGGACTAAAACCTGTTGTGCTGTTTTTACGCGAATTTGCAGACCATTGGAGATCTCGTAACATGAAATCCCAATCTTTCGAATTATCCGTAGTTGTTCGTAGAAATGTTTATATACTTTGGCTCGACTTGGCCATTTGCACGAAGTGTACGAACTGCAACTATAGTATGATTAATATTATTTTGGTTGCAAAACTCTTCAAATTTTTTGGAAGTGAAGGACGTTCCCCTATCTGTTACGATGTGTCATGGCAAACCAAAATGTGTAGTCATTTCATTTAAGGACATCGCGAACAGGCTTCACGACAAGAAATTTACTGAACGCGTCAGATATAGCCAAAACATAGCAATTTCCTCTTTTGCTGCGGACAAATTGACCTAAGTGATCAAGGTGAATGCGATAGAACGGAATCGGCTTAATATCACCGACATGAAGACTACCTTCCCGTTTGTTGGAACTTGTGTTTGATAGCACCATTTAATACAAGCAGCTATATAGCTTTTGACGTACCTTCTCATATTGGCAAACCAGTAATTTTGTTTTATGCGTCCGAGGGATTTCTCCCATATGGTATGTCCTACCTGGTCATGGCAGCACTGAAGAATACGCCAGCGTACACCTTTAGGTACAACAAATTTTATACCCTCAGGAAGTTTTTTTATATAAGCGGTTATTTTTTAAAATATATTCGGATATTATGGTATTGGCTTGTGATGACTTTACCGTACCATTTAGAACATCGATTAATACATGTTGTAATCGACTTCCCTGACGATGTACAAATTCAAAGTCGTACTCCAACAATTTAAGCCACCAGCGCGCTATTTTCGACTTTAGTTCTTTATTTTCCTTGACTTGTGCAATTGCTGAGCAATCGGTTATTAGACGAAATGACTTGCCCACTACGTATATATGGAAACGTTCTAATGCTTCGACCACAGCGAGAACCTCAAGCTCGTAGCTGTGGTATCGACTCTCGGTGTCAGTGCAGTGACGACTATAATAACTGACGGGCCGTCACTCACTTTCATCATTTGATTGAAGAAGTACCCCAGCCAACCCAACGCTGCTGGCGTCAGCGTGTACCTCGTGCTGGGCATTACCATCATACAGGGACAAGATCGGTTCATTCGTTAATAAATTAATTAATGTTTCGAAAGCATGCTGTGGCTCAGGAACCCAAGTGAATTTGTCCTGATTAGCTTTGGTTAGTAATATGGTGATTGGTTTCGATATAATGGAATAGTCCTTCGCGAATTTCCGGAAGAAGCCCGTGAGGCCTAAAAATCGTCTTATTGCGTTTACCTTTTGTAAGCCAGGTGTTACGCCGTTTTCGGTTATGCTGTGCCCAAGATAATCAATTTGGGTTGCCAGGAACTTACATTTGTCCGGACGAAGTGTAAGGCCTGCGTCATTTATAAGTTTTAGAAACCGCTCTAAACGTAGCAGTCCTTCGCGTATCGTTTTATTTGGAATAATAATGTCATCTAAGTAAATAAGTACATCCACCGTATTAATTTTTGAAGCAATGTTGTTCATTCTCGATTGAAAAGTTGCTGGAGCGTTCACGAGACCGAAAGGCATACGATTAAACTCGAAGTGTCCATCTGACGTTACGAACTCGGTATATTGTTTCGCCGATTCTTCAATTTCGATCTGGTTTTACTAAAATACCGATTTCCCGCGAGTTGTGCGAATTGATCTTCCATGTTCGGCATGGGAAATGGTTGTTTCACCGTATTTTTACTAAGACCACGGTAATCGATACACAGTCTATGTTCGTTGTTCTTTTTCTCTACTAAAACTACTGGAGAAGAAAACGATGATTCACTGGGACGAATTATATTGTACTCTAACAACTCTGAAATAATTTATGATATTATTGGACGTTTAGCGAACGGATCGCTGTATGGTTTTAACGAAATTTCATCATTTTTCAAAACAATTTTCATTTTTGAAATTCCGCACTTTCCAATACTTTTAATATTTGTTGCAAAAGCCCCACTCTTCGTAGGCGCGTGCTTTCTTCGTCTTTGCTAGTGGGTTTTGGCCCACGCGTTTCACTCTGTCTCACACCCTGCTCCTCTCTCTGTAGCTCGGCCTCGTAAAAAGCCTTCAGTTCACTTACGAGTGCTGTCCTTCTCTTTCCCTTGTGTACCTTGTCCAGTTCTACTATTACCGGTGATACAAAATTCATCACTCGGTGTGGCCCACTGTATTTGGGTGCTAGTTTTGACGTAAAATTGTCTACTGCTTTTGAACAATTGATGCTCTTTCACCAAAACTAGGTCGCCTATAGCCAGTTGCCATTGCCTCCTGCGCAAGTTATAGTACCTTGCCTGCTCCGTCGATGCGCTCTGTTGTCTACGCCTTCATCCTTGATGCCTTTTCGCTTAGAACAATCTTTTCCTCGCCCGTGCCAAATGTCTGTTCGTCGTAGAAGGGAGCCCGGAATCCTCGGTTTCTACCCTGTACTACATACGCTGGGCTGTACCCTGTTGATTCGCATACACTTGTGTTTAATGCCAACGAAATCTCTGGTAAAAACTCATCCCAATTTCTCTGGTCCTTGCCGGTAAGCTGTGATATCATTATCTTCTCCTTTCTGTTTGCTCTCTCTGTCGGGTTTACTTGCGGGGTATATGGTGCCGTCAGCTGGTGTTTTATGCCAAGCTCCTGCAAAAACCGCTTGAAACTTCTACTAATAAACTGCGCCCCGTTGTCGGTTACACTGGTTTACAGCCAAAATGCACCAGAGACGCCATAGTGAAATTCCTATGTAAAATCACCTCCTAATTCCGAAATTCAAGGTTATTTTTACTTGAATGGTACCGTTTTTGAGATATTTACGATTTACCGTTAACAAAAAACAAAAAAGATGGCGCCACATAATCGTGTATATCTCAAGAACAAATTGAGCTATTCGAAAACGGTGTGAAAAGGTTGAAAGCTTATAAAATTTACTATAATCAGTACATACAACACTTTTTGCTAGGTCCTGCAGATTCAAACATAGTGAACAATCATTACGGATTTTTTAAATTTTTTTTGTAAAAATATAAAAAAATTTGTACTTTGCGAGGAAGCATCTCGAAAACTTTTTGTTTTTTTGCAGATTTTTTCCCCCCTCTAAGCTCTGTTTTATTACAAAAAAAACAAGCTATCAGTGAACAAAATCGATGAACTAATACAAAAGTTATAAGCATTCAAGTAAATATATCCATTTAATACTTAAGTACCCTACAAATAATAGCATATGTACATATGGTTCTGTCTTAACTCTATGATCTTATTTTATAATTGAAAAAGCTATGTGTCTTGTTTTGACGCTTATTTAGATTAGGATCGGTTTCTCTTATGAGAAACCAACAGTAGTCGCCCATCATAGCGACATCCCAGAATCCTTGATACCGACTTTCAATTACTTTCATCCTTTGAAACCTTTCGCCATGCTCGTCACTTTCGTCGCCAAGATTTTGCTGGAAAAAATTTAAGTGGGAGTGTAAGAAATGAATTTTTAAAGACATATTTACTCCTGAAAGAAAATAAAAAAGTAAATTAGATAAATACATAAGTGACACATTAGTATATAATTTTCTTAGGCTGGATTTATCTTTCAATTCAGAACAAATTTTTTGTTTATATTTTTCCCGTTCTTGTTTGTTCGGAACTGGACGATGAATTCAGATTTATGGCTATATATTCTCATGTAAATTTATGTAATATATAATTTATTATAATATGTTTTTCTATTTACCCATTTCCGCATAGTTTTTCATTAAGTCGTTCACTATCATCTCGTAGTTAGGACTTTTGTGTTTGCCTAAAAAAGAAGTAACGACCTTTTCAAGTGAATCCCACGCTGCTGCCTCCACTGGTGACAATAGTTCTTTGAAACGGTTATTGGTCATCATTTTCCTTATTTGCGGTCCCACAAAAATCCCTTCCTTTATTTTTGCTTCTGAAATCTCTGGGAAGATTGTCTTCAAAACTTAACCTGCCCTGAACCCGTGCTTGAACCTGCAAACGCACGCATTATAGCCGGCACGCTTACCACCTGCGCCACTGCTGTATGTACAATAAAACAGTCAGATACTGTAGTTAACAGCTTTTATGAATGTTGTGCTGTTGGAGATTACAAAATAGCTGGAGAGTTTGTAGACTTCTTTTTTGTTTTTTCGCGAGACAGCAGAAATAGTCCATTCCAAGATGGCAATAGAACTTTTATAGGGATCTTTTTATAAATACTATATAAAGTTGGGTTGCGAAAGTTACTATGGGGAGACTGTTAACCTATTAATGTATAGATATCCACTTTACATACTTTGTGAGTAATTACTGTTACGTTTGGAAGCACTTCATAAGTGTATAAAAAACACCACCGGAGATATATTCTCGACCTTTTTTATTTGACATGCGTATTAACAATACAAAATATTTTTAAAGCACTGCGCAAGTAGCACATAGAATTGGTGTAAATCAAGGCGAATTGAAGAAGGTGGCAGAAAATGATCAGCTGATTAAACGTTTTTTTCGCCGTAATAATGAGGCCGTCATTTTATCGTCATAAATTATTTTTTGTTTACATTTGAAAAATGAAAATTTTGCTAAACAAAAATTTCAATTAAACATATAGGCCATGTTAATGAGTATATTCGAGGCGGGATGAGAAGAGTGCGCGTAAAAACAACGTTTTTATTCTAGGAGTGAGCGTTTAGGGAAAGTGTAGTGCATGGCGGTTGATAGCACAAGCTCGAAGGCAGCGTACGTGAGTGGCTTTATTAATGTGGAAACAGTAGACCTGTTTCAATTAAAATCAACGTCAGTAAAAGGTTACGCGGGCTAGCAGGAGTTGTATACTTCTCTATTCTGGGAAGTAGTACCAGCAAACAAATTGCTGAAACATATTGAATTTATGAAAAGAAAAAACAAATTTTTTTTATTTTATAAACAAAACATAAGACTGGGCGTAGGCGGCTTTTGAGCAACAGGGGCAATATGTTTAAACCCAAATAATATAATACATTTTTCTTTGTTTTGTGTTGTATTATAATTGTGCTGCAGCCGGTCTAGTCAATTTGTTTTATTCTAGTAAAAGAACTTAACAGTGCATGCATGCTATAATGTTAAAGCAAAAATGTAATCTTGTATTTTGAACTCATTCTTTACATAACAGTTTAAACTGACTCAAGAACTTAAAACCATTTATAACTTTGTCCAAATAACAAATGAACTCAGTTTTTGTAGAATTTTTGAAGTATCCACTGTCACCAAGCCCAGCAAAACCAAGTTTATTTTCCCAAATTTTATTTATGATTTTACCTACTTTTCTAGTCAGCCTTACAAAAGAATAACTACAAGTAAATGTATACAGAATGGTTCCTAGCTAGCCCTAAAGTTATGCGGGCCTTGAACTGTTACGTCAGTATTTTTCTGATTTGTTAAAAAAGGTTGTTCATTGAACATTCGTAAACTATAATTTACTTTGGTTGATATTACGAAATAAAAGTTGTTATATTCAAGTTCAAAAATAGACTTTAGTGGTTTTATTTCTGGTACTAAAACCTTTATTTCTCCAGAAATTCTATGACCCATTTATACTTAATACTGGTGACAACTCAAACTTGTTTTCACTTCATTGTGGGGTTTATTTCTTGTTCCACAGACATGTTTAAGCTGATTACTTAAGAAAAGCAAAGCTAGCTTCTAAACCATTTTTCTGTATGCCATCGCCTCCATCGCCTATGAAAAGTTTAGCTGATTTTGTTTGCTATACTACTCGAATTTTGGTTCAAATTTTAAAATCTAATAGTTAACAGACTAGGGTAAAGCTAACATTAGTTGTTCGTGTGGTGGGAGAGTAGGCCCGTCTCACCCCCGTTTCTTTCTACTCTTATGAACCAAAAAATCAAAATGTCACTCTGGATTTGACAAACTCATTACCAAAAACAAAAGAGAGGTCCCTCTACCATCCTGAAAAAACCGTTTTTTCCTATCAATTGGATCCCTCTCTAAAAGTTTGCCGAAACCTGGCATAGTCACCGAATAAGTCCTCCTCACCCTCATCCACACCGATTCGGTAAATTCTTTTGTCAGCTCTCTCCCAGCGAACGCCGTCCTTCAGGCAACAACACCACCCGTTGCCGAAGAGGAGCGCGAACTGCCTAGGGAGCCAAGGGTGATGCTGGCCCAACTCCGGTTTGGATACTGGATACTGTAATAGGATAAACTCTTACCTGAACCCCGACTTGCCGAATGTCTGTCCGGCTTGCGGACTACCGCAAATATTTGAATCAAGTGTTCTGAGTTCTGCTTAAAAAAATTCATTAGTTTTGTTCGTTTTGGCGTAAAATTCAAAAAACATGATAAAAATATTTTTCTTTTGATTTTTTATCAAGATTGAGAATTTGTCAAGAACACAGAATCGGGGGGGTAAGTCTTTTAGGTAGTACATCAATCTGATAAAAATTTTACAAAGAAAAATATAGGTGCAAAACAAAATGATTTATACATACATATGTACATATATAACCGGTCCTTCACTGAGTCCTGTATATACAACTTACAATTAAGAAAATTTTAATACCGGCGATTTAACAGAGAAATTGCGACTTATAAATATTGTTAATTATTAATATTTCTAAAATCACAGAAGTTAAAATACAATTCAAAGTAAGTTACAAATTAAGAAAAGATATTGCTGCTAGTTTGAAACATCTTGCTTTTTGGATAGCTTTTGTCTTTGATGGAAGTGAGTTCTAAAGGCGGATTGTACTGACAAAGAACAATCTGGAGGATGTCATGTATCTAAAACATGGGACCAATATATTTAAGGTTCGAGAAGACTGGAATAAATTTAACTTTTCAAATAAGTACGGGGAATATTGAGAGTGGAGTAGCTTATGCAAAAAGCAAAGATTTCTTATTTTTAAAAAGTTCCCCTCAAGACCGATGCAGATACTAAACGCAACGTGCGAGAAAAGAGTAGGGTTGTTGTGGAAACGCTCTTAAACGCTTTAGATGCATGCAGAGAAAATTAGCTGAGCATGCCGACTTGCAGCGTAACATGGAAAAGCAAATAAATAACGTAATAAGCAAAGGTTATGCGAGAAAGTTAACGGCAGCTGAAGTAAATACTTCATATGATCATGAGTGGTACCTACCGATATTTATCGCACTCAACCCCAACAAGCCCGGAAAGGTGCGCATTGTGTGGGATGCCACAGCTAAAGCTAATGGAGACGCTCTTAACGACTTCATCTTGTCCGGACCAGACCTACTTAATTCGTTAGTCTTCGTATTACTGGCCTTTAGAACAGGGCATCGCCGAAATGTTCCACCAGATCCGCGTAAGAGAAACGGACATGCACGCTCAGCGGTTTCTATGGCACGAGAACTGCGAGGGGTTACGGAACCCAAATATCTACGTTATGCAAGCGCTTACTTTTGGCATTAGTTGCGCGCCCTACATCGACCACTTTGTTCGAGACATAAATGCAGAACAATAAAGGCAAAAGTTTCCGCGAGCAGTAGAAGCAATACAAAGGTATCATTATGTCGACGACTTTATTGACAGCGTTGACACCGAAGAAGAAGCATTGGAACTCGCCAGGCAAGTGAAGACAATCCACGCCCAGGGTGGGTTCAACGTTAGTAACTGGGCATCCAACTCATCAGCTGTCCTCAGGCAACTTCCGGGATAGTCCGTCGATGATCAAATTCCTAAGGACTTGAGCAATACGGAAAAAATATTAGATTTGTTCTGGGATCCAACCTCGCCACTAGTAAAAGTCTCCGGGTGCAATCAAATCTACACCTTCGTAGACGCCGGCGAGTACGGTTACGCGGCAATTTGCTATTTACGGGTGAGGGACAAAGACGAAGTCAATGCCATCATCGTGGCCGCCAAGTCAAAAGTAGCACCGTTGAAGCCCGTATCTATTCCGAGGCTCGAACTACAACCCGCCGTGATGGGCGTAAGATTGGCAAACAATGTGACGAAGGCTCTAAAATTTCTGGTTCATGCTCGATTCTGGTGGTCAGACTCATAAACAGTGCTGAAATGGCTTCACATGGACCCGAGAAATTTCAAGCAGTACGTAATGCGTCGTGTAGGCGAGGTACTTGAAGAGACAAATGCCACCGATTGGAACTTGTTACCCTCAAAACTTAACCCCTCTCACTTGGCAACAAAATTCAGCCGCCAGAAAAGTTCCGAGTTCTGGTTGCAGCTTGGCCGAAATCCGACGACGTTGGACCAGTGGAGCGTACTGAGTTTCGACACTGTAACTTTCATATAACCAAAGGCGAACCCATACAACCTTTAATCGATGTTAGTAGGTTCTCAAGCTGGCGTCGTCTGTTGTTGGTAGACACGCTGAAATCGAAAATAAAAAAAGGAGAAAGTGTCTACCGGTGTATTTGATAAGACTGTCCATAAGACTAAGAATGTTCTGATAAAAGAGGCACATCAAAGTGAGTACCGCCAAGAACTTATGAACCTAAAACAGGGAAGAGCATTGAAAGCGACAGCAAACTAGTTTCCTTAAACGTTTATTTGAATGACGAGGGCATACTCCAATCACGTGGAAGAGCTCAAAGCTTTAGAACCGGCGACTCTAACATCTTACCGACAAACAGCGCAATCACAGATCTAGTAGATCGACATTACCACGAACGAAAACACAAATCGTTCACGAAAAATGACCAAGAGCAGATGTTCATAATCCATGCACACTTGTCCATAACTTAAGCCCCATTTCACACCAGGAAATTCTTGAATTCAACTCTCCTGTCGTTCTCTTTTGTGTTTTCAATTCCTGTCTACACTTGCCAATTTTTCTTGAAAGCAATTATGAAACAAAATATGGGCGCACAAGGAGAATCGAAAGAGATAGCAAGGAAAACTTGAAACGAGTTGAGGGTACGCTTTCAAGTGCACTCTACCCTTCTCTTCTCACCTCCTTCGCCTATGTAGCGGCAGACTTGAATTCAAGAATTGCCTGGTGTAAAAGGGCACTAAGCTCAGCACTATGAGCATGTTTTATGAACAAGGCCATAGATTATGAACAACTGGGCATACGTTCTGAACAACAAGGATAGATTATGGGCAACTGGGCATACGTTCTGAACAACTGGGATAGACTATGCACAACTGAGCAGAGGTTATGAACAACATTTTCATATATTCTGAACAACTGAGAAAGACTATGAACATTTTCATAGATTGTGAACAAAATTAATTTTATTTTCACATGTCTTTATTAAAATACAATAAATCATATACATTTAGTTTATTTTACTAACCTTTCTAACCTTTCACGATTGTTTCTGAATGGGTTTTCTTGCCACAGGCTTCAAAAATTCCTGCCACCACCTTGGAGACTTCAATTAGTTCTAAAAAAATTTAAAAATAATAATTAAATTAGTTCTTCATCTCATAAGTTTAAATTGTTTTTTTACCTCTATTTGTTGAAAGATTATTTGTAATTGTTTTAGCAGCTGGAAATTTAACAAGGTTTTTACATACCGGCTACAAATTTTGAAAGTCAGTATCGATCTACATAAATATAATTTTAATAGATGGTGCAGAATCTATACATAAATGGGCACAACTTAGTAACAATAAGTGTTTATAGTCAAATGTTATGCACAATGTTCACATATGAACAATTGTGTTTGATTTTCAAATAATTAAGCAATGAACAATGTTCACAAACTGTGCACATTTTTTGTGTATAACTTATGCACAATTTGAATAGATTGTGCAGAATTCATGATTATTGGGCTAAATTATGGACAAAGTTGCATTTTCAAAAATGTACCTAAACATTTTATAGTTATGAACAGCTTGTGCATAAATAATGCACAACAGTTTTCTCCGTGTATCGTACGGTTACCAACTGCAATTACTTTACATGCTAACTGGTAACGTATCTATACGGATAAGTAAGAAACTGGCGGTTCGAGGATTTTGAGAAGGAGGGTCCAATTTTTTGTTATGAATTATCGAAGCCATCTTTTATCCACAGTTCCCGAACCCCCTCGGAGATCCGCACCTGATACACCCCAGTGTAGACAAGCTTAACTACCCTGAAAAAAAAGCGATTCGTCCAGGAATCCGCAATGAAGATGGCAGAACGCCGAAGCGGTTTCTTTCAAAGCCAAACTTGACAAGTGATAACGGAAAATCGTTCCAATCGTATTTGAACCAAGAACACCCACATTTTTACGATCCTGCCGATTTGAACTAACACAGGCATAGTTAAGATCATTTGGGTCACTCATTTAGGAATCAGTCTCACGAATTTGTGCAGGGTATATGCACCTATATTTATACGAAATCCAAGCAGCTTTTAGAAGACGAAATAAACAAAAACACGAGTTTTGTTAAATTATATAAGTACATGCTGCATAGAAATAAACCTTAGCTAACTTGTTTGTCTTATCAACGTTGAATTTGTATACTCATGGTACATACCCTGCAAGAAATCGTGCAACCAATATTTAGAGAGAGCAATCTTTGATCAATCCATTAGGAACGTTTTCTAAACTGCGTGCTACGAATAATCTCGCCTTTAAACAAAATTTTGTTTTCTGTAGTGTTGGCTTTCCCGTCGACAAATTAAACACTCACAACTTTAAACCGTCTTATATTGCAAGAATTTAGTAATTTACCCGACACTGTATGTATGCTGTAAGCTTGACTGTTTTCGAACACATTCCAAGATATGGTTTTCAAAACTGTTTCAAAAAAAAGCACTGAAAACTCTGGGCTACAAGTGACATTATGGCATAGTGAAGTAATAGGGAGCTATCGGGATTATATTAAGGTGCTAGCTGGGAACTGGGATCAGTTCAGGATCATTTCTGAACCAAATACATACTTTTTTTTCTCGGACTAATTTGGGCTGATTTGGGACAGCTTTAATAACATTTCGGGTCCAAAGTAAGTCGTATTTTCGGGACCGCATTCTTTTCGAAATTACTGGGGAATCTTACCAAAGCATTTCGAAGTTACATTACAGCTCAACCTAATATAAACGCACAGCGTTTGCGGACGCACAGAAGTCTATACGCAATTAAACCGAAATTAAAGCCCGTTGCTTTTATTGGTCGAAAGATGAATGATTCTATTGTATTGTATTGTGTTTAAAATATTTGGTATACGTTTTAAATTGAGATATTTGTCTGAAACAGTTCGCTTAAACAATAATTCGTAAAATTACCATAACCTCAATTGAAAAAGTCACGCACAAAAATCTTGGATTTTGAGTTAGCTTTTAGCGCACGCAATTCTATTTCTGTTACTCTCATACAAGTTGTATGGGCATAAGACAATTTTGGCAGAAAACTCACGTTGTGCGTTTATATTAGGTTGAGCTGTTAGAAGGTCATTTGGTGCTACAGTACATCGCCGTTACTAGTGTTATATCATGCCTCAAAAAGATAGAGTCAATAATCGACCATTGTATACATATATGCATGTATGTGAACATTTATGTCTGCAAATGGGTCAAAATTATATTATCCGGCCTCGAAATGTAAACTAAACTTATTCCAAATTTCCCAAAACGGCCCGATAAAAACTCCATTCAGTTCAGGAATGTTGCCGCACTGACCTTAGTACCGACGACTACTGGGGCTCGTAAATTAATCGAATATTCGAAGCTTCAACCGTCGATTTTTTTGCTTCTCAAAATCGAATGGTACTATTTGAGGAGCTAATATTCTATAGACTGCGAATATTCGATGTGGGACGATTACTCAAATACTTGTTTTATTTTGTAACGTTTGATATTTAAGGTGCTTTCGAAACTCCTGGCACATTTAATAATACAAGAGTTACTCCGTATTTACACCAGTATTATTCGAGTTGACATACTAGTCAGCCTATGCTTCAGTATCAACCCATTCATAGTGGGTTGAAAAATATAATAAAATATGAAAATTACATTAAACTCACTATATTGTAAATTCACTATATTGAACAAATTTTGATAAGAATAAAGTCGCTATTCACACTTCACAAACATTCATAAAACGTAATTTTTTTTCTTTTTGATGATAGTCTTTTTTTAAATGATGATGTAATTGATTTCATAGGCATAAATAAATAAGTTTTCTTGAAACATTTTGTGGAAAACTTTAAAACTTAAATATTAATCTCAGATAGAATGTAATCTCTAAAAATATCCCTCAAGGTAAGCCTAGCTTTTTATTTAGAGAATGAATGAGTTTCGAAACTCTTTGCAAATAACTACTAGTTTATAGAACTCTACATCTTACATATGTATTTGTGTTCTTAGTAAATACATTTTTTCAAAAAGTGCTTTATCGTATTTGTACCGCTCGCTATTTTCGTTGTTGTTGTTGGCGCCGCATAGTAGCAAAATGAAATTTATATTTTTGTAATACTGTTCAATTGGCAACTCTATGTATCGTACTTAAATATCGAAGTATGTATAGTTGAAATCACACAAATTTGAAAGTTTGAAACTAACTTGAAATTAAAAATTTGTGTATCAATACACCTAAAAAAATCTATAGAGCGAACGAAAATGACGGATAATGCGAGCTAATCTGAGCTATCGTTTGCCAGACATAATAAGGCCCTAAATGCCTGTAACTTTTGTAATTATTTGTGAAAAAAAAAATTTGGACCCCCCTCCGAAAATATTTGCTGGATACGCGCCTGACTTCTTAGCAATTCTAAATTTTGTGCACTTATACTCAGGAGCCTATAATGGGAAAAGACCAATGCTATTCCAGGGACGGACCTGTTCCAAAAAGTCTTATGTATTATGCGATTTCTTGAAATCAGGTATTTGGTAGCAATTAGCGTTTGTTAAAGCGTACTTTGTTTTTCGGGAAGTGGACTGCACATTCAAAAAAATCTTATTTATGATACGATTTGCTTGGAACTCTGTTTTTTGATAGCCGGTTAATTGATAACATAGTTAGACCGACCTATTCAAAAAAGTCTTATTTATGAGGTGATTTGTTTAAAATTAGTCTTTTTTATTATTTAGGATACTTTTTTTTGCTTTAAATTAGCGACTTTGGTGGCAAACAATGTCACAAGCGTTGATATAATAAAAGGTTCAGACGATATCGGCAAAAATAAGGATATTATAACCCATTCGCTTCAACTAGTTAGGCTATTCACTTTTCTTATAATAAGGCCCTTACTTTACATGGCCTATCAAAATTATTGGTAGGATTCCCACTCAAAGATATTCTTATATTTAAACCTTATTTCAAATCCGATTTTATTTTTCAAGCTCTTTCTCCAAGTGAAATAGTAAACAAAGAAGAAAACTACAAAAGATTTCCACAACACGTTGGCGTTGCCTTAGCGTATAACTAAAGCGAGTTCGTATCCACTACGTGTCAGAATTTAACTCAGATGTTTATTTGAAGATTTCGTCAGATGTTTTTTTTCGACAACAACAACAAACTATAGTGATGAATGTGACAAGAATTTATAAAAAGCTCGCTGAATTTTATCAAATATATATACATATATGTATTTATTAGAAAAAAAACCGCGTGTAGCCAGTACACGTGAAAGAAGTTAACTTCTTAAATTCAGAAATAACGAAATATGAATAAGGTGTATTCGAGAATTGTTTAGATTCACAATTTCTTACTTCCGGGAAGTGGACCAGGGAACCGATCCATTCAAAAATATCTTATGCATTGTGCGTTTTGCTTCAAATTTGGTAAGTGGGTAGAATTATGCCTAAATTAACAGGGGCCAATACGAATGGGATATAGAGGAAGAGGGGCGGGGTAAAAGGAAAGCGGGTAATGAAGAGAAAAAGGGGGGAGATAGAGTGAAGGCGAAGAAAGATTGGAAGGAGAGTTGTAAAAGGGGGGACAGTGAGCTCGCATTTAGACAGGACGTCTGCCTCTACTACATATATAATTTATAAGATTGAAATATTGTATGTGTGTATGTATGCATAACTTAAGTTGCGTTCTAAACGGATTGACCGATCATAACCAACTTTAGAACAGAAACTGAAAACCATCGATGAATTAAGAGGGATAGGTGAAAAGGTGCGGGCACCTGACATACAAATGGGATTTTTCATGTTGCATATCTCTGGAAGTATTCATGCTAGGCCGCTAAAATTCAACAGAGTTATATGAGGTTTATGAAACCACTCGTATAAGGATTTGAAGAACGGGCATAATTGGTATCAGTTCTATCGACTTTATCAAACTTACCTACCTAATTTCGAGTTATTCCATGGAATGGAACCAATTTCATCCATTCACGGAATATGTAATTCGACCTAAGGCATGTCTCAATCTCAAGGGGGCGAATAGAAATTTTTGTCAAATAGCATCTGCGCACGCATTTTTTCTGCGTGCCTGGTAGAACGAATTTATGCGCCGGTATAAAATCAAGCCGTCCGAGTCTGAGGATTGAATTTTATTAATTTGGGGGGACATTCCAGTTCTAATGTACTTGAATTAAATTCTTACAAAATCCGAAGAATTATTTAAAACTATAAAAGATGGTGATGAACACCCTAGGCCAAACTAATTGATTTTTAGATGTTATATGCAGTTGTGGTTTGGACGCATACATAAAGCCACCTTAGGTCCATTTAATATAGCTATTTACTCAACATATTATACTCAACAAGCATGACAATAACAAATGAGTTGACAATTGCAGCAACAAAAATCAACTATGTACATAATTACTGCAATTACCCTGCAGTGAAACATCAAACTAGTCAGACAACTAACTAGTATTCAACTACAATTTTCTGGTTGAAATCATACCACTCAGGAAAAGTCTATTCCATACTAGTATACAACTACAATTTTCTGGTTGAAATCATAATAGTCAGGAAAAGTCTATTCCATACTAGTATTCAACTACATTTTTCTGGTTGAAATCATACCAGTCAGGAAAAGTCTATGCCATACTAGTATTCAACTACAATTTTCATCTTCAAATTGTTCTAGTTTGAAAAAGTGCAAACCCTAATTTCCTTATATGCATTCTTTTAACTATGAAGTTATTAAAACAAAGTTTGCTTTTAGTTTTTATTTATTTTTATAGCTATTATATGCATTTTTCAGTTGCATTGACCTTTTTCAATCAAAATTTTAAAATATCCTTCCTTACGGCTATGAAATGAATTTAATTTAATCTGTTAGTATTTTAATAAATATTTAGTACTAGCAGACCCGGCAGACGTTGTTCTGCCTGACCAGTGACTTCCCTAGAAATACATTTTCAAATATTTTTCCATTAATTTTTAACATTTCATTTATTTAAATAACAATACCATATTTTTACAATGTAATCATGAGTTTATTTTCGTATTTTTATTATATCTACAGGTTTCGGTCCCTTTTTGGATTAGAAAGGTTCAATCTTTTTCGAACTAGTTTGATACTAGTCCCACTGGGCTGAAATTTTACTAGTTCATTTCATTCCATTTTGAACTACTATGAAACTGGTATATTTCAACTATATGCAAACTAGTATGTATATACTAGTAGATGACTGGTATGTTCTGGTCGAAATCTGACAATTGAAATGTCGTAGGACATCAACATTGTAAAAATACCAGTTGGTTATATGAAAATATGACAGTTGGCTGATTAGTTGGGCTCAGTGCACATACTAGTTGTAAAGTAGTTTTCAACTAGTTGGTTTGATTGCAGGGTATGTACAGCGTGTGTGTGTGTTGGTGTGCACCATCTAGCGTCATTTGGCGTTTCTAGTGCCATCTACGCAGCAGTAGTGAGGATTTCAAAGACAACAACCAATATTCTATTTCCGTTGCATAGTTCCCGTTATATCATCTATTACAATACAATTTTCTCAATTTTACTCTCAATAAAAACTTCATATCGCCGCCTAAGAAGTTAACTTCAAAAGTGAAACAATTCATTTGTTTCAATAAAATTTTGAAAAGCGCACAGATATAGAACTACAAATCGAATGGCACGTGCCGCGAAAAGGTCACAGAAAAACATATTTGCAAAGACAGAACAAATCAAACAAAATACGATTTTTCACGAAGTTTCAGTTATTATGATGAAGTTGGTCATTGTGAACATTTTTGGAAAAAAATTCACTAAAGTTGCATCGTGAACGCATAAAAAGTGACGGCTAACAATTTTAACCGAACTCTTTTGGTGTACAAATTTTGATTTTCACATTTCTTAATATGGATATACATTTTAAACTTATCACTCGAAGAATTTGTTAGCAAAACTATTTATAACAAAATTATATTTTTAATTTAAACTATCACTTTTGCTTTTAATAAGCAGATAATCAGCGATCCATCCACTTACAACTTTTAGAAGGAGATAAATGGCTAGTTTTCGCTAATCAAACATTGAGTAAACGGCTTTTGGTCCAATCTTTGATAAAGTCTTGATTAAGCAGTTAGGACCACTTTCATAAAAGCCGGTAACCCCTAAAAGAAGTTTAATTGACGTATTTTGCATGGCTTGAAGTCGAATTAACGATTAGGCTTAACCGGCTCTTATGAAAGTGACCCTTTATCAGGCATTCACAAATCTGAACATACAAGAACAGCTCGTATAATAAACTCAGGTTGCAAAAATAAGTGGTCACTCTTCTTAGAAATGACCGTTTTTAAATATGCGGAATAATACTTTTCGTTCAATACCCATATTTGAGATTTTCATTTCATTTCAAAAATTCAAATATGTAGCTGGAAACTTTGTCAAAATGTGGCAACACCTGGTTAAAATTCTTAGAGTATGGTACACTATGTATATATCGAATTTCTTTCAAATCGGTTGAGCCGTTTGCAAGATAATCTGCTTATAAAAAAATTTATGTAATGTTGAAGTTGTAAGATTCACAAAGATTGTAGAACCTAAGCAACTAATGCTGAAGTTACTAGGATTTACGTTTTCTTACTACTTTACTGGTGAAGCTCATAGTTTTCCCACATTCATAAAAGGTATGTATAACGCAATAGGTTCTGCACTATACAGTCGTGCCCTTACTCGTTTTCTTTAGGTATATATATGTACATACCACTGTCCAAATGCATGTGTAAATAAGTTTATTTAAGTTGCACGTGCATGCTTGTTTGCTCGTACGAACTATGTACGTTTCCCACATTCATGTGGGATATTTCTTCTTTGCTGTTCGTTAAACTCTGATTTGTCTACGTGAAGTCACGTAACCGTCTTAATGTAACGCCTGTTAAAGTACAATAAAAATATTACATCACCGTTAAGTAGTCGTTGGAAAAATGGAACTTATATTGAATCAGTATGCCGCACCCGACGATCAGGGGCGGATCCAGAAAAACCTTATGGGTGAGAAGGTTGACAATTCGAATGGCATGTCGTATAATGATTACCTCCAAGAAGAGTATTTTCGGATAATAAAAAAAAGTATATAATAATTCTGAGATCATAATTTGGAACTGTTGACCAGGTGTAGTCAAAAAAGGGTCAAAAGAGGGTTATTTCCAAAAACATCTTAAAACAATTTAGGAAATCTAAGTTGGGGTTGGACTGAACATTAAATAATTAGCTATGTACAAGTAGTGGTGGCAAATAAAAACTGTCGGGGGTTATGGCCTGCAAGGTTTTCAATTTTTTCTCCTGCCATGGGCCAATCTCATAAATAAAAATGAATATGTATTTATGTGTATGTTTGACATCCAAAGTACTTGTACTGAACCGATTCGATGAAATTTTCACAGTCTATATTCGCCTTCATTATATGCTATTTATAATTTTGGAAAAGTCACCGGTACCACGCCGCCATGCATATAAAAATTTAATCTAATAGGAGTCAAAAGTACTCAAACGATCCTTATGAAATTTTCAAAGTAGACTCTTGAGATAATTCGTTACAGTATAGCATATACATAATTTTGGGAAACTGGGCGGTGCTACGCCCCATGCTGTATAAAATTACAAGTCGCTCTTATTATTACTCTTAAGGTATATAGGCTATTCTAAAAAAAAGTGAAGCAAAGAAAGATGGTTGGAAATCATACTTCATACTAATATATAAATGTGACAGTAACAATGTTTGTTAGGTTTTCACGCGAAAACTAATGCACCTAGCAGTATGAAACTTTGTACACATATTCTCTGTGATCTGGAAGGGTTTACAGAAATGATATTTTTTCGATAAATTAATCAATCACAGAGTTGTCGTCGAAAATAAGGTTGTCCTAAAACCTCAAAATTTACATGCATATGGATATCAAACGAAAGAGGAAGTCCCCAGGTTTCATTAAAGTTCGGCATATTTCGATATATTTATCGGTAAATGAGTAATCGGTCTAAATGTTGTTTTCATAAAACTTTCATGCATGTATACGTTCAATATGGGTGTCAAACGAAAGGGCAGCTACAGCTTTAATTTTAACTTTTCTATATTGCGGTTTATCTATGTATACTATAAGAAAACTCTAGAAAAGTTGTGTCTTTATATTGAAAATTTCTTTGAATAAATGACTGGGGATGACTTGGGGAATGTTATAGTTCATCTGAACCATTTTTAAAATAATTGTTTGTCTGTTTGAGCTCAAGGATCTCGGAAACTAAGAAAGAAATATTTAATAAAACTCTAGATTAGTTATGTCTGCATATGGAAAAATGACTGGGGATAGCTTGGGGTATGGTTAGGCACAGCTTGGAGTCAAATGGATGGGAGATGACAAAATGTCGAAGTTAGACTCTTAAAAACGATTTTACTTTAGTTGGTTGCCATAGACATACACGGGATATAATGTGGGAAAATAAACATTGTTCTGAACCTTCTCAGCTTGTAAATTGTCTTCTCAATTTACGAACTACTTGCATCGCGAGTAACGCCGGGTAACCTGCTAGTAATATATAGAAAAACAATAAAAAATCATACATATGTGAGTTAAGTGATACTTCATAATAGATGAAATACAACAATTGATTTGGCGTTTTCTTTCGAGTGAAATCTACAGTACAGACAGTAAACTTAGCGGTGGCGCATTGTCGTGCCATCATTGTGAAGCCTATTATGGGACGCTTACAGGTGTTCATGACTTTTTTGACAAAAACTTGCTTTGTTCTTCAATTCGGAACGGTAAGTTCATTTAAATGATACCAGATTAAGAATCCCTTTCTTTTATCGCCACCTCCGTTATCAAGAAAGGACCAAACTTTGAATAAATTCGATGTCTTCGATTGGAAAGACTATCAACTTCGAAAACAAAGTTACACAATGACAAAGTACATACAGTATTTTTATACCCAGCGTACTAGTACTAGTACAAGGGTATATTAATTTTGTCCACATAACGGTACTATGTAACGGCACAAAATAATCGAGTTAGATATAGAGTTCCATATATGAAAGTTCTTAGGTTGAAAAGAGGAATTGATTAAGGCATATCCGTCCGTCTGTCCGTCTGTCCGTCCGTGTACACGATAACTTGAGTAAAAATTGAGATATTTGCATGAAATTTTGCATACAGGTTACTTTCTGGCCAAGGTAGGTTGCTATTGAAAATGGGCGAAATCGGATGATAACCACGCCCCCTTTTTCGATATCGAAAATTTCGAAAAACGTATAAAACGGGTTAATTCAATATCAGAAGCAGCTACAATGATAAAATTTGCAATATGTATTGATTTATATGTTCTTAGGCGGATTTTACCAAATTTTTTGAAAAGGGGCGTGGCACCGCCCCCATATATTTGAAGAAATTTTAAAATTTTGACTCCTAATAACTTGAGAACAGTTTATGCTAGTATAACGAAATTTTGTAGAGGGCATACTATTGTTGTGTTAAATTCAGATATAGAAAATAAACGAAATCGCTTGGCGACCACGCCTACTTTTTTATAAAAGTTATATTGAAAGGAGGTGGAAATATTGAAAAGTCCATATCTAATTAACTGATACCGCTATAATAATATAATTTTGTACATACATCAATTTTCATATTCTTTACATTATTTTTGCAAAATTTTGGAAAGTGGGCGTGGCACCGCCCACTTATGAGTCAAGCAATTTTCAAATTCGACTGCTAATAACTTCAGAACGATCTGAGATAGGTTTACGAAACTAGGTTCCAGGTATGTTATGTTTATGTAGAGTACTACCACAGAAAATAAGAAAAATCGGTGAACGACCACGCCCCTTTTTGGACTAAAGTTCTCTAAACGAGAGTTAGGAAACCGGAATATGCAATATCTGTTTAACTGATACAGATATAATGCTAAAATTTAGTACACTCATTCACCTGATGATGTTATTTGTGATGTTTAAAGGTTTTTTGGTAATATTTTGGAAAATGGGCGTGGCACCGCCCACAAGTGAATAAACAAAATATCAACATTTCACTATTAACAAGCCACTGTGAAAGTATCATAAAGATCTGCAATGAAAACTGATCTTCAATAGGGACAAACAACATAATAAAATCCGTGGGCGTGCCACCACCCACTTTTTTAAAATTATGTAAATATTGATTAATGGACACATATATCCGTACATCGAAAAATTTCACAAAATACGTTAAAAGTTATGGGCATGGCACGCCTTCTTTTCCAAAGTTATATATAGGACATGGTATAACCCTTGAAAAGATCGATTCAGTACTTTTGGCTCATGTAAGCGGTTAAAGCTTTATAAGCAAGGAGCGTGGCCGCTCCCACCAAATTCGCTATTGTTTAGGCTCGGCATAGATTGGTTTTTAAAATGGGCGAAATCGGATGAAAACCACGCCCCCTTTTTCTAAAAACTAACGCTGGGTATTTAATGTTCGGTTCACCCGAACTTAGACTTCCTTACTTGTTTTTTTCTAATTTTATTCAATTTAATTCAGGTATCATTTGCCATCCGTACAAGTTATTTAAAAACTATTCTTAAATCGACATGTTTTGACAGATCAAAAAGTATTGATGGCTAAATCTCGGGCAAAACTTAAGAAAAACTGGGACTAGTCAAAAAAGGGAGAGAACGAAAAACAAGCAACTATGACTGATGAGGATCTGTTTCAACTGATAAGGTATAATAAGAAAAGGCACCAGGAATCTCGGCAGCCGAAAAAAACAGCTAATATCTATAGTCTGATCGCAAATTCAGGTTGGTAACATACATATGTTCCTACAACAATGTAATTTGTCTCCTTAATTTTGATAATTATTTATAATAGTTATTATGTTACACGGATACCAACGGCTCAGCGAATAAAGGCCTAACGAAATAATGCCTAAAAAAAAATTAAATATTGCCTAAATATTTCATATAGGAAAGAGGCGGTTGTCATAATAAAAGAATATCTAACATTTTAGGCATTTCTTCATTAAAATTGTTAGGTGATTCTTCATAATGAAAGAAAGCCTAACAAACAAAAATGAAGAAACGCCTAATTGGGTATTTATTCATTTTTGATTGTTGGGAATTCTTTCATTAACGTTAGGCGCTTTTTCATTTTGCTATAAGTGTGGTTTCTATTGCTATTATGCGTTTTTGCGGTGTCAAAATACGCGTTTTGACCTTGGTATCAATTATCCGAAGTCGAAATTTAATTTTTTTGTTTTAGTGAAAAGTTATCAACAAAAAACCGAAAATTGACTTAGGTCAGATCCCCAATTCGGGGCGTGATCCATGGTATTTATGTGCAGAACTCCTTTCCGCATTGGCGGCCTTCGGCCGCGCTTCAAAAAATAACAATGGGCTACGCCATTCCAACTCCGGGTGGCTGCCCACTCTATGGGCGGGATCCATGGTATTTTTGTGCAGAACACCTTTCTGAATTGGCAATAAAGATAACATAAAGGGAATAAAAATACAGTGTACATGCATATACATATGTAAATAGCTAATAACATAAGATGAAAATTTTAAATGAAACAAGTAAGGAAGTCTAAGTTCAGGTGAACCGAACATTAAATACCCAGCGTTAGTTTTCAGAACGAGATACAAATACCATGACTTGGCAATGATATAGGCCCTAGAATCTTATTTGAAATTTTCTATATCAAAAATGGGGACGTGCTTATCATCCGATTTCTCCCATTTCAAATGCCAGAAAGTAACCTGTGTACGAAATTTCATGCGAATATCTCTAGTTTTACTCAACTTATGTTAATTTATGTCATTTTCGATATCGAAAAAGTGGGCGCGGTTAACATCCGATTTGGAAAATTTTCACAGCAGGTCACCTTGGCCAGAAAGTAGCCTGCATAACAAATTCCATGCAAATATCTCAGTTTTCACGCAAGTTATGTCAATTTATGTGATTTTCGAAATTTTCGATATCGAAAAAGGGGGCGTGGTTATCATCCGATTTCGTGCAAATATCTCGATTTTTACTCAAGTTATCGTGTACACGGACGGACAGACGGACGGACGGACATGCCTTAATCAATTCCTCTTTTCAACCTAAGAACTTTCATATATGGAACTCTATATCTAACTCGATTATTTTGCGCCGTTACATAGTACCGTTATGTGGACAAAATTATAATACCCTTGTACTAGTACTAGTACGCTGGGTATAAAAATCGCGGGATATAATAATCATTAGTTTCAGGTGATAATAAAAATTAAAAAAAAATACCATGGATCCCGCCCATAGAGTGGGAACGGTGGCAATATTTGGGACTTGTATCATTTTCTTCTAAGAATTTTAATTCGGGTTGTTAAGCCTTCTTTCATTGGGCGTTATTTCATAATGAAAGAAACCCTAACAATTAAGACTTTCTTTCATTTCTAAAATTAAGCTTTCCTTCATTTTTAAAGTTAGGCGTTCTTTCACTTTCTTGTTAGGCGTTCTTTTTTAGGCATTCTTTCATTTCGAAAAATTAGGCGTTAGTTCGTTAGGCCTTTATTCGCTGAGCCGATACCAACTATTAGAATGCTAATTCATTCTGCATGTAAACACTCATACAATGGGAAAAGAGCAACTCAATATCGCCGCTAAATTGGCAGGAATATCAAAAATCACAGTTACCATGTTCAAAAAATTTACTGGTGTGTAATCAAATTAATTTTTCAAAAAAAAAAAATTACAATTCAAATAAGCGAGTTGATACCGTGGGAAAATAATCAGCCTTATTGTGAATTTCATGGGAACAAATCTCCCAAAACGTTTTAATGGGAAACACTAACAATTTTCCCACTTTGTTTTTGTTTCCCCATTAAAAATTTTTGGGAGATTCGTTCCCATTAAATTCACAATAAGGCTGAATAATAATAACACAGTGCTACAAAAAAAAAAGTGAATACACTCGTCAAGCGACCTAGCTAAGATATTTTACCTAGTCAAGTGTAACACGAAACGGTATTTGAAAAATCCGCTATACCCTCAAATTTCTTTTATTGTTAAAAAACCGTTTTTTCAGTTTCTACTTAAAAAAAATTCATTAAAAAACCAATTTTCAACGGATTTCAAAATTCTCAACGGTTTTGGGTAGAGAATTGCTAACACTTTTGAAATATATATAGTATTTTATTCATTTGAAAAAAGTATATGTTTTTTAAGCCAGAATTTGAAATTTTTGGAAATTTCATCCGGTTTTCCGGTTTCGACGTCATTTTTTTGCCACTAATTAACAATGAATGAACCTCTTTGGGCATGGGTAATCGAGAGGCATTCACTACTTAATTATCCCTACCAGGTTTTTTTAGAAGGTTTTTTAATGAATTTTTGAGAAATAAGTGAGCAATAAGCCAAAAAAGTGCACATGCACGCATCACAGACTTTTTTGTGTTCGCACCGCACATTTGTCGTATAAATATGTAGATTTACGACTGCAGCATAAAGCTGCCATTATGCTTACTTAGCTTAGACTTGACTTGACTTGTACTTGACATCGCCACTTATCATCGATTATACTATACTTAGCGCATACAGGCATATTATGCTTCAATTTAAAGTAAATTACTCACTTTTTAATTATGAAACTAAAAATTCGTCCGGTAAATATACTTTTTGCTTTGAAATAAATCTCAACATGTAAAAATAAAAGCAAAAATGGCATCCCAAAAAGTAGAAGTCACTTAGAACTTACATAGAAAATCAAAATTCAACAAACTTCCCTACCAACCATACGCAGATAAAAAAAATGGATAAAACATAGGTCGCGCTATCCACAAATGAGGATAAAAAAGTGGATAGTTTTCTATGGGCCGCGTGCAGATATTATCCACATTCCCCATGTAAATTTCGTGTACGCATCACCATCGCACTCATTAGGAAATTCCATAAGAAAAAACATAGCTGCGCCGTTCTAAATATAAAAATTTCCCAAAACAAAGGGTTGCATTTTCATAGAGTTGCCAGATCGGAAATCTGGTATGCCTAAAAAATACCCAAAACTTAAGGGAAAATGCCCAAAAAATACCCCAAAAATATGAAAACGGCCCAAAAAATCCAAATAATTTCAAAACGATTTATTTTTTATAAAATACGTTTTAATCAAAATATCTACATACTTTAATTTTAGGAAATATAATACAAAATTTACTTAAAGTTATTGACATACATATACTTAAATACATGCTGTTTTATTTGTTGCAAAAATTATTAAGCGATTTAAACGAAATTAGCACCAAAAGAAAGGTAATTTAATAACCTTTCTTTTGATGCTAAACAACTATACAATTACAAATTAAATCTTTAAGAAAAATGTAACTTTGTTACAACATGAAAAAAATCCATGGATTTTGTTCTATTACACATACATATGTGTTTACAAAATTGATAAAATTTACATCAAATTATTTAGCGATTTCAACAAAAATAGCACCAAAAGAAAGGTAATTTAATAACCTTTATTTTGATGCTAAACAACTATACAATTAAAAAAAAATCCTTTAAAAAAATGTAACTTTGTTACAACTTGAAAAAAATCCATGGATTTTATTTTACACATGTGTGTACAAAATTGATAAAAATTACAATAAATTATTTAGCGATTTCAACAAAATTAGCATCAAATGAAAGGTAATTTAATAACTTTTCTTTCGATACTAAACAACTATACAATTACAAAATAAATGTTTATGAAACATTTAACTTTGTTACAACTTCAAAAAAGTCCATGGATTTTATTTTACACATATGTATGTGTTTACAAAATTGATAAAAGTTACAATAAATTATTTTGCGATTTAAGCGCAATTACCATCAAATGAAAGGTAATTTAATAACAACTATACAATTGTAAACTAAACGTTTAAGAAAAATGCAACTTCTCAATCTCTTATTATATTATTAAATACATACAGCCGCAGACTTTCCACTTCCAAAAAATACATATGTACCTGTAAAATATGAATAAATAGTTAAAATCTGAAGGATGATAAAAAGTTATTTCTAACATACCGTTAAAGTTGACATTATTCCTGTCAGTTATGGAAATCCTACTTTCGTTGGTTTCGTTTCTGCATAGTGTGCTAAAATTAAAAATTAAAAAATTATTTTCGCTCCCATTTTACGATTTTATGGTTTTTACAGCACATTTATAAAAAAACACCTGCATTTATTTGGTGCTTTAGTTTTGTCGCATAATCTTTGGCCACAACCAAGATATGCAAATGCTCAAGCTCATTAACATATGTCACCGTAATATACCCCGGATCTTGGCCAGGACACTGTTCTCAACTCACTTTGGCAACAACCATATTAAACAAATGTACAAGCGGTTGTACAATTGCAAATTATGGTGACACCACAATTTACCCCTGATCTTGGCCAGGTACACTTCCCTGAAATCACTTGGGCACCAACCATTGTATACAAATGGGCATGCGCATGAACATTTGTATATTATGGTGACGTCATAACCATGCCCTGATCTTGGCCAGTCACACTTCACTATATTCATTTTACGTACCTCAAATTCGACGGCTAAATTTGCGTTCTTGTGGGCCGACCGCAAATAACCCCAAAGTCATTAAATTATCCGCGGAACAGCAGTCCATAACGAAGATGCACCTGTGAAAACATACAATGCATTATAAATACTAATATTTTTTATCAAAAAGGCTTAAAATTATTGTACTTACCTTGCTTTTCAATGAAATATATATTTTTGACCAAACACCAAAAAAATATTTAAATTGATTTTGACAGAAAATTTAATTTATGGAATCAGCTGTTAAAATTCCTTTTGTACGCAATTATTAAAATGTTTCTATTTCATTCGCTCTCATGGGAATTGCAATAGCGAAAAAAGAGAACGATTTTTGTTTGGGAAATATATTCCATAAATATGCGTTGGTGTTGGTATGAAGGAGACAAAAATAGGGATGGTTTTGGAAATCGATAAGAATTTCATAAAAAGTGGATAGCCATGGTTGGTAGGGTTCTAAGTCAAGTTAAGTATTTCTAAGTGTTGGGTAATCGATAACACGCAAACTCCATTTAACACAGGGATGGGCATATTTTCGGCTCCTAAATCAATTTGAGTCAAAGATGACTAGATACGAAACTTCGCGCTCTCTGAGAGCTCTCAAAAAGTGGTCATTTTTTATAACATTTTCCAATGATGCCAGTATGGTGAAAACAAAATATGGGCATTTTGAGTAGCTTTTTAGGAATTTTGCAATTCCCACAGACCAAGCGGTGTGCAAAAATGTGCTATCGAATTAATTTTAGAATTTTTCTTGCTCGGAACGTATAAAATGGACAAGATATATCTAAAATAAAATATATGAAATAATAAATAATTCATAATGTAAAGTTAAAATTTCCAAGATATCTTAGAATAAGGTAAAATCCTTAATGATGTACATTTCGTAATGAAATAGAACATGGTAATGGAAATAATATGATTTCAAATAAAAATAATTATAATTAAAATAAATATTTGCAAATAATAAAGAAAGAAAAGGCGTATTGTTTGTATCTTGTAAGCTTTTTTTATACCTGTAAACCACTCAAATGCGTAAAAAAAATATAATTTTCTACATATATTTTCTGCAGCTATTTTCTTACATTGTACTATTTCATATTTTACGTATTTTTTCTTAATCGTGAAATATTTTAAGTTTATCGAAATGTTCACTTGTTTGATTTTCCCAAATTTGGTGCGTTTTTGCTTTCTGGCTCCTCATTGTTTATGTATCTAATGTCAGATGGTCCTCGATTGTGTAGTATTGCCAACTAGCGCGCACATAAAAAAGTAGGCAACACTGCATAATCGAGGACCGAAATGAGAGAGTTGCGTATCAAGTCATCTTTGATTTGAGTGCAGCGTGTGCTAGGTGAGACGTTTGTTTTTTTTGCGGTGTTGGGGGGGGTAAAAAAATGCATTGCAAAAATCCTACGCTCCGCCTCAAATCATATTCATTGCAAGAAGGTTGCGGAAACACTAAAGAACTGAACAGGAAACATTCTCTCTCAACCTCGACAACCAATTCTCAAACGGTGTTGCATTAGTACGAAAACAAAAACATACATTTTTAGGCAAGAAATACGAAAAGTGGAATAACAATGGGCTGAAGTCGACTTTATGTTAAGCAGCGCATTATCGGCATCCACTTGGCCTTCACATACATTTAATTATATGCAAGCCGATTCGTTTTGCAATATATGTATGCCTACAAATATTTAAAAAAGTATTTTTAAAATAGTAGCATTAGAGGAAGTAGTAGTAGAAAAACGTGTTAATGAACATTTGGCCTACAATCGTAGGAAGACGAGACCCTTTTCAGACTTGTTGGCCGCGTTGCCGTGATACTCTCTTTATCAACCGTATGTGTGTTTGTACAATGTACATACATATATTATTCTCTTCCTGCGTTCTTCGCCCCAAATACCTGCACTTGAACGTCCCTCACCCTGCACGTAAATGTGCAAAGCTAGCCCGTAAGTGCAAAATACTCGTACGAGCCGTTTTGCCCATCGCTGATTTAACAGAACTGTAAATGACAGTTCTCAAGTCAAGTCAAGTCTATGCTAAGTATGCATAATGGCAGCTTAAGTCCAGTAGAGCTGCGTAGAGTAATATATGTATATGTATACATATGTACAATGTATACATATGTATGTACAATGTACCTATGTACATTCTATGTTATTCTCAACCATGGCTAAATTATATAGGTTGCAGTGATCGGGCAACAGCACGAAATTACCGTTTGACGTTGTTTCGTACTTATGTCAAAAGGCACGTGTAAGACAAACGCGAAAAAACGTTTAGACATTTCACATAGATTACACTCACAAATCACACATTTTCCTAAAATATTATCGCGAGGAACTCATTAAATATCAATTTATTAAGGTAATACTTCCCATCGAACGTCACGTGTTAATACACGTCCAAAAATATCGAGAAAGGTATCAATAGGCGCGTCTTGAACTCCGTAACAATACTCCGAAGGGGGAAAAGCAATATTTTGTTTCAGTGAAAATTGACCCAGGTCAGATCCCCTATTCGGGGCGTGATCCATGGTATTTATGTGCAGAACACCTTTCCGCATTGGCGGCCTTCGGCAGCGCTTAAAAAAGAAAACCTTGGGCTACGCCATGCCAGCTTCGGGTGGTTGCCTGAAATTTTGTGTTATTACCGTTTGGGTTATTTCACCCCCCCAGAGGCATTCACTACTTAAATATACCGGTTTCTATTCTTTGAAAAGGACTTGAAGTTTTCACGTTAAGAAGCATAATCAAAAATCTAACATTCCCATTTCCAGGGGCACCCCGTGTAAGTAAAAAAATGGGCTAACTGTTAGGACATCAATTATAATTTTAAACCACAAATAGTGATTTTTGACGATGGTTTGATTCATAATATCTTGTTTCCATGAAATTTTACAAAAATTTTTTTTGACACCAGATGCATTTTAGGCCGTTTTAGAGCCAACATTATTATTATTGGATTAGGCTACATAACTTAAAAACTTGAAGTCCTTTCCAAAAAATAAAAACTGGTACATGAGCATTTCCGTAGAATGGTCAACCAGAGCAAAAAATTTTAAATGTTAATAAAAATAAATTCTTTTTTAACCCTGTTGTACAAAATTACCCAAATTTTTATAAAAAATAAAGGTTTTAAACTTTATTTAAATATTTTTATGAAAAATTTGGCTTGAAACCTGAACATTTTTTTTTTTAATTTCCAGCCAGTTTTAAAGGCCTGTTTCTCTTAAATTCTTTCACATGTACCACTTATACTAGCAATCCTTTTTTGCAAAGAAATACCCCCATGAATATCAATAAAGACTATCAAAATGAAAGAAGAGTGAAAGGCGATGTATTAACGGTAAATTTTTATTAAAATCTTTACCTCTATATTTGCCTACCAAAAACTGAAGCAAGAAAAAAAGAGGTTGTTAATATACTTTTTTTTGCATGGCTAATATCTAATGGATCATAGGGTTTTGAATAATTTTAATGAAGTTATTCATAAATTTTACAACCATACATTATAGTGAGTATACTTTATGTTATGCAAGGCACTTTCGAGCTTTTCGGTGTGATCCGCGGGATTTAAGTAGAGTCTAATAATTTATGCTATCTTCTATCTTTATAAATACAGCATATAAGATTTAAATTTGTAAATTAAGTGTTCCAATTCATATAATTTGTAAAATATTGTGCCGAAATTGTGATTTTTTGGCGACCTTTTTCCTTATTTTGGTAAATTTTGCTGGCTCGAGGTCTGTGTTTGTTTAAAGAAAACACGGTAGTTCTGAAATAGTAAAAAAAATGTATAGAAAAATCTTACGTTCGCTACCCGTACGTTCGCTACCGGTATTTAAGCGTAGATATATGTACATATATAAAATCGTACTGAAGATATTTTAATGCGAAATAGACCTCCCAACATGCTATCGATGTAGAAAAAAAAAAAAAAAAAACCTACATATCGACAGCCACACTGCAAAACCCTGTATGTCCAAAACCAAAAAGTTTTCAGGAGAGGGAAAAAACTGTGATAATTATAACATATGTATATGAGCGACGGTTATTTCATTTCACCACTGGAAAGAAACGGGAAGTTGTAACCCGATTTTGACTGAATTTTAATGTGGGAAATATCACGATCTATGGGAAAGGCTCAAAATCTTATTTTTGGAAAAATAGTGACTTACGGGGTTTTGCAGTGTGGCTGTCGATATGTTTACTTTGTTTTTCCGCCCGTAAAAGCGTACGTTTGCGACCGTGGAAACACCTATGTATATGTTATTCTGTAGTAATGCATTTTTAAGCTATTTTCACTACTATATTGATGGTCATGGTCATAAGTGTGTAATAACATTTAGTACCTTAATCCTAGTTCGGCCGACGAGTCACCCAGGTGACTATTTCACATCTAAGAATAATGAATTTCAAGCAGAAAAAACACAAAACAAAGTTTGAAGAACGTATTCATAGTTTTAAGAACGTATTTAAACATCAACAAATGCTCTATAGTAACATATGCTAGGAAGCCAAATATAGTCCATTGCCACTATTATTTGGGTACCAATGTTCTAAATCGTCTCACAGATTTGAAGGATTTGGGTGTGATATTTGACGCTAAGCTTACTTTCAATAAACATATTGATTTTATAACCTCCAAATCCTTTGCATTATTAGGTTTCATTAAAAGAAACACTACGGACTTTAAAGACCCGAATACTCTTAAGTCATTATTTATTTATTTATTTATTTATTTATGAATTTATTTATTTAAGTCTATGATTTACAAACCTTACGGACTGCGAAAATTCAAACTTAAAAGAAAAATTAAGAATAATACATATAATACAGCTTTTCTTTAAATTCATTACGATTAGCAAAGATATCAAAGTTTGTTTCTCTACATAACAAATTAAATTCAGCTAATAAGGTAAATGTCCATAATTTCGTGGTACTAAGGAATTTTCTGATTTTCTACCTCTCTTGCGTAAAAACGGATGAAGGAAAACTAAAAAAGTAAATTTTTCCCATTGTGTTGATCTATTAAGATAGCTTTCCATTTAATTTCAAACAAAACTAACAAATGTTTTATTTTATATAAATAAAAATGTGTGAGTACCTCAAATGTCCCTAACTTCGTGGCAAAAATTTTCTGATGTACCTAACTTCGTGGTAAAGTGTCCCTAATTTCGTGGTATTTGGTTAAACTCTAATTTTATGGAAAATGAAAGTTATTTTAAACGCAAATTCCTAAAATTTATTAATTAAAATTTATGTTCAAAAATTTCAAATTTTAAATAATTTTTTTATTGTTATTGTATTTATGAAAAGAAAGCGTTTTAAGACGAAGTAAGTATTGATTTGTTTAGTACTTAGTAATCAATTGATTAGACGGATTTTTAATTGTTAATGATTACTTCAATTGGTTTTTGAGAAAAGGCAATTAGTAATTGATTGCGATTGAAAAAATAAAAAAAAAAACCAATAAAAAAAAATTTATTTAACTGATGTAATTTGTTACTTTTCTCAAAATTTCTTTTATTTATTATTACTAAAAATGTTTTTTTTTTAATTTTTGTGTTTTTTTGGTCTTTTAAGTTTTTTTATTTTTAAACAAAATAAATAATTAAAAAAAAATAGTTTTAAAACAAAAATAAACAATAAAAAAAATTAGTTCAATAATTGATGTAGCTTATTATTTTTTATTATTTCAAAAAATGTTTTTTTTTTTAATTTTTTTGGTATATTTTTAATTTATTTGTATTTTTTTAATTTTTATTTTTTTTAAATTTAATTTGGTTTTTTTATTCTTTTTTTTAATTTTTTGGTTAATGTATCTAAATGCGCAGTATACCACGAAATTAGGGGCATGCGATAAAATTGATGTAGGTAATTTCGTGGTATCGCTTTAAGCGGTAATATGAGTTTTATATTTAAATTTTTTTGTTTATTATCGCTATTCATTCATAACAAAAGCAAAAAAGTATAAATCTTGACATATTTTTTTAAATTAAATCAAAATTTATTGAATAAACAAAAGTTCTATAATGCCATTATTTCGTTAAAATGTTGTGCTACGCAGAGCTTTTCGATTAAAATATTGACGAATGGGTTGATAAAAGTGTACCACGAAATTACGTCAAAATCTTCCTCAGGGGTCTATTTAATAATTAAAATACTTAAAATAATAGGGTATCCTATGAAATGTGAAAGAAAATAAGGAAAACATAAAGTATTATATTCCCCTAATTTCGTGGGTACCACGAAATTAGGTACATCACAAAAAACATGTGTCCCTAAATTCGTGGTATTTAAATATTAAATAAAATGTAAATGAAAAGTTATTGAAATAAGTTTTGCAGTACTAAAAACGTTTAAGAAATGTTAAATAAAACCAAAAAAATTATCATCAAAAAAAATAATTTAAAGATACAATTTTTACAGGCTTAACAAAATCTACTGGTCTCCTTAACAGTTTCCTTAAGAGGCCTTCCTACAAAAGGCTCATTTTATGAGCTTCCAACTTTATAATGCTTGTTATTTAATAGGTTAAATTTTGAAAAATTTGCAAAATATCCATTATTACACCCGAAAAGTTAATCTTTATTATGAAATTTTCAGTTTTAAAAAAAACTCGCCAAATTCCTTGTTTGAAAGAAAATATCGAAATACCACGAAATAACGTACTACCACGAAATTATGGACATTTACCTTAGTCTGATAATTGGTTCATTTTGAGCATACCTCGTTTTACAGAGATCAAGAGAGAACAAATCGTTATTTCGTAAGTTTCTTACTGGCACGTTGAGTTTTATGCAATGTAGCAAGTAGGGACAATCAATGTTCCCAAAAAGAACATCACGAATAAATACCAGACCAGATATCATTCTCCTGCTGGCAAGAGTGTGCAAGCTGATCAGTTTACATCGAGAAATATAGGACGGAATCGGCATTTCAAACCTAATACTAACTAATGCAAATTTTATAAACTTTTTTGTACCCTTTCAATTCTGTTGGAGTGCACATCGTAAAACGGATTCCATATAACGGCTGCATATTCGAGCTTAGACCTTACAAATGCGTTAAACAATAATTTTTTTGTATAAGGGTCCTTGAACTCTGTGCAGTTACGCCTAACAAAGGCAAGAGATGAATAGGCTTTGGGTATGATATAATTAAGATGTTCAGTAAATGAGAAATTGGAACTACCCCAAGATCTTTAAATTTATTAAAAGAGCTAAGAACAGTACCAGAGATTGAATAAACTGAGGAAATAGGTGATCTAATTTTATTATAAGTGACCGAGCAACACTTTGCAATATTGACGGACAAATTATTACTAGAACACCAAAGTTGAAACTTGTTTATCTCATTCTTCAGAATTTCGATATCAGATTGGCTACTTATCTTCTTAAAAACCTTCAAGTCATCAGCGTAAAGTAGATGTTCACACATAGTAAAACACTCAGTGCAATCATTAATGAAAATTACGAAAAATAGAGGGCCCAGAATACTTCCTTGGGGAACCCCCGAGGTTGCTCTATAAGAAAAAGATTTTACGCCGTCGACAACAACATAATTAATTCTATTTATCAGATATGATTTAACCCAGGATAGGAAAGATGAATGAAATCCAAATTTATTTAATTTAGAAATTAACAGTCTATGTGACACTCTATCAAAAGCTTTAGATAAATCCGTATAAATACAATCTACCTGTAATCCATCCACAAAGGAAGAGATACAGTAATTAGAAAAAACGGCAAGGTTAGTGATCGTTGACCGACCGGGAATAAAACCATGTTGAGATAACGATATGTAAGGTTTGATTGCAAAAGAAAACTTAGAACTTATGATTATTTCAAACAACTTGGCAATATTAGTTATTTTAGAAATTGGTCGATAATTGGATGCCTCATTTTTACTCCCAGTTTTGAAAACTGGAGTAACAGAGGTCACTTTCCACTCGTCCAGAAAACAACCTGAACTTAGTGACAAATTGAATAAAAGAAGTAGAGAACTCATGAACTGTACATGCAGTCTTACCATTGTAGAAAACCGCGGACGGAATAACCGACGATGAACGTTTTGAATTTATAAAACTCCAAAATGCCTTAGGATTGGATTTAATGTTCATTTCAAATCTTGACAAATAGTTATTGTACAAGAATTTGTTTAGACAATTAAACTCCTTCGAATATTTCTCACACATTTGTTTATGGTGCACACATTTATTTATTGCTCTTGTACGGAGTCGATTAGAATACTGTTCTTTGGTATGGAGTCCGTACTACGATCAAATCACGAAATATGCATTATGTAAAATTAACTTTGAAGGCGGTTCCCCGCCTTACATAAGCAGACGCAAGTTGCTTGGCTTACAGTCCTTACATGACCGAAGAATTTGCGGTGCATTGCTATTCGTGTTTAAGGTGACTAGCGATAATATTGATTGTGATGACCTAAAGGCTTTGTTCAACATTTATTTACCCCCAAGAACGCTAAGATCTAATCGCATCTTTGCAGATTCAACCAGCACGACTAATTACTCTTTGCATGAACCGACTAATAGAAGTATCCGTCTTTGTAATAGCTATGCTAATGTAATTGATCTAAGTTCGAGTATCTAAACATTTAAATTGTGCTTGTTTACATTATTTAATTGATTTGTCTTTTATAAGAATATGATAAACTGTCTAGTCTGTAAGATTTATTAATTAGTAGACTGAAATAAATAAATAGATATGAAAATATATTAGCGTCCCAGCAAACATTAAGGTTAGAGGACGATTAGAAAACGACTCGAATTCTAATGTTATTCTCTAAGGTAGAAGGTTAGAGAACGATTTGTGAAACTGTCGCGAATTATAGCATTCTCGACAAAAAGGGGACTTAGTTCTCGATATCGAGAAAAAGGTTAGTTTTCGATTCGAATTCTAACGTGAAATTCTAATGGGATTCTAATGAGAAATTTCTAACTGAAATGAAATGAAATCCAATTGTTCTTGTTTAATTCTATTTCGATAAATTTATTGCTTTAAATATGTTTGACATGTTTCAAGCTTAAATATCTAATGGGAATAAAATTCAAAGTTTTTATACCTTAGTTTATAAATACAATACTTGACAATACACGCATCTGAGCTATTCGAGTGTTTCTCTAATCGTTCCTAGCCTAGTTCTCTAACGTGATTTTCGATTAGAGATACATTAGAGAACTACATTAGAATTCTAATGTAAAACTACAGTATTTCTCTAACGTTAGAGGCTGTGTTTGCTGGGGTATGACCGTGAAAAATAGCAAAGTTTGTTAGTATGGAATACTTTATTCCCTGCACATGACACCTTTAACAATAGATTGAGAGTGCTCGTAGCATACTATAGGTTTACAAAGTAAGAACAGTGTCCGGGAATTCCGTTGTCTTTTTGGCACTCGCTGACATTTTTGCACATTTTTTTTTTTTGCATTTGATACATCGTAAATACATTTTTTTTTTGTCTATAGCAATATAGCTCAGGAGAACAGTTTTCTCGCGAACAAACTTCGATTCACCCTAAGGCGCAGACTTATCAAACTGTATACCAAACAACGGATAGCTGGTTTCCCCCAAAATATTTTTATTCTCATCGATTTCCTCCATGCTATACTTATCTTTCTCTAAGTATATTGTGAGCACGAGTTTGGGATTTTGGTGATGAATTTTGAGACCACTGTGTTCCGTCAGGCGCATCGTATGGGTTAGTTGACCAGAAAAAAAAAACAAAACAAATTTTTTTTGTATTTATTCGGAATCTTTGTCATTTTTTATCTTTTCTACATAACCAGAAATCACAAGGTGCTAAATCCGGGGAATATGGTGCCGGAGGTATGTCTTCGATCCCAAAGATCGCAATAAAATTTCTCGTTGTTTCAGGAGTGTGGGCTGTCGCGTTGTCATGATGTCAAAAGTAAATCCTCTTTCTTCCGGTTTTCCAACAAATTTTTGAAAGCTTTTGGTAAGCAGTCTTCGGTGTACCATTTTGCAGTTACCGTCTGACCCTTTCCAGCTGAATAGCAGATAGGATTTAAGATCGGGTGAAGTAAACTGACATCATTACTTTTGTTGCTGATTTTGTTTGCTTAGCTTTTACGGGTGGATTGCTCCTTTTGGGGTCCATACCATGGACTGCTGTTTGCTTTCCGGATCGTACTTATAGAACCACGATTCGTCACCAGTAACGATTTTACTGAAATTGTTAGACTGACCATTTTCGAATTTTTTAGGAAAAATTGAGCAAAATTCACTGGAGCCTCTTTTTGGGTCTCATTTAAAATTCGTGGTACCCATCGAGCAGATTTCTTCGTGTATCCCAGATGATTATTTAATATTCGCGATACAGCCATGGCATTCAAGCCCAATTCAACCGTGGGTCTTCGTCAATTTTGGACTTCACCAGAGCTATAGTGACGTCATCAGTGGAAGATTTTGGTCGACCTTCTCGGGGCTCGTCCTCTACGGAAAAATTTCCACCCTAGAATCTTCGGAACCACTTAGATATAGTCTTTAGAGACGGTGCAATTGTTCCATATACAATTTGGCATTCATTTAAAATTTTCACTGGCTGTAAATTACGCATTGTAACTGATCACTCTGAAATTTGAAACTAAGACTAATAAAATAATTTTAAAGGATTTGGTATTTTTAGATTTATTAAAAAAATTTTAAGTCGCAAACTAACCGTACTTTTGTTAACCCCCTCGTAATTTGTAAAACATTACGCCGGAAATAGTAAAAAAATGTATGGTATCGCGACCGGTATTTAAGCGTATATACAAAAATGTACTGAAGATATTTTAACGAGAAATAAACGTAAAGAAAGTCACTTTATGCCACTTCCATATGTTATCAGTCGTTTTAAAAAAATCCTTTCCATTTCGATGAATTTTGAATTTTTCCAGGTGCACAAAAAATTTACTTCAATTTTGCGTACTTTCGCGACCGCATGTTTATTGCCCCCACAGTCAAAACTAAAAATCGAACAAACCTGCCTCTTGCACCTAAAATTGACTTAGCAAAATGCTATCGAAGTAGCAAACAAAAAAAAAACAAAAGGAATTGCAAAAGAAACGCTTAATAAAAAATAAGGAGTTAAACTAAGACTCATCATTTACTTGGCCTGCAATAATTCTGATGCTCGCTGTGGCGGGGACTAGTCCCTCGCCCGACCAAAAGCATTGTATTTTGTACGCGCTTTTAACATTAGAATGTCATTACAATAGGCATTCTGCCACACATTGCAGATTATAGGCCCTCATCTTCTATGCAAAATATGGTCGGATGAATGCATGCCTGAAGATTGTAATCTAACTGTCCTCTGTCCAATCCACAAGAAAGGTGTTCCTGCAAGCTGCACCTACTATCGCAGAATCAGCCTTTTGAATATCCCATATAAGGTCTCGTCAAGCGTATTGTGCGAACGATTGAAGCCTGACGTGAACAGTCTGATTGACCCTTTCAGTGTGGCTTCAGATCGAGAAAAATTTATCATCGGTCGATTTTTACAATACGCCAAATCCTGGAGAAAACCCGTGAGAAAAGAATCGACACTTATCACCTCTTTGTTGATATTAAAGCCGCTTTAGACAGCACGAAAAGGAGCTGCCTATATGCCGCTATGTCTGAATTTGGTTTCCCCGCAAAACTTATACGGCTATGCAAAATGACATTGAGCAACAACACCAGCTCAGTCAGAATTGGGAAGGACCTCTCCCAACCGTTTGAAACTAAACGAGGTTTCATCGTGCGATTTCTTTAGTTGGATGTTGGTGAAAATAATACAATTTGCAGAACTTAACCGTGCTGGGACAATATTCTGTACAAACTGTTAGCATATGCTGACGACATTTACATTATCGGCCTTAACAACCGCGCCGTAACCTCTGCCTATTCCAAACTAGAAAAAGAAGCAGACAAAATGTTTTGGTGGTGAACGAGGGCAAAACGAAGTACATGCTGTCATCAAGCAAAGAGTCAGCGCACTCACGCCTTGGCACCCACGCCACTGCTGGCAGCAAAACGTTCGAAATAGTGAAGGACTTCGTTTACCTTGGATCCAGCATTAACTCCAACAATAATGTCAGCCTAGAAATATAACGAAAAATTACTCTTACAAATAAATGCTATTTTGGACTGAGTAGGAATCGAAAATCACACTCTACAAGTCACTCATCGCTCCCGTTATGCTATATGGTGCAGAGGCGTGGACACTAACAACATCTGACAAGGCGGCATTGGGAGTATTCGAGAGAAAAGTTCTGCGAAAGATCTGTGGGCCTCTACGCGTTGACGAAGGCGAGTACCGGAGAAGATTTAATGATGAGTTATATGGCCACGTCGTGCGAATGAACGAAGACGCTCCAGCCCAGAAGGTATACTTATCGGCACCCACCGGTGGAAACAGAAGAAGAGGAAGACCAACACTCCGATGGAAGGACCAAGGGGAGACCGACCTGCGATCTCGCGGGGTCTCCAATTGGTGCCAGTTGGAGCAACGAAGAAATGTCGAATGGGCAGATCGCAGCATTCGATAAGCAACGAATAGCAATTTGTTTGCTATAACATCTCTGTCTCTTGTCTGAGTGACATTCAGGAAATGTAATAAAGTCAAAAATGAACAAACAAAAAAATACATTTGTATTAAATCGAACCTAAATATCCAAATATACTTTAATTTACAAATAAATCAATTAAATCGATTAGTTTATGCTTTGAAATTAACCCTGTGCTGTGTTAACAAAAAAATAACAAAACAAATCGAATTGGGACTCTAACTTAAATCTGATTGCTTCTGCATGGGCGCACAATAATCTAATACATATAAAACCAATGCAGTAGACGTCGCCTATGTCCGACGTGTTTATATACGATTTTTTTTTATGTCGGCATATACCGACGTGTCCCAATTTAAGCCATTCGTTGTGTCGGATTATGCCGACGTGTCCGCGAAAGGGTTAAAGTCCATGCCTAGTAGGCAGACACTGCATTCATAAATGTTAATTTTCAATGTGGTTAACGGCTAATTTGCTGACTTGCTCGAGCACATACGCTTCAATGTTCCATCTCGAAACTTACTACCTTTTCCATATCTCTTTATTAAATCAAATTACCACTATCTGGCCCCATTTCTAAGGTAGCTAGAGAAATTGACAATTGAATAGAGCTTTACTTTGCAATGCGAAGATCTAAGCTCGCCTATAAGATTGCTTCATTTGAATTCCACTTATAAACCTCTGTGCCACCACTGCTGCGGCTAGGGGCGACTTTGTCCCTCTTGGTGATTAGAAGCTATCCACACTTAGTCGGAAACGATTATTTATAGGGATTTTCCAAAGTTCCGTATCAAAAAACAGTTAATCAAATCGAGACTTAAATCATTAGTTATGTCTATAATAGAATTAATTAATGAAGAAGTAACTAATATTTTAGCTATTCTCATTAAACTTTTGATTATTTTTCAAAAATTGGCTCTAAGTGCCTACTGCTCTATTGCCAAATAGCTAACGAAAGGCATTTCGATCGATACGTAAAAACACTCGCTCGCTATCGAATTACAAAATTTCAAATTCCGCTCATCATAATTCCCAAATCATAAAATTACAAAAATTTCGCTCGCTTTCGACTGCCGCAATTCGGGCCCAGTACTTGGTTTTCTTTTTTTGTTAAATGTTTTAAGATTTTCATTTTCAACGTTTCAAAACGTTTTCATTATCATCATTTACATTTTTTCTTTAGTCCGGTTTTCATCTCAAAGCCAATTACAATTTTAATTCACATAACAAAAATATTTTTTCCGCGTCTCTTTTAAGGGGCGAACGTGGTCAATGTGATACATGGACAGCGGTTGACAGGCCTTGTCAATTAGCGTTAACAAACACTCTACACATCCCCTAACTATCCTACTGACCTTCGCACCCAAATTTGGTATATAATAATATTTTTCCAACAAATCCTGCGTGTTCTTCGATGCAAAATGTCCATGGGTCATACATTACAAAAGGTACTACTAAAAGTTCTTTGATGGAATCTTTATAATATAACAGGTCATTTTTTACAAAAACGTTTTCATAAATAGTTTTCCAAAACTTTTTCCACTACCCTTATCGAATTGTCTTCCATTTGTGCCTCCCTCAACCTAAACTTTAACGAGTCTTCAATCAGAAGGCAATAATCCGTGTGCCTGCTCTGCGCTCTATAAAATAGTATACTCTTGTTAATACATTGCCCACCTCATCACTCTGTCTGGTACAGCACGTTTTTTTACCGTCATTGCAAAAGCATTACAATCTGTAACAATTTTGAATTTTATATTCCCCAAGTAAATTTTCCATTTTTGTAAAGCTTTAATCAAACAATCTCCAGTCTAGCAATATCTTCAGGTTCATCCTTTGAGGGAATAACTATTTCATCCATATAAATGATCACTATGCCATATTTCAATAAATCCTTGAAAATTGCCTGAACATTCCTGAACACTGCGGGAGAGTTCGAAATTCCAAACGGAACAAGAAAAAAATTCATATTCACCGACCGGCGTTACAAATGACGTATATTTTCTTGATTCTGACTCGACAGGTGAGGCGTATGCTCCTTTCTATAATTCCTTCCTCTAACCAATTCGACACTTGCTCTTCAACCCACTGCCCTACGGGACACTGAGTTTCAGCTGACATAGCATGTGCTGATCAGCGCTGTCATAGGTTTTCGGTCGCACCGCCATCACTTTCTTAAGGGCTTTGTGAAAAAAGTGCTGTCTGGTTTTGCGTACGTGTGATCTTGCTTCACCTTCTAGCTCATGTAATTTGCCTATCTACAAAATATAGATTTGTCTTTCTCTCTCTTATCACATATGATCCAAAATAGTAGCACCAGTAATGTAAAATAGTTGAACCAATGATGCAAAATAATATCACCGATCAGGCGCGTAGCCAGAAAAAAATTTCGGGGGGGGTTTTGGCCAAAGTGTCAGTAAATAAGAATTACCTATAAATGCACATATATTTATATTTTCACATATTACATATTTATACTTTTATTTATTTGAAATTTTCCTCTTTCTACACGGCTAAAAATTTGAGCCTAAATTTTAAACCATTCATTGGTTTACACAATTTTTAAAACTTTTTTTTAATAAATTCCAAACCTTTCTCAATTTTTTGCGGTTTAGATTTAAAACTTAACCGGGATAAACAAACACGGTACTTTTCGCACAAAATTCATGAGTGCGCCGTAGCTCAGTAGGTAGAGCGTTGCGCACTGATTTGGGGCACGTCGGTTCGAGACCTAACATTTTTTAAAAAAACAAAAAAATTTTAACAACATTTTCGGTATAAAATTTAAATAATTTTTATTAGGCGCATTTCTATGACAACCGTCGTAAATTTAATTCTAAACCAAATTTGGTCATACACCTAGATCAGTATGTCTGCGTTCAAAGGGTTTTTTTGGAATATCCAGTAAAATAAAGTTCTTTAGACTAATTTAATTATTTTGAATGAAAGTATGTGCAAATACATAATGAAACTTCTGCAAATCAAAGTTCAAAAGTTTGTGGAAAATTCATGAAAATTTAAGAAATCTCGAAAAAATTTCATCGAAATTTCTAACTTTCTCGTAAAATTTTTTTGATTTTTTTCGAGTATGCAGTTTTGCTGCTCGTTCAATTGTCAAAAGCCGACCAAGAGCATTTTCTTCAATATAAAAATATTACGCTTATAAATTTGTATGGAAGATAATGCACTTGGCTAGGAAAAAAATTGCCAAAAATCTAGTAATTCTTCTAGCGGCTTAAGATTGCTATCTTTGTTCACTTTAATTGAACGGGCCACAAAACTGAAAACTCGAAAAAATTTAAATAGTTTTACTAAAAAGTTAGAAATTTTTATGAAAATTTTTCGAGTTTTCTTGAATTTTCATGAATTTTCCACAAAGTTCTTAACTTTGAGTTGCAGTATTTTTCTTGTTTTTTTGCACATTCTTTCATACAAAAATAATGAAATTAGTCAAAGGAAGTCAATCTTACTGAAAATTCCAAACAACACTTTGAATATGTAGCCCCAAAAAGTTTTAAATCTAGGCTAAATATTTTAGACGTGTACAAAACAATATTTATTTTTCTTGTTTGTTTTCAAATTTTGTGTAGGATTTCTTCAGGCTTTGGCAATAAGTAAATGGTTGTCGCTTTATTTCTTGAAGAAAAACTGAAGCTTCGGAAAAATAAAAACAGAAAATGAAATAACATTGAAATTCATATAAAAAGCGGAAAATTGCAATTATTCAACATGCAAAACGGAACGTCAACATTTGTTGGCTATTCATGACAATTTCATAGTCAAGAAATACTTGAAAATATTTCTTAATCATTTTCCGGGCTTTCTTTTAAACGTTTTCAATCTTTTTTTGCCAAATTAGCGTCACCTTTTAGTATCACCTCACAAGTATAAGTACAATTTAATTGTTCCTTTCTCTGATAATTCAATACGACTGCGTTGTGTACAGCTTAGTAATTTTTGGAAATTTTTTTTAACTTCTTGTTCATTTTTTTGGTTAAACCTTTGGCAACCGTGACTATAATAACGAGGGACACTCATTTTTACGATTTTTGCCCGCTGTATTCATAGCTCGAAAAGCAGTTAGTTTGGCGCGAATTTCTTAAAGGGCCAAATGAGTGAACCGTTGCAGGAATTTAGTTGTGACCTCTCAGACTTGCTCTGACAATTGATTAGCGACTGCCAATAACTTCTCTCAGTGTGAAATATTATTTAATTTTATTCTTTCGTATTTTCATTATTGCTATTAATGCTAATTTCTTAACAGGGGTTTTAAAGGTAAATAGAGTAATTATTCTAGTACAGACGTATATTTTTTAATTTTCGGAAATTTCGGGGGGGGGGGGGGGTTTGAACCCCCGAAACCCCCCCTGAATACGCGCCTGTCACCGATGCTATAACAACGGACCATGTTTAGCCTCAACAATGACGTCAGCGAAGATTGTAAAATTCATCAATAGTGACCATCTCCGTTGGTATTATTTGGTGCAACGATGACATCAGCCCTGATGACTTATTTCATCAGCGCTGCTTAAAAGCACCCTGACCCATTAAATTAACTATATTTCTGTTTTAACAATTTTTATTAAATTAAAAATATTTCAATTTCGCATTACAAATAAAATTAATAACTCATTAATTAATTACACTGGAATTTAGGAAACTTTTAAGAAAGGAATTTTTTACAAAAAGATATTGCTTTGTGATATTTCTGTTTATGGATTTTCTTTCTTTTTGAAGTTAACTTCTTAGGCGGCGATATGAAGTTTTTATTGAGAGTAAAATTGAGAAAATTGTATTGTAATAGATGATATAACGGGAACTATGCAACGGAAATAGAATATTGGTTGTTGTCTTTGAAATCCTCACTACTGCTGCGTGGATGGCACTAGAAACGCCAAATGACGCTAGATGGTGCACACCAACACACACACACGATGTACATACCCTGCAATCAAACCAACTAGTTGAAAACTACTTTACAACTAGTATGTGCACTGAGCCCAACTAATCAGCCAACTGTCATATTTTCATATAACCAACTGGTATTTTTACAATGTTGATGTCCTACGACATTTCAATTGTCAGATTTCGACCAGAACATACCAGTCATCTACTAGTATATACATACTAGTTTGCATATAGTTGAAATATACCAGTTTCATAGTAGTTCAAAATGGAATGAAATGAACTAGTAAAATTTCAGCCCAGTGGGACTAGTATCAAACTAGTTCGAAAAAGATTGAACCTTTCTAATCCAAAAAGGGACCGAAACCTGTAGATATAATAAAAATACGAAAATAAACTCATGATTACATTGTAAAAATATGGTATTGTTATTTAAATAAATGAAATGTTAAAAATTAATGGAAAAATATTTGAAAATGTATTTCTAGGGAAGTCACTGGTCAGGCAGAACAACGTCTGCCGGGTCTGCTAGTACTAAATATTTATTAAAATACTAACAGATTAAATTAAATTCATTTCATAGCCG
Organism: Sphenella marginata; assembly: GCA_951509765.1. Lineage (NCBI taxonomy): Eukaryota > Metazoa > Arthropoda > Insecta > Diptera > Tephritidae > Sphenella > Sphenella marginata. The sequence continues at coordinate 33,552,192 of OX608080.1, read as the reverse complement.
TAAGGAAGGATATTTTAAAATTTTGATTGAAAAAGGTCAATGCAACTGAAAAATGCATATAATAGCTATAAAAATAAATAAAAACTAAAAGCAAACTTTGTTTTAATAACTTCATAGTTAAAAGAATGCATATAAGGAAATTAGGGTTTGAACTTTTTCAAACTAGAACAATTTGAAGATGAAAATTGTAGTTGAATACTAGTATGGAATAGACTTTTCCTGACTGGTATGATTTCAACCAGAAAAATGTAGTTGAATACTAGTATGGAATAGACTTTTCCTGACTAGTATGATTTCAACCAGAAAATTGTAGTTGTATACTAGTATGGAATAGACTTTTCCTGAGTGGTATGATTTCAACCAGAAAATTGTAGTTGAATACTAGTATGTTGTCTGACTAGTTTGATGTTTCACTGCAGGGTAATTGCCTTTGGTGCTGGTTAGATTAGTACAGTGATTATGTACATAGTTGATTTTTGTTGCTGCAATTGTCAACTCATTTGTTATTGTCATGCTTGTTGAGTATAATATGTTGAGTAAATAGCTATATTAAATGGACCTAAGGTGGCTTTATGTATGCGTCCAAACCACAACTGCATATAACATCTAAAAATCAATTAGTTTGGCCTAGGGTGTTCATCACCATCTTTTATAGTTTTAAATAATTCTTCGGATTTTGTAAGAATTTAATTCAAGTACATTAGAACTGGAATGTCCCCCCAAATTAATAAAATTCAATCCTCAGACTCGGACGGCTTGATTTTATACCGGCGCATAAATTCGTTCTACCAGGCACGCAGAAAAAATGCGTGCGCGGATGCTATTTGACAAAAATTTCTATTCGCCCCCTTGAGATTGAGACATGCCTTAGGTCGAATTACATATTCCGTGAATGGATGAAATTGGTTCCATTCCATGGAATAACTCGAAATTAGGTAGGTAAGTTTGATAAAGTCGATAGAACTGATACTAATTATGCCCGTTCTTCAAATCCTTATACGAGTGGTTTCATAATCCTCATATAACTCTGTTGAATTTTAGCGGCCTAGCATGAATACTTCCAGAGATATGCAACATGAAAAATCCCATTTGTATGTCAGGTGCCCGCACCTTTTCACCTATCCCTCTTAATTCATCGATGGTTTTCAGTTTCTGTTCTAAAGTTGGTTATGATCGGTCAATCCGTTTAGAACGCAACTTAAGTTATGCATACATACACACATACAATATTTCAATCTTATACATTATATATGTAGTAGAGGCAGACGTCCTGTCTAAAGGCGAGCTCACTGTCCCCCCTTTTACAACTCTCCTTCCAATCTTTCTTCGCCTTCACTCTATCTCCCCCCTTTTTCTCTTCATTACCCGCTTTCCTTTTACCCCGCCCCTCTTCCTCTATATCCCATTCGTATTGGCCCCTGTTAATTTAGGCATAATTCTACCCACTTACCAAATTTGAAGCAAAACGCACAATGCATAAGATATTTTTGAATGGATCGGTTCCCTGGTCCACTTCCCGGAAGTAAGAAATTGTGAATCTAAACAATTCTCGAATACACCTTATTCATATTTCGTTATTTCTGAATTTAAGAAGTTAACTTCTTTCACGTGTACTGGCTACACGCGGTTTTTTTTTTTATATTTTTGTTGAAGTATTCGGTGGTGGCTCAGATTCAAAGCCCTTGTGGCAGCATCTTTGAAGTTTATTGCAGTTGTTGATTTGAGTACGTCTGAAAAGAATTATATCAACGACTATTTATATCAACGACTTTAATAAGATTTATACTTTGTAGGACTTTGGTGACTAAATTTAGGGCCCTGAAGGGTATTTTTCCTGCAGTTCCCACCCAATTGAAATGTTGCAGAACGTCATCTTTAAAGACTTTTTTTTATAGTTTTTGTGGCGTTTTCGTGCATTCCCTTCAGTTTGAAGCAATACGTTATCTATATGAAATTATAATATGAGTATATCACTGAATGAAAGCTTATGTTAATAACCATTGCTTGGCAAAATTCTTCGCCTTGAAGTTTCTCTTCGATTTCGAAGAGCGACATACTCGTAAGTGATTCCACTGGTAGCAGGCTACCTCTCTCATCGTTTTGCTCGTGTTTTCGACTGTGATCTCGCAGACTTGCCGTTAAATTTTTGAAGTCATTACTTTTCCCTCCCTTAAAACTTTCGCTACGGCCATGTGTTCCTCTTTGCTGACACCATTTGCCTCCTGTCTTAACATTTGTGCAGCCAGTAATAGCTGGTTTTCGGATAATATTATTTGCTGTGTAGAATGAAATAAATAATTCAAATACCATGTGATGATAACATATCTGCAATACTTACAGTTGGCTATATACCATTGAGTTTTTTAAATATTTTAAGGAGTGCGATTCCTTCGTCGTCGTCAGTCTGTGGTGGAATGTTTTCAACATTTATTTTTCGTTGCTTTAGGGGAGTTGAGGACATCGTTTCATTAAAGTTTCCCGTGCTGAACATTTTTTTTACAATTGTCGGGTCCGCTGTGAAAAAGTGGTAAAATGAAAATCTATACGAGTCGTCCTATTATTATAGACTGATTAAACTTACCAATTGTAACTGGTATAACATCTCCGTGACCCAGTGTTTCAATGGCTCCAACTGCCATATCGTCTCCAACAATTTTAAGGGGTGCGACCTCGTATCCGGTTACTTGGGCCATATCGCCGATTTCAATGCCCTCCAAAAAGTTTGTGATGTTGAAACTCATGTAAATAAACAAAAAGCAATAAAAATAATAATTTAAAAGTCAAAAATATAGCAAGAAACGAGAGGCAGGTTAATCAAAGTCGTGAAACAAGTTATGTAATAGTGGGATAAGCAAACGTTTGTCATTTAATGGTATACAAAAGTATTTGTAATCAATTTCATTTAACGAAAGTTCCACTGTTTCCACAGAGAGTTCACTAGCAACGAGAATGCCCAAGGAAGTGAATGACTGAACAGGTTCTTCAAAATAGTTTTCGGCTTTTTTAAAAAATTTACAATGGAATGTTTGGGATGATATACTAGGGATTTGTTTGTGTCAGCAAAAAAAGTAAAAACAGAAAGAAAATTCAAGTACCTATGGCTTCGTAATTCCACAATACTTCTAAAAAGGTTGATAATGGTGATGTCTGTGTTATAAGGTCATTTGAGGATCTCAACAAAATAAAAAATTAAAGATATTTGGTGCTTATTAGCTTTATGTTAAATAACTTAAATAACGATATTGATTTTATAACTGAAGATCCCCCCATAACAACCATTAGAAGTATTTCTGATTTGAATACTCTTTCGAATTCTGAGCAATTTATACCACTATGTAACAACAGAAAATGGTAATAAATGTCCTCACTTACACAATCTTTCAAGATGAAGATGCCCGTGTATAACAAAAACTGTCTATATTCGGTTGATTTCCAATAAGAAACGTCATCTAAACTTCTTGACAAACGGCTAAATTCAGATGACACAAACTGTCACAAAAGCCCTTGCTGGAGAATCGCAAGTAAAAACGCGGATATTAAACTTCTTTTCCACTTCATTGGTTCCTACTTTTACCCCATTTTCCCGAAGAAAATTCACTTCCGCACAGAAATCAGAAAAAAAGTCGTTGATATTTTCTGGCTTTTTAAAACCAGAAAAACAGGCAATCATAAAAGGACTGACTTCCGGGAAATCTACAATGGCACCGAGGATAGGCCATAAAACTCTAGAAGAGCTGTTAAATAATTTTAGCCCATCCACTCCTACATTTATAGAAATTTCTTCCCTGGACTGCAAATATTCAAAAGAGTTGGAAATAAAATATTTTTGGATACCCAAATACAAGAAATCCCCTTTAGAAATATATTTAACTAATGGTTTTTCCCTATCATTTCCCATAAGGGTTTTAGCACAGAGGGGTAATTCCTGAATGTTGTGGCGTATTGCCCAATTTTTAAGGGTCTCACAACTACTAGGAAGGGCCTGTTCTATTTCCCTAACATCGTCAGCACCAGCATCACTTTCGTTGATGAAATTTACTTCATCATCTATGTTGGAATTAGCCGACGCGTATGAAGTTTTAAGCACTAAATCACTGTTCACAACTGTTTCACCCGCCACATTTTCTACTGATAGAGCAGATTGTCGAATCCTTTTGTACATTTGTACATTAGACTCGAAAATCTTCTTCTCTTTGCTCAAGCAGTTTTGAAAGTAGCGCTTATTCATTATAAACACTTATTTTGTTTTAAAACAGTTTATTGTTTTGCAAAAACACTTTAAAAGTTTATTGTTTTGTTAATTGATTTGAAAAAAAAAAAACACTTTAACACGTTTAATTATAATAATTGCTTCGTAAAACTTTTCAAACACGTCCGCACGCTACAGAAATGAAATCAAATTTGGTACGCATAAAATAACGGGACAGTGACGCCATTCCAAAAAATTCATCGATGAAGTCCGAAGTATGCATCGCTGTGTGCACCGGTGATGTACCAGCCCTGCAGCAGTGCTCAAATTCCATGACTTTGCAATGATATAGGCCCTAGAATCTTATTTGAAATTTTCTATATCAAAAAAGGGGGCGTGGTTATCATCCGATTTCGCGCAGTTTAAACACCAACCTGCCTTGGCCAGCAAGTAACCTGTGTACCAAATTCCATGCAAATATCTCAGTTTTTACGCAAGTAATGTCAATTTATGTGATTTCCGAAATTTTCGATATCGAAAAAGGGGGCGTGGTTATCATCCTATTTCGCCCATTTTCAATAGCAACCTACCTTGGCCAGAAAGTAACCTGTATGCAAAATTTCATGCAAATATCTCAAGTTTTATTCAACTTATGTTAATTTATGTGATTTTCGATATCGAAAAAGGGGGCGTGGTTATCATCCGATTTCGTCCATTTTCAATAGCAACCTACCTTGGCCAGAAAGTAACCTGTATGCAAATATCTCAATTTTTACTCAAGTTATCGTGTACACGGACGGACAGACGAACAGACGGACCGACGGACATGCCTTAATAAATTCCTCTTTTCAACCTAAGAACTTTCATATATGGAAATCTATATCTAACTCGATTATTTTTCACCGTTACATAGTACCGTTATGTGGACAAAATTATAATGGGAGTGCCACAAAATCCCCAAACACAAAATCCCCAACTGAAAAAAAATCCCCAATCACATAATCCCCAAAATCAAAATCCCCAAAATTAAAATCCCCAAACACGAAATCCCCACCTTTTTTTAGAGGCAGTGCCACAAAATCCCCAAACACAAAATCCCATTTTTTGTTTATTAAATATTATTACAAAATATTATCATATAAAAAATACTAAAACCACACTTTAGTTAAGTTTTAATTCGTAGTTACATGTACATACATACATGTACCCATATAAGACAATATATAGATATAGACGAGAACGCATGACGGATTTAGAGGAAAAATTATTATTTCATCATTTAAAAAAAGAAATGATTGAAGTTAAATCAACCATAGAAAAAATACACTCAGGGATCGGTGTGCGAAAAAACAAAAAGAATGTCGAGCGTGTAAAGAAAATTAAAAAAGTTGTTAAACGTCGTTTAGATTTGGATAAACTTATTTATTTAAAATCGATAGCACACAGTATTTCATTATGTAATTAGAATTTCCATACATGGTTTATTTATGTAAATGTTTTGAATTTATTGCTTTTTTGTTTATTTACATAACTAAAGATTGGTCTACATATGTATGTATATAAATATATGTTTATGTTAATGTATATATATTCGAAAAATTTTGAAGTTTGTATTTGTTTATGTTGTACAAATATGTAAAACCGATTGATATAACTTGTATTGCATTTTCTTTAATTTACCTATTAAATATTCGTGAAACCATTAAACATAAAATATCTCGTGAACTTCAACTTTAGATATAATAGTGAGTATAGAATTCCCATTTTCTGTGTGAAATACAATGAAATTAGGTTTTAAATCGCGGCGATTTTAAACCTAATTTCAATGTATTTCACACAGAAAATGGGGATTTTGATTTTGGGGATTCTGATTTTGGGGATTTTGATTTTGGGGATTTTGATTTTGGGGATTTTGATTTGGGGATTTTGATTTGGGGATTTTGATTTTGGGGATTATGTGGTACACCCGTTTAAAAACAATAACAATGGTGTTGCTTTTGTTAGTGCTACTGGTGATAATGCTGAGAACTCTGTGAGTGATGGCGTTAATCATCCACTTGCTCTGCCTGCGCATCCTAGTGTTGCTGTTGTTGCTGCTAATTCTTTTTCGCCAAACAATAATACTGTAGTGGAATTCACTAACTTATAGCGATTCGATTCGGTTGGTTTTTTCGAGATTTTCAATAGCGAGTCGGTCGCTTGCACTATCGAATATGCGATTCACTAACTTATCTATAACGATGCGGGCAAAGGATTTCTCATCTCGCTATATAACATACTCTATGTTCTCAAATGTAATTTTTTAATGATAATAATATGGATATAGTATTATTATTCCAATTTTTAATAAAAAATTTAAATTATGTGCATTTTATTTAGCGACATAGAAAACAACTGCAAATTATGTGTCGTTTAGTTTGCGAAACAGCTGATTGATAGTGAATACCAAATATCGTGATAAATATCGGTATGACAAAATGTAGATTGCGAATGTCGTAGTCGAAGTTAGTGAATTCCACTACTGGTTTTACCACTTGTGACGATAACACTAGTAGTGTTAATGTTTGTGATACAAATTCTCTTTTTACTGCTGCTATTGCTGTTGAAGAATCGTCAGCTGGTTCTAAAAGTAATACCCAACAGGAAATTGCTGAAGAGTCCTCAGCTGATGATGAAACTAATACCCGGCAGGAAATTGGTGATAAGACTCAGGCTGATACTGCACAGTGGATGGATGTTCCGAAAAAGCGTCGGAATAGGAATAATAGACGCGGACGTCGCATAATTGGATCCAAGGAAAATGCTGGGCTGGATGTAGTCGTTCGCCGAAAGTGGCTTCAATTATCGTCATTTTTGCCTAAGGTAACGGAAGGTGAAATTATTGATTATGTTGCGAGTCATGCTGGTATCAATACAAATTCTATTTTGTGCTCCACACTTGTTGCGAAAGATGTGGATTTTAAAAGTTTGAAGTATATAAATTTTAAGCTTGGCGTTCCCCAGCCTCATTTTAACAAGCTGCTGACATCGAATATGTGGCCTTCCAACGTTACTGTTCGTCCGTTCGATTTTTTTCAGAAGACTCTTCAGCCGCAGCCCAAGAAGTAAATCGGCCCCGTATAACTGATGGCGGTAAAATAAACATTTGTTACCAAAATACTTCGGGTCTTAGGAGCAAGACTGAGTCCGTTTGTATTTTGAGCTCAGAACTTGATTTCGACTGCTTCGTTCTAACTGAAATTTTTTTTTTTTTTTTTTTTTTATAGCTTATATTTTATTTGCAATCTATCTTACAAGAGACATTCAGCAAATTAGATCTTATAAGATAATGACAGCGGTAGGTTTGCCTTGCACAAATCTACATAGAGAAATATGTATAAAATTTGATATATTTACATACATTCTTAAGTTGTATACATTTCAAAATTACTTCAGTTGCTTAGCTTTATTATAGAGTTCATTATAGTTTCTCATTTAAAGTAGGATTCTTACTAAATTTAACTTAAGTTTTTTAGCTTTTTATTACAGTTATTAATTTTTTTTTTTTTTATTTTTTTTTTTTTTTTTTGTATTGTTTATAAATTTATATAATATATATACACACATACATACATACATACACATACATATATATATGTATGTATATATATATATTTTTAGAGATTATTCAAATTCAGAGGAATGGCGGCGCTTGAGCCGTATAGTTTCATTAGTGGTATCTAATAAACAAATAGCAGTTGGGTTTATGTGGTTAGAAAGGCGTGTAAGATATCTAGCACTGTATTTTGGTATTTCACACTTTATAAAAGGAATACCTAGGTCCTTGTGAATAGCTTCATTAGTGACAAACCAAGGCGCATTAACTATTGATCGTAATGTTTTAGATTGATACCGTTGCAGGATCTCCACATTGCATTTGCTAGCAGTACCCCACAGCTGTATGCCGTAGGTCCAAATAGGTTTAAGTATAGCTTTGTATAGCCGTACTTTGTTTTCTAGACTTAGTTGAGATTTGCGACCCAACAGCCAATACATGCGTTTTGTTTTTATTTTTAATTGCTGTTGCTTAGCCTTAATATGGGGTTTCCAAGTTAGGCGTCGATCAAAATACATTCCTAAGTATTTGACCTTATCACTAGTAGGTATCTGATTATTGTTGAGAAATACAGCAGGACATTGATCTCTTCTTAGTGTAAAAGTGACATGGGTGGACTTTTCTGCGTTAACTTTAATTTTCCATTTTATAAGCCAAGATTCTAAAAGGTTAAGTTGATTTTGAAGATTAGAAGAAGCTTCTTCAGGGGACTCGCTACAAGCGATAAAAGCGGTATCATCAGCAAAAGTCGCTACTTCTACTTCTTCTGATGTTGGCATATCCGATGTAAATATAGTATATAAGACAGGACCTAAGACACTACCCTGAGGTACACCAGCATTAATTCCATAAATTTCTGATGTCGCATCCTGGCGGCATACGTAAAAGTGTCTGTAACTTAAATAGGACTTGAGTACTAAATAGAAATGTGCTGGCAAAAGCTTTTTTATTTTAAATAGAAGTCCGGGGTGCCATACTTTGTCAAAGGCTTGTTGAATATCTAGAAAAGCTGCAGAACAGTATTTTTTTCCCTCAAGTGCATCTGTAATAACATTTGCAATCCTATGGCATTGCTCCGGTGTACCATGCTTCACTCTAAACCCAAACTGATGTTCAGGTATGATGTTGTAATCCTCAATTACTGGCAACACTCTTTGCAAAAATATTCTTTCGAATATTTTCGAAAATGTTGCCAGCAGACTAATAGGACGGTATGACTTGACACAGTTTTCGGGTTTTTTCGGTTTAGGGACCATGATAACAGCAGCACATTTCCACTGAGTTGGGTAGTGGTATGTATTAAGAATGGCATTGTAAATATTAGTTAGAAATTCGATAGCTTTTTCAGGAAGAGCTTTCACAACTTTGCTATCAATATAGTCATAACCAGGCGTTTTGCCATTAGTTAATTTAAACACTTCTGCTGAAACTTCACTATTTAATATTTTACTGATTGGCAAGTCCATTTGACATGGACATTCTAGAAAATTCAGTACCTCTGTATCGTCGGTGTTGCTATTCAAAGAATTAGGCTGGAATGTTTGATATAGATGTTTAGCAAAAGCCTCTGCTTTTGTTTCATCACTCCTGCACCATACACCATCTGAACCCCTTACGGCGATGTTACGCTTGGTTGGTCGTTTTAGGTACTTGGTAGCTCTCCACAGACTGTGCTCATCATTTTTGTGGGTTCAAGGTTTTTAATGAACGAACTAAAATACTTATTTTTGAAATCAGACAGCTTTAATTTTAGTTGCTTTGTTGCTCTATTAAGAGCTCTCTTTTCTGCAGGATATCTATTTTCCTGCCAAGCTTTCCTTAATCTTCTCTTAGAAGCAATAAGCTGTAATATTTCAGCTGGGAGTTGAGGATTATCATTAGGAGTAGGTTGCTCCTGGGGGCGTGATAGAAGTGCAGCCTCATGGATAAGATTTGTAAAAGATTCTATTGCTGCGTCCAGGTCAACGCCTGTTTCCATCGATACATTTAAGTCAATATGTTCAGCAATCCACTGTTGAAAGAATTCGATGTTAGTTTTTGGGGTAAGGATCTTATATTTTTTAGAAATTTTATGAACATTGCCATTGTATAATACAATTAAGGGAGAATGATCGGAACTAAGATCGTTACTGCTCTCAATGCTAAGTTTGCTAATGGGTATACCAGTGTATACCACAAAATCAAGAAGATCCGGGATTTTTCTGGGATCACTTGGCCAGTATGTTGGCGTGCCTGTAGACAAAATGTCATAATTTCTTTTGGTGATGCATCTTTGAAGCTCTCTGCCTTTAGGGTTAACGAGTCTAGATCCCCACCATGGGTGCTTTGCATTAAAGTCCCCACCTACAAAAAATTTGGAGCCAAAATTTTTAAAAATGTCATCATACTGATCTGTTTTTATATTGAATCGCGGTGGAAAGTATACTGAATATATGGGTAAATCGTGAGAGTCACATTTAATTTTAACACCGGCCGCTTGTAAATATTCTTCTTTGACTTCTTCCAAAACTTCATATTTGATGGTAGATCTGATTAAGATAGCAGAGCCGCCATGAGCTCTGTCGTAGGGATGATTTGCGCTAATAAGGTTGTAACCCATAACTTTAAAGTAGGATTTACTAGTGAAATGAGTTTCGGACACTAAGAAGATATCAATATTGTTTGAGTTGAGGAACACTTTTACTTCATCAATGTGGCTGTTCAAGCCATTGGCGTTCCAAATCGCTATTCGCAGGTTTACTTGCATAATTTTTCCAACAACAGGGACATCATTTTAAACAAACTTTGAGTCATTTCAAGTTGTTTAGAAAGTAAATTTTCAATCTTTTCAAGAAGGTTGTTATTTTGATTGGAGTTATTTTGGACACATTGGGCATAAGACATATTTGGGTTGGCGTTTACATTTTCTCTTTGTGTAGAGTTATGCAAATGAGGAAAATTTTGACCTACATGAGAATAAGTTGAAACATTCTGCCTTTTTTCTGAAAAAATTGGTTTTTTGGCAAGGCTCTGATACACCTTACATCCCTTATAGTTCGCTGGGTGGTTTTGCAAACAGTTAATGCATTTGGCTGGTGTATCTGGGCTTTTTTCACAATCTAGTGTTGGATGATCTAAACCACATTTAACGCATCTATACGGTTTTGTGCAATATGATTTAGTGTGTCCAAACTCTTGGCACCGATGACATTGTACAATGTCAGTAACCCTCTTTGGTGGGTCAACCTTTACAATAGCATTACCGAGATATTTTAATTCAAATATATTTTTATTGTTATTGTTTGGTTCTAGATCAACGAAATGCATACATAAAGGCATGTTTGTGAATCTGCTACGTATGTTACTCACATTTCTTACCTGAAAACCCAATGCTTCTATTTCTTTTTTTATTTCATCTACTGGAGTAGAGTAGTGTAAATTTTTCAAAACAATTCGATACGCACGCTCCTGCTTAAGTTGATATGTATGGAAGTTGATTTTTTTTTCCTTCATATCTGCAATTAAGGCTCTGTAAGAATCTATAGATCTGACCATCACTCTAATTTGACTATCCCGTAGGGCTTTATAACTAAACTCGGACTTATTAATAACGCTTTCGAAATACTTAATCATACCGCTTATATCTGTAATATTAGGTATAATAATTGGTGGTGGTTTTGGTAGGGTCTCTTCCATGTTCTGATCTGGTACATTATGGCTTTCCGACTCGTCTTCTAAGCCGGCAAACATATTTGTGCTGCTGGGATTATTGATAGTATTATTATTGTTGTTGTTGTTTGTGTTACTACTATCGATGGTATAATTGTTGTTATCAGTAATGTCATTAGTTAAATTCATGTGGCTGTTTGACTTTGATCGCTTGCGATCAATAGTTGGAGAGCCAAACTGTCGCCTTTTACTTGTCACTGTTTGCCATTCCACTTTATTCGTACCTTCGGCGCTCATTTCAATATTCTCATTAGCAGAGTTGGCAGGTAAGCCACCCAAAGTTGTAATGTTGGATGAGTTGGATTGTAGCAAATCAATTATGTTTGTTGTTTCTGTTGGATATTGGCTAGTCAGAGTATTTAAGTCATACTCAAAAACTGACGTTCTCTGCATCGAGTGACCTTGCTCTAAAGGTGAGCGCTGGCCACTCATTTATTCACGTGTAATATTCGCTTCAGTTTTTTAATAAAACTTTAATTTGATATAATAACACTCTTGATCTTCAATAAATTTATTTTTACGTTTTGTTAATGTTTATTTGGTTTCTGTAGTTGCGCCCCTTAATAGTTGTTATCAAAATAACATAGTAAATTAGAAATTAACTTCGAGCTTCTAATTCACATGTGCACTTGCTAACTCTCTCACAGCAACTCAAACTTGGTTAAATGAAAACTTTTTTGATGCGGAGATCTTTAATCCAGCGCTCTTTGATGTATTTCGTAAGGATAGAGACTATGCTAAGACTGGTGGTGGCGTAGGTACTTATTGCTAAACGCAAACATCTGCGAGCGTCGTTTCTTGAGCTGCGTAATTCTGATTCCTTGCTGGATCAACTTTGCATTAAGTTACATGGCGCGTGTGGTTTGTTGTATATTTGTGTGTCTTACATCCCACCTGATAGCTCCGACACACTATACAAAGCTCATGTTGATAATATACTGGCCGTGCATAACGTAATTGGTGACAATCAACTTTGTGTTTTGGGAGATTTTAATTTGGGCAAAATTGCATGGAGCTCTTTAGATAATAATGTCTTTCTTACTCCATCTAATGTTTCTAGCTTTTCTGAATCATATGTTACTGATAATTTGCATTCCGTTGAATTGTACCAAATGAATAGTTTTCTTAATGGATTAAATAGGATTTGTCTAAGCGACATACATACATACATAAGCTACGGTTATTTCATTCGTTTGTTTTATTTGCTTTGCACGCTATTGTAATTCGCAATAAGCTTATAAAATATTTCGAAGATATAGTTTATGGTTTGGAAAGCCAAGGTGTGGTTTTTCACAACGAAAATGAGGAAGCCAATCGCGCCATGCCTCAGAGCCAACAGTGCTCGCCACCAATAAATACATACAGGGTGTCACAGGTGTCCCGCACCTCCCGTTCTAAAGAACAAAATGTTTTTAACATTTGCGCAACACGGTCATCAGAACCTGAGCCAAATGATATAATAAATACCTTTTGAGCAAGACGGTCGCCTAGGCCTGAGCCAAAAGATGGTTTTTCCAAGCGAAAATGAGGAAGCCAATCGCGCCATGCCTCAGAGCCAACAGTGCTCGCCACCAATAATACATACAGGGTGTCACAGGTGTACCGCACCTCCCGTTCTCTAAAGAACAACAATTTTTACATTTCGGCAAACATGGTCGTCAGAACCTGAGCCAAATGAATACATACAATTTGAGCAAAACGGTCACATAGCACCTGAGCCAGATAAAAAATAATAATATCTTAAAAAACAACTCGCCTTCTCTAAAGCTTAGACATGGTCCTTCGAACTAAGAAACTTTGCAACAATTGCCTATCGCCCACTCATACTGCACAGACATGTGCGAGTCAATACACTTGCTCATATTGCCGTAGGAGACATCATTCGATGCTCCATAATAATCATTATAACAATGAGCAAAATAATAATTCAAATGCCAAAAGAACCACGGGACTAGCTGCAACTGCTAGATCGGAAAATCCCGAAAGAGACAATCCCGAAAGTTGTCAAGAACAACCATGCTGCTCAAAAGCAGCCAATATACAAACGCTTCATTCAGAAAATGAGAGCAAAACACTGTTACCGACAGCAATAGTCTCCATCGAACACAGAGGAGAACTATTTAAACTAAGGGCCTTAATAGATCAAGGATCACAGCGATCATTAATAGCATCTAAGGTCCAAAAAAGTTTAAATTTACCAACAAAATCAGCCAATTTTGAAATATCGGGAATGGGTGGAAGAGTAGTTCAAAACTCAAATAAAATCTGCCTCATTACCTTGATGTCTTCAAATGCGGATCAACGAATAAAAGCACAAGCTATAGTTCTACCGCGACTGACAAATATGCTTGGTAGCTATAACATAAAGAGCGAACACTGGCAAAAGTTTTCACATCTGAAACTAGCCGATCCCAACTGCCATACAGCCGATCAAATCGACATATTATTGGGAAGCGATCTAATCCCCCAAATAATACTTCAAGGTGTTGAGAAAATCTCCAACAACCTACTAGCCCAAAATACCATCTTTGGATGGATTTTAAGCGGTCAAGTCAAAGAGAAAATCTCCAGCTTCACAACGCAAGTGGAAGATATTTCGAATGACTATCTTAACTCACAATTGAGAAAATTCTGGGAGGTAGAAGAACTACCCCCAATACCCGTTACTACAGCTGACGACAAGTATTGTGAAGACTTCTACGAGTCCACAACTACGAGATCAGAAAACGGGCGGTACGTCGTACGACTACCATTCAAACAACAATTTCCCGACACACTCGCCTTAGGTCACTCACGAACCTCTGCGCTACAGCAGTTTTTAAGTATGGAAAGAAACCTACTTAAAAAAGGCGAGCTAAAAACCTCATACGACAACGTCCTTGAGGAATACATAAAATTAGATCATATGGAATCCGTAAAATCCTATGAAAAAATAACAAAAGGCAAACACGCCTCCTTTTACCTACCACACCACGCGGTTATCAAACCAGAACAACTTACAACAAAAGTAAGAGTGGTGTTCAATGCATCTAAATGCACACGCTCAGGCAATTCATTAAATGACGTTTTATACACGGGTCCAACATTACAACCCGATTTAATGCTACTAATCCTACAGTGGCGTATGTATAAATACGTATTCAATGGCGACGTCGAAAAAATGTACAGGCAAATCCTAGTACATGAAGACGACCAAGACTATCAGCGCATTATATTCCGCAATTCACCTAGCAGTCCAATCCGCGACTACAAGCTAAAAACGGTGACATTTGGCGTAAACTGCGCCCCTTTCCTAGCCATTCGTACACTACACGAACTGGCAAAAGATACGAAAGAAAAATTACCACTAGCCGCCCCGGTGCTAAACTCTCAAACGTACGTAGACGACATACTGTCGGGAAGCCATAGCCTTCCATTAGCGTGCGAGTCACTAGCGCAAGTTATCGAAGCCCTCGAATCGGCAGGGTTTCCATTAAAAAAGATAACATCCAACCATCCAGAAATACTGGCAAAAATAAATAAAGAAAACTTGCTAGATACTAATTTTCTAAAGTTTGAAAAAGAGAGCACCACTAAAGCTCTGGGCATACAATGGAATGCAACATCAGACCAATTTTCTTACACTCTTGAGTCGATATCTGCAAAATCCGCAAAAACGAAAAGACAAATTTTGTCATCCGTGGCAAAACTTTTTGGCCCCCTCAGGATGGCTTGCACCAATAATGATACAAGCAAAAATCTTCATTCTGTGAATTATGGCTAGATGGAACCGATTGGGACGAAGTGGTGAAACCACTCCGCAATTTGCAAGTAACTTGCACACTATCTCCGAGATACAAATACCTCGGTGGGTGAATTTCTCACCCGATCATGAAGTCGAAATCCACGGCTTTTGCGATGGTTCTGAGAAAGCATACTGCGCTGCTATTTATGTGCGAACCCAGCACGATGGCAAAACAACAAGTCACTTATTAGTGGCAAAGGCCAAGGTCGCACCTCTTAAGACCGTAAGCCTCCCACGGCTCGAGCTATGCGGCGCACTCCTGCTCGCAAAACTAGCCTCGACCGTGCAAGCACATTTAAACCTGAGCGATCGGAAACTATATCTATGGTCCGATTCAGAAATCGTGCTAGCATGGCTAGAAAAGCCACCACATACGTGGAAAACATACGTTTCTAACCGCACAGCTCAAATCATTGACTTGGTTGGGCCAGCAACTTGGCGACACGTAGCCAGTGCTGATAACCCTGCGGATCTTGGAACAAGAGGCTGCAAACCCCTGCACCTTACAATCACCACACTATGGTGGAATGACCCCAACTGGATGGTCGAATCACCTGACGCATGGCCAAAGTCGCCTGCGCGCAATATAATAGCCCCAGAAAGTAGAAGAATAGAAGGCTTTCATACAACGTTGGAGGATACAGACATCCTAGAGCGATTTTCGTCGTTCCCTCGAGCCTTAAGAGTAATAGCGTATATGTTTCAATTTGTAAATCGCTTAAAGAATAAGGTGAAAGGGATAGCCAATACCGCAAGCTATGCTCTTACGCATCAAGACTTGCAACGGGCAAAAATAGCCCTAATCGAGTGCACACAAACTCGCTATTACAGTAGTGAACGATCACTGTTAATGGCATCAAAGCCCATTGACAAAAGGAGCACACTCTTAGTACTTAACCCCTTTGTAGACTCTAAGGGACTGCTTCGTGCCAATGGCAGGCTAGCGAACTCCAGTCTGAGCTACAATGAGCGGCATCCAATAATAATACCGGAAAAATCCGCATTTGCCACAATCTTTGTAAACTATTTCCACCACTTAATGCTACACGCCGAGCACAGGCTAATGCAACAAATGATCCGACAAGAGTATTATATTCCTCGATTGAAGCCTCTGATCAAAAAATGCATCTTTATGTGTAAAGTCTGTACGCTACACAAGCAAAAGATGCGTACGCAGATCATGGCAGCTCTACCACCCGAACGCTGCAATTATTCTATGCCTTTCACCATCACTGGTGTAGATTTTGCCGGGCCTTTCCAGCTAAAGGCCTCGATGTTAAGGTCTTCTACCACAATGAAAGGTTACGTGGCTGTTTTTGTATGCTTTACGACAAAAGCCGTGCACCTAGAATTATGTTCAGATCTGACAACGGCAGCTTTTCTCGCGGCATTTGCACGCTTTGTCGGACGGCGAGGATTTCCCTCGAAAATCATGAGCGACAATGGCAAAACCTTTATCGGCGCTCAACGAGCTACCGAAAAGGAGTTCGTACAGTTCGCCAAAGAAGTCTCGCCGCACATCATTGAAAAATACGCACCTCAAGGCATTAATTGGCAATTTATGGGTGGACTATGGGAATCAGCGGTTAAAAGCTTTAAATCGCATTTCAAAAAAACCGCTGGCAATCATAAATTTACATTTGAAGAGTTCACTACGTTACTCATTCGATTTGAAGCCGTTTTAAACTCACGGCCACTATCATCACTCTCGCAAAATCCCTCCGACTTTACAGCCCTCACTCCTGGGCATTTTCTTAGAGGAGCGCCACTTCTGGCCATACCAGGTCAAAACGTGGACTCACTCTCCCTCATAAATCGATGGGAACGGATCAAAATCCTCCATCATGAGTTTAGTCGCCGATGGAAGGAAGAATATCTTAAAGACCTTCACAAACGATATCGGTGGAAAAATACTCAAGAAGCACCTAAAATTGGAGCATGCGTCTTAATTCATGACGAATGTCTACCTCCTACCGAATGGCGGCTAGCCCGCATCGAAAAGGTACATTACGGTTCCGACGGTCACATCCGAGTAGTTGACCTACGTACGCAAAACGGCAAACTAACTCGACCGCTCGTAAAACTTTGTTTTCTACCAACCGAGTCTAATACCGCTAATACCGATCGCGCAAATAACTTATAATCAATATAAAATCAAATACGGAGCAATTCATCCAACGAAGCGATGTTGCTATCCGAAACAAATACCTCACTCCTAAAGAGGTAGCTCGAAGGACTTTCGTTTCCTCAATCTAAACGCGAAATTATACCGCAAATAAAAACCCGTATAAAAGATACAATAATCATATCACATTTCAGACTATACATATGTTGATCAAGTGCTAAAATCAAGCACCCCTATACTTAATAAAACACTAAAGTCCATAGTTTCTATTTATGCAGATTATCATTAATATGGAAATCGAGGAAGTCGCCCCGACACCAACAATCCGCTCTGCGGTTACCGTGCCACGAGCACGAGCAGTGCCCACTGCAGCACCGCACACCTTCACTCCAAGGGCCGCAACAGCGCCCACCGTACCACCGGAACAACCACAGCGTCCACGAATATGGACTCATCGCGCGGCCCGTAATCGCCGTCCCGCAGCATCCGCTCACCAGACACAGCCAGCAAGTCGAGGCCGTCGTCGCCCAACCGGGCTCAGAAATTTCGGGTAGACCCTGCAGCAGCTGCAACGACTTCTAGGCTGATCACTCGCCTAGGGGGGCCGGGATGGCTAGATTAGCCACAACACTGGCGGGTGCAACCCTGCCGCCAGCATTCACCACACCACACACACACACTTACACAGTCACGCACCAACTAATTGTCAACACAAAACACATACATATTGTAAACAAATATTACAATTCGTAAATCTCGAGCAAGACGGTCATTTAGCGCCTGAGCCAAACCGAATAAATATATTTACAATTTTTAAAACCCATAAATCCTTTTACTTATTTAAAGTTCGGTAGTGAGTGCAAAGGTGAGTGCAGTGAAGTGTCCCGAATTATATAAAAATATTCAAAGGAATTTAGCAACACAATACTGTGTCGCGCACACGCGCAGCAGCAGCGACGATCACTTGATTGACTAAACCAAAGAAGCGAAATATACACCAACAATAGAATAACCTAACAGAAAAAGCTCCAAAGCTGAGTTCTGCCTAGGAAAACCACTGTTGATCGCGCCACAGAAAACTAGAATAAATACCGGCCGCGATGCCCAGGATAATCAAATAGTAAGCCAATATGGATACGAAAGACATCGAGCGCTACACCAGCGAAAAGGCAGCAGACGGCTCACTCCGCCTTAAAATTCTGTGATTGTCACGTCAGCCCCAACCGGAGGAGGCGGTGACCAACCTCGTCACCAGCGAGAGCGACAGCTCTTGTACCGAAGCATTCGGACAACTCGAAAGCAAGAGCGAAGACGATGGTGGGATTCGCATCCCGAGTCCCAGTGGCGACGAAGAATACCACAGCGGGCCGATGGTACGTGAGTCGACACCAATATTATTATCTTCTTGAGAGCGAGGCCGAGGAGGATGACAAGGGTCGACGGCAAGGCGAGCTGTCTTTCCGACAAGAGGATGAAGAGCAATACGGCAGTGGGTATATCGACTACACCCGCCGAGTCAATATGCGCATGCGGGTGTACTATGGCGATGTCATGGCAGAGGAGAGGGCCCCGCGTGCCACAAAACACCAGCAGGTCTGCAACGTACCAGGCGAAACACGGTGTGCCTGAAGCAAGTTTAATTGAAGGGTCAAAGCACAACCGATTTTCTCGTGGATTCTTATTTTATGGACCAAATTAAGTCAGAATCCAAAATTTAAGCTTTTTCTACCGAGCCGTTTTTGAGAAAATTCGATTTAAATTTCGAAAATTACAAAAAATTAGTACTAACTTTTTTGACATAAGATCCATGGATTTTGTGTTTGTGTCACATAATTGTCAGTACCTGGGTGACCGAGACTTGCTCGGTATTTTTCGAATTTGCCGCATAACCTTACTCACCAAGAGCATAAATTTCCAAAATAGATTTCCAAAATATCGAACACTGAACACAAAAAGTCACTTAACATACATTGGCGACACCTGTTGTGTATTACATATTCTGGTTGGTATACGCCCTAAAATACCTTTCATTTGATACCCATATTGCCATATATTTAAAAAAAATCGGAAAGGTGGCAACCAGGCGCGTAGCCAGAAAAAATTTCGGGGGTGGTTTTGGCCAAAGTCTCAGTAAATAAGAATTAGATGTAAATACATACATATTTATATTTTTATTTATTTGAAATTTGTCTCTTTCTACACGGCTAA
The DNA here is from genome assembly GCA_951509765.1 of Sphenella marginata. Lineage (NCBI taxonomy): Eukaryota > Metazoa > Arthropoda > Insecta > Diptera > Tephritidae > Sphenella > Sphenella marginata. Next base: position 33,532,583 of record OX608080.1, on the reverse strand, counting down.
AAATTTGAGCATAACTTTTAAACCATTCATTGGTTAACACAATTTTTAAACTTTTTGGTAATAATTTCCAATTCTTTCAATTTCCTACAAAAATTCTCAATTTTTTAAAACTGTACTAGGATAAACAGCGAATATGTGTACTTTTCGCACAAAATTCATGGGTGCGCGGTATCTCACTAGGTAGAGCATTGCGCACTGATTTGGGGCACGTCGGTTCGAGTCCTAACATTAAAATTAACTTTGACTAATTTCATTATATTTGTATGAAAGTATGTGTAAAAACACAATAAAAATGCTGCAACTCAAAGTTAAGAGCTTTGTGGAAAATTCATGAAAATTTAAGAAAACTCGAAAAATTTTCATCAAAATTTCTAAATTTTTAGTAAAATTTTAGATTTTTTTCGCGTATGCAGTTTTGTAGTTCGTTCAATTGTAGTGAACAAAGATACCAATCTTAAGCTGCTAGAAGATTTACTCGATTTTAGCAATTTTAAAAACTTTTACTAAAAAGTTAGAAATTTTGTTGAGAATTTTGCGAGGTTTCTTGAATTTTCATGAATTTTCCACAAAGTTCTTAACAAACCACACTTTGAACGCAGACATACCTACTGGTCTAGGTGTATATGCAGCCCCAAAAAGTTTTAAATCTAGGCTAAAACTTTTAGCCGTGTACAAAATAATATTTATTTTTCTTGTTTGTTTTGAAATTTTGTTTAGGATTTCTTCAGGAGTTACTTCAAAAGTAGAGTGGATGTTGAGTAGAGCCAGCATCTCCTGGCGAAGTTTTTAACCTTCGAAATGAAGAGAAGGACCGTTCGCTAGGAGCAACGGAAACTGGAAGCGTTGCAGCAATTTTTATATATCGATATACCATAGGGAAAAAAGACACGGAACAATTATTTAATGCATCAATAAACGTGCTCGGTCGCTCCTCCTTTGGGATTGGAAAATATTTTTCTTTTTCAGGGCTTTTGGCTGTTCAAAAGAAATCCAAAAACGCTATATAAAATGACACCTATGAAACGCTTAAGAAAAATTTCTTGTGTCAGAATATCTTCTACTTTTCTACTGATAATTTCTGGAAAATGTTTACAAAAACGAGACCTGCGCAACTCTGGCTTTGGCAAGAAATAAATAGTTGTCGGTTTAGAAAAACTGAAGCTTCGGAAAAACAAAAAAAAAAATATAGCAAAATAACATTGAAATTCATAGAAGAAGCGGGTTATTTGCAATCATTCAACATGCAAAACGGAACGTCAAAACTTCTTGGCTATTCATGACAATTTCATGGTCAAGAAATAATTGAAAATATTTCATGAGCATTTTCTTTTCAAAAGCATACCGGGCTTTTACTTTTAAACTTTTTCAATCCTTTTTTGCCAAATTAGCGTCACTTTTTATTATCACCCGACAAGTATAAGTATAATTTAATTGTCACTTGCTTCTTCTTGGTAATGGGTTTGGTTAAGCTTATGGCAACCGTGACTACAATAACGAGAGGCACTCATTCTTACGATTTTTGCCTGCTGTATTAATAACTCGAAAAGCAGTTAATATGAATTTCAACAGACTTGAGTTCGAATGATTCTTGCTGTTGTTAACATGCTATGCAGATGAGATGCTTAGTTGATCTTATGCAGAGCAAGTCTAATAATTTTGCACGAGTTTCTTAATGCGCCAAATGAGTGAACCGTTGCAGGAATTTAGTTGTGACCTCTCAGACTTGCTCTGATAATTGATTAGCGACTACCAATATCTTCTCTCAGTGTGAAATATTATTTAATTTTATTCTTTCGTGTTTATATTTTGCAATTAATGCTAATTTCTTGACAGGGGTTTTAAAAATGAATAGAGTAATTATTACAGTACAGACGTATATTTTTTAATTTGCGGAATTTTCGGGGGGGTTTGAACCCCCGAAACCCCCCCCCTGAATACGCGCCTGGTGGCAACCCTCTAAGCTTCCATTGTGGCAACATTCAAGTATAAAATCTAAGAAGGAAGCATACTATCCATCTACCAAATTTCATCGAAATCGGTTTAGCCGTTCCCGGGATAGTGGTCGATATCTGAAGGAATAAATAAAATGCGTTCAGGTGGCAACCCTAGGTGGGAATACTACGCGAAAATATTGTGGTTGGTATATGCCCTAAAATACCTTTCATTTGATACCCACAATGCCGTATATTACTTAATATTTAAAAAAAAATCTTGCTTAATATTTTAAAAAATTGATATAGGTGGCAACCCTAAGGACCACCACTCAGAAACGGCTCGGTAGAAAAAGCTTAAATTTTGGATTCTGACTTAATTGGGTCCCTAAAATAAGAATCCATGAGAAAATCGGTTGTGCTTTGACCCTTCAATTAAACCTGCTTCAGGCACACCGTGGAAAGCGACGCACCTGCCAGCGGAAGCGACGTCCTCAGTCTGAAATCATTTTCAAAAAAAAAAATACTGGTAGGTATAATTAAGTAGTGAATGTCTTTCGATGACACATGCCCAAAAAGGTTCATTCATTGTTAATTAGTGGCAAAAAAATGTCGTCGAAGCCGGAAAACCGGATGAAATTTCCAAAAATTTCAACTTCGGGCTTTAAAAACATATCATACTTTTTCCAAATAAATAAAACAATACGAAAGTGTCAACAATTCTCTACCCAATACAGTTGAGAATTTTGAAATCGGTTGAACATTTTTTTTTAAGTAGAAACTGAAAAAACGGTTTTTTAACAATAAAAAAAAATTCGAGGGTATAACGGATTTTTCAAATACCGTTTCGTGTTACACTTGACTAGATAAACAATCGCTGATGAGTGTATTTTCACTGTAGCACAGTGTTATTATTGTAATTTAGCAGCTTGCCGCCCGCAAAATCTGTATAAAAGGGCGTTGATTTTTAGGAAATAAGGAAGTCGTTCTGCGACATTATCTAGGAATAGTAGTTGCGGTTCTCACCTTAACGAATGTAAACCTGGGGCTCTCACCTCACGATTACAAGCATTATATTCAGTGGTGGTTTTCACCTCCGTTGACGGTCGGGCCACACACCGCTCTGCTGGTATGAATAGGTTTAACAAAAATGGGCACAAAAACTGTGAATGAGGTCTTGTCTGGGACCATCCTAGATGTCGAGCTACGTTTTCAGTAAAATCGGGACTGCTCGTTATCGCGAAATATCCCACTTTAACCCTTTAGGATCTTCAAAAATATACATTTGACCAAAAAGTCTTCTCAAAAATAGCTTTTGTATGTTTGTTCCTGTAGGTGGTTTCTATTACTCACATAAATTGACAAAAGTCACACATTTAAAAAAAATTGCAAAACTACTATTAAATAAAATTAATTATTCGTTTTTAGGGCACTAGTTACAGCACCCTGTTTTTGTAATGCAAAAAAAAAACAAAAATACTCCTTATGATTTTATTCTAAGCGGAACACGAAGCCGTGGTCCAAAAATTTCCATCATGCCCAGTTTCTGAGAAAAAATATTTTTAGACTCCAAAATTAGTACAATTTGAACAAGCCCCCTGTGCTCTGGGAGCTCTTATTTGATTTGAATATCAGCTCATATATAAACCAAGGTTTAGAAAACATTATCCAAGATAAGAAAAAATTGTGGTATGTCGCAATTATTTTATACAGATTTTCAAAGTTGGCCGAAATCACAAAATCAGGTTTTTGGCACATTTTTAAAAAATTATATAAATTTACCCCGATCTGCCACAAACTTTGCACATACCAAAAAATATTGCATGGTTTCTAGTCTGTCAATGGTAAAAAAAATCTTTTTATTACCACTTACCATGAAAATAATATCTTCATTTATTACCAACTCGCTTCCGTAAAATATTTATAATATAGTTCAGATTTGCCGGCTTAAGGTCGCTAAAATGAGTGAAAAACACCACCTTTCAAACTCCACGTTACAGCGAACGGACGTGAATTAAATTTCCCTGAAGACGGTTACCGGTGAGTAACCGAAATATATCGGAGAAAAAACTTAAAGTGGTGTTTTTCACTCATTTTAACGACCTTAAGCCGGCAAATCTGAACTATTGTTAAAATACAACAGGTCGCCAAAAACAACATTATTATTTATAATATATATAATATTTAAATATTTAGTAGTTCGACATCTAGGATTTTCTCAGACACGACCTCATTCACAGTTTTTGTGCCGATTTTTGTTGAACCTATTCTTACCAGCAGAGCGGTGTGGCCAAGCAGGGGTTTTCACCTCAGCCGCCTTAATTCAGCTAGCCATAAACATTAAGAAAATAAGGATTAGTGCCCAATTAAAATTTAGATTGTAGATTTGCGAAAAGAGGAGTAAATCTGAGAAATAAAGTAATACTTTTTTGAATTTATAAACATAATCGCAGGGTTTTATCAATTGAAAGGACCTGTAGGGAACCGTGAACGGACTGAGCGTACTTCGGAATACAAGGAAAAGTCCGTCACAAAAGGTTTTAATATCGAAAGGGCCTGCAAAATCGACTCTAGTGTTTTCAAATCTGCGAGTGAGAATTGTCAGTTCTTGTTTATGAAAAACGCAATTCGAATCACTGTCTTTATTAGCCTTTGAAATCCAGTACTGCTACCGCAGTAATCGTAACCAGGGATGCTCAACTATCGAAACGATTATATTTCGTTTTGCTATTTCACAAAAAAAACTTAACGAAATAATTTCGTTCCGTTGATTCACAAAACAAAATTATCAAAATGATTTCGTTTCGGTAATTCAAAAAACTAAATTATCGAAATGGAAATGATAACGTTGCAACGAAATAAATCAACAAAAATACCTCAATTAAACTGAACTGGCAATGCCTCCACGAGCACATAGATACATACATACTTACATTTGCGAAAGGTGCAATTTGGCAAATCTATTTCATTTGACTCAATTGGTTTGTGGAGTCGGGTTCGCACCCCAAATTTTTTCAAAAATTTTTTTTCCTTTTTTATACTATGTTTTATATTTTTTCCATTTTATATTATTGTTTTCTTTTTTAATTCTGTAATATTACCATTTTCTGGTCGGCTACGTCATATTCATATCTCAAATTTGTATGTTTTTGTGTCGGGGACAAAACAAAAAAGTGAAAATATATAAAAAAAAAATAATACTTGCAATTAAAAAACAAAGAAAAGTTAATAAAAAGTTAAAAAACATTTAACAAAAGTTGGGGTGAGAACTCGCTACCCTACAATTGATAGTGGAGTCGCTTGTCAAACAACTGACTGGGCAATTGTAGTTGTTGGTGACGGCATTGCCAGCAGCATAAAAACCAAAAGTGTAGAGTTTAAACGTTATCATCAACGTTTCGTTTACGTTAATTACCGAAATGAAATTATTTCGATAATTTCTTTTCGTTAATCAACGAAATATTTTTATTTTGATAATTCCATTATCGTTGTCAGCGAAAATAAATTATTGTGATAATTGCTTAAACGTTAAAAAACTGGATCGTTGCAACAGAAACGATTGGTTTTTTTCGGTAAGCGATAATATTAACGTTACGATGCATCCTTGTTTATTTCGTTGTAACGTTATCATTTCCATTTCGATAATTTAGTTTTGTGAATTACCGAAACGAAATCATTTTGATAATTTTGTTTTGTGAATCAACGGAACGAAATTATTTCGTTAAGTTTTTTTTGTGAAATAGCAAAACGAAATAGAATCGTTTCGATAGTTGGGCATCCCTGCATATCACAGTTGGTAACACAGCGCTGCTTTTAGTTGTGTGCCTACTGGTGTTATGCTCGTCAAAGGGAGATGTAAAACGAAGAACCAGCAAGCTTTGCCCAGTCCTACAGATAACTCCGAAAACGAAAAACCGACACCATCTCCTCGTCATATAAATGAAGTTTTGGATTTAACCATTAACATTTAGCGTGTGGCGGCCACCGTGGTGTGGAGGTATTGTTGTCGGCCTACCACACCGAAGGTCCGGGTTCGAGCCCTGTTACAGGTTACATCAAAAAGTGGTTTGAAAAAGTTTTTTCAAAACGGGGTCGCCCCTCGGCAGTGGTTTGGCAAACTCTCCGAGTGTATTTCTGCCATTAAATTCTTCTTACCAAAATCCATCTGCTTTGTAGATGCCGTTCGGAGCCGGCGAAAAACCGTAGGTTCCGCCAATTTGTAAGAAAAAATTTCAAAGCGGCACACCACAAATTGGAAGAGAAGCTCGGCGCAAAAATCTCCAAGGAGGTTGGAGGTTGTAGCGCTACTTAGCCCTACCTAAGTAGTCAGTATCTTGAGCAGACAAAAAGATAATTTGTATTATGGGGGGACAAGCCGCATGCCGGGTAAACATTAGGCAAGTCGGGGTTCAGTCTGGATAGGTAAGAGTTTAACCTATTACAATATCCAGACCGGAGTTGGGCCAGCATCACCCTAGTCTCCCTAGGCAGCTCGCGCTCCTCTTCGGCAACGGGTGGTGTTGTTGCCTGAAGAACGGCGTTCGCCGGGAGAGAGCCGACAAAGGAATTTACCTAATTCGTATGGATGAGGGTGAAGGCCTGCCGGTGCACCTTAGGATCAAACGGCGTGGAAATCAGGTGCCGGATCTCATCGAAGTGTTTGCGTAGATGGCTTGTGTAGAGCGTCTGTTCCGATGCTGCGGTTTGCAACAGTTGAACAGGAATTGCCTGGTCAACATCTTGCTATGCTCTTTAACGGCGAGCATTTTCGCTTCATTATGAAGCTGGTGCTCAGGAGACATAAGAAGACACCCAGTGGTGGTTCGAAGGGCGGTGTTCTGGCAGACCTGAAGCCTCATCCAGTGTGTGTCAGCTAGCCCCGGCGACCATATTGGCGTCGCGTAGCTCTGTACCGGCTGACCAATTGCTTTATATGTAGCCAGTAACGTTTCTTTGTCTTTACCCCAAGTGCTTCCAGCTAGCGACTTGAGGATTTTGTTACGGCTTTGGACTTTATTGGCAATTGCGGTTACATGAGCGCCGTATTTGAACATTTTATCAAACGTCACCCCTAAGATTTTGGGGTGTGAGACAGTTGGTAGCTTGACACTATCAACGTAGACGTCTAATTCCATGTTCACTTGCGTTGTCCACGTCGTGAATAGCGTGGCCGAGGACTTATTCGGTGTCAATGCCAGGTTTCTCCCGGCGAAGAATTCGGACACAGCTGGGAGGTAAAAAGTTATGCGAGAGCAGAGTTCTTCAACGGAGGGGCCTGTTGCCAGAATCGTACAATCGTCGGCGTAAGAGACGATCGAGAAACCCCTTTGGTGGTTAAACAAAAATGGGGATAGGACACCACCCTGTGGCACCCCTTGTTTAACCATTCTTCGTTTTGATCTGGCGACTCTGAATTCAACCGACGATTGACGCCACTCAGGTAGTTGGCAGTCCAACGTTTAAGACAGTGGAGAAGGGACGAGTCTTCAAGGTCTTTCATTAGTTGTGCATGGTTGACCGTGTCAAAAGCTTTGGCCAGGTCAAGCGCAACTAGCACTGTCCTGTGGCTTGAACGCTTTTGGTAAAAGCCGTCCCCTATCTGAGTGGTGATGGCGTTCAGCGCGGTGGTGGTGCTGTGGTTTTTGCGAAAACCATGCTGATGTTCGGCGAGCAGCAGGTTTGCGGTGAAATACGGTAACAAGATAGATTCCAACACCTTCCCTACTGGCGAGAGGAGTGATATCGGGCGATATGACTCCCCTACGGCAGCTGGCTTTCCAGGCTTTAGTAGAGGGACCACCTTTGCCTGTCTCCATCTTTCAGGAATGACAAAGGTGGACAGGGAAAGGTTGAAAATGTGTGCAAGGTATCTTATGTCTTCGTCGCCGAGGTGTTTCAGCATAAGCATGGAAAGGCCATCGGGGCCAATATACTTGGTGTTTATAGATCTCCGAATTCCCTCATGAACTTCTGTTGTGGAGATGGCAATGGGCGCATCGCTGTTTTTGTGTTTGTGCGCTTCCCTGGTTGCTCGGCGAATCTCTTGGTTCAACGGACGATGCATTACAAATTGTCGGCAGAAGGCGCTCGCGCATCTTTTAGGCTTCGACTGAACCATTTCGCCGAAGTCGATGCATATTTTGTCGTTAGGTTTAGTCGGGTTGGACAAAGATTTCACCGTCGACCATAATTTGCCAACTCCAGCAGAGAGGTTGCAAGACCTTAGGTGCTCCTTCCACTTAGCGCGTTTGTGTTGATCTTCTAATCGTCTGATTTCCGCATTAAGATCCTTTATTTGAGGATCCGTAAGGTCCAGGCGTCTAATATGGTCACGTTCATTTGCCAGGGCCGCTGTCTCTGCGGGGAAGAATGGACGCACTTTCTTTATTCTACCTGACGGAATGTGTTGATGGGAGGCTGAAATTAGGGCCATACGAAACGCCTTTTCCCCTTCTCGTACGTCAGACGGGGTGGGGAGAGCAGCGAAGGCGCTCTCTGTGGTGGTTAGAAAACCCTCCTAGTCGGTTTTATTGAAGTTGGTGTACGTGCGATTCTCAGTGGTGACAAAGTCGGTTGGGCGATCGAAAGAGCGCACTATGGGTAGGTGGTCTGAAGCAAGCGTCAGCATCGGCCTCCATTCAACGCAGTTTATAAGGCCTGCGCTGACTATGGTGATGTCTGGCGAGCTGTTGTTGTTGTTGTTGTTGTAGCAACAAAATCACTCCTCGAAAGTTTTGGGGAGTGTTGTCGAATTAACAGTCCTTGGCTGGATATGAATCCGGTACACTCCGGTACTCCATTGCGGTACTGAACGACTGTCGTAGTAGCGATTTGTTATGACCAGTTTGCACTTCCCCCTTCTAAGTCATGTCATCCCCCCTTCCGAAAGGAAAGAGAAGATGGGTAATGAGAGGTGAGAGGCATCATGTCCGAAGATCAACCATCAAGTTGCACATCATTACCTTTGTGCATATTAGTCGCGTCTTACGAGCGGTATGCCTACCGCGGGCATATTCTAAACCCCAACCCGCAGGGGTCGTCTGGCGAGCTAGAGCAGTTTACCGCCACTCTAGTGGGGGCATCCCCATTAACCGTGCAGAATGTCGAATCATCTATTTGGTCAGACAGCTCCTGTCCCCTACCATAGGCCTGCAAACTGGAGTGCCACAGGTCATGGTGTGCGTTGAAGTCACCAAGGATGACGCGATTCTCGCCCCTGAGTAACGCACGAATGTCGGGGTGGTAATCATTGGGACAAGAGGTGACAGGAGGTATGTATATGTTTATGATTTCAAGGTCGACATCGCCTGACCGGACAACCATACCTTGACGTTCTAAGGTGGTGTCCCTCGGGTCGATGTCAGGCTCAAATAGACGATACTGCACAGATTGATGCGTTATTAATGCCAGACCACCCCCAAGCCCTCTCGCACGGCCACCACGGTGTACATTGTACCCGTTGCAGGTCTGAAGAGACAACCTTCCACCGAGCTTTGTCTCCTGAATCGCCGCGATCTTGATGTTGTATCGCTTCATTAAGTTTATCACTTCAACAATTTTACCGATTAGGCCGTTACAATTAAATTGCAGGATACCGAAATGCGAAGCGGGAGCAGAGTGGATGCTGGTGGTCAAAGACTGGTGCGTATGCCTAGGTGGTAATAGACTGGGTCTCGCACTACGGCGCATTCTTGAAGTCAAAGGAATCGCGTTACCAGAAGGTAGAGGCGAGTCAGACGGCGTTGAAGGTTGCGTAGCTCGACAGCATGGCGCAACGTACGTATCAGTCCATAGGTTCCTGTTTGCGAGTGCAGAGCATATAAGCAGGTGACACAGGTCAAGGCAGTTATTGCACTTGACTGATGCCAAAGGCGTGTATAATATTAACCGACAAACAGTGCACGTAGTATAAGGGACCAGGAGCTGATGGTTGTGGCTTATACTCGTGCTGATGCTGGAAGAAGAGGGGGTGGGAGAGAGCGGACGCTCAGCATTGCTTAAATCCACTTGGGAAGTGCTACGTAGACAGTAGCTGTGAGCTGCTGTGTGAGATGTTGACGCCTGGGGGCGTGAGCGGCCGCTCGGAAAGTATACTTGCTGATGTGCATTGGTAATGCTAGTCGTGGAGACTAATGTGACAGAGTCAGACATATGTAAAAATAGTTTTTAATAAAAAGCACCTTAGATGATAAATTAGCTGGAGCACAAAAGGTCAGCATTAAAAAGTTTGAAAATTTTATCGACGCATTCCAAATATTGAGATGAGTAGGTTTCGAGGGGTAGGTTTGTGGAAAACTTTAATAACTCAGCCAATTATTGACGGATTTGGACGATTAGGACATCATTTGAAAGGCATTCGAGACGTTGCCATTTCTGCAAAATACATTTCTGCACACAGGTATACAATAATTGTATTGATAAAATTGTAGTTGTCAGCAAGCAAACCAACCAATCTCTTTTAATACTGAACAGAAATGATTCATTTGTGCCAGAATAATCAGCGGGGTGCGGATTTTCGTTATCTCTTCTCCCGAGATCAACGATTTCGTGTGCTTGTTGGTACGATCAAAGAACTTAAAGATATATGCAAGAACTGGAAAGGCTCTTGGTAAGGACGAATATCTTTCTAGAGGGTCTCCGTAGTAGCATACTCGCGATGTATGGGCTGGTTTGGCTTTGGCTTCGGGGGTGACGTCTTCCGGTTGATGATCATAAGATGGCCATTCTCCTGCTTCCTTGACAAGCCACGACGGTCCGAACCACCACAACTTGTTCCATAGTAAGTCCTGGGGATAAGTTCCTCGGCTACCTAGAACTGCAGGACATCTTCCACTTTAAAGGGTATTTTGCTTAAAGGGACCTAAGCATATCGACGACAAGAACTGCCAAACATAATTGTAACCGAAGGAGGGAAATAGTTTTCATTGGTGTGACCTTAGTTTTTGCTAACAAGATATGCGATGACGGGGTGTCGTGGTTTTCTACTCTTAAGTAAATCCCCAACGCGTATGCGTTTTCCGAGGCGTCGCAAAAGGCATGAATCTGGTAAGGCGTCTGATCGGAAATTTCAGATTTGTTACATGATTATTTTTGCTAAAACTACCACTGGTGTTACCCACCCAGACGGGTAAAAATGTTTGGCTATCATCGAAAGTGTTTCCTTTTTGGTAAAAGTATCTTTAAATAACTCGTTTTGAATTTTATAGAAAAACTAATCAGATTTCGCGTTCCATCTATTCCTAAAGTCTTGGCGGTGCTTGCCTTCTCTAACTCCAGAAAATCCCTGTCGAGTAAGTGACCTTCTGGAAGGTTCGATAATATTTCCCTCGAATTAGATGACCATTTTCGCAAAGCAAAACCTGCGCTACCTAATTCTGCGACAAGCCCATTATGGGCTTACAGAGCAGTGGGTACATCATGGAACCCTGCTAAAACGTTATCTACATACATCGAATTTCGAAGGATTTGAGCTGCTAAAGGATGAAAATCTTGGCTGTCTTCCGCCAGCTGAAGTAGGGTTCTAATTGCTAAATACGACGCACGGTAACCTGTGGGTCATCTCTAAAAATAATCCTTTGATACGACATATGCGAAGGATTTACTAGAATTTGCCGATACATTTTTTTAAGTCGCTGTTAAGTACGAATTTATACATTCGCCCACGAATTATTAACAGCGTTAGGTACGATTGAAGACCTGGGCCTACATGTAAAATATCATTAAACGATGCTCCGTTAGATGTATTGCTTGATGCATTAAAAACCACCCTTAATTTTGTCAAAGTACTTTCTGGCTTCAAAACGTCGTGATATGGAAGATATAAATGGCTGGGCGAGTGTTCATAAGTTGGAAGTTCCGTTTTCCCCATATGCCCCGAATCAATTTATTCCTTTACGACGGTGTCGTACTCCTACATTTGTTTATTGGACCACTTTTAACACGTTGGCTGCCACGTATCACCGGTGATCACAAAAAAAACCTACCCCCAGGTGCCATGTATCACCGGTGATCACAAAAAAAATCTACCCCCAGGTGCCAAGCAAAAAAACATGTTCCCATTTGATTTGAATTTTCTCAGTTTTAATTTCGTATTATTTCAAAACTTTGTATTATACTATGTAATAAAATATTTTTTCTTTTAAAATAAACTTTCATTTTTCCCAAAACTCCTCCCGTTAGGGTCCCAGAACTCAAAATTTAGGGCCTAGCGTGATCAGTGGTGATACATTGGCACCTGGGGGTAGTTTTATGAAATGATCACCAGTGATACATTGGCACCTGGGGGTAGGTTTTTGAAATGATCACCAGTGATACATTGGCAGCCAACGTGTTAAAGAAGTTCGAATCTGCTAAAGGCACTTTACCCAGTTGATCTAATATTGATTCATTTATAGTGGAAGAGGGTAAGTTACTGGTGATTGTGGATAAAACAAACGCATTAGCTTCTATGAAAAGATTTTGGCCACGGGGTGACATTGGTGCGTTATCGGTAACGTTATACAACAGTTGATTAGACCAACCTTATAAAAAATCATGCAATCGATTATTGGTGCCAGTATCTGTAACGTAACCTTACCATTGAATTGCATATTGGTTTTTCTTTACATTAAGGATACGACAAACGTCCAATAACTCCAGCTTTAGAGAAACAAGATGCATAACAACAGCGAATGCTGATGATAAGAACAAAACGATTTCTGCTTGTATAGAATGGATAAGTGACGATTTTGCAACCATTTTCAGCGGATTAGCAGAAAACAAAGAAGGAAAGAGTTGTCTACGGCTGTGTCGGCTTTATACCCTACATGAATATTCATAACTTTGTTAAGTATGTAATCCTTACTTACAATTGGTACAAACTCTTAAAAACTGTTTATTTTAACATACATAGCAAAAAGCTCATTTATCGGAACAATCGATTGTATAGTAGCTATTATCACTGCACACATCATATATAATAAATACCAAACCTGAAAATTTTACAGCTTTTAAATTGCAATAGTTATAGACCAAAACCTGTTTATCGGAAAAATCGATTGTATGGAAGCTATGCGTTGTGTTGGTGGGATATTGCTGATTCCGACAAAAGATTAAGCGTATACAAAATAGCGACCGCATGCAAAATTTCAACAAAATACCTCAAAAATTAGGGAACTGGCTGTCGGGGCAATAAAATTGTAAACTACAGTTAAAAACCTTTTTGAAAATGAGTGCTCTAACCAAACTTTAAATGTTCAAGTCAATTTGGGGTTGCCAGATTCTGAAGTGGAAAAAGAAGGACATTTCAATTTCTGGAGAAAAAAAAAGGACGGTTTTTTTTGTGGACAATTTATTGTTTTAAATATAAAAAAAAAAGATATTTGAGATCGTTTTCATACATATTTTAGTTACAAACAAGGATATCTAGGATATCAAAAGACGAATAAAGTATTATTACTAATTAAACAAAAATCAATATACACGGATCCGTGCGCTCATACGTGTCAGCGGGGCGTTACGCACAACAGCGGCGGACGCACTAAATGCAATCCTGAATATTTTGCCGATAGATTTAAGCGGTGAACTAGCTGCGGCATGTTCCGCATTGCCACTTAGAAATCTACCAGGATGGGGATCCCCTGGTATAGGTCATTCTTCCATCCTTGACGATCTGCCCGTGTACAGATCTGACTACTGTACACCGAAGTACTGTTTTGAGAAAAAATTCTATATCACAATTCGGGAGAGAGAATACTGGGACATCGGACCGTCCCTGGATAATGGCTCAATCCATCTGTATACAGATGGCTCGAAACTTGACGATAAGGTGGGAGGAGGGGTATGCGCTTCTCAGCTGGGTCTAAATATTAGCTTTAGGCTGCCTGACCACTGTAGTGTCTTTCAGGCGGAAGTGGGCACAGGAAGCTGTAGATCATCTGAAGACAGTGGATATCAATAGCGGTGATGTCTATATCTTCTCTGACAGTCAAGCAGCTCTCAAGGCGCTGGGGGCAAGTATATACAATTCCAGGACTGTGGAGGGCTGCCGCAAATCTCTCAAGGAGATGGCTGAGCAACTCTCGATTCACCAGGTATGGGTGCCGGGACACAGGGGCATAAAGGGTAACGAAATGGCAGACGAGCTTGCTAGAGGGGGCACATCCGCTCCGCTTTCACAGTCCTGGAAGGGTCTAGGCATGCCCCTCGCGACTAGTAAGTCTTAACGAGGCATATGTTCCTCCAGGAAGCAAGTGACAGGGGGATAAGATCAGTACCTGCTGTCATGCAAAATTGATATGGCCAGAAATTAGTGCGAGTAGGTCGGAAGACCTACTTAAACTCAGAAGAGAAGAGCTCTCTCTACTTATGGAGCTTGAAAAAGAAGGACAAATGAACGACAAAACTTAAAAAGGAGGACATTTTCACACTTTTTCTTTTGGAAGGACATTGCAGTAAAATGAAGGACATGTCCTTCCGAATGATGGCAACCCTAAGTCAATTGTAGGCAATTGGTTCCCAACAAATGAGATACTGCAAGAAAAGGAAGAAACCCAATGAATGCTGCTAATCAGCATATGAACTCTTAGGCCAGTTTATTCAATGTCTGATTAACTCCTTAATCAAAACTTTATCGGAGGTTCGCCCAAACCCGATCTGATTGTCGATGATGTGCGGATTATCTTCAGATAAAAATTACACAGCCTCACAGAAAAAAAAAGTGGTATGTTCTCGGGAGGAGAAAGGTCGATCCATATGGATTTTGGGTCGCTGAACACGAATCCGTAATGAGAATTCGAAGGTTAGCTCTTGTTTTTTTAAAGCTCAAAAAACTACCGTTTTTCGAGTTTTAGAGACATAGTAACAAGTCACTACCTCAATCTCCTAACTTAATATAAAAATTACCTTAAATGTTGATCATTCAATACCTAACATATATTAAAACAGGCGATATTTCCATTTAAAAAGGAAATAAGGCCCATGGGCGTAATTTCCTCTTTGAATGGGAAATAACGCCCATGGGAAAAGCATTGCGCACTGATTTGGGGCAATGTTCGAGTCCTGACATTTTGCAGTATTTTTGTTGTGTATTTACACATACTTTCATTCAAAAATAATGAAATTAGTCAAAGGAAGTTAATTTTATTCGAAATTCCAACCAACACTTTGAACGCAGACATACTGGTCTATATGTAGCCCCAAATTTTTAAATCTAGGCTGAAACTTTTAGCCGTGTACAAAACAATATTTATTTTTCTTGTTTGTTTTGAAATTTTGTTTAGGATTTCTTCAGGAGTTACTTCAAAAGTAGAGTGGATGTTGCGTAAGCCAGCCTCTCCTGCCCCATTGTACTTCTTAGATAAGTTTTTAACCTTCGAAGGGAAGAGAAAGACCGTTCGCTAGGAGCAACGGAAACTGGAAGCGTTGCAGCAATTTTTATACATCGATGGACCATAGGAAAAAAGACAAGGATCAATTATTTAATGCATCAGTGAATGTGTTTGGTCGCTCCTCCTTTGGGATTGGAAAATATTTTTGTTTTTTAGGGCTTTACGCTGTTCAAAAGAAATCCAAAAACTCTATATAAAATGACGCTTATGAAACGCTTAAGAACAATTTCTTGTGTCAGAATCTCTTCTACTTTTCTACTGCTAATTTCTGGAAAATTTTTACAAAAAAGCGACCTGCGCTACTGTGTTTTTGGCAAGAAATAAATAGTTGTCGCTTTATTTCTTGAAGAAAAACTGAAGTTTTGGAAAAATAAAAACAAAAAATATAATAAAATAACATTGAAATTATATAAAAAGCGGCAAATTGCAATTATTCAACATGCAAAATGGAACGCCAAAATTTCTTGGCTATTCATGACAATTTCATGGTCAAGAAATAATTGAAAATATTTCTTGAGCATTTTCTTTTCAACAGCATACCGGGCTTTTACTTTTAAACTATTTCAATCCTTTTTTGCCAAATTAACGTCACTTTTTATACCTTCCAAGTATAAGTACAATCTAATTGTTTCTTTCTCTCATAATTCAATACGACTGCGTTGTGTACTGCTTGGTAATTTTTGGTTTCTTTTTTTAACTTCTTGGTAATTTTTTTGGTTAAGCTTGTGGCAACCGTGACTACAATAACGAGAGACATCAATTTTTACGATTTTTGCCTGCTGCATTCATAACTCGAAAAGCAGTTAATTTGAATTTCAACAGACTTGAGTGCAAATCACTCTTGCTGTTGTTAACATATTTTCATTACTGCTATTAATGCTAATTTCTTAAAAGGGGTTTTAAAAGTGAATAGAGTGGGTTGAACCCCCAAAACCCCCCCTGAATACGCGCCTGATTTCTGACCTAAAAACGCTCAAAATCGAGCAAAAATATCGTATCGTGTCCTTCCGAGGGAGACTAGAGTCATGCTGGCTCAACTTCGGTCTGGATATTGCAACAGGCTGAACTCCTATTTGTCCAGACTGAACCCCACCATACCGAACACATGCCCTGCATGCGGTATGGCCCCCATGACACGCAACATCTCTTTTCGTGTTCTTCGGAACATACTCTTCTAACTCCCCTATCACTTTGGTCAAACCCTGTTGAAACAGCGCGTTTCCTTGGACTTCCGTTAGAAGAGCCCGATGACAACTAGGAGTCTACTGGTCCTTTGGGCAGGGCGAAGCACTGCTAACAACAACAACAACATCGTAAATTTTTTATTTTTTTTTTTTGTTATTTTCATACATAACACATGAGCTAACTTTTGAGTTCTGACTACGGATTCGTGTTTAGCGACCCAAAATACATGTGGAATGACCTGTCTCCTACCGAGAACATACCACTTTTTTTTTCTGTGGGGCTGTGTTATCAAAGGATAGACCTCTGATTGAGTGATTGTCAAAAGAATAAATGACAGCTAAAAGTAAAAATTCGTTTTTGTAAATTATTATTATAAATTATTTTGCTAATCACACGCAGAATGATAAAGTTTAAAATGTAATAATATCCATGTCAAAAATACTACCAATAAAACTTGTACGCCAAAAAAGGTGCAGCTGTCACTTTTTATGCATTAACAATGACCAACTTTATCATGATAGCTTAATTAGACTTTTGTGTAAACGAATATGTCATTCTGAGTCAACCCATCATGAAATAAAGTTGATCATAACCAGACATTGAGTAAACGGGCCTTAAGGAGTAAGTTGACTTATGTAGTGATTTTGAAATTCTATTTAAAAAGCTACAGCTTTGCAGCACCCCGTTGTTGTTGTTGTTGCTGTTGTTGTTAGCAGTGCTTCGCCCTGCCCAAAGGGCCAGTACACTCTTAATTGTCATCAGGCTCTTCTAACGGAAGTCCAAGGAAACTCGCAGTTTCGACACGGTTGGACCAGAGTGATAAAGGTGTTAGAAAGGTAGAACAGGAAAAGAGATGTTGTGTGTCATGAGGGGCCATACCGCATGCAGGGCATGTGTTCGGTATGGTGGGATTCAGCCTGGATGCAGCAGCCGTCATTTTGTTTCGTTTTGCCATCAATAGAAAAAGTTAAAAAGTTGTCACTCAAAGAAAACATCATTAAAAATTTAAAAACACCTGTAGTGGAATTCACTAACTTATAGCGATTTGATTCGGTTCGATTTTTCGAGATTTTCAATAACGATTCTGTCGCTTGCACTATCGAATATGAACCACATACTTACCAATTTTTTATTTTATTGCAAAGCTTCAAATTATGTCGTGTTTTATTACCGACACAGAAAACAACTCAAAAATGTGTGTCGTTTACTTTGCTAAACAGCTGATTGCGAATAGCGAAAAGCGAGAAAAAGTAGTTAGTGAATACCAATATCGTGAGAAATATCCTTACGACAAAATGGCGATTGCGAATGTTGTGATCGAAGTTAGTGAATTCCACTACTCGTCGAATTATATACGAAACACCGTTCCCAAAATTCCTAACACCCCCAAAATCTTGTTTTAGGGTCGAAAAAACCTTTTTTTCAGTTTTTTCGGTTTACAAAATTCAATATAAAACAAATTTTCAGCCGATTTCAAAATTCTCAACGGGTTTGGATTAAGAAATGATAACCCTTTCGAAATATATATCGTGTTCTGTTCACTTGAAAAGGGAGTGGCGTGTATTGGTGCAGTGAAATAACGCCCAAGGAAATAACGCCCATGGACGTTATTTCCCATTCAAAAAGGAAATAACGCCCATGGGCCTTATTTCCTTTTTAAATGGAAATATCGCCCATCTGCAAAAAGAAATAAAGCCCATGGCTCTTATTTCCTTTTTAAAAGAGAAATAACGCCCATAGGATTTTACGCGAGCAACACGAACTGTTGATTAGCATTTTTTTCACAAATTACCCTGTGAGAAAAGAGTGGGAAACGTGGCACGCGGAAGGACATCACCGTGGCGGTAGCCACGGCAATGGCACACACCCGGAGTTGGAATGGCGTAGCCCAGGGTTATTTTTTAAAGCGCGGCCGAAGGCCGCCTACGCGGAAAGGTGTCCTGCACATAAAAAACGTGGATGGGGCCCCGAATTGGGGATCTGACCCGGGTCAATTTTCGGTTTTTCACTAATAACTTTTCACAGAAACAAAATATTGCTTTTCCCCATTCGGATTATAGTTACGGAGGCCCGATCCACGATTTTTAAGTGCAGAACACCTTTTCGCGTAGGCGGCCTTCGGCCGCGCTTCAAAAAATAACCCTGGGCTACGCCATTCCAACTCCGGGTGTGTGCTATAGCCGTGGCTACCGCCACGGTGATGTCCTTCCGCGTGCCACGTTTCCCACTTTGGTTAACGTGAAATTTGTGTGTAACTATTCAATAAAATACAAAAAGAATTAGAATATTATTGTTTCATTAACTAAAATGAAAGTAATAATAATAGTGTAATAAGGCCTTACAGGGCTTATTTCACAAGGCGCTATTGCACCCCGCCTTATAAAAACATAACAAATATGTTAAAATTTATTGAAATAAAGAAAACCATATACTTAATTCTTAAATCAGCTTGTTTTAATTCGTTTTTAACGTCCGTGGGCTTTATTTCTCTTCGAAAAAGGAAATAACACCCATCAGCAAAAGGTGATAACACCCATGGGCTTTATTTCCTTTTTAAAAAGGAAATAAGGCCCATGGGCGTAATTTCCTTTTTGAGTGGGAAATAACGCCCATGGGCGTTATTTCCTTGGGCGTTATTTCACTGCACCGCGTGTATTTCACGCGAAAGTAGAATACTTTGAAAAAATTTTTGAATTTTCCGTTTTTGACGTAATTTTTTTGGTACTAATTCCCAATGAATGACATTTTTTGACATATATTATCGACAGGCTATCACTACTTAAATATGACAATTTTTATTTTCTGTAAAGGACTCCAAGTTTTGAAGTTATGCAGCATAATCCAATAAATGTTGGCTCTAAAATGGCCCCAAATGTATCTCGTGTCAAAAAAAAATTATTGTAAAATTGCATGGAAACAAGATATTATGAACCTAACTATCATCAAAAGCCACTATCTGTTGTTTAAAATTATAAGTGGGGTCCTTGCAGTGAGCCCATTTGTTTACTTAAGCGGGGTACCCCTGGAAATGGAAATGTAAGATTTTGGATTATGCTCCATAGCGTGAAAACTTGAAGTCCTTTTCAAAATATAAAACTGGTGTTCTAAGATAGTGAATGCGCGTCCATGATATATATACAAAACTTATCATCCATTAACAATTAGTACCAAAAAAACTAAGCCAAAATCAGAAAAAGGGGAAAATGGGAACTTCTCGAGTAAAAAACACGTCATACCCTTTTCAAATGAGCAAACATTATATGTATTTCCGAAGTGTCAACATTCACCTATACAAAACCGTTAAAACGTTTAAAATCGATTGAGAATGTGTTTTTCAAACAATTTTTAAAACGAGAAAACTGAAAAAAAGATTTTTTGACCCTAAAAAAATATTTTGGGGGTGTTAGGAATTTTCTGAACGTGGCTTTATGTATTATTCGACCAGAAGCCGGATTCTGCAAATCGCTAAAGCTTAATCTCGATAGCCAAAAATCTCTAACTGCATTTTGGCAACTTTTGGCGACTTTTGCGATTCCCGTGAATGACAATCTTCTAAATCTTTTGGGTTATTTTGATTCATTTGTTTGGCACATTTTGCGATGAACCAGCAGTAAAAGCTAATACCGTTCGAAAACATTATAGTACAGATATATAATTTTTGAACGAGGCAGGCATATATTTT
This sequence comes from Sphenella marginata, assembly GCA_951509765.1. Taxonomy (NCBI): domain Eukaryota; kingdom Metazoa; phylum Arthropoda; class Insecta; order Diptera; family Tephritidae; genus Sphenella; species Sphenella marginata. The sequence continues at coordinate 33,512,418 of OX608080.1, read as the reverse complement.
TGTTTACAAAAAAATTTAATCAGTCTGGGTTAGTTATTATACTAGAGAAAAATTTAGCATTACATCTATTTCAAGATCGATTATACTGTGAGATAGGAGCCAATATTCTAACATGCAAGAATAAATCCTTTAAAGTTATTAGCTAAACACATAATGAAGGCGAAAAACAATTTATACTTTGTTATAGCTGTAGCAACAGATATATTCTTATTCATTTCTTAAATTTTAATTAAATACATTTTCAATGAAATCCGCTACTGAATTGCTATGACAATTTTTAAAATTTTGCCGTCTATAAATTTACACTTACACAACACATTCACAAAAGCGGTAATAGCCCAGCTAGAACACTATCTGTTATATAATGCATTAATCCACCCGTAGTGCTACAAAAAGTATGCGTGAGGAATTCAAAAACTTTCCATCAGTTTGTACAAGCCGAGTGACAAATCCTCACATATACTTTACTATACGTGTGCACAAGCCTTCTCTTTTATTCGCAGTGTGATTTGCCATAAGGTTTTCACATAGCTTTCTCTTTTCAATCTGCTATTAATATGGAATATATAACATGTTATATAACTGGAAAAAGTCACGTAAAGCTATGCGTTATCGCTATGGCATAAATAACATGTTATATAGCGAAACAAAATCCGGTACAACTATGCGTTATCGCTATGGCATAAATAACATGTTATATAGCGTAAAAAAATCCGGTACAACTATGCGTTATCGCTATGGCATAAATAACATGTTATATAGCGTAAAAAAATCCGGTACAACTATGCGTTATCGCTATGGCATAAATAACATATTATATAGCTGTTATACTTACCGCATATTTCCAATGCATATTTAATAAAATACAAAACAGTTAAATTAAAAAATCCGTAAAAAACTGAATTTTATTGAAAAACATTTTTTAATTTGGTATAGATTTTCTTTTTATCTGTATACATAACAATTATCCATTATATTAAACTATTACGAGAAAAATAAATAAATGTACATAGGTGCATTAGTATAAAACAATATTATTTACATTATAGTTTGGAATTTAATTATTATTACATTACAATTTATTACACAGAATACAATATTTATAAAAATACTTACCGTTTTTCTCCACTTCTGTAGTTTTAAATGGTTGAAATAGCAGCTCCTTACAATTTTCTAGATTTGGGAAGTCCGTCCACACGATTCGCATAAAAATTTTCACTAGTATACACAATAAATAATAGTGACGCAACTTTTAACTTCGATATGGGTAAGCCAAAAGATCTTTAAAAGTAACCGGATTTGATGTGAATCTAATGTTAAGAATTTGGTTAAATCCATTTGACCATAGGTAAGGTAATACATGTTCATAAATATCGGGAATTTTATCAGAAGACGCGTTTTGATCTCTGCATCTATAATCCGTACTCGAAAATTTGATTGCATATTTATTTCCTAAATAATTTTTTACTGAAACAAAATATTTGTTTTTCGCCTTTGGATTATTGATACCGAGTTAAAACGCATCTCTTGATACCTTTTCTGATATTTTTCGTTATTAGCAGGTGGTGCGGTCGTATAGAATAACCAAGTTTCGGGTATGAGTCGAAAAATGCAGATTCGTTTCCGTACTTATACATCTGCGTCTGCGAATTTAAAGGTCAAAAACTAACCAAATGATTAATTTAAAGTATCTATAGTATAATTTAATTTGTTCTTTATCGAACTCATGCAATAAAAGCAGACTTTTTATCGAAAATACTACTTATTTTTTATTGAAAATTTGATTAAAGTTCAGCAGTCTAGAATATTTCTGCACCGAACAATTTTATAAATTTAAAAAGACCAATTACATATACTACTTTCCTGCCTGTGGATTATAATTTTTTGAATCGCAACTCGTGTTTTGACAACTCTCCCGAGCTTTAAATGCATTTTTAGAAGCTGACGTATAGTGAAAAGGAGTACCACAAGTTTAAACTCGTTGCATAACCGAATACATATTGTGTAAAGAAGTACCACGAGTTTCAACTCGTTACATAACCGAATACATATGTATGGCAATGCTGCCAATGAGCAGTGGCGCAAAATTCTTCTTTAAGTTGGCAATATAAGAAACAACAATGGGTGGGAACGCATACAATATACTAATTGACAACTATGTCAGCAATAACATATTCCCATCTCATTTTGGCATGCAGCGAGACTATAATTTTTGCTTTAATAGTGTTGGGTGACAGCAGAAGAATTTGCTTTTGTGTTTGTGAATGCGTTAGGCATTTTTTGCTGGGAGCTTGCCTCAAAATGATTTCGGAATATTTACAGATTGAGAATATACAGTACCTGGGTGACCGAGACTTGCTCGGTATTTTTCGAATTTGACGCATAATCTTACTTATCAAGAGCATAAATTTCCAAACTAGACTTCCAAAATATCGAACACTAACTACAAAAAGTCACTTAACATACATTGGCGACACCTGTTGTGTATTAAATATTCTGGTTGGTATACGTCCTAAAATACCTTTCATTTGATACCCATATTGCAATATATTTAAATAAAATGCGTTCAGGTGGCAACCCTAGGTGGCAATACTACGCGAAAATATTTTGGTTGGTATACGCCCTAAAATACCTTTCATTTGATACCCATATTGCCATATATTGCTTAATATTAAAAAAAAAATGATATAGGTGGCAACCCTAAGGACCACCCCAAGTGGCAACACCAAAGTAGAAAATCTTAAAACAAAGCATAGTATATACCTGTGTAGAAATTTAATTAAAATCGGTGAAGTCGTTCTGGAGATAGTAGTGGATATACAAATATACAAATTTACAATTATACAAGAATAAGTCGTTTAAAGTTATAAGATAACATAACTGCCAATATAGAAGTATTACATATATGTCTACCACCTTCCAAGGGACAACAGCTGAGATCAGTAGCATTGAGAATATGTTTAAAAAATCACTGGGTTAAAAACTCACCTAGGATGCATCGAAAGTTAAATGATCATATAGAGTATACATAAGTACGGTATAGGGATGACACCGAAACCCCATAAATGCCGCATAAAGCTAAGGGGTCGAACTTTCGAAGTGAGACTAAGGCAATGCTGGGAGATTATAACATCAAACGAAGCAATAATCTGTATTTTGGAGAAACATTTTAGAATCCTATATATGTTCTCGCAATCCACTATGGGATCAATACTTCCTACACCAGTGCAGGCGCATATGTTAATTGAACCGTTAGGTTTTTTGGGATTTGGCAGGCTCATATAATGTGCTGTGAACAAGTTAGGGTCTAAACCTCAATCCATTATTTTAAAAGATTTACGGAATCGCTCAACGATTTATATCTTATATATATACTTAACTTTAAGGACGCTCTGAAATTGTCAGTAATTAAATTTTTCAGTGTTCTCTGCGCCCAAAAATTAAAAGTTGTATGGTTTCAAAATATGAACAGTTCACATAGGATTTACCTCCAGAAGGCTCTGTCTATTTCTGACAGTTTATGGCACTTAAGGAATCACAACTAAATTGGCAAATGGCGGTGATATCCCAGCGCCCCCAAGCGAAAATATAACCGTACTACATTTTAGCTAGGCGACTTGCGTTCTACATAGAAACGCAAATAAGCGAAATCTAATATGCTGAGAGTTCATTTTGCTTTTGGTATTCTGGCGAATTTAAGCATTTAGGCGATGGCGATGACTGGAATCAGGTGAACAATCTCTTCCAGGTCGCTTTAAAAGTAAACAAGTAAGGAAGTCTAAGTTCGGGTGAACCGAACATTAAATACCCAGCTTTAGTTTTCAGAACGAGATACAAATACCATGACTTGGCAATGATATAGGCCCTAGAATCTCATTTGAAATTTTCTATATCAAAAAATGGGGCGTGGTTATCATCCGATTTCGCCCATTTTAAACACCAACCTGCCTTGGCCAGGAAGTAACCTGTGTACCAAATTTCATGCGAATATCTCAAGTTTTACTCAACTTATGTTAATTTATGTGATTTTCGATATCGAAAAAGTGGGCGTGGTTATCATCCGATTTCGGAAATTTTCACAGCAGCTCACCTTGGCCAGAAAGTAGCCTGCATAACAAATTCCATGCAAATATCTCAGTCTTTACGCAAGTTATGTCAATTTATGTGATTTTCGAAGTTTTCGATATCGAAAAAGGGGGCGTGGTTATCATCCGCTTTTGCCCATTTTCAATAGCAACCTACCTTGGCTAGAAAGTAACCTGTATGCAAAATTTCATGCAAATATCTCAATTTTTACTCAAGTTATCGTGTACACGGACGGACAGACGGACCGACATGCCTTAATCAATTCCTCTTTTCAACCTAAGAACTTTCATATATGGAACTCTATATCTAACTCGATTATTTTGCGCCGTTACATAGTACCGTTATGTTGATAACAACAGTTTACTTTGTGGCAGGATTGTTATGGCGGAGTGGGGAGGTGCTGGGGCTCAGAGAAGGGTGAGAAGGGGCACGCCGCAAGGAGGTGTTCTTTCTCCCCTTCTCTGGGTCGTAGTAGTTAACGGCTTGCTCCAGGACCTTGAGCGCAGGGGCTGTCATGCGATAGCCTATGCTGAAGACCTAGCAATCCTTGCCAGGGGGAAGTTTCTTAGTACCGTTAGTGATGTTCTGCAAGGGTTTTTGGGTATCGTGACAGAGTGGTCCGAATCTTGTGGACTGGCTGTCAACCCAAGTAAAACTGAACTAGTCCTCTTTACGAGAAGGTATAAGATCGACGATTTTGTATTGCCCAGTATTGGGGGAGTACCGTTGGTACTTTCTGAAAAGGTTAAGTACCTGGGGGTTATCCTGGACAGGAAGCTGTCCTGGAAGCTGAATGCAGAGGACAGGGCCAAGAAGGCATCAGTCGCTCTGTACTGTTGCAGGGGGGCCATTGGCAAACGTTGGGGCCTTTCTCCGAGGGTGGTTTACTGGCTGTATGAGATGGTGGTAAAACCCATTCTATTTTATGGGGTAGTGGTCTGGTGGAGCGCGCTAGACACGACTTCCTCCATGAAAAAGATGGTCACGGTGCAGCGAATGGCCATGGTGGGGATTAGTGGGGCCATGCGGACCACTCCTACCCTGGCATTGAATGTCATGCTCAATCTGGTAGGAAAAATGGGCGCAGCTCGGGCTGCAATTAGGCTTCGAGATGCTGGATATAAGCTTGTTCATTATGGCCATTCCAATATACTATCGAGCTTTGACTTCATCCCTAACAGAACGGATTACTGTGCGCCGATCTCTGCCCCCACGCGGAGTTTTTCGACTCATATACCCGCAAGGGACGAGTGGACAGGCGAGGAACCGGTTTGGGGGAAGGGATTGGTGAATTTGTTTACGGATGGGTCAAAGCTTGATGGTTGTGTGGGGGGTGGCGTTTACTGTCAGGAACTTGGGATCAGCATTAAATTTCGGCTACCTGATCATTGTAGCGTCTTTCAAGCGGAGGTTGCCGCCATCAAGGATGCGGTGGATGGGATGATGTCCAGCGCTTTCGCTGTAAAGGAGTTTAATATCTACTCCGACAGTCAGGCGGCAATTAGGGCGCTGAGTGCTAGCAACGTTCGGTCGAGGACAGTGAGTGACTGTCTGGAATCGCTTACGGTTGCAGCCGACTACTGTGGTCTGCTTCTGGGCAGATGGGCTTCGAATCAGCTTAGCAAGCGCTGGGCTGACACCACCTTATGTCAAGTATCGAAGTCCTTCTGGCCGGTGGTTGACTCCAGGCGTTCAGCGGAATTACTAGGGTTCTCCAAGGCACATCTTTCCTTGATAATTGGGGTATTGACGGGGCACTGTCCAATAGGGATACATGCGGTGCGGCTAAATATTCTTGAAAGCCCTAGCTGTGTGAGCTGCATGGAGGACGACGAGGTGGAATCATCAAATCACTTCATGCTTAGTTGTCCAGCGTTTGCTAGGACCAGGCTCAGGTATCTGGGGTCGGATGTTCTTAGGTCTCCGGAGGACGTGTCGAGGATCGATGTGGGCCAAATCCGGAGCTTTATTGTCGCTACACAGCGATTCTCCAAACGAACTTAGGTTAATGTCACCGTGAAGTTAGTGGCATCACAACGGACCATTAAGTGTCTAAGTGAGCTGTTCCCACAGTGGAATAGCGGCCACCTTACCTAACCTAACCTAACCTAGTACCGTTATGTGGACAAAATTAATATACCCTTGTACTAGTACTAGTACGCTGGGTATAAAAATCACTGTAGCACTACCAATACTACGTATATGTATTTATTTATCGAATATACATATGTATGTATGAATTAGTTTATTTAAAGACTGAAATTTAACAAGCAAGGAAGTCTAAGTTCGGGTGAGCCGAACATTAAATACCCAGCGTTAGTTTTCAGAAAAAGGGGGCGTGGTTTTCATCCGATTTCGCCCATTTTAAAAACCAATCTATTCCGAGCCTAAGCAATAGCGAATTTGGTGGGCGCGGCCACGCTCCCTGCTTATAAAGCTTTAACCGCTTACATGAACCAAAAGTACTCAATCGATCTATCCATGTCCTATATATAACTTTGGAAAAGAAGGCATGCCATGCCCATAAATTTTAACGTATTTTGTGAAATTTTTGATATACGGATATATGTGCCCATTAATCAATATTTACATAATTTTAAAAAAGTTGGTGCTGGCACGCCCACGGATTTTATTATGTGGTTTGTCCCTATTTGAAGATCAGTTTTCATTGCAGATCTTTATGATACTTTCACAGGGCCTTGTTAATAGTGAAATGTTGATATTTTGTTTATTCACTTGTGGGCAGTGCCACGCCCATTTTCGAAAATATTACCATAAAACCTTTAAACCCTTAAATCACTAATAACATCATCAGGTGAATGAGTGTACTAAATTTTAGCATTATATCTTTATCAGTTAAACAGATATTGCATATTCCGGTTTCCTAACTCTCGTTTAGGGAACTTTAGTCCAAAAAGGGGCGTGGTCGTTCACCGATTTTTCTTATTTTCTGTGGTAGTACTCTACATAAACATAACATGCCTGGTACCTAGTTTCGTAAACCTATCTCACACCGTTCTGAAGTTATTAGCAGTCGAATTTGAAAATTGCTTGACGATAAGTGGGCGGTGCCACTCCCACTTTCCAAAATTTTGCAAAAATAATGTAAAGAATATGAAAATTGATGTATGTACCAAATTATATTATTATAGCGGTATCAGTTAATTAGATATGGACTTTTCAATATTTCCACCTCTTTTCAATATAACTTTTATGAAAAAGTAGGCGTGGTCGAGAAGCGATTTCGTTTATTTTCTATATCTGAATTTAACACAAGAATAGTATGCCCTCTACAAAATTTCGTTATGCTAGCATAAACTGTTCTGAAGTTATTAATAGTCAAAATTTTTTAATTTCTTGAAATATATGTGGGCGGTGCCACGCCCCTTTTAAAATAATTTGATAAAATCGGCCTTATGACATCTAAATCAATACATATTGCAAATTTTATCATTGTAGCTGCTTCTGATATTGAATTAACCCGTTTTATACGTTTTTCGAAATTTTCGATATCGAAAAACTGGGCGTGGTTATCATCCGATTTCGCCCATTTTCAATAGCAACCTACCTTAGCCAGAAAGTAACCTGTTTGCAAAATTTCATGCAAATATCTCAATTTTTACTCAAGTTATCGTGTACACGGACGGACAGACGGACGGACATGTCTTAATCAATTCCTCTTTTCAACCTAAGAACTTTCATATATGGAACTCTATATCTAACTCGATTATTTTGCGCCGTTACATAGTACCGTTATGTGGACAAAATTAATATACCCTTGTACTAGTACTAGTACGCTGGGTATAAAAATAAGTAATTATATATAATAATAAGCGTATGCTGGAAGTTGCAAATGATTTTTTTTATCAGTGTCGCTCCTGTTCTGGTGGCTACCTATTTCGCGTAATATATTCCCATCAATCTGGCAAAGCCAGACGTTGGTGCTGTTGCCGAAATCTGAAAAAAAAAACAGCGGGGCCATCTAGCTACAGGCCTAATTTTTTATAATAGTCTGAAAACCAGTTCAGCTTCAGAAAAAAAAGATCCAGCATTAATGTCGTGAAAATGGGCAGTAAGTAATGGGAAATGAGCTAATTGGGCGAAAGCTAGGGATACTCTGGATCGAATACATATATGATCCGAGAATGATTATACACAGCGACGGCAAATTGCACGACAAGCTTCATGTTGCAGGCAGCGTTCCTCATGGGTGAGTGCTTGACCCACTGCGATGGAAATTAATGTACTGTGCGCCGCCAGCTACTTACAGACATTGTAAAAGCTAAATACTCCACGCGGCCACATTCTGGCAACACTCACTGCGTCACCTTTGTCCCACACGAACTGTACCTAATGCTTTCAGAAAAACCTAATTTTTGTACATGTGATGTCTAAAGGAAAACTTATTTGCACTATAATACACACTTCTTATCAATGCAAAAGCTGACACGGTTGCAGTTTATGAAATTTTTACTATATTTTCGCAGCTTTAGTCACGGCTAACATTTCCGCTGCAAGGTACTACGAAGCACCAGCCTTAGCTGTCATTTCCCCGGTGAAGGATTCCAGAAGCTTATTTGCGCATCTTATTGGTTTTATGGTGCACCTGTCGATGTACATATTTAGCGTTTAATCCGTGACAACAAACTTCAACTTATTTCCACTTTGCTCCTATACCCCTACAGACTAGTAAGTCAGCACTAGCTGGCTGCTTCAATCTTCAGCACCGTCCAGTCATGCATCAATAATCACGGGTTCTGGATCTTTAGCCACGGGAGAGGTTTCTCCTAAGTTATCCCTCCATGGAGCTCCAAGCCACCAGTACTCCACTACCTTTTTCCCATCAGTACGGATCAGAGTAGCCTACGCTGATCCCTGACCACCTCACTATAATGCGTGACTATCCAATACTGCGTCATGTCATGTTATCAGTTACCTCAATTTTGGTTGTTGCTGCGCTAAGGACTCAGTGGCTTCGTATTCCCTGACTACCGCTTCACTTTATACCCTGTCTTTGGAGTCTAGCAAGTGGACCACGCTACTTGCCGTGTGTTCTTTCATATATTTTTAGTAGGGAAGGAGTTCTACGGTAACTGGCTCTTCAAAGCTTCCTGAGTACTTTTTTTTTAATTTTTTGAAGTCACTACGGCTGCCAAGCTTCAATTTTTTGTCGAAGTATATTTTCTTGGGAGGATCTTAGTACTGGATTGGTACCCTTGGCATCCTTTGTGATGACGCTCCCCTGTCTGCTAGCCAGGAGATCCCGGAACGCTCTCCTCGTCCCGGAACGCTTTCCTCAATTTTTTACTTATTTCTTTTGATTCTTCCACACAAATCCTACGATTGGTCTGGAAAGACTCCGTCCACCCGGCGTAGCGGAAGTGAGTTAAGTGTACTCACAGAGAAACATGCCCCCCAGCTGTAGGAAATGGAGGCTTTCCTCTTAGGTTGCATTGACGTCCGCCTACACCAGATATACTAATATACATTATACTTAAACCCCACCGCCACGACAAGGCCACCAACAAGGAGAGAGTATATTTATAGAATTATCTAAAAAAAAACTATCATTAATTTATTCTCGACGCTTGATTGGCGATCATGCTTATTCTTTTCAATCTAAAGTTCCTCAGGAGTCATAATACGTTGTGACAAATATGCAATCAAGCAGACGAGGTAGCAATTTTTCGAAAAGAAGTTTCATTCAAATCCAAACTGACACTTTGATTTACTTGTTCTGTTGAATGGATAAGTTTTCGATGAGCACGCACACTTACCTACATATATACTTATCATATATTTAATGATACAAAAAGTCAGTTATGAGAACTCCTTTCTGTAATTTAATGCGCTTACTGTTGCAATGAATTAAATCAATTCAACGTCAAAGCAAGTTAGTTTGCTTATACATGTTTACAGTGGCCTGCAAAAGTATTTTGCGTTGGATTCCGAAAACCTTGACTATGTACAATTTTTGCTAATTATTTTATAATAACCTTCATGTACTAAGGCGTATATTTATGTATATAAAAGGTAGTTAAAACCTACAAAATATACACAAATACAAAACAAAATGTTAACCTTGAACCCAATAAGTATTTTTCTACTGATCTATTTACATATATAATAATGAATGGTAATTCTTTACGACCGCACGTAACTGCTAATACACGTCCAAAAATATCGGGAGAGGTATCAAAAGACGCGTTTTGACCTCTGTAACAAGAATCCGAATCCGAAAAAAAAATATTTTAGTTCAGTGAAAAGTTATTAACAAAAAACCAAAAAATGACCCAGATCAAATCCTGATATAGGGGTCCGATCCATGTTTTTTATGTGCAGAACACCTTTCCGCATTGGCGGCCTTCGGCCGCGCTTCAAAAAATAACCCTGGGCTACGCCATTCCAACTCCAGGAGGTTGCCAAAACCGTGGCTACCGCCACGGTGATGCCCTTGCGCGTGCAACTTTTTTCTCACAGGGTAGTGTGATTACAACAACCACATACAAATGACAGAAAATTCTGAACTTTGATTGCAAATATCTCGCAAACTACTGAAAATATTGGTTTTCCGGATTTGGATTCTTGTTACAGAGGTCAAAACGCGTCTTTTGATACCTTGGACGTGTATTAGGAGTTACGTGCGGTCGTAAAGAATTACCTAATGAATTTGTATTGCTTGGTTTTCATTAGGTCAAAATGACTGACCACAATAACTGACTTAACTGACACGATTTGGTGTCAAATGTGTTTTCATTACGACTGAAAAACTGACATGAAGTCGATAAAGCAGTCGATTGACATCCCGTTTCCACTACTGATGCCCAGTCAGTTGTGTGAAAAGCTATCAGTTGTAGGGTAGGGAGTTCCCACCCCAACTTTTGTTAAATGTTTTTGAACTTTTTATTAACTTTTATTTGATTTTTAATTACAAATATTACTTTTTCCATATATTTTCACGCTTTTGTTTTGTCCCCGACATAAAAACATACAAATTTGAGACATGAATATAACGTAGCCCACCACAGAAAGTAATATTACTGAATTAAAAAAAGCAATAATATAAAACGGAAAAAGTAAAAAAAAATTTGACAAAATCTCGTGTGCGAGCCCGACTCCACAAACGAATTGAGTCAAATGAAATAGATTTGCCAACATGTTGTCAAAGGGTTTTTTCATGTCAAACGTTGCCAACTCGGCTGTCAAACTGAAATTTGGTCGTTTTCACATGGCTGTAATTTAAACTGACTGTCAAAACTGACTGCAAACGCAATTGACTCTGTATGCCAGCCCGTTTTCATTACATGGACAACATTTGACGTCATATATGACCAGGCATATGCGGCAGTTCGTTTAAAAATCACAAACGGCTTGACCGCTCTTTATGATAAGGAAGTATAGTTTCAGGTGGAACCGAACATAGAATACCGGGGTAAATTGTTGTGGAGTGATACCTGTTATACAACTTTTTCTACTACTATGGGGGCAATCTTTTGAATAACAAGGAAGGAAGTCTAAGGCCCGTTTGCTCAATGTCTGGTTATGATAAACTTTGTCATATGATAACCTAATCATGGCTTGGCTCAGAATGACATATTCGTTTACACAAAATTCTGATTAAGTTGTCACTATAAAGTTGGTCATTGTGAACGTTTTTGGGTAGAAACTCACAAAATTTGCATTGTGAACGCATAAACAATAAGCGTGTTCCAGTTAAACAGAAACCCAGACCTGTATAAAATTTTGCATGTAAATTCAACAACAACGCTATGATCTTGATATTTTTCTGGGTCAATTTCGGATCCCTAGTAGTAGATTTTTTGACAGCCAACCCTTATTTGCTTAGTAGCACAAACATGCATATGTATACACACTTATTTACACAAACAACTCTCATGCAGCTGACCCGCATCGTTCCTGTTAAATTATGACCGTGATACGACCCAGGTCAGCGAACTGGAACGCGACTAATGTGTTTGCCAAATAATTTATCACACAATGAGATGTTTACTTTAAGCTGTTATTTGTTATCGTGATCAGGACTTAATCATAGGTCCATCCTTTTATAACTTTTACCATAAGATAAATCAGACATTGAGTAAACGGTTTTTGAGCCAACCTTTTATAAAGTCTTGATCAAGCAGTTAATCAGACATGGAGTAAACAGGCCTAAGTGCGAATGATTCCGAACATTAAATACCTAGCTGTGTGAAAATGGTGGTGGTAAGTTGATAAATTATTCCCATCAAAACCTGTCTACCCCATGCACAAATACACATAAAGAAAATGTGTTTACACTAACACATTCGCATTGCAAATGAACTAGAGTGAGTGGCTAAGCAATAGTAAAAAAGAGAAAAAAAATTCACATGTACACATGGTTTTGGGGTATGATTGTCAATTCGCCTTAAGAAACTTTCATTGAGAGCTTAGGTAGGCCTGGCAGCTATATCACATGCTATATACCTGCTAGCCTTCTTGCAGGGTTGTAGAGTTTAACCTGTAGGGGTTTTAAATAACTTTGTCTTTTGTGTCTGATCCTTACTTACAATTGGTACAAACTCTTAATTTAAGGATACATAGCCCAAACCTAATTTATCGGAACAATCGATAACCTCGTTCGTCGTTCTAACAAAACTGGAACGGTCTAATTTTGACATTCGCCGGCCATACTTCAGGGCTCATTACCCTACAAATATCACTGCACTAGTACACGCAGCTTAAAGTTGACAAATTTCATGGAATCCACGTTGACATAATTTGTGACAAGTCTAAAACAAGCTATTCCCTGGTCATTGATGTTAAGTTGTTTATGCAAATAGTGGACAATGTCATCGCATGATACGAATGTCTTGAACGATGAATGATGTAGACACTTAAAGCGCGAAAAAACACCAAGATCTTTGCTGTCATTGCAACCAACGACACTCCTCTTATCAGACCCATATTTACGACGCGCAGTATACAATTCATTTGAATCAACAACAACACCAGGTTGACTAGTAACAGCACTCATTGCAGCTGGCGCCGAAGTAGGCAATTGCTGAGAAACAGACGGTGAGAGAACAACGTTGCCATTTAATTATTTCTCACTTCTCTTTTTAGACGAATTCTTACGACATACAGTATTCCATCCATTAGCACTATCAACAGTAACAGGCAAAACATTCTCTGCAGTTGACGTCGTTGTCAACGTAGGAGCAACAGAGGCAAAAGACGGAGCAAGCCAAGGCGAATTATATACCTGGTGATGGCATACAATCAGCTGATTGCTTGTTCTTCCCGTTCTGTAGAACTTATGGGGTTCATACAAATGTCATCAAAAGAAAATCCTCAAAGGTTTGTTTACATTAGCAGTGCTTGCGGTTTCCTACTTTGTGCAATATTCAGCACTTCACACGATCACCATGTAAGTAAATGTCTATTTCTACATAAATTACACTATTTTAACAGTTATTTAATTAAATTTTCACTCCGAAATTCACGTATGCATTTTCTGCGATGAGAACAAACAGTGTGTGTCCGTATGGTGTTCACTTCATATTCTCTTTCACTTTGACATCCCAGTGAACGGCGAATCAAGCCCAAGATGGCTGAATTCGCTTTGCTACCACCATATATAGATTCGCCTTGGAGCATGCTGTACAGTGGGGGTTTTAGTAGCAGTTGATAAGAGAGAACGGTTATCAGCAGGTTGAGGCGTGGGAGTAGAGAGTGCACTACAAGCGTCAACAGACGCAGCAGAATTTGGTTGCTGAATTTTATTTATTTTGGCATTGTTGTTTCTTGCATTTTATTTGCTTGGCTTTGTAGAAGCGATAGTATCCGCCATGCGACGATATTCTTTGACCTCAGATATTAGTGAAGCGAGAGTAGCAACAACTCCGTCATCATAGAGCGTGTGGAAATTAGCAAGTTCAGATTCAATTTCGCCAAGTAATTTGTTTTTCTCACCTTGAAGAGAACGCATTACTTCAACCGCACTAGCTTGCTCTACTCGCAACAATTTCAGTTCGGCAAGAATGGCTGATAAAACCGAATTATGCCCACTGTCTCTTACATTGTCAGATCGCGGATTTCGCAGTAGCACTTGTAAGGCTTGTTGTTGATGTAAAGATGCGTTGAGGGTAGTCATGGACTCATCTTGTTGAATTGGAGCACACACACCACAGATGTATATATTCGCCCCTATTACGGTTGTCAATACTTTTAAGTACTGACTTTTTGTTGACGAATCGGTATCGCCATTGTCAATTTCGATAACTATTGACAGCTGTTGAAACTATTTTGGTATTTACGACAACAATAGTGATATTCTATTGACGGGTGTTAACATAAAACTTGTCAACACAGTTTTTGGTGACGACAAGCGCTCAATTAAATATTCTGCTGTAAAAATTTGGTAAAATAGTTCTGAATTATACCTTTTTACACACTTTATTTGTTTAGTTTTTATTTAATTCAGGAAAATGGAGAGAAAAATTAAAATAACAAACAATAACCAATTTGCGCAGCTTATTTTAGAACTAGAAATAATGGTTCAAGGTGTTCTCAAAAGTGGAAGTTGCATGAGTTGCATTGTTTAAAGATTAGTTTTCAAAAACAGAATAAATATTTTTGTTTTATGCAGAAAATACTGAAGTATTTTATATTTTTTAATAAAAACAACCAAAAACGAATTACAAAAAGCTTTAATTTGTTGCCGTATTTGCGAAGCTTCCATGTTTTACAAGTCGTCAGATAAATCAACTTCAAACCCGTCTTGAACATTTTCAGATTCGGATGATGAGTTGAAGCTTGATGACTCTAACGTCAATACAACGATTATGTAAGGCAGCGTCCTTACCTCCGTAACAATAACCTGGAGGGGGAAATCCGATATTTTGTTTCAGTGAAAAGTTATTAGTGAAAAACCGACCCGGGTCAGATCCCCAATTCGGGGCGTGATCCATGGTATTTATGTGCAGAACACCTTTCCGCATTGGCGGCCTTCGGCCGCGCTTAAAGAAAAACCATGGGCTACGCCATTCCAACTCCGAGTAGTTGCCTGAACCGTGGCAACGTGCCACGGTACGCACACTTTTTTACTTTTTTGGCTTAGCCTAATGTGCCATTACAACAACCACATGAAAATGACAGAAAAATTGTGAACTTTAACTGCAAATATCTCGCAAAATTCTTAAAATATCTGATTTCCCTCCAGATTATTGTTACCTCTACCTAGATTTTTGGACGTGTATTAACACTTGACGTTCGATGGAAAGTATTACCGGCTTATAATGTAAAAAAACATCTTTAAACAAAAGTTTAAATCTTAAGCAGAATTATATGCGCAACAAATTGTAAATAAACAACTGTCAAAAGTATAAGGATCGTAGTTTTGCTATTAATTTATCGATAACACGTCAACGTCAATATATTGATGAAGTAAATACCAGTTTTGCATTGACGCGACGTTGATATTGATGTTGATTTGAATACGACGTGACATTTGATGTTGACAACCGTAATAGGGGTGATTATCCGCATTATTTAGTTGATTTAGGTCAGTAGGCAAGTTACCAACAACACTACATTTAAGTGGTAAATTTCTCGGCACTTTTCGCATTGTACTGAGGTTTGGGCGCGATCAACCCTATTGCACAAAAACAAGGCATATTATCAAATTAATAGCAAATAGCCATACACAAAAAGCCAACAGAGTCTATATCTTTAACACAATTTTAATTGCTATGCATTAATCACTATAAACTCGGAGCGCATGAAAAACGCGTCCGAAGACGACGACGTTTGATACTCAGCTCTATGCACACATTACATATGTAATAAGTACCCCAAGCCTGGAAAATTTATTGTTCATAGCTTTTTAACTGCAAAATGTATAACCCGTAACATATTTATCGAAACTATCGATTGTGTGGTGGTTATATATTATGGTTGCCCGATCTAGCTGACACTACTTCAATTTGATATACATACATATAACAAGTTGGATATAAGTACCAAACCTGCTGTTAAGATTTAATCTCAATTAACTTTATGATTTGTTTTACATTCAAACTCTAGTCCGTGTGTACCATACCTTATATCGATAAGTTACGATAACGAATTGCAATTGTCATAATATCGATGTACAAATATGAGCTTTGACATGAACAAATAAAAAACAACAATTATATGCTTCTCCCACGAAACTTCCGCTCGTAGCGTGCTTATTTATATTTTATCAAAATCGCATTTTATATCTGGAAATAGTTCATTAAACGCCAACCATTTGTGAACTAAAAACGCTTAGGTTAGGTTAGGTTTGAGTGGCTGCCATAACGGCACACTTAGGCCAGTTGTAGTAGGCCCGTTGTGATACCACAGAAAGACACCGTTACTCCTCATCCTCGAACCACTTTGTTGACTTGATGTAGGTCATCAAGTCCCTGACGTCCAGCTCCGCTACTTGGCGAAGGATGACTAGATAGGAGGCTCCCAGATAGCGCCGTCTGGCCTCAGTTAAGGCGGGACAGGCGCAGATTAGGTGTTCGACTGTTTCCTCCTCTTTACAGCTTCTGCAACACCGACGATAGGGCACTCCCAGTCTCTCCGCGTGTTTGCCTATGAGGCAATGTCCGGTTAGTACCCCTATTACTTTGGATATTTCATCCCTTCTTAAAGTGTAGATTCGACGAGATTTCTTCGGATCCCATTTTGGCCAGGTCTGCTTAGATATCTGGCAACCTGCTGTTTGCAGCCATCTTTTTTTGGCTTGGTCGTAGATGTATTCTTTCAGCATTAGCTTGCATATGGCGAAGGGCATCCCTAAGCGTTCTTTATCTGGAAGAACCTTCTCGGTCGTGCCCTGCCTGGCAAGTTCGTCTGCCTTGCAGTTTCCCTCGATGTCCCTGTGCCCCAGATGAGGTTCACACAGTTCTGTTGGGCCATCTCCTGCAGAGATCGGCGACAGTTTAGCGTGAGTTCAGAATTGAACGAGTACGAGCCGAGAGCTTTGATGGCCGCCTGGCTATCACTAAAAATAAAAATTTCTTTGCCGATAGTGTCATTCCCTATCTTTTTAGCGGCTTCCCATATTGCTGAGACTTCAGCCTGGAAGACACTGCAGTGATCCGGTAGTCTGAAAGACAGTTCGAGGTTTTGGTCCTTTGAGTAGACCCCTCCTCCCACTTTACCGTTTAATTTAGAGCCGTCGGTGTATACGGACACACCGGCTTTCGCGTTAAGCAATTATTAGGCTAATCCCAGTCTTCCCTCCTGGGAATACGTATTTTGAAGTAACGGTCATCAGCTGTTGTTATCGCACAGCGATCCGTTCTTGTTGGAAGAAAACTGTATTGGTTCAGTATGCTAGAATGCCCCGCGGTTTTTGTGCTCCAGGAGGACGTTTCCCTCAAACGCAGGGCTGATGATGCCGCTGCTTGGTATCCTGCAAGGTCTACAGGCAGTACGTCAAGGATGACCTGAAGAGCTTCACTCGGTGCAGTCCTCAGGGCCCCACTGATACTGATCATACTGGACCTGTGGACCTTGTCAAGTAAGTTTTTGTATGACGCCTTGCTCAGGACAGGCCACCATACTACGACTCCGTAGAGAAGTATGGGTCGTATAATCGCAGTGTAAATCCATTTGCAAGTTTTGGGACCAAGTCCCCATTTCTTCCCTATCACTCTTTTACACGTGTATAATGCTATGTAAGCTTTATTTTGACGCTGAACGACATTCTCTTTCCAGTTCAGCTTTTTGTCTAGAATTTCGCCTAGGAATTTCGCCTTATCGGCTAGTTCAAGGCGCACCCCGTTTAGTTCTGGTAGAGCTAGGGGTGGTATTTTGTACCGTTTGGTGTATAGAACAAGTTCCACCTTCTCCGAGTTGACGCTTAGCCCGCATCGAGAGGACCATGAGGCAACCTCCCGTAGAGCTGCCTGCATCAAGTCGCATAAAGTTTGTGGGAACTTGCCTCTGTATGCAATGGCCAGATCGTCCGCGTAAGCCACAACCTTCCCGCCTCCCCAGCAGGTATCTCTTAGCAGCGAGTTCACTGTGAGGTTCCATAGGAGCGGCGAGAGGACACCTCCTTGTGGTGTGCCCCTTGTGACGTAGCGTTTCATCTCAACTTCCCCAAAGGATGAGAGTATTATCCTCCCTCTTAGAAGTTGATCGCTAAATCCCACCAGGGATGTATCTACACCCAAGTTTGTAAGGGCAATGTTCACGGCTTCCGGGGTTATGTTGTCCAGGTAGGATACCAGGCAATATTCTTTGTTTTCCAAAGATGATTCAATTACAGAGACTAGGCGGTGAAGCGCCGTTTCCGTTGATCTTCCCTTGGTGTACGCGTGTTGATAGCCCGATATTAGGTTGCTATCAATAGTGGTAGTGAGGTGATCGCTGATTATCCTCTCCAGAGTCTTGAGTACAAAGGATGAGAGACTGATGGGTCTGTAGTCCTTTGGCTCGTAGTGAGAGGCCTTCCCTGCCTTAGGGATAAAGACCACAGTAGCGCTTTTCCATGCACTCGGAATGTGGCCGAGAGCTAGGCATGCTTTGTAAATATGACTTAACCATTTGGCTGTTGTGTCCAAGGTAGTGATAAGTTGTGCGGGGATGATCCCGTCAGGTCCAGCAGCTTTGAAAGGCTTAAAACTTTTCACTGCCCATTTTACCCTTTCCTCCGTTATGGGTATGTGCACCGCCCGGTTCGTTGCAGGTATTGTCGGTGCACTCTGCAAGTTTCCCGGGAAATGTGTATCCAAGAGCAGCTCTAGGGTTTCCCCTTCTGAGCTGGTCTAGGTGCCGTCAGATTTTCGCAAGAAACTCATAGCGGTTTGCGTCCTTGATAGTATGCACCTTAGTCTCGAAGTGTCCTCGACACTTTCACCACCAGTGCAGAAGTTCTTCCACGAAGTTCTTTTCGCCTGTCTTAGAATTGCCGAATTGTTTCCTGCAGGATATGCGAAGTGAGTCCAAGTCTTGGGACCACCAATGAGGTTTACGCTTACCGCGCGCCGTTGGCATTGGGCAGGCTTGCTCCAGGGCATTCGAGAGTGCCGAGTTGAGGGTTGTGACCAGATCATCCAGTTCCTCAGTTGATGAAGGAATTTGGGAGGGTAATTCCGGTAGTTCCCTAGCTAGTATTTCGTTGTGTACCTCCCAGAGAACGAGTGTTCATCAAGAACGCGCCATTTCCTGACCCAACTAGAAGTGCTTTCGCTACAAACAGTGAGGTCTATTACATCTTTTCGGTTTTTAGTAATAAACGTTGGCTCATTGCCTACGTTGCAAACTACCAGGTTAGTTGTTAGCAGGTAATCAAAGAGTGACTCACCTCGATCGTTGATATCGGAACTCCCCCATTGGATGTGATGGGCATTCGCATCCATTCCGATAAGTAAGTGGCCGTTGCTGTGGTCGGTCACCAATTGCCTCACGTTGTTTTGTGGTGGAGGTTCCTCTGAGTCATACGGCATGTAGACCGACGCAAAGGTTGACTTCGTGCCGCTGGCGGAGATAATGACCACCGTTGCGTCGCCGTTGCTAAAGTTAGGTAAGAGAAATGTGTTTAGCTCAGACTTAACCAAAATACAGGTTCTAATTTTACCTTTATCATCAGCTCGATACAGCTTGAATCCATTGGCCCCCAGTCCGCAAACCCTTGAGTTATTGACCCAGGGCTCTTGGACGAGGACCACATCGACGATTAGAAAGGCGACTTATTAGAGCAGCTGACGCTGCTTTAGATTTGTGGAGGTTTATCTGGAGAACTCTCATCCCCATGAGGACTGTGCCCAGACTCCCCTTCCACCACCGTAACATCTAGGTCCTCCCCGTCGGACTCAAGCAGAGCATCCTCCATCGTCAAACTGCTCAGTGCGCCTGCGCCTCTGTGTCAGTGGCGCCGGTAACTCCAGCGCGCTGTGCGTCGCCACGATAGACGTGTATTACGACCACCCCGATGCCGTAATACACTCGACCATTCCTTTGTTGAAGAGGCTCGATAGACTCCCTGTTGAGAGCCAGAACTATCTGCCTTCTAGGCCCTACCGCGTCCTCGACCAGAACGACACTCCAGTCCTGCGTCGGAAGAGCCGGACTCATCGCCTGCAGCATCCTGAGAGTCCTCTCAGGCTCTGCAGGGACCGATGGAACCCATGCCCTTGCCCTCGGCCGGGCTGGAATGTCCCTCCAGTTGACGACCTCTAGTCTGGCTCCGGGGTAGACCTCACCCAGCCTTGCGACAGCCGCCCGGTATAGGTCGACCGTCCTCGAATCCTCGCAAGCGAGGACCTTGACCTGCCCCTGGTACCATCCCGCGTCGGACCCCCTCGGCGGAGTGCCCGGAGACTCCATCAGAACGTCGAGAACGGCGTTTCCGATTTCGTTCCGGACATACGGCCATCGGTCTCTGGGGATGGCCACGGTCCAGAATGCCTACTAGGGTTCGGTCCTTGGCCAGTTCCGCAAAACTGAGTTTACCAACCCCAGTCGCATTTTGGTGCCGTTTCGGAGGAGGTTTCATTTCCTCATCCGATCTTTGGCGCTTGTATGGGGTCGAACCTTCCCCCATTGGTCCCAGATTGCGTTGGAACCGCGGTAGCAGAGCTTGCGCCCTTTCTATCGCGACCCTAGCATTCTCGGACAACGAGTCCAGCGCTACCCCCTGATATTTTTTTAGGACCCTCGCTGCTTTCTTCTTGTCGCGATGCGATGGGATCGAAGATAGGGGGCGACCCGTAGTTACCATCGCAGCCGCCCCTTTCGTGGTGAGCCTTGCAGATTCTCTCTCCCTCGGACCTGCGTGGCCAGGTCGTGAGACCTCAACCGCATTCGTCGGGAGCCAGCGCTTAGTGGGGGTACAGCATCAGCAGGTCCAGCTGTGTTCGCTGTTGCCAGCGCAACTGTCGCTGCGGCCTTACTGGTGCTGGCCCTCACCTCGTCGCCCGTGCTCAAAGAGGTTGCCCTCAGTATATCCTGGTTGGACCGACCCGTAGTTGCCATCGCAGTCGGTTCACCGGTTGGAAAATTTTTTGCGGCCTCCCTCTCCTCGAGCTGAGCGTGGCTTGGTCGTGAGACCTCTGCCACATCCCTTGCCGTGTGGAGACGGGTTGCCGTCCGTTCGCCTGATGAGCGGTCGGCATCAGCAGGGGGGAGCGAGCCCGTCGTTGCCGACGCAGATACACTCGCCACCCTGTTGGTGCCGCCACCCCCCAGGTCGCCCTTAGTTGCTGCTTGGTGTGAGGTTGCCCTCACGCCCATCGTGTTTGTGCCGCTTTGGCGTGGCACTCTCGCCGTTGTCCTCCTCTGAGAGGAGTAGCACGAAGTTTTGTTTTGTGTGAAATTGTTGTTCACCTTGTTCGTACGACCCTTTGCCGGACGAGGCCGGCTTGTGGTCAAGGATATAAAGTGGGGAAATGTCGTAAGCCGCGGCAGAGCCCCATGCCGCGGTAAGACCATGGTTACTCTCTGAGGCGGCCCGGTGTCAGAGAGGCTCCGTACTAATACAGCCACGATTAACCTCCCGGCTGCAAACGTATCCAATGGGCACGGTGCCGCATAACACCCTGGATTGGGAGGGGGTAGATCTTGGTCATCGCGTTCCAGAGAGACTGGGCTTGCCGTTTGATGGTGTTCCATGTGGGAAGCCATCATCCGACAAGCTTAGTCCTGTGGCTCGCGACTAAGCCCTCGCACCACGTCAAAGTATATACCCTTCGCGAAGGCACGCTTAGTTTGCCTACAAAACATTGGAGGCCCCGGCGAGATAGCTATTTTCAACATTAAATTGCGAACATGTCCGACACTGAGCAAAATTCTGGCAAGATAGGCGATGCTGGAGGAGGTTCAACCTCCACTGTGTCTACAAAGGCCCAAAAGGCAGTTGCAGTGCTAAATACACGCCGCACCGTGTGCGAGCAACAAATGGATCGTACCCTAAACTTCATTGAACGTATGAAGCAAGATCCAGCATTGATCACTTCATTGGAGCTGACTATTCGCCTTGAAGCTTTGGAGAACTCCTACAGCACCTTTCTCAGTGTTCAATCTAAAATTGAGGAAAGAGACCCAGAAGAAACTTTACAGCATCATCGCCCCACTTATGAGGAGCTATACTACTTAACTGCATCCAATATAAGGGTTATGCTCTCAAAATTAGAGAAATGCAGCTAACACAACAATCGTGGATACTGATAAAACGACGGAGAGGTATGACACTATAAGATTGCCAAAAATAGAGCTGCACTCATTTTCAGGCGAGGTTACTGCTTGGATGAGCTGGTACGACGAGTTCAACTCACTAGTACACAAAAACCAGCACATCAGAACTCTCGCGAAATTTCATCATCTGGTAGCAAAGTTGGAGGGTACTGTCAAGGCGACTATTGAAGGGCTGAAGATAGTATCCGAAAATTATGAGGCTGCGTTACAGCGGCTCCGTGAGCGATTTGAAAACAAAAAGGTGATCGGGACAAAGCACATCGAACTTATGTTCCATCACCCCAAGATTACTAGTGCAAACTCTACCGATATGCGAAATCTAATCGACAAAATGAACAATCACATGGTGGGACTGCGTAACCTAAATCGTCCAGTTGACCAGTGGGACGATCTTATTGTGCACCTAATAACTACAAAACTGGATGTCCAAACCGCTTTAAAATGGAATGAAGAATCCGCTACTGATCGCATGTCAACGCTTACTGAACTAATGACTTTTTTGAAAAAAAGATGTCAGATACAAGAAGGTAATGTACAAACCAACATTTTAAGTAATTCTAATTCCATTGCGACGGGTCTGCCATCCAAAAATTAAAAACAACATAGGGCATTTACAGCAACAAAATTTTCATGCAACTTTTGCCATAAGTCAGGTCATTTAATTTATCGTTGCATAGCTTTCATTAACCTAACCGTAAGGGATCGATTACAAAAGGTGCGAGAGCTGAAATTATGCGAAAATTGTTTAAAACCAAACAGTCATACTGCATTCGGCCAAATTAAGCTTGGGCCTGACATGCCGATAGCACAAAACACCTTGTCAGGCTGGGTAGTCGCGGGAAAACTATCCGCGCATAAATCTCCAAATCGATTGAGCCTTTTTGCAAAGCCTGCCGAAGCATCTGGCGAAGCAACGCTGAATGACTCAATTAAGGCTTTTTGGCAAATTGAGGAAATCAGCGATGCATTTTATAATACATCGCGAGAAGAAAGAGAATGTGAAGCACACTTCAAAAAAAATGTTTCTCGCAGTGAGTGCGGCCGATACCAAGTACCTAAGGCTGCCATTTAAACATAATTTTAATATATTAGGCGATTCGTACAACATTGCACTTGCTACTGATCGCATGTCAACGCTTACTGAACTAATGACTTTTTTGAAAAAAAGATGTCAGATACAAGAAGGTAATGTACAAACCAACATTTTAAGTAATTCTAATTCCATTGCGACGGGTCTGCCATCCAAAAATTAAAAACAACATAGGGCATTTACAGCAACAAAATTTTCATGCAACTTTTGCCATAAGTCAGGTCATTTAATTTATCGTTGCATAGCTTTCATTAACCTAACCGTAAGGGATCGATTACAAAAGGTGCGAGAGCTGAAATTATGCGAAAATTGTTTAAAACCAAACAGTCATACTGCATTAAATTCCCCATCTAAACATCACTCGCTATTACATCAAGCAAACGCCTCTGTCTCGCAAGCGAACAGCAACAATAACAATCAAACAGGCTCTTCTGCTAAGTTTCTATCTCCAAATCTCAACCTTATGCCTAATCCGCAAGTCACTTTACATAGTAAATCGAAGGACAGCAATGTTTTGGGAACCGTTATCTTACATTTGGTTAACCATCGTAATCAAAACATTACGTGCCGTGCACTCTTAGATTCTGGCTCTCAGCTAAATATGATTTCGGAGCGCATCATTAGAATCGCTGGAATCAAGCGTCAGCATTCGCCTACATCGTTCACGTCTGCAAACGACATGCAAACGTCAGCAAAATTTAAGGCTACCTTTACAATAAAATCACGTTTCAATGATTTCTCCTCTAACTTAGAGGCCCTAATTCTCCCTAATATAAGTGGGCAAATGCCAGATCGAAAAATTAATATTGATGAGTGGATTATTTCAAAAAATATCGGTTTAGCCGACCCGCTGTCTACAACATATAGATCTTCTTATTGGTGTAGATTTATTTTACGAAATACTCTCAGTCGGCCAAATTAAGCTTGGGCCTGACATGCCGATAGCACAAAACACCTTGTCAGGCTGGGTAGTCGCGGGAAAACTATCCGCGCATAAATCTCCAAATCGATTGAGCCTTTTTGCAAAGCCTGCCGAAGCATCTGGCGAAGCAACGCTGAATGACTCAATTAAGGCTTTTTGGCAAATTGAGGAAATCAGCGATGCATTTTATAATACATCGCGAGAAGAAAGAGAATGTGAAGCACACTTCAAAAAAAATGTTTCTCGCAGTGAGTGCGGCCGATACCAAGTACCTAAGGCTGCCATTTAAACATAATTTTAATATATTAGGCGATTCGTACAACATTGCACTAAAGATATTTTATTCGCTAGAGGCAAAATTTCGAAATAAAGAACAATTGAGACTACAATACGTAGAGTTTATGGAA
Source organism: Sphenella marginata (assembly GCA_951509765.1). Lineage (NCBI taxonomy): Eukaryota > Metazoa > Arthropoda > Insecta > Diptera > Tephritidae > Sphenella > Sphenella marginata. Next base: position 33,487,694 of record OX608080.1, on the reverse strand, counting down.
GAATTTATTAATTTATCTCACATGGAAAGGGTTATCGATACGGATATTAAGACCCCATGCTACGTAATTCCTCATCACTGTGTATTTAAGCCGTCCAGCTCTACAACAAAAATTAGAGTTGTCTTTGATGCCTAATCAAAAACGAGCTCTGGCGTTTCATTAAACGAGCTGCTTATGATCGGGCCTGTAATTCAACCTGTAGTGGAATTCACTAACTTATAGCGATTCGATTCGATTCGATTTTTCGAGATTTTCAATAGCGATTCGGTCGCTCGCACTATCGAATATGCGATTCACTAACTTATCTATAACGATGCGGGCAAAGGATTTCTCATCTCGCTATATAACATACTCTATGTTCTCAAATGCCATTTTTTAATAATAATAATATGGATATAGTATTATTATTTGAATTTTTAATAAAAAATTCAAATTATGTGCATTTTATTTAACGATATAGAAAACAACTGCAATTTGTGTGTCGTTTAGTTTGCGAAACAGCTGATTGCAAATAAGCGAAAATCGAGAAAAAATAGTTAGTGAATACCAAATATCGTGATAAATATCGGTATGACAAAATGTCGATTGCGAATGTCGTAATCGAAGTTAGTGAATTCCACTACTGACTTGTTCACAACAATGCTCCGTTTTCGCTATTTTACATATGTTTTTACGGCATATATCACAAAAATGTATCGTCAGATATCACTTCATCCTGATGACAGACGTTTCCATTACATTTTATGGCGACCATGCGAGACCGATCCCCTTGAGATATTTCAATTGTGTACGGTCACTCCTCGTCTGCATCGTTTCTGGCAACACGCGCTTTACAACAGCTCTGCGAAGATGAAGGGCAATACTTTCCTGAATCCTCCCGAGTGGATTCTACGTCGATGATTTATTAACAGGCGCTAATACGCTTCACGACGCAAAGGTTTTGCAAGGGCAACTGCAGACAATGCTACTGCGAGGAAAATTCGAGCTAAAGAAGTGGTGCGCTAATCATAACGACATATTATCCAATGTACCAGAAGAAGACAAGGAGAAGTTTTTAAAATTAGCGGGAAAAATGCTATCAAAACTTTGGCACAAGGACTATCTTCAAAGCTTGCAGGGTCGCAATAAATGGACAAAGGAAGGTCCGCCTCTACATATCGGAGACCTAGATATTTTGGAGGAAGAAAATATTCCACCGCTTCAGTGGAAACTCGGCCGCATAATTCATCTGCATCCAGGCAAGTATGGTATCACCAGAACCCTTTGTGCCCTCAAGGGGGGTGAATGTTAAGATCTAATCTCAATTAACTTTATGATTTGTTTTACATTCAAACTCTAGTCCGTATATACCATACCTTATATCGATAAGTTACGATAACGAATTGCAATTGTCATAATATCGATGTACAAATATGAGCTTTGACATTAGCAAATAAAAAGCAACAATTATGTTCTTCTCTCACGAAACTTCCGCTCGTAGCGTGCTTATTTATATCTGGAAATAGTTCATTAAACGCCAACCATCTTGTGAACTAAAAACGCTTAGTTTGCCTACAAAACACCTGCAAAATTTTACGTTCCCAGCTTTAAAATTTCAAGAGTTATAGGCCAAAACCCGTTTATTATAACAATCGATTGTATGGGAGCTACGCATTGTATTGGTCCGATATTGCTGGTTCCGACATATGATTATACTGGCCGCATACCAAATTTCAGCAAGATATCTCAAAAACTAAGGGAATAGTTTGAGTTCAAACAAATAGACGGACGGACAGACGGACATGGCTAAATCGACTCAGTTCAACGCCCTGATCTTTTCGGTATACTTGATTGATTGACTGATTTATTAATATTTCTTTCAGAAATAACATAAGGTTACAAATTACAATATTAGCGTCAATTACGTCTGTTAATATTAAAAGAAAGAAAAAATAGGGCATTCTGTAAAAAGTATATTTTAGTATCGAATGCCATCTCAAAGCAAATTAACGAAAGTGTGGTGAGTCTATCTATGTATTCGTCTTCTCATACCTACCATGATCCAATAATACAGGTCGTGTCGATAGGCCAGCTGTTTTATATTTTTTTCTCAAATTTTGACAATCAAAATATTTTTCAGTACGATTTTGACTATAAACCCACAAATTACAAAAACAAAATACATGGAAAATTTTTGTGTGTTTGTATGTTTGTCGAGCTGCTACGATCTGTTAAGGTTGGATCATGATACTTACAAACATCGGAACAAAATTATAATAATATTTCATTTTCATCAAAGGTATAAAATTAATTTGTGTCTGTGAGTCTGGCGTCGCTGAAATTTTCATAGTAGATTTTCGCGTTCAGTGGTAACTACTGGACTACATTTAATTTTAAAAAATTTGTCCGTGACACGCCTATATATTTTGAGGTATTTTTTGCCTTAATTACGTCAAAAGTTCTCTTTATCATACTGTCAAGTTGTTTTGTTTCACCATCTTACTTAACTAACTGCCCTATTCTGGGGAGGATTGTCAGCGTTACTAATGACAATTGTTATAGTCCAATTTCATTTGTTTTTATAATTTGCAATAGTCATTGCAGCTGTCACCACCTCGTTTGTGGCTGACTAGGAAGCTGAGAATAGCACCATAAGTCACAACATAGTCAGCCTGCCAGCTGACTTATAGCTGAATTACCCACCGATGTGTACCGTACGTTGATCGGAATCAATGTTCGAATCCGATTTTTGCACTGTATTTGGTGTTCTGTATTCCGACCTATCGGAAATTTTAGTTCAAATAAATCCGACGAGGTATTTTTTCCCGGAAATAACCGCTTTGTGAAAATTTGTTCTTTAAGACAAAATTAATAACGAGAATTGAGTCGAGAAATTTCGTAGCTCCACCAAGGTGGTCTCATCTTGTTTCTCGGTCTGGTTACCGGACAGGAAGCATTGAAAGCCGCGTTACAGAACTCTGTGATCAAGTCTACCGCTTCGTCAATTTTAGAAGATGAGTCGAGCTCACCGATGGAAGCTGACCCGTTTTCCAGATGTATGTGCGCTTCATAAGATTTTTGCGGTAGACCAAATCTATCGTGAGAAGCGTGTTTATAGAGCGAATGTGATAGAACGTTCTTGAAAACATTCCAATCCTTTCTCTTTATATTTCTGTATGCTGCAAGAATAGGTGGTCTCACAAGGAGACAGAAACATACATATGTATGTATCTGTGATCGGATACGGAGTTGTCCCTTGGGACATGCTAGTTCTCAATTTGAGCCAGTACCAGAACAGAGATTAGCGTAATGTCAAGGACTTCCTTTCTGCTTGCTGTAACGAACGTTGGTTTGTTTCCAGAATTGCTTACACACAGGTTATGTGATAAACTAAGGTCAAGAAGGCACTAACATCCAGGGTTTGTATCCGTGGAGCCCCATACTACATTATATGCATTGGCGTCAGCTCCTTTTATTATCGGCAGCTTTAGTCGGTTTGCCTCCTTCACTCCGTTAGTTAGGCAGCTAGTCGGCAATTGTGGGGCTTCGTGCACCATATAGGCCTCAGTCAGCCAGATTTAGCTGCCCTCAAATTCGAGACTGATGCTCACGGTATCTGCGTCGCTGAAATTGGATAGCAGAAACACAACTAAGTTTAAGTACAAAGTAATACAATGAGGAAAATCTCGAATGACCTTAATCTGTATACAAATTTACGTTGCAGGTAATACATATCATTATGTACCCATTATTGCATGTATGGGACATCCGCTCATATTGGCTGTCGGTTTGAAAACACTATTGTTTCTTGGATACACATTCAATCGCAGCTTTTGGTACAGTTTGAAAGTTGGTAGAGGACATCCACTTTGTGTCAGATTTATATGGAAAACTTGCCTAGTACATTCGACACAATTTAAATGTTGTTTTTATTATTATTTGTCACAGTATTGACAGTTCAAAACTGATTGATGTCTTCCCTACACGACTAAAGTATTAATTTTTCAGCAAAGAAAAGAAAAGGGCAATAATTATATCAAGTGTTTTTATTTAAAATATTATATCTTAGTTCTTATTTGCACTATGGTACATTTAAGATATTTTTCTTTGTGGTGCTAAAAAGGGCCATTATTATAAACCTACATAATATGTGTAGGGTTGTTTGTTCTATTTAATTTAGTTTTTCTAATTTAATTTTTATTGTATTAATTTAACCTACACATAATTTTACTTTGTATACTTTGGTTTCAAATCAAATTTGTAATTTTTATTTTTCACTTTTGAAATGTATGAATATAAAAAATTTTCATGATTCCTAAAATTATACCTCAAGAAAGAAAATATAAAAAATAATATTTTACGATATCTAATAATTGAATATAAAATAAACGCGATTCATTATGTTCCCATATTTAAACGAGATTCCTTATATTCCTATATTGGCGATCCTACCTTTCGCTAAAGAAAAAGGCAATAAAAGTGTGCATTAAAGTGAAAATAACTAAAACAAATTAAAAAAAAAAAACAGTTTAAGAAAAGCTACTATCGTGCTTGTCAGTTGTTTATTTTGGAGCCGGGCACTTCCGTCGCTTGCGCCTTAAGCATTTCTAAAAAAAATAATGTAAAAAGGAAATTCATTTGACCTTAGATATTAGCAGCTGGATATAGCAACATAGACAGTTTATGCTACTAAATTCCTGTGGAGAAGTTCTTGGATACACTACTTGCCGTGGAGTTAGTAGAGGCTGAAAATTGAACTGAGAATATAGAGAATCATCAGAGCAGGAAAAATAAAATGCTGGGATACTTTAACGTGAGCACAGCCAGTGAACTGCCAAACTAAACGTCAATTTCAATACAAAAACAACAACAATAGTAGTAGTAATAACAAAAGCAACAATAATAATCCCAACAACAATTGCTTCTAGAACAACAATACCTCAATCAGTTATGTCATTTACATCATTTACGCCAACACTACGATTATTATCATCAACGTGCCGTCAACTTTGCTGCCAGTGTTGACGCGTTTGCAACTGCAACACCACCACCACCACCAACAACAACAACAACAAGAACATCATCAACAGCTCGTACAGCCTGTACAGGCGTTACAACAACAAGAAACAACAACAACTATGACACTGGTGCAGTCACAACAACTACAACCACAAAATTACTTCTGGCACTTGACTAGATTTGATGCAAATTTACATTTTACATTTTCAAACGATGTAACAAAAACGTCCAATAATCAAGGTGTAAGAAATATAAGCAACAATAGCAATTACAACAAATAAATTCATGGTCAAATTGAATTGTATGTATATATACATATATATGTCTTTATAATTAAGTAATATTGCATTATACTAAGTAACAGACAAACTAATTTAATTTAATTGTACAAGTAAATTGTAAACACTCTTTTCCAGAGATTTTATTTTTTTGTTTAGTAACAACATTTTTTTAAACATGTTTCGTTCCCTACCACACAACACAAATATATCTACACCAAGACATCTATAAAATGATTCACTTATTGATTTAGAAGCTGCTACTTATCAAATCCATATGAGAATCAAAATAACGAAATTTTTGCTACTTCTGTTAAACTTCCCCAGTTTCGGACCAATTGCCCGGAAGCATGGTTCGTTCATGCAGAAATGCAGTTCAGTATGAAAAACATAACGCAGGAGGGGACAAAGTATGAATACGTCATAACTGCACTTTCTCAGGATGTCATTATGACCATTCCCGATTTCATTCAAAGTCCACCAGAAAGTAATAAATATTCTGCATTAAATCAAATTTTAATTGAGCGGCATTCATTGAGTGAAAATGCCAAATTAGATAGAATTTTATCTGATTCCGAGATGGGAGATCGCAAACCATCAATGTTTTATCAATCTCTGGTTTTACTTTGTGGAAACAATTCTTAAGAAACTTTGGATGAGGAAACTGCCAAAAAAATTGAGCATAATACTTTCTAGCTCAAACTCATCTGAGATTAATGAACTTATTAAATTAGCTGACAATATTTTGGAAGCTATAAGTAAAACAGAGAAAGCTTCAATTGAAAATTTTCCAAATTCCTAAACTGAAAATACACTTATTTCGAATTTAGTTCAAACAACAAATATTATGTGCAAAAATTTTGGAAAATTATATTTAGAGATTGGTGAAATTAAAAAGTAGATGAGCCAAAATTATTCAAGGGCACGATCCATTAGCAGAAATCGTTTTCGATGTCCTTCAAAGAATAGGTCAAATTCCCGTACCATCCCGATTTTAAACTTCAACTCGTCGCTTGTTCTTATTTGACCGAGATAATAAACTTAATTTTCTAATTGATAGCGGTGCAGAAATTTCAGTTCTGCCAGTTTCTAAATTCATATGCAAGAAGAAATCAGATATAATTTTGACAGCAGCCAACGGTACTAAAATTTCGACATATGGAAAGAAACTTTTAAATATAAGTTTAGGATTAAGACGCGAATTGCCATTTACATTTTTAATAGCTGACACCGCGAAGCCAATTTTTTGTTTAAATATGGTCTTCTGATTGATATTAAAAATAAACGTTTAGTCGACCCGTTGACAAATCTTTTAGTCAGCCCTATCTCATGATTTTGCAACGTCCCTCTTCCGAAAGTTTTCTCAGTGAATAATCAGTATACAAAATTGTTAAAATCTTTTCCATCTTTGATAGCTGAACCAGATTATTCAAAACCAGTGAAGCATACTACAGTTCATAAATTAGTAAGGAAATCTTCCATTTTCTAAGCCCAGGCGCTTAGATCCGACTAAATTTAAAGTAGCCAAAACCGAATTCGATTTTTTATTGAAGACTGGAATTTGTAGACCATGAAATTCTTCAGTGGCATCTCCTCTTCATCTTGTATTTAAAAAGGATGGTAATGACTGGCGTCCTTGTGGTGATTTCCGAAGACTCAATGTTGTAACAGTTCCCGATCGTTATCCTTTACCTCATATCCACGATTTTAATATGAACTACGAAACAAAAATATATTTTTTAAAATTGATTTAGTGAAAGCATATCATCAAATACCAATGGCCGAAGAAAATATGTATATACAAAACGGCAATAACAACACCTTTCGGTATGTTTGAATTTTTGCGTATGCCCTTCGGATTAAGGAACTCATCTCAAACTTTTCAAAGATTTATAAACGACTTTGTCAGTGGTCTACATTTTGTGTATGCATATGTTGATGGTTTACTTATAGCGAGTAAAAATTAAGATGAACATTTGAGGGACTTGAAAATACTTTTTAACCGATTGTCATAATACGGGTTAAACAATAAACCTAGCCAGGCGCGTAGCCAGAAAAAAATTTCGGGGGGGGGGGGGGTTTTGGCCAAAGTGGCAGTAAATAAGAATTACCTGTAAATACACACATACATATTTATATTTTTACATATTGCATATGTGTACATATTAAACGCCTGCAACGAATCATCCGTTCGCCCTTTCAAGCCACTCGCAAATATTTGTGTGTCTTGCTATGCACAACAATAACACGCGATATGAGCCGAACTGCTTGTAAGCAAGCAAGACGTCGCATCAGACGGCACTGCAAGCATTTAGAAATGAGTGTTTGTTTTGTGGCTCGTTTTATGCTTAACTCGAAAGGCAGTTGAGTCGGTTGACAATTGATTCGAAAGGCAATAGTTTCATATTCAACTCCAACCGTTTGCTTACAGTTTGTCTCTAATCTATTTCAAAACGTTACACTGCAGGTTTCTCCAATGGTACTTCTTTAAAAATAATTTCGCTAATTTCTTATGAAAATGTATGTAGGAATACAATACAAATATTGTAAGCAAAAGTTTAGAATTAAGTGCAAAATTCAGGAAAATTCAGCGAATTATTAGGAAATATTTGAGATTGTTACTAAGAATTTTTAGAGCGTTTCCGAGTATGCAAATTTGTAGTTTATTGACTTTTAGTATGATAAGATAGCAATCTTAAGCTTCTGATTTAATTACCCGATTTTTGGCAATTTTTTTTAGCCGAAATGCTAAGGTCGATTTTTTTTATTGGCTAGAAAACAAATTGCCAAAAAACAGGTAATTAAATTAGAGGCTTAAGATTGATATCTTATTACACTAAAATTCAATAAACTACAAACCTGCATGATCTGAAAAACTCAAAAAAACCCACTACGATCATAAAAACCGGTCATTAAAGAATCCCACTAATGGTATTTTTCTCATGATTTGCCTTTCTTCTTTCATATTTTTTTTTAATGAGTAACGGAAAAATTGGTATGCATAAATTTTGCATCTTAACACATAGTATGCGGACAATTTAATCTTTCAAGCGTATTTAGCATACCTAATCATTGTTTAAAATATATGAAAGGTTTTTAAGGGAAGACAAAAGCGAAAATAGCTACCTGCTACTGCCGGGTGAATTCGCAATCCCTCTTGCAAGTATGTCCTTTGTGTTTATTTAGTTAACGAGTTTAGACACCCAAATTTAAAACAAATAGTCACCGTTTATGCAATTCTTCAGTTGTTCAAGCGCAATAAAAAATCTACCTACTGCTGTTTATCCTTAACCATATGACCATACCCATCTACATACATATGTAAGTACATTTATATGAGTATTTTCCAAAAAATAGGAAGCAGGTAGTATTATTTTGTCTATGTTGCTATAAGCAAATTAAACTATTTACACATGTGAAATCAGCACAAACCCGTCCCATAATAAACACTATACATAATGAATTTCGGCCCTGGCATCTTTTTCTTAAAGCCCTAACACAAAACCTACCAAGCAAATGTAACTGCAATAAAAATATAAATGTACAAATAGATATTTATTTATAGTTACTTTTTAGAAAATGTAACCGATTTCTGGCTGAATATGTTGTCTGTATGATTACACGCTATTTTATCTGCACAAAAATGCTTTTTTCTAAATTTTTGCAGGCATAATTAAAAACAAAATTAGTTTAATCAGGTACATTTGTACTTATTTTTATTCCTTATAATGTAAGTACATATGAAGATAAACATATCAGGTAATAGAGCATTGATAATGCTTATAAAATACACAATAATAAAATTTACTTACACCTCCTTCCATCTTAGCGTCCTCTTCTATTATAACTTGTTATGCTTAAAAAAGACTGACCGACAGCTACGATTTAATTGCATGCACCGAATGACGCGACCCAGCAAACATTAAGGTTAGAGGACGATTAGAAAACGACTCGAATTCTAATGTTATTCTCTAAGGTAGAAGGTTAGAGAACGATTTGTGAAACTGTCGCGAATTATAGCATTCTCGACAAAAAGGGAACTTAGTTCTCGATATCGAGAAAAAGGTTAGTTATCGATTCGAATTCTAACGTGAAATTCTAATGGGATTCTAATGAGAAATTTCTAACTGAAATGAAATGAAATCCAATTGTTCTTGTTTAGTTCTATTTCGATAAATTTATTGCTTTAAATATGTTTGACATGTTTTAAGTTTAAATATCCAATGGGAATAAAATTCAAAGTTTTTATACCTTAGTTTATAAATACAATACTTGACAATACACGCATCTTCGCTATTCGAGTGTTTCTCTAATCGTTCTCTAATCGTCCTCTAGCCTAGTTCTCTAACGTGATTTTCGATTAGAGATACATTAGAGAACTACATTAGAATTCTAATGTAAAACTACAGTATTTCTCTAACGTTAGAGGCTGTGTTTGCTGGGGAGTTATTTGCAGCATTAAATCATATATATAATACTTCTATATTGCTAGTATCGTATCTTCCCAATATGCTGAAAGCGTGTCAATCATTATTACACGAGATGCTTACAACGCAAGTTCTGCGCATGCGCGAGTTTTATTAGTGTTAGTGCATTGAAGTAGCGCGGCGAAAAAAACTTATGGAAGGGGTAGACAAGGGTCACTGACTTCTTTACACAAATTGTACTTTATAGCAGCGTATAAAACCATAGTTGAGTAAATTGAACATGAAAAGGCCAATATATTGAATATAAACCGTAATATATTTATTATTTGAGCTTATAGGGTTTCTATGGCTACGTGATCGTCCATAATATGGTTAGAAAATGCATTATTGAAATTTTGAAAAATTGTGAGAGCGAAGCTGACTTTTGTACATTAAATTAGTGCAAGTAATAATAAGAAAAAGCAAATAAATTCAATCTTTGAAATATCAACATATTTCATCGACCCCCTTTATTCAAAAAAATTGACGACGCCAATGAGATTTTGTCTTCTTCTCTCATTGTATGTCTGTACTGTAATGTTTGACACGCTTCACAGTTCTTTACTAGCAATATAGAAGTATTATATATATGCATTAAATGGTGTTGTTACTGTTATATCGCTCGTCACTCGAAAGACAATAATAATCGAAATAGATCAAACGACTCAACACGAGACCTGCTTCATTGCCGCTCAACTCTTGTTCTCGTTTGCTGTCGTGTGAGTGCTGATCGTTTGCCCAAACGAATCAAAACAAACATAAGCAATAACGGTGCAGTGAAATAACGCCCAAGGAAATAACGCCCATGGGCGTTATTTCCCACTCAAAAAGGAAATTACGCCCATGGGCCTTATTTCCTTTTTAAAAAGGAAATAAAGCCCATGGGTGTTATCACCTTTTGCTGATGGGTGTTATTTCCTTTTTCGAAGAGAAATAAAGCCCACGGACGTTAAAAACGAATTAAAACAAGCTGATTGAAGAATTAAGTATATGGTTTTCTTTATTTCAATAAATTTGAACATATTTGTTATGTTTTTATAAGGCGGGGTGCAATATCGCCTTGTGAAATAAGCCCTTTAAGGCCTTATTACACTATTGAAAGTGAAATAAGGCCTTTATTTCAAAAAAGGCTTTATTACACTTCGAAAGAGAAATAAAGTCTTAAAGGCCTTATTGCTCTTTCATTTTTTTTAATGAAACAATAATATTCTAATTCTTTTTGTATTTTATTGAATAGTTACACACAAATTTCACGTTAACCAAAGTGGGAAACGTGGCACGCGGAAGGACATCACCGTGGCGGTAGCCACGGCTATGGCACACACCTGGAGTTGGAATGGCGTAGCCCAGGGTTATTTTTTGAAGCGCGGCCGAAGGCCGCCTACGCGGAAAGGTGTTCTGCACCTAAAAATCGTGGATCGGGCCTCCGTAACTATAATCCGAAGGGGGAAAAGCAATATTTTGTTTCTGTGAAAAGTTATTAGTGAAAAACCGAAAATTGTCCGGGGTCAGATCCCCAATTCGGGGCCCCATCCACGTTTTTTATGTGCAGGACACCTTTCGCCGTAGGCGGCCTTCGGCCGCGCTTCAAAAAATAACCCTGGGCTACGCCATTCCAACTCCGGGTGTGTGCCATAGCCGTGGCTACCGCCACGGTGATATCTTTCCGCGTGCCACGTTTCCCACTCTTTCCTCACAGGGTAATTTGTGAAAAAAATGCTAATCAATAGTTCGTGTTGCTCGCGTAAAATCCTATGGGCGTTATTTCTCTTTTAAAAAGGAAATAAGAGCCATGGGCTTTATTTCTTTTTGCAGATGGGCGATATTTCCATTTAAAAAGGAAATAAGGCCCATGGGCGTTATTTCCTTTTTGAATGGGAAATAACGTCCATGGGCGTTATTTCCTTGGGCGTTATTTCACTGCACCAGCAATAACACCGAATCACAGTGTGTGCATAGAAAAGCGAATCAGCTTGTGCAGTACTTTAGTACATATGTATGTACTTTTATTTATTTGAAACTTTCCTTTTTCTACACGGCTAAAAATTTTAGCCTAAATTTTAAACCATTTATTGGTTTACACAATTTTTAAAATTTTTTGGTAATAAATTCCAAACCTTTCAATTACCTACAAAAATTCTCAATTTTTTGCGGCTTTGATTTAAAACTTAACTGGGATAAACAAAAGTATGTACAACAAAACTAGTATACACAGCGAATATGTGTACTTTTCGCATAAAATTCATGAGTGCGCAGTAGCTCGGTAGGTAGAGCATTGCGCACTGATTTGGGGCACGTCCATTGTGTACCATGTCAAGTGTGATATCTTAAGCATAGACGTCAAAATTTTTAAAAAAATTAACACCTGTTTTTTTATATTCTATGTTGGATTCATCCTGCATCTCGTTCTATCATTCGTTAGAAGATAGGAGCAGCGGATGCGCCGCCATGCTGAAGTGCCTCAGATGTAAACAAAAAACTGAAAAAAACTCCATTTTGAAGTGCCTGTCAAACGTTTGACAGTTAACATATCACACTTGTACTGATACACAATGGGCACGTCGGTTCGAGTCGTAACATTTTTTAAAAAAACATAAAAAATTGTTAACAACATTTTAGGTTTAAAATTTAAAAAAATTTGATTAGTCGCATTTCTATGACAACCGGCGTAAATTTAATTCTAAACCAAATTTGGTTTGGTCATACACCTAGACCTGCGTTCAAAGGGTTTTTTTGGAATGTCCAGTAAAATTAACTTCTTTAGACTAATTTCATTATTTTTGAACAAAAGTATGTGTGAATACACAATAAAAATACTTCAACTCAAAGTTAAGAACTTTGTGGAAAATTCAAGAAAACTCGAAAAAATTTCATCAAAATGTCTAACTTTCAGGTAAAATTTGATTATTTTCGAGTATGCAGTTTTGTAGCCCATTCAATTGTCAAAAGCCGACCAAAAGCATTTTCTTCAATATAAAAATATTACGCTTATATATTTGTATGGAATTTAATGCACTTGGTTAGAAAAAAAATTGCCAAAAATCGAGTAATTCTTCTAGCGGCTTAAGATTAATTAAACGGGCCACAAAAGTGCATACGCGAAAAAAATCTAAAAACTTTTACTAAAAAGTTAGAAATTTTTCGAATTTTCTTGAATTTTCATGAATTTTCCACAAAGTTCTTAACTTTGAGCTGCAAATATTTTTATTGTGCTTTTACACATACTTTCATACAAAAATAATGAAATTAGTACAAAGGAAATTAATCTTACTGGAAATTCCAAACAACTCTTTGAACGCAGACATACTGGTCTAGGTGTATATGTAGCCCCAACAAGTTTTAAATCTAGGCTAAAACTTTTAGCCGTGTACAAAACAATATTTATTTTTATTGCTTGTTTTGAAATTTTGTTTAGGATTTCTCCAGGAGTTACTTCAAAAGTAGAGTAGATATTGTGTAGAGCCGAAACGCTAAAGAAAAATTTCTGGTGTCAGAATCTGAAAAAACTGAAGCTTCGGAAAAATAAAAACAAATAATATAATAAAACAACATTGAAATTCATATAAAAAGCGGCATATTGGATTTATTCAACATGCAAAACGGAATGTCAAAATTTCTTGGCTATTCATGGTCAAGAAATAATTGAAAATATTTCTTGAGCATTTTCTTTTCAACAGCATAACGGGCTTTTACTTTTAAACTTTTATCCCCTGACAAGTATAAGTACAATTTAATTGTTACTTTCTCTGATATTTAATTCAATGCGACTGCGTTGTGTACTGCTTGGTATTTTTTGCTAATTTTTTTAACTTCTTGGTCAATTTTTCGGTTAAACTTATGGCAACCGTGACTACAATAACGAGAGACACTCGTTATTACGATTTTTGCAGGCTGTATTTATAACTCGAAAAGCAGTTAATTTAAATTTCAACAAACTTGATTACGAATCACTCTTGCTGTTGTTAACATGCTATGTAGTTGAAATGCTAAATTGATCTTATGCAGAGCAAGTCTAATAGTTTTGCTCGAATTTCTTAAAGCGCCAAATGAGTGAACCGTTGCAGGAGTTTAGTTGTGACCTGTCAGACTTGCTCTGATAATTGATTAGCGACTACCAATAACTTCTCTCAGTGTGAAATATTATTTAATTTTATTCTTTCATATTTTCATTATTGCTATTAATGCTACTTTCTTAACAGGGTTTTAAAAGTGAATAGAGTAATTATTCTAGTACAGACGTATATTTTTTTAATTTTCGCAAAATTTCGGGGGGGGTTTGAACCCCCGAAACCCCCCCTGAATACGCGCCTGAACCTAGCAAATGTATATTTGGAGTTAGCAGTAGTGAATTTTTAGGACATAATATTTCAGGAAATGGAATTAAACCTTCTGATGAGAAAATATTAGCAATACGAAATTTTGAACGTCCAAAATCGATTAAGCAGGCACAGAAGTTCATAGGAATGATAAACTATTATCATAGGTATATTTCGAATCTCGCTGAATATACAAACAGTATAATCAATAAGAAACGTGACAAAACATTAATTTTTGATGACAAGTTAACACCAGCTTTTGAATGTATTAAAGAAAAGATTGCATCTACGATATTATTAAACCACTTTAATAAAGATGCAAAACTTTCTTTAAGTGTTGATGCATCTAATGCAACAGTTGGCGGTGTCATACATCAACATTTTAACGGTGAATCAGAACCACTTGGTTTTTATTCAAAAAAGCTTACTCCATCAGAAATCAAATACAGTGCGTTTGATAGAGAATTGTTAGCAATTTATTTGAACATTAAACATTTTAGGTACCTTTTAGAAGGACGACAGTTTACAGTAGTCCGAGACAAACAAGACATTTAGAATTCATTGTTCAATTTACAAACGTTGTACAACACATTAAAGGTAAAGATAACATAGTAGCTGATACATTGTCACGAGCTTTTGAGATAGATGCAATTAAAAATATCGATATAAATTGTAAAATTTTGCAAAATGAGCAACAAAAGATACTGAATTGAATGAGATAATAACTAGCCAAAATTTTCATAATTTAAAGTTAATACAGATTTCTTTACTAAATTTTAAAATTTGGTGTGAATTATCGGGTGAAAATCCGAGGCCATTCGTTCCCAACAACTTACGGAAAACAATTTTTGATACGTTGCATGAAATTGCCCATCCAGGTACCAAAGCTACTCGTAGATTAATAGTTAAAAAATATTATTGGCCAAATATGAAGAAGCAAATTAATACCTGGTCAAAAGAATGTATAAGTTGCCAGAAGTCGAAAGTTTATCGTCATACGAAATCACCAGTTTTCAAAATTGCAATACCTAAGAGTAGATTCGAGCACATTCATTTAGACATTGTAGGCCCTTTACCCGTTTCAAGAGGACATCGTTATATTTTTACCATAGTTGATAGATTTACGCGTTGGCCAGAGGCATTTGCGTTAAGAGATATATCTGCACCAACTATTGCAAGAAATTTGTTTAATGAATACATTTCAAGATTTGGAATTCCATTAGAAAGTACTACAGACCAGGGAGCTCAATTTACCTAAAATTTATTTTCGGAATTATCTAGCTAAAAATCTTGGCAGTCACCACATAACAACATCACCTTATCATCCTCAAGCTAATGGAATGGTAGAACGTTTCCATAGGCAACTAAAGTCCTCAATAATGGCTAGAAATGAAACCAGAAATTGGTGTGACGAGTTACCGACAATACGTCTTGGTTTGCGATCAACATTTAAAGAAGATATTTCGGCTACACCTGCGGAAATGGTTTATGGTCAAAATTTACGTTTACCTGGTGAACTTGTTGTTCAAACTAATAAAACAACAACTACATCAGATGTTTTCAGTGGATTGCGTGAACATTTTAAAAATTTTAAATCAAATCTTAATCATCATCAAAATTCTTCCGGTATTTTTGTTCCAAAAGATTTACAAACTTGTAAATATGTTTTTGTGCGTGTGATAAACAAACATTCGATAGAACATCCCTACGAGGGGCCGTACACAGTTATTGAAAAAGATATTAAGAATTTTAGAGTAGAAATAAACAATGAAGTTAAAACCATTCCTTTTGATCGTTTGAAACCATCTATGGTTGATTTAACACATTTTCCTAAAACAAATCCCAAAAAGAAAGTTAGTTTTAACTTATTTAACAATAAATCTCTGGAAGGGGGAGTATTGTAAGGTTGTTTGTACTATTTAATTTAATTTTAATTTTATTAATTTAACCTACACATAATTTTTGTATATTTGGTTTCAAATCAAATTTGTAATTTTTATTTTTCAATTTTAAAAAATTTCAATTTAAAAAAATTTTCATGATTCCTAAAATTATACCTCAAGAAAGAAAATATAAAAAAAAATATTTTACGATATCTAATATTTGAATATAAAATAAACGCGATTCATTTTGTTCGTATATTTAAACGAGATTCCTTATATTCCTATAATATGAATATAAATGTGTTTAACAAACCCTTGTACCGGAACTTCATACGAAAAGCGTTCCACAAAATTGGCACCAAATGCGACGTTTTTTGATTTTTTTGGGATTTGATGGGACCGTGTGTAGAAGTCCACGTAAGTGGGAAAAGTTTCTGATCGCCTTTCACTTGGGAATGGTCAGATCGATTCTTTTGCATGCGGTCCAAGCATCTCACTACTTCTGGGCGCATCCGTCCAAGTATCCTCTAGGTAGCCACCGAACAAATATTAAAAAAGCTTTCCGGAATAAAAATTTAGCTTACAAAATTATGATTATTCATTTTTAAAATCAAAGTTCTTTTAATTTAAGCGATATACTTATTTATAAAAAGCTTATTAATGTAAGCCTACAAAGAAATTTCAAAGGAAGCTTTTTATAGGTAGGAAAGGCTTGCAAGCAAGTTTACTTCAAATTATGTAATTTTAAAAACATGTTGTTAGTTTAAAGAGCCATTTGAGAAATATGGATTTGTGATTGTATGTCCGGTTAATTGCTAAGGCAGCGTTATTTTTATAATTTACTTTTGATGCATTTTTTGTGACTCATTCATTTTTAATCGAATAATCAAGTCTTTTAAGCTGAATCGCTTTTCGATTTCCGTAAGATCCAGCTAATATACCCAACCCTACTTGACGGGCCTAACCACACCCACCAATACATGCAAGCGAAAATTGTAAAATACTACCACACACAAAGCTTTTTTTTATAGTTTTGCGTTTTCTTCGAAGCGAACTTCTCATAATTTAAGCCTGATATCTTTACGAAAATTCAAAGACACCATAGATATTAATACAGATGCTGAAATGTACGTAAAATATCTTTAAAATAAGCCCAACTTAATATTTTTCCTATAATTCTATCAGGACTTATGAAGACTTTTTGGCAAAAACCTACATTCATATAGCAAAATATCTATGTATTTTGCAAAAGTGGGGGACTCGTAATTGCACTTAGAGCTGTGGTGTCTCCAGCAATTTTTCTTAGAATCATATGTAAATAACGTTTTTGTTATAATCCTGATAGGAAAAAAATGTGACCCGCTCTAGTATGTATGTAGGTATGGTTTTGTGTACAAATGTTTGCATAAAAACCCATCAGGTAACTGCCAAACTGGTTAGTAAACATTCTAGTTCAATAACTAGAATTTTGTAGTCGTTTTGATACCAGTTTGACCGACTACAACATTTCCCCCCTAATGAGTAGCAACAACCCTCTAGCACGAACATACACGAGCGAAGAAGACAATCTTCATTTAATGCAAATTTCACAAATAAAGTAGCAGTTAATCTCCAACGAAATTTTTTGGAAGCTGTAACAACGAAAATGGAGAACAGAGACACATACGATAACAAGGTAATTAAAATTGGGGCTTTTTTAATAAATTGAGTTGCTACCCTGAAGTCAACTGCCAAACTGGATAGTAAACATTCATTGACTAGAATTTCGTGGCTTTTTCTCACCAGTCTGAGCGACTGCAACGTTTTCAATATCACAAGCAGTGCTGAAAAATAACGTTATTTTTATTAATAAACGAAAAAAACTTTTTATTTCGTTTTGTTTTTCAATAATAATAACGTTACAAGCTTAACAAAAAAATATATCGTTGCGTTGAAAATCAAAAAATAATTATCAAAATAAATTTCGTTTCGGTTTTTATCAAAACAATTCACAAAAAATATTTGAATATTTCAAAATAATATTGGTTAAGATGGGTCGCAAAAGAAAGAGGAAATCAGTGCGGTCGTGCTTTAATTTTGTAATTGCAAAAGACCAAAAAAAAAGAAGCCATTTCTTGCTAAAGCATGAAAACCATTTCTTGCGCTCTCAGAACAGAATCCACCAAAAGCCGAAGAGGTGATTGAAAAAGAAAAAAATTAAAAACATGACTTTTCGATGGAGCCTAATGTAGATGCGCCCATTTGGTACTTAGTAACTATGTTTTTTTGTTGTGTTCCTTGGTTTATTAATTTTTGTACTTGACAAATAAATTCAAATAACGTGGATTTCCGACCCAGCTTAATTTGCAAAATGAATAAACGATAACGAAAAAATTTTTTTTGTTATTTTTTGATTTGATATTCAACGAAAAACTTTTTTTTTGATATTTTTTGATTTTGATATTCAACAAAATTTTTTTTTTTTGATATTTATACTTTTTTTGATATGATACTATTTTTTGATAATTAACAAAACGAAATTTTTTCGTTTATATCGTTGTGATTCACAAGTAGCAACAGCCCTCCAAAATTGCAGAGAAATACATACATACATATGTACATACAGCTATGGTCATAGGTTTAGGCATCTTAAAAGAAGTCAACATAATGATTAATAAAACGATATGTAACCGAACTGAATTAAATAACTTAAAATAGAAAATTTTTCCAAGTAAAAATATGGTATATGGTCCTTTTCAGTCATAGTTGGATTTGGACAAAGCGCATTTTCGATTTCTGTAAAAAATAAGAAATGTTGGTAACAATTGTAAGAAAATTGTTTACTATTCTTATTGAACATATATCTTCTTCCCACCTTCGTGGTAAGCCCCCATTAACTTTCAGCACCTATCCAAAGGAATATATCGACAGCCACACTGCAAAACCCCGTAAGTCACTTTTTTTCCAAAAATAAGGTTTTGAGCCTTTCCCATAGATCGTGATATTTCGCACATTAAAATTCAGTCAAAATCGGGTTACAACATCCCGTTTCTTTCCAGTGGTGAAATGAAATAACCGTCGCTCATATACATACGTTATAATTATTATAGTTTTTTCCCTCTCCTGAAAACTTTTTGGTTTTGAACATACAGGGTTTTGCAGTGTGGCTGTCGATATGTAGTTCCATGCTTCCTGTAAACCTTCCCAAAGTTCATCGATATTGGTTTGTCAACTATCGTCTTCACATCATTTAACAAGTTCTCGATTGGATTTAGGTTCGGACCGATCTTGGTAATGTTATCTTGCTAAAACCAGTTTTTGGCCACTCAAGCAATATGTATTGGGCGGAAATTCCCTGTTAGTATTCCTATTAACCTAGAAATATCAGTCCTGCTTAGGGTGTAGATATGTGGGTATCTTTTGAGTTCCCTCTTTGACCACCAGATTTGATTAGATATCCGACACCCTTGGGTTTGCTGCTATCTTTCGTTGACTTATCGATATGTAGTATATTCCTTTATTTCTCTAGCATGCATGTGGTAAAGGGTATACCCATACACATTATCAAACTGTTGGATATCTGGGTAAAAAAGAGACCTACTGATATAGTACTAATATCTATTCCTATTTATTCCATATGCATGCCTATCGCCCAGTGACCTCGTAATTTTTTGTTTATAATCTGGTCAGGTGGATCATTCAATATTTCCCTTGGCTCCCGCTAAAGATGTCTATACGTTTAAGCCACCAGCCCTCCCGATTCCCTCAATTCCAATCATCGGACATCGCCATGTTAATTGCATCACGCTTTTGTATGAATGAGGATAAGTTTCGGAGTAGTCTGAAACTCCTTAGGGAGTATTCTTTGATTGATGAAATGTATAATTTCCGATACTACCGCAACTTTAAAAGGGATCGAAGAAATTTCTCTTCTTTTTATTTTTTAAGACCATGTTGATTGCAATTTTGAATTAAAGAAGACTATAGAGCTGCATACAAATCTATGTTGGACCGTCAAAATCGGCTTGGCGGGCAACTGCCCATTTAAAGTAAAATATAAATTAAAAGCGGTTATTAGATAACGAGAACATAAACGTTGAGATATGTATGTATGTATGTACCATGTATCATCTAATAACTGTTATGAAACAAATACAAACATTTATTTCAAATTCAACTTTTATTTGTCTGACAATGTTTTTGTCTCTGGTTTTGGGTCATTGTCCTGAATAAATATCCAGTTTACTGGTATGAATTCGAAAGAATACGGTGGATGAGTTTCTTGAATTTTTTCACAATGTATATCAGTTTTTCTATCAGAGCCGATGCGGTTTATTATAGTTTCATCAGTAAAAAGTAATCTATCATCCAAAGATGTGCCTACGCTTTAGTTTAAAAAAATTTCAACTAATTAAATATCAGAGGCGAGTTATTTGGCAAGTAATCACAAGTAATAGCAAAACACTTGTAAGTTCGCTAAATCGTCGTCCAATGTAACTGAAACAAAAGTTGATAAAAAGTAAACAATAACATATAATTTGTTTTTGGCGACCTTTCTTCTTGTTTATTTGTGTATTTGAAGCCGGCTTGAGGTCCGAAAATTTTATTAAAAACCCAAAATTTTTTGTTTTTAGCCGATATATTTCGATTACACACGGTAATCGTCTTCAGGGTGAGTAACTAAAAATACAAAATATAACACTTAATAATAATTTAACATTTACATATTAACGCATGAAAACATTAAACATTAAAAAACATTAAAAACATTGCATACATTTAATTCACGTCTGCATCTGCTGACATGGAATTGTTAACTGTTTGTCTGTTTTGTCTATTTGTCAACAAGTGCCTGTACAAGTGAGCGCAGTTGTCTACTTCCGTTTTGTAGTTCATTCGTAAGTCGGTCGGTGTGTTTATGATGTGCAGCATTTCCAGCGTAAATCTTTTGCTGTAGTGTTGTTCTTGTTGGAGAACGGTTGCTCTGTTGAAGTTTGGTGAGTGGGCGTATTCAGTACAGTGGGTCATGAGTGCTGTTTTTTGGTTGTTTGTATGGTGGCAATATTTATAGTCCGATTTGTGTTGTGCTAGTCGAGTTTTTAATTTTCCATTCGTTGCTCCCACATACATATGTACATATAAGCTGTGACATGGTTCGTTGATTTTTCCATTGCAAGGGATTTGGTACACTACATTGCTTTTTTCGGTGTCTTGAATCACCAAAATTCGTTCTATTGAATAGAATTTTTAAGGTGTTTGTCGGTTTATGGGCTATTTTTATTTCTTCCCTGTCGTAGCAATCCGACTTTGCTAAGCGCTCCGAGTTTCGGTACGTAAGTTACTGCCTTGAATATTTTCGGTGTCTTTATTCTTTCGGAATCGCGCTCTCCTTCATATCGTCTTATATGGGTATTAATGATGTTATTGGGAAAATCATTGCTTCTTAACAGAAATAGCCCATAAACCGACAAACACCTTAAAAACTCTATTCAATAGAACGAAATCGGTGATTCCAGACACCGAAAAAAGCAATGTAGTGTACCAAATCCCTTGCAATGGAAAAATCAACGAACCATGTCACAGCTTATATGTATGTATGTGGGTGCAACGAATGGAAAATTAAAAACTCGACTAGCACAACACAAATCGGACTATAAATATTGCCACCATACAAACAACCAAAAAACAGCAACAGAGCAACCGTTCTCCAACAAGAACAACACTACAGAAAAAGATTTACGCTGGAAATGCTGCACATCATAAACACACCGACCGACATACGAATGAACTACAAAACGGACGCAGACAACTGCGCTCACTTGTACAGGCACTTGTTGACAAATAGACAAAACAGACAAACAGTAAAAAATTCCATGTCAGCAGGTGCAGACGTGGATTGAATGTATGCAATGTTTTTAATGTTTTTTAATGTTTAATATTTTTATGTGTTAATATGTAAATGTTAAATTATTATTAAGTGTTATATTTTGTATTTTTAGTTACTCACCCTGAAGACGATTACCGTGTGTAATCGAAATATATCGGTTAAAAACAAAAAATTTTGCGTTTTTAATAAAATTTTCGGACCTCAAGCCTGCTTCAAATACACAAGTAAACAATAACAACTATGAAAGAATTATGACGGTTATTTTTTGGAATTTGAAGTGAGCAATATGGCACTCTTATTATGCTAAAAATAAAATTAGGAAATTAGCACTCACTGCATTATTTATCAGTACAGTAGAGAGTAAGCAACCCTCTCAGCATAACTGTATGTAGTATGTACATACACGAGCGAAGAAGAAAACAATTCGGTATTCGGACAGCAATCGTCCTGTTCCAGAGATATGGCCGTTAAATTTGTATGGAAAATATCCAGTGCATGTTTGAAATCGGCTTATTGGTTTAGGAGCCAAGTCGGTCAATATACACATAATTAGTAATTATTAATTTATCTGGCTCTGAAGAATGTGTTCATTTTCAAGCATCTAGCTTATTGGTTAGATTCTCAATCGCATCATTCCTCTAACTTTTCATCGATTTACATTTATCACGAAAAACCCGCCTCTTAGCCGAATTTAGATTTCTGAAAATTTTATCTATAACGAGACGTGAACTATATGCTATGTTCCAAGTCGCCACGTCATGAGAAAACTGGTAAAAAGTTAATGGTAAAATTCCGAATTTTTCGAAATTGGTAGGTCCTTGCACCACATGGCGATTTTGTTTATGAAATAGTAAATTTTCACCGAGTTCTGAAGAAAGTGTTCATTCCAAGTCTCTAGCTTACCGCTAAGTTTCTAAAAATCAGAATTTTGATTTCTGAAAATCATATTGAGATTGTTTCCTATACTATCTGCTAAGAGTCAGATCCCTAGGTCCCTACTTATTTTTTAACAAGTGGAATTGGGCTAAACAATTGTCAGGAGTCACGATGATAAGCTTCCTCAGAATAGGGCGATAAGACATCGATCGCAAGATTCCCCACAGTGTTTCAGAGATTTTCAGCTTTCTCGATAAGCGCGACATTTAGTATTTCACTGCTGGTCTATGTGTCAAGTTTCATTATTCGAGCATACCGGGAAGTTACTTCAAAATCAATAGCAAAATATCATATTTAAAATCAATTTTGGGTATATCCCGATCGCGCCACCTATCTGTTCTTTTTTTCATCCACCTTGCATTGCCACCGAGTTTTGAATTATGTAACAAGATTGAAGTATTTAGCTCAGCGGAAAGTACCCTAAACAACGTTGCAAGAAAGTTCGTGTGGAAATAAGAGGAAAATCAAGAAAATTACTCAATGTAAAGGTGGTGAAAATTGAAGCGTTACTAGTGTAAAGACTCCCGAATTACAGCAAATAGGTACTTCCCGTGGTAAGTATGAGTCGAGTTTTTTCCTTGTGGTTATTCATAGATTTTAAACAATGCATTCAAATAGCCATATTTGTAAATTTTAATTTTGATTATACATATCTATGTATGTAAAATAGTATTACAACATTAAGTGAATGACAAACATGTTCATTAACTATATTTACATATCCCATTAATGATTACGGAAGCGAGACCATTAGGTAATACACATACATAATTACATGAATTGATTAAAATCGAATTATTTAATTAAACCATTTAACTTGACATTTGTATGTTAATGTACTAATTTGGAATGTCTGAAAATGGGCATATTTATTGATAAAGTAATTAACAGAGATTTTATTTGAGGCGAGTGTCTACGACCATACGACCACCTTTGATTCCCAAGCTCGTTCGGTAGGCAAACTCGTCAAAAGTCTTTACACAATTTTATTGAGTTACTCTTATTTTACAATAATGGCACGATTTAGAAACATATTTCAATACAAAATTGCAGGGGTGCACAGAGGCAGTACAGAGCCCGGCGATAAAAGTGGGGGCTCCCGCTAGCTGGACCCATGTTACATTTGATACTAAGAAAATATATATTTATTATGGAAGTGTTTCATACAAGTCATATAATTTTAATAAATTTTAGTCAACGTGCTATTAATGTTCAGCCGCTTCTCTGATTATAGCATTGCTCAGTTTGAAAATGAAATGTTCTTCAATATATCGCTATAACGAGCCGTCGCTTGCTTGTTTTCATAGCCCTGAATTCCTTAACAACATCTTCGTACCTGGTCGAACTGGCTTTCCCATCAACAAGTCGTTCAATCTATCCTAAGCAATTGTGGATCGCATTTTGTTTTTATCAATCAGTGAAATACGAAAAAATAACATTCAAATAAGACTAACACAATATACGTTGAAACATTTCACCTAATTTTATGCTAAAATAAATCTTTTTCCAAAAAATTTTTTCGAAAAACAATATTCACAAAATTTAAGCGAGTTCTTGTTTTGTATGGACATATGTATATTTAGAAACACTGCGCATACAAATTACGTAATTTTTATAATTTTTTAAAAAGATGTATCTCCGTAAATTTTCGTTTAATGACAAAAAGAAACAAGTAAGCTGTGCCGAAGGCTTTATACCTTTAGGAATACGCATAACTTTTATCAGGAACAATCGATTGTATGGGAGCTATGTATATGTTATGTTGGTCCGATCTGGATCATTTTCACCAAACCTGCAAAATATTTCCTAGCTTTTTAATTGCAAGAGTTATAGGCCAAAACCCGTTTATCGGAACTATCGCTTGTATGGGAGCTATGCGTTGTATCGGTCCGATCTTGCTGGATGATTAATCCTGGGACATCCCAGCCAAAAGAGGAAAACGACATAAAATTTTAAATGCTACTAATCATTCCTATTTATTCAGTTATCTGTAACTAAATGTGTATATTTTCCTAATATGGTAACAGAAATATAGAAAAATATGTTAAAACCCAAAATTTTTTTCCTTATAACTTTGAATTCACATCTTACTATTTTGCCCAAAAAGTTTGGCCATGTTTGCATTGCTGTATTAGCTATATTTTCTTTATAGAAAAAAATTTGAGTCATTCAAGTAAAGCAGAGAAAAATTAAAATAATTGCATAACATAAAATAAAAAAAAGGCATGTAATTTTTGTGTATACCTTCATTAAATTGGGTCATATGGGGTGTCCCAGGAGTCACACGAAAAGGCATACAAATTGGTCTGGTAACCTTAGGAATGACCCTACGAAACCAGATATTTCTGAAAGTAAGTATAAAGAGGCTGTTCACCGTCTAAATACAGTTTTTGAGTTAAAAGGGTCATAATATGGTTTCTAGACTATTTTGAAATGTGTCCCAGGAGTCGCAAGAATCTAAACTCTCATATATTATTCAGATTAATTTTTTTTTGAATTGTTTTTAGTTTTTATTATATAGTTTTAAATAACTGTTTCGAGAGATGTTGAATTCGACTTGTTTTTAATAAATATTTAATCAGAATTTTTAAGTAAATATTAATATTATTTTGCCTTCACTTTATTTTATTTCATTTAATTGGCTTGGTTTCAATTCTGCTGGGAGATATTTATGAATAAGGTGGTCAAAAAGGGTTGAAACAATAATAAAACTGATTTCAATAATCTGGTATATTACATATTTCGCACTTGTCCCAGGAGTCACAATTTAAATATTTAAAAATAGTTTATTGAATTTGAATATATAAAATATTTTTATAGAATATGGTAATATGCAGTATGTATTTCCGACCATATACAAATTGTAGGTGAAAGTTGAATACTTGAACTAAAATTCGTATTCGTGTTCACAAAGATGCAACAAAGGGATTTTTCCGTGTCCCAGGAGTCACACTCAGTTTCTTAGTAGTTACAAAGGCACTTGTTGTTATTTGGCCAATTCTTTTAATGCATTAATTGTATTGGATATTTATCCACGTCGATAAATATACATATTTCATATCAATTTAAGTCCCGATGTCAGTTTTTCAAGGCAAAGTTGACTCAGCTCTGGAGTCAAATGTCCCAGGAGTCACGATGGAATGTCCCTCCTATGCAAAATAGCACCTGCTTGCAAAATTTAATAGAGATACATACATATCTCTACAACTGAGGGATTAGTTTGCGTTCAAACCAGGCGCGTAGCCAGAAAAAAATTTCGGGGGGGCTAGGGGGTTTTGGCGGAAGGGTCAGTTAATGAGAATTACCTGTAAATATACACATATTTATATTTTTACATACTTCATATTTATACTTTTATTTATTTGAAATTTTTTTCTTTCTACACTGCTAAAAATTTTAGCCTTACTTTTAACCATTCATTGGTTTAAACAATTTTTAAAACTTGTTGGTAATAAATTCCAAACCTTTCAATTACCTACAAAAATTCTAAATTTTTTGAAGTTTAGATTTAAAACTTTACTAGGATAAACAAAAATACAACAAAAGTCGTATACACAGCGCATATGTGTACTCTTCGCACAAAATTCATGAGCCGTAACTCAGTAGGTAGAGCATTGTGAACTGATCCTAACATTAAAAAAAAAAATAAAAAATTGTTAACATTTTCGGTTTAAAATTTAAATAATTTTTATGACGCGCATTTCTATGGCAAACGGCGTAAATTTAATTCTAAACCATATTTGGTTTGGTCATACACCTAGACCAGTTTGTATGCGTTCAAAAGGTTTTTAGAATTCCAGTAAAATTAACTTCTTTAGACTAATTTCATTATTTTTGAATGAAAGTATTTATGTGTAAATACACAATAAAAATACTGCAACTCAAAGTTAAGAACTTTGTGGAAAATTCATGAAAAATCGAAAAATTTTCATCAAAATTTCTAACTTTTTAGTAAAAATTTTTAGATTTTTTTCGCGTATGCAGTTTTCTAGCTTGTTCAATTGAAGTGAACAAAGATACCAATCTTGAGCTGCTAGAAGAATTACTAGATTTTTGGCAATTTTTTTTCTAGCCGCTCAAAAGCATTTCGTTCCTATCGACGAAAAAGGGCGTAAAGCTGTTTGTCGACGAAGAAAGGCGCAAACTTTTTTTTGTTTGAAGAAAGACGCATTAAAATAATTTTTAAGAAAGAAAGGCGCATTAAAATAATTTTTAAGAAAGAAAGGCGCATTAAAATAACTTTTAAGAAAGAAAGGCGCATTAAAATAATTTTTCAGAATGAAAGGCGCTTAAAAATAATTTTTAAGAAAGAAAGGCGCTTTAAAATATTTTTTAGTAAAGAAAGACGCGCTTCGATAAGTTGCAAAATGGGAAAGCTTGTTTTTAATTTGGTGTAGACCTTTACTGATTATATTCCAACAAATGGAATAACCAAGAAAAATCTATACTTAACCTAGGCCCTGGCTAGATTTTCCCTATAACGGACAACTCCGCCTAGGTCCTGCCAGGGCTTTGCCATGGAAAGCGTATGTTTTCTTATTTGCGAGCAATTTACCGTGTATTCTCCAAGGGGCATACCTAGTTTTGCCACGATTATTTACCTGTAATAGTCCTACCTAAATTTTTCCAGCTTGCACCTGCTTAGCTTTTAAAATGCAGGGCCTGCTTAGTATTTTCCTAGGTTGGGCTGGCCCAATTTTTTTCAATCCAGCACCAAATCCCTTCTGAAACTTACTGTAAATGTATACAGTGCGTCTTTTTTCGTCGAAATACTTGGTTATGCGCCTTTCTTCCTCGAAATATTTTAATGCGTCCTTATTTCCCGCAATATTTTTAATGCGCCTTTTTTCGTTGACAATTTGTTGAATGCGCCTTTCTTCGTCGGTAGCGACGATTTCCTTCAATATAGAAATATTACGCTTATAAATTTGTATGGAAGACAGGGCCGTGCGCAGGAATTGGCCTTGGGGGGGGGTTTAATTTAGATTTGCATTCGCATACATTTTTCACTAAGTTAAACATATTTGCTGGAACAGATACCTAGATCCATATATCACAAATTTTAATGTTCTTTAACTTTCCTGAATTTGCATACTCTGATGCCTAAAACTACAATTTTTTTGGTTGTACACATTTTTCTGTATTTGATAGAGAATTGGTGATATGATGGCATATCCGAGCTAACTAAAAGTGCAAAAAAGACTCCTTTCGGAGCCATAAAACGCTCATTTCTCAGAACTTTACTCTCCAAAATGAGCTCTCCAACGAAGTCATAAAACAGAGTCCGAAATGAGTCCGATTTCGATGAATTTGAAGCGTTTTTTGATTCTTTTTAAATGAACTGCGGAGCCTTTTATTGGTGCTTTTCTGAACCTTTTTCGGAGCCTTTTATTCCTCCATTCTGAGGGTTTCTGGAGCCTTCTCAGACGCCTTTCGGAGCCCTGTAATTGGTGCTTTTCTTTCATTCATCCATTCAGAGGGTTTTTGAACACTTGTCGGAGCCTTTTATTGGTGTTTTTCTGAAGCTTATTTGGGGTCGTTTTTTATTTCTTTTGGGTCATAATTTCTTTGCGCAATTATTCACTCCTAACTATTCTGCCGTCACCAACTCTCACTTTCTAAATTATCCCTATGAGCTACATGGGAACAATTTAATTAATTGTCCAACTATATGCGCCAATGATGTTCTTATTTATCTGAAAACCTTGAAGGAATCTTTTAAATGCGGTCCTGATAGGATTCCTACATGCTTCTTGAAGAAGTGTGCTAACAATATTTACCAACCCCTTACCAATTTGTTCAATCTGTCACTAAAGTGTGGTGTTTTACCGCTTCATAAAAGCGGAAGCATAGCAAAGCTTTCTGCCATCCCAAAAGTGTGTGAAGCTATTGTTACCAATCAGCTTACGAATCCTATCTCTACCTCGATTTCCGACTGTCAACACGGGTTCTGTAAGGGAAAGTCCACCGTTACAAACTTACTTGAATTTACTTTGATTTCAGCAAAGCTTTCGATAAAGTGTGTCACTCTTTACTTATTCATAAACTGGATCAGTTGGGTTTCAAGCCGGGTCTCAATCGCTAGGTCTCTTCTTACCTTAGCGACAGAGCACAAAAAGTAGTGTTTAAAAATTGTGAATCCGATGTTATTTATGTCTCCTCAGGAGTTCCACAAGGAAGCCATCTTGGCCCGATTCTGTTCTTGTTGTTTATAAATGATATTTCTACAGTAATATAATTTTCGAAAATTTTAATGTATGCCGACGATGTAAAGCTTTTTATGTCATTCGAAGAAGCTTCAATCAGATCTTAATACACTAGTTACTTGGTGCGATTTAAATTATATGCCGCTTAATCTAAAGAAATGTAAATACATGCGTTTTTCGAGAGGAAAATCACAGCCAGCTTCCTATACAATTAACAGTTATAGTCTTGAGCAAATGTATGATTTTGTTGACCTTGGGGTTACTATGGACTACAAACTCAGTTTTAACTGCCATATTAACGTAACAGTCAATAAAGCTGGAGGCGTTCTAGCATTTGTTAAACGATGGTCTAAAGAATTTAGCGACCCTTATGTAACTAAAACTCTTTACTACATTAGTCAGACTGATACTTGAATACGGTTCTACAATTTGGAATCCACGTTACCAGGTCCACGTGGATCGCTTAGAATCAGTTCAAAAACAATTTTTAATATGTGACTTAAGAGATCTTCACTGGGATCCCTTGTATAATTTGCCACGTATACGAGTCGCTTAAAACTAATTAATCTTCACAGCCTTTCTAGTCGGAGGGAAATGCTTGGAATTGTTTTCATGATTAAATTACTAAATGGATCAATCCCAAGCCCGTTTCTTTTGAGCGAAGTGAACTTCAATGTACCTTCTCGTCCATCAAGACATTTTAAACCACTTATCTTGAAACAGTGCCGAACTAATTTGGAATTAAATCAGCCTTTTCGTTGTTTGTGTCAAGATAATAACTCTCATTCGGGTACGTTTGATATTTCAGACTCACTATGCAGAATAAAAATGTCAATTATTTCTATCCTAAATACATAGCAACAATTTGCTTTCATATCCTTTGATTCTTATCTTTATTCTTTACAATAACTATTCGCTGTCAACTAATTATTTATCAATTGTGTCATCTATTTTGTATCTACCTTACTTGGCTGATGAGGTTTTCTCTGTAGCTGAGCAGTTTCAGATCTCGACGATTAACAAACCAAAGCCTTTCAAAGACTCGGCACGCAATAACAATCCGCGCCTATTGCGGACGCGTCCCTCGCGCCGGTCGGGCGGGATATGGTGGATAATCCGTTGGGAATTATTATTATTATTATAAATAATAAAAAAATAAGGTTTATGAATTTTTATTGACACTATTCGGAAAATATGAAGTATGCTATGTTTATTTTCCACAGACTATTGATAAACGTCCATGAAAAATGCGATCTTTATTTTCCTTTAAGTTAAAAAAAAAATCTCAGAAAATGTTTGAAAACATTCAAATAATTGAACGTTGTCGCTCATCTGCTCTCCAACGGTCATTTTCTCACAATTCTCTTTACGCCTACAACAAAAAGGGCCAGAAAACACTCGAAATCTTTCATATAATTGAGCCTTGCAGTTCATTCGCTCTGTTCAGGCGCGTAGCCAGAAAAAAATTTCGGGGGGGGTTTTGGCCAAAGTGTCAGTAAATAAGAATTACCTATAAATACACATATATTTATATTTTCACATATTACATATTTATACTTTTATTTATTTGAAATTTTCCTCTTTCTACACGGCTAAAAATTTGAGCCTAAATTTTAAACCATTCATTGGTTTACACAATTTTTAAAACTTTTTTTTAATAAATTCCAAACCTTTCTCAATTTTTTGCGGTTTAGATTTAAAACTTAACCGGGATAAACAAACACGGTACTTTTCGCACAAAATTCATGAGTGCGCCGTAGCTCAGTAGGTAGAGCATAGCGCACTGATTTGGGGCACGTCGGTTCGAGACCTAACATTTTTAAAAAAAAACATAAAAAATTGTTAACAACATTTTCGGTATAAAATTTAAATAATTTTTATCAGGGACCGTAACTGTTATAAGTTTAATTATAGAACTCGACATTTGATCATTATTTTCTGATTTTTTTCAATAAAAATCAACAATAATCTTTACGCTTAAGTTTTATTTTTTTGAGTAAGCGTAATGATCACTTTTTGAGTTTTATTTTTTTGAGAGGAAATAAAACTTACCCTTGAGTTTTATATTTTTGCTCGACAGTAAGCGTTATTCTTTGAGTGATATTTTATCGTTCAAGGATAAAAATTAAATTCCGAGTTTTAAGTTTTTTCGTAGATCAAAAAACTCAAAAGGCTGCTTCGCCTTAATGGCAAGTATATGTATATGGCTAAAACTATGTTTAAATAATTGAGTACATATGTTGACGAGATTATACCAACCAATATTTATGACCAACAACTTTCCTTAAAGCCGCAGCGACCTTTTGAGTTTTTTGATCCACGAAAAAAACTTAAAACTCGGAACTTAATTTTTATCCTTGAACGATAAAATATCACTCAAAGAATACCGCTTACTGTCGAGCAAAAATATAAAACTCAAGGGTAAGTTTTATTTCCTCTCAAAATAATAAAACTCAGGGAATAAGTTTTATGTTTGACCAAAAAAATTAGACTCAAAAGTAATGATTAAGTTGTAATTTATATAGGATTTACTCAAACTTTTTTCAATCATTGTAGATTTCGGTTAAGCATGAAGAGACATGCTCATTCATGTACTTGAAACTGTACTGAAATACAAAATTAATCGTTATTGGGGGTCCCTGATTTTTATTAGGCGCATTTCTATGACAACCGTCGTAAATTTAATTCTAAACCAAATTTGGTCATACACCTAGATCAGTATGTCTGCGTTCAAAGGGTTTTTTTGGAATATCCAGTAAAATTAACTTCTTTAGACTAATTTTATTATTTTGAATGAAAGTATGTGCAAACACATAATGAAACTTCTGCAAATCAAAGTTCAAAAGTTTGTGGAAAATTCATGAAAATTTAAGAAATCTCGAAAAAATTTCATCGAAATTTCTAACTTTCTCGTAAAATTTTTTTGATTTTTTTCGAGTATGCAGTTTTGCTGCTCGTTCAACTGTCAAAAGCCGACAAAGAGCATTTTCTTCAATATAAAAATATTACGCTTATAAATTTGTATGGAAGATAATGCACTTGGCTAGGAAAAAAATTGCCAAAAATCGAGTAATTCTTCTAGCGGCTTAAGATTGCTATCTTTGTTCACTTTAATTGAAAAACTGAAAACTCGAAAAAATTTAAATATTTTTACTAAAAAGTTAGAAATTTTTATGAAAATGTTTCGAGTTTTCTTGAATTTTCATGAATTTTCCACAAAGTTCTTAACTTTGAGTTGCAGTATTTTTCTTGTTTTTTTACACATTCTTTCATACAAAAATAATGAAATTAGTCAAAGGAAGTCAATCTTACTGAAAATTCCAAACAACACTTTGAATATGTAGCCCCAAAAAGTTTTAAATCTAGGCTAAATATTTTAGACGTGTACAAAACAATATTTATTTTTATTGTTTGTTTTCAAATTTTGTGTAGGATTTCTTCAGGCTTTGGCAAGAAGTAAATAGTTGTCGCTTTATTTCTTGAAGAAAAACTGAAGCTTCGGAAAAATAAAAACAAAAAATGAAATAACATTGAAATTCATATAAAAAGCGGAAAATTGCAATTATTCAACATGCAAAACGGAACGTCAACATTTGTTGGCTATTCATGCCAATTTCATAGTCAAGAAATACTTGAAAATATTTCTTAATCATTTTCTTTTCAACAGCATACCGGGCTTTCTTTTAAACGTTTTCAATCTTTTTTTGCCAAATTAGCGTCACCTTTTAGAATCACCTCACAAGTATAAGTACAATTTAATTGTTACTTTCTCTGATAATTCAATACGACTGCGTTGTGTACAGCTTAGTAATTTTTGGAAATTTTTTTTAACTTCTTGTTCATTTTTTTGGTTAAACCTTTGGTAACCGTGACTATAATAACGAGGGACACTCATTTTTACGATTTTTGCCCGCTGTATTCATAGCTCGAAAAGCAGTTAGTTTGGCGCGAATTTTTAAAGGGCCAAATGAGTGAACCGTTGCAGGAATTTAGTTGTGACCTCTCAGACTTGCTCTGACAATTGATTAGCGACTGCCAATAACTTCTCTCAGTGTGAAATTTTATTTAATTTTATTCTTTCGTATTTTCATTATTGCTATTAATGCTAATTTCTTAACAGGGGTTTTAAAGGTAAATAGAGTAATTATTCTAGTACAGACGCATATTTTTTAATTTTCGGAAATTTCGGGGGGGGTTTGAACCCCCGAAACCCCCCCCCCCCCTGAATACGCGCCTGGCTCTGTTAATTGAAACTACTCACTGTTTTCATCAGTAAAATTTAAAAAAAATGTCCATGCGCTACACAACTTTGTAATTTCGGAAAGCTCCAAGTGCAATTCAAAGTGCCGGACTTATGTATTGGCCAACCTTATTCTTTGCAACTTTCACCAATTTCTTCTTCCGTAAAATTATTTTAACTAATTTTGTCAAAAATTATTAGTCAAGATTCAATACAAGATTTATAAAGTGTATTTTGAAAATTTTTGTAAAATCATTGCAACTTAGATTTGGCCATGGGGGGGGTTTCAACTCCCAAAACCCCCCCCGTGCGCACGGGCCTGATGGAAGATAATGCACTTGGTCGGCTAAAAAAAAAAAAATTCCAAAAATCGAGTAATTCTTCTACCGACTTAAGATTGGTATCTTTGTTTACTTCAATTGAACGGGCTACAAAACTGCAAGCTCGAAAAAAAACTAAACAATTTTACTGAAAAGTTAAAAATTTTGATGAAAACTTTTCGAGTTTTCTTGAATTTTCATGAATTTTCCACAAGTTTCTTCACCTTGAGTTGCAGTATTTTTATTGTGTATTTACACATGCTTTCATAGAAAAATAATGAAATTAGTCAAAGGAAGTTAATCTTACTGGAAATTCCAAACAACACTGTGAAAGTAGACATATGTACTGGTCTAGGTGTGTGTGTATTGTAAGCGTTCTTTAATCCCTGTAAACCACTCAAATGCGTAAAAAAATATCATCTTCTATATATATTTCCTGCAGCTATTTTCTTAGACAAGAGGTCGCCTCGGTACCTCGGTTTTTACCTAATATTTCTCACCTGTGCGATGTCAACAAAAAACGTATACGATTCTGCAAACCAGACGTTCAATAAATACCAACATTTTGATATAGGTTTGACCGTAATACGTGTTGTTTTTCCTCTTCAAAAATTGATAACAACGTGATTTTCCTTACCGTATTTATATATAGATTGTACTATTTCATACTGTTACGGCGGCTTGCTCCTTGGTATGACACTACCAAGTTGTAAGCGCTCGTAATATGGGGTAAAGTGGAAATAAAGTAAAAAAAACTCTTTAGTTCATATAAACAAACAAAGATTTATTAAAATCAAATGTTTAAGTGCAATTATAAATTAAATTAATTGAAATTGAACATGAAAATATAAGGAAGTTGATCTTATGCACAGCAAGTCTGATAGTTTTGCGCGAATTTCTTAAAGGGCCAAATGAGTGAACCGTTGCAGGAATTTAGTTGTGACCTCTCATATCCTATATTATTACTGGTTGACTGAGCTATGAGCTTTGCTTTTAAATAATGTTTATAATATATAGAGACACCACCCTTTTCTCCCCATTCCATCATTTCTCAGTAAGTTTAAATTATGAATATTAAAGTGGCATCACTAATATCATATCTGAACCAGGTTTCAGTTACGCATATAACATCCACAGCTGAAAATTTAATCATCTCTCTCACAGTGTCCATTTTTCCAGGGTTTAGAGTCCTCGCATTAAAATGAACGATTTTTAAATCTTTCTTCTGATTGCATAAAATATTAATCACAGCTCTGCAACACTCATGAACGCTAGGTGCTGTGTTGTGACGCAAAACCATCACACATTAGAAAGCTATGCAACAAAAGCAACTTCAAAACAGTAGTGCAAAACGCGAACGAAAGAATTAGAGAAAGCTAGGGACACGAATTTCGATACGATACGATACCATATCGATACTTTTGCCCTTCGCTACCGATATTTTGTACTCGATGCATTCATGATGATACTTTTCGGAATCGAGTATCTAGAGCCCGGTATCGTATCGAATTTTCGAAATAAATGTAGAACTAATACGGCAAAAATACCCCTCGGCTGGTTGTCTCCCTCTAACTTGTGACGCGAATCGAAGAAAAATCAGAAGCAAATATTTACAGTTAATTTTGTTTGGAGTATGCCGTTTTTTAAATTGCCTAGTACACAAAGGTGTTAGTCTTAAGGCCGTAATACACTTTGCAATTTTTTTTGGGATTGTGCATTTTCTTTCTTACAAAACCGCACATATTTGACAAAATTATGTGAAATAATTTCACGGAGCCGCCTAATACAAACTATATGTGCCTAGCATGGCATACTCATAAAGGTAATATCGGCGCTGTCAACTAAAATTCGCTTTCGCTAAAATGTCAAAACAGGCATTCGCAAATACAAAATATGGAAGCGTTTGTAAAGCATGTTTGACAGTTTAGAGAAAATGAAAATGAAAAAATCTAGTCAGCTGCTGAGTTTATATTACCTGTATGCGTCTGCCATGGTGCCTAGTGTTTTAAGATTGTAAACTGAAACTTATTGTATGATAAAAATTACAAGTTATAAATAAATATTTATGTACATATTAATAATTATTTTCATGGTTAGGATATCGTTAATGCGAGATAGAGTCCCAACTTCCAATTGGAAATTAAGATGCCAATGTTAAGGTACAACTTCTCCATTGGGTTATTGAACTGCTTGTTTGTCATGTAAATTAAGCATCGATATTTTGACTATCGAGCCTTTTTGTTTCGATACTATCGGATACCCGATACATTTACAGCGATGCTTCAAATGAGTAAGGGCCTCCCGAGCCAGATAAAAATTGCACATGGAAATTGAACAATTTGTGATCCGGATAAGGTGTTGTTGCTACATTTGAAAGTTAAATTTGTATCCGGCTCTGGATCATTGCCCACTGGAACACAGCATATATCTTAGTGTGTCTGTATGTATAGGGGTATAACTTCGCTGCATCTCAAGGTGCTTCAGTTATTTTCCCATAAGCTGGATTCGTTCTAAAGCAAATATTAACCGAAACGTTGGGTTGGAAAAAAATACTGTAGTTTTCAATTACACTCAACACCGTAATCCATTAGGCTAATAAAAATCACTAAAATTACATAAAAAGAATATACGCAAAATACTAAAATTACTACAGCCATTACACTTTGGGCCTCTTTCATAAAAGCCGGTAACCACTAACCGGAGTTTAATTGACGTATTTTGACGGCTAGCTCTCAAACTAATCGGCGATGAGGCTTAACCGTCTTTTTTGAAAGCGGCCCAAAGTGTAATGGCTGTAGTAATTTTAGTATTTTGCGTATATTCTTTTTATGTAATTTTAGTGATTTTTATTAGCCTAATGGATTACGGTGTTGAGTGTAATTGAAAACTACAGTATTTTTTTCCAACCCAACGTTTCGGTTAATATTTGCTTTAGAGCGAATCCAACTTATGGGAAAATAACTGAAGCACCTGGAGATGCAGCGAAGTTATACCCCTATACATACAAACACACTAAGATATATGCTGTGTTCCAATGGGCAATGATCCAGAGCCGGATACAAATTTAACTTTCAAATGTAGCAACAACAACTTATCCGGATCACAAATTGTTCAATTTCCATGTGCAATTTTTATCTGGCTCGGGATCACTGCATACTGAAACACAGCAATAGTGTTAACTTTTATCAGAATATAATCAGAGCGTTGTCGATAACACTGGTTTACAGCCAAAATGCACCAGAGACGCCATAGTGAAATTCCTATGTAAAATCACCTCCTAATTCCGAAAATCAAGGTTATTTATACTTGAATGGTACCGTTTTTGAGATATTTACGATTTACCGTTATTTCAAAAAACAAAAAAGATGGCTCCACTTAATCGTGTATATCTCAAGAACAAACTAAGCTCTTTCAAAACGGTTTGAAAAATTTGAAAGCTTATAAAATTTACTATAATCAGTACATACAACGCTTTTTGCCAGGTCCTGCAGATTCAAACATATTGAACAATCATTAAGGATTTTTTAAATTTTTTTTGTAAAAATATAAAAAAATTTGTACTTTGCGAGGAAGCATCTCAAAAACTTTTTGTTTTTTTTGCAGATATTTTTCCCCCCTCTAAGCTCTGTTTTATTACAAAAAAAATAGGCTATCAGTGAACAAAATCGATGAACTAATACAAAAGTTATAAGCATTCAAGTAAATATATCCATTTAATGCTTAAGTACCCTACTGGTACATATGTGTTAGTATTCGTATATCAGTTAGTTAGCAGGTAGATTTTCGAAAAGTTAGTAGATACAAAAAGCTGTTAGTGTCGTTTTCTCAAACCTAGGTACATTTGAAACAAGAGCATATTTTTGAGGCACGTAGTGTTTTATTTGTAGAACTAGGGAACCTTTTTGTTTAGGTAGGCTTGAATTTTTACTGGATCTAAGTATAAATAAGAGTACATGTGCCTTGTTCCTTCATAATATCTGCAAGGCTCGCCGGATACTGTTCAGTTTATAATTGCAGTTTATAACCCGTCATTTACTTAAAAATGAATAAAAGGGCTCGAGAGTTTGAGTGTACAAATGATCCAGATATGTTCTGTTTCATCTGCGGTCAATTTATTGTTAAAAGTATGAGACGTGTGTTTTCAAATCCTTTGAAAGTTACATACTATAAGTGTTTTGGAATTGAGCCTAAAAACCATGGACACCGAACACTGTGTGCACCACATGCCGAGTCGAATTGATTTCTTCGGAAACCGGAACAAGAAGGTACGTTGTAAAAATTAGGAATTTGTTCCCTTTTAATGCATAGCTGACTAATTTCTGAAACTATCTATTTAGGCGACGTGTGAAATTTATTACACCAATGAAGTGGAGGGAACCAACTTGCCATTCAACGGATTGCTATATTTGTACTACAAAAGTACTTGGGGTTGGAAAGTCCAGAAAAGTAACCTATGCGAGCGTATCTACAGTGTCATTACCAGAACTAATTTCAACAAAAGCGACATTGCCAGAATCAAATTTAACTTTAGTTCCGGCTCCAGTTTCATTGTCAACAGTAGTGTCTGATTATGCGGCATCATGTGGTACTGAATTTCAAACGGAAAACGAAAGAAATTCTTTGTCACAAGCACAACTCAATGATTGGATAAGGGATTTGGAATTGTCAAAGGAAAAGGCCGAACTACACGCCTCTCGAATGCAACAATTTAAATTTGTTATATCCGATGTTAAGGTAACATATTATAGAACTCGTCACGAAGAATTTTCCAAGTACTATACGAAGGAGGACAATGCTTGTTACTGCAAAGACATTGCTGGTCTATTCAAACAATTTGGTGAACCATATGATTCAAAAGAGTGGCGATTGTTCATAGACGGCAATAAATTAAGTTTAAAGGCCGTATTATTGCATATTGGCAACCAAAAGCCATCTATCCCGATCGCGCATGCAGTAAATACGAAGGAAACATATGAGATAATGCAAAAATTGCTCAAGTTAATCAAATACGAAGAACATGATTGGAAAATATGTGCCGATCTTAAAGTCGTTGGAATGCTATGTGGTCTACAAAGTGGATACACAAAATACTGTTGCTTTCTATCCAAATGGGATAGCCGAGCTCGTCAAGACCACTACATCATAAAGGATTGGCCCGAACGAATCGAGTTTCAAGTTGAGGTAGATTACATAAAATACTCTCCACTTATAAAGAAGGAAAAAATAATTCTACCTCCGCTCCACATCAAGCTCGGCCTTATCAAAAACTTTGTGAAGGCTTTGGACAAAGAAGGCGAAGCTTTTCATCATTTGAAGACAATCTTCCCAGAGATTTCAGAAGCAAAAATAAAGGAAGGCATTTTTGTGGGACCGCAAATAAGGAAAATGATGACCAATAACCATTTCAAAGAACTATTGTCACCAGTGGAGGCAGCAGCGTGGGATTCTTTTGAAAAGGTCGTTACTTCTTTTTTAGGCAAACACAAAAGTCCTAACTACGAGATGATAGTGAACGACTTAATCAAAAACTATGCGGAAATGGGTAAATAACGGGATAAATATAAACAAAAAATTTGTTCTGAATTGAAAGATAAATCCAGCCTAAGAAAATTATATACTAATGTGTCACTTATGTATTTATCTAATTTACTTTTTTATTTTCTTTCAGGAGTAAATATGTCTTTAAAAATTCATTTCTTACACTCCCACTTAAATTTTTTCCCGCAAAATCTTGGCGACGAAAGTGACGAGCATGGCGAAAGGTTTCACCAGCAAATGAAAGTAATTGAAAGTCGGTATCAAGATATTTACTTGCATGCTTATAACTTTTGTATTAGTCCATCGATTTTGTTCACTGATAGCTTGTTTTTTTTTGTAATAAAACAGAGCTTAGAGGCGGGAAAAAATATCTGCAAAAAAACAAAAAGTTTTCGAGATGCTTCCTCGCAAAGTACAAATTTTCTTATATTTTTACAAAAAAAATTTTAAAAATCCGTAATGATTGTTCACTATGTTTGAATCTGCAGGACCTAGCAAAAAGTGTTATATGTACTGATTATAGTAAATTTTATAAGCTTTCAAATTTTTCAAACCGTTTTGGAAGAGCTCAGTTTGTTCTTGAGATATACACGATTAAGTGGAGCCATCTTTTTAGTTTTTTGAAATAACGGCAAATCGTAAATATTTCAAAAACGGTACCATTCAAGTAAAAATAACCTTGATTTTCGGAATTAGGAGCTGATTTTACATAGGAATTTCACTATGGCGTCTCTGGTGCAGAAAAAAAGTTGGAATTTGTGATCCAGTGTAATGAGACATTGAGTAAACGGTTTTGGGGCCAACCTCTGATAAAGTCTTGATTAAGCAGTTAATCAGACATTGAGTAAACTGCCCTTAATATAAATGTACACACATTGTATTTTTTGGCTTAATCAATTTTTCTTTTCATCCTTAACATGTTGATATACATATGCAAGTCAATATCTATCTCGCTTTGTTTATGCCGGTTAGACGAATGGAGTTAATACACCTTATGATCGTACCAAACATACACCTGTATGTCTGCGTTCAAAGTGTTTTTTGGAATTTCCAGTAAGATTAACTTCCTTTGAATACTTTTATTTCAGAAAACTCGAAAATTTTTAAAAATTTCTAAATATTTACCTACTAAGAATTTTTAGATTTTTGAGATTTTTTTCGATTATGCAGTTTGCAGCTCGTTCTATTGTAGTGTACAAAGATACCAATCTTAAGCCGCTAAAAGAATTACCAGATTTTTGATAATTTTTTTTCGAGCCGACCATGTGCGTTATCTTCCATACAAATTTATAAGCGTAGTATTTTTTTTTTTGCCAAAAATCTGGTAATTCTTCTAGCGGCTTGAGATTGGTATCTCTGTTAAACAAAATTGCATACTCGAAAAAAATCTTTACTAAAAAGTTAGAAATTTTGATGAAAATTTTTCGAGTTTTCTTGAATATTCATGAATTTTCCACAAAGTTCCAAACTTTGATTTGCAGATTTTTCATTGTGTATTTACACATACTTTCATTCAAAAGTAATGAAATTAGTCTAAAGAAGTTAATTTTACTGGAAATTCCAAAAAACCCTTTGAACGCAGACTTACTGGTCTAGGTGTATATGTAGTATATGTTTTCACCACATTTATAAGCGTATGGTTCGTAGGAGGCACACTTTTGAATTCAAGTTTACCGAAAATGAGAGAGAAAACTGAACCTGCCGTATTTCAGTTACTGATGCGACAAAAATCAAATTTTACAGGAGAAGGGTTTTAGTTAACAATATCATCAACCTCCTAAGAGATTTTTGTGCCAAACCACTGCCGAGGGGCGACCCCGTTTTGAAAAAACTTTTTCAAATCACTTTTGATGTAACCTGTAGCAAAGTTCACGAACAAAAATTTAATATGATGGTAATATTTTAATTTAAATCATATGTACATATATTCCAGTTAATAATATCTATATAAATAAACGAATAATAAATAAATCCTACTTTCATGGGAACCAAAAATTTTATAAAATATAAATGCGGTTACCACGAAATCCATAAAAAAGACATCGATATGAACATCACCCAACGCTTTTTTCACAATACTACTATTTTTTATTAATTTATATGTATGTATGTACATCAAAATGATTTTCTGCTTTTTAGTGTATCCTATTATAAAAGGGTGGTTTTCAGTTTTTTAACACTTTAATTATTTTAAACTATATTAATATGTATGTATATTTAGATACATATGTATATATGTAATACATACTATGCATGTATATACACAATTTGTTTATAAAGTTAAATGGACGGTTCTTAAAATCGTCTTGATGCTTTCAAAATAGATGTTTTCGAAAGTACTGCTGAAAAAGGTGTAGCTTGATCTCACCCAGAAATTTCTGGTTGCAGACTGGTTTTATTCCTAACTAGTGTGGTCTTTCACTGAAGGGAAATTTGCCGTTTGAATCAATCCAATACATCAGTCCATGCATATATGTATACATATGTAAGTATGCATGTGCATGCACTATTTGTTTTAACAGGCATACTTACATGTCCACACATAATGGCTTAATTTCGATTATGTTAGAGCCAATTCAATGCGCTGTTTCCCATTGTTTACTCACGGGCATGAATTCCCAGTAAAAATACAGGTCCACAGATGTACATACATATGTACTACCATGAGGAAAAAAATATTTACAGAAGTAGTTTCAGTTCAAAATATGAAATGTGCTAAGTGAATTTTTTACAGTGTTTGTTTTAGGCGTTTCAACATTTGATGTTTTTACCACAGCATTTTATTGTTCGCAGTATTGATTGTGCTAATCACTAACTGAAAATGATGGAATATAGCATCTCATTCCATATACCAGGGAACATGCAGTAAATATTTAGTACAGTATGTGACATCTGGATTACAATGCGGCCTTCAGAGGTTCGAATTCCGGATCTTGGAGAACTAATTCTTATAGTATGTATTTATATACTATGCATACATATATTTTTAGGTTTTATTTTATTCACATTGAATTTTCTTTTTAAAAATATAAACACTTTTAATATACAAATACGTAAATTTTTCAAATAAATATGAGTCGTGAAAATAATGAGGTCAAAGTAAATATCTTGAAAAAAGCTTGTTGCTTAATTTTTCTTTTGGGTAAATTTGTTATTGGTAAACAGTTATTTCGATCTTATTCGACCACGGCAGCTCCACTTATAATGGGCGAAACCCAGCTTGTTTTGTATTGTTAACATAGTAATTAACCGGCATATATAGTGAACTGTATTTAATATTAAATTAAATAAATGAGTTGACTATAAATTATAAATTACTAGAAGCTACCATAAACGCGCCAATAACTTCAGCTTAAACTCTAGCTTTTCATGTTGAGTTAACTAGAGCTTAACTGCTCAACATTGGAGAGTTAACATCTGGTTAGAATTCATAAGGTTGTCTATTGTGTATGGGAAGTAAATATTTATGAAAATATGTAAACTAAAATTGTGAATCGATGGTTACCTTTGAAATGTAAGTCAACTCCGCACTGTGAAAATGGTCCATACTATAACAAAATGCTGTTTCATCTGATGTAATTAGATATGAAAATGGCTATGGCGAGCAGTACCGCACGAAAAAAATTCATTCTAAGATTGTCCTGAATGACGAATTCAATGTTGGGTTAATATGAATGGCATGTATTCAAAGCGGCCTTCATACATATGTATACATATATACATACATAGATACATACATACGCAGATCGCAAAAAGGTTGAGACGGTGCGAACTCATCGCATCGATTTTATCTCACAACTAAAAAGCGCCGTTCAACCACTTTAAACCAAATTGCGTGTTTCGAACCAAATGGACCGTATGGTCAGAAAGATCTTGTGTATAATGAAGATAAGGAACAAAAACAAACTAAA
Source organism: Sphenella marginata (assembly GCA_951509765.1). Lineage (NCBI taxonomy): Eukaryota > Metazoa > Arthropoda > Insecta > Diptera > Tephritidae > Sphenella > Sphenella marginata. The sequence continues at coordinate 33,444,736 of OX608080.1, read as the reverse complement.
CACAAAATTCCAAAGCAATTTGTAAGTAGAGGCGTGAAGAACACCAACGAAGGCAACACCTTAATTAATGTTATTAAATGGAACGAAACGCAAGAAAAAAGTTATACGTACATATAATGAAGGTAAAACTTTATAACTGAATTTGCAGCAATTTTTGGGAAATATGTATATACCAGGCGCGTAGCCAGAAAAAAATTACGGAGGGGGCGTTTGGCCTAATTGTCAGTAAATAAGAATAACCTGTAAATACACATACATATTTTTACATACTTCATATTTATACTTTTATTTATTTGAAATCTTTCTCTTTCTACACAGCTAAAAATTTGAGCCTAAATTTTAAACCATTCATTGGTTTACACAATTTTTAAAATTAATAAATTCCAAACCTTTCAATTACCTACAAAAATTCACAATTTTTTGCGGTTTAGATTTAAAACTTAACTGCGATAAACAAAAATGCAACAAAAGTCGTATACACAGCGAATATGTGTACTTTTCGCACAAAATTCATGAGTGCGAGGTATCTGAGTAGGTAGAGCATTGCGCACTGATTTGGGGCACGTCGGTTCGAGTCCTAACATTTAAAAAAAAAAATAAAAATTTGTTAGAAACATTTTCGGTTTAAAATTTAAGTAATTTTTATTACTCGCATTTCTAACTTTTTAGTACATTTTTAAAATTTTTTTCGAGTATTCAGTTTTGTATCTCGTTGAATTGTTACTTACTGGCAATTTTGTTTTCCAGCCGACCAAGAGCTTTCTTGAATTTTCCACAAAGTTCTTGACTTTGAGTTGCGGTATTTTTATTGTGTTTTTACACATACTTTTATACAAAAATAATGAAATTATTCAAGGGAAGTTAATCTTACCGAAAATTCCAAACAACACTTTGAACGCAGACATACTGGTCCAGGTGTATAGGTATCCCCAAAAAGTATTAAATCTAGCCTAAAACTTTTAGCCGTGTACAAAACAATATTTATTTTTCTTGTTTGTTTTGAAATTTTGTTTAGGATTTCTTCAAGAGTTACTTCAAAAGTAGAGAGGATGTTGAGTAGAGCCAGCCTCTCCTGCCCTATCGTACTTCTTAGATAAGGTTTTAACCTGCGCTAGGAGCAACGGAAACTGGAAGCGTTGCAGTAATTTTTATATCGATGTACCATAGGGAAAAAAGACACGCAACAATTATTTAATGTATCAATGAACGTGCTTGGTCTCTCCTCCTTTGGGATTGGAAAATATTTTTCTTTTTAGGGCTTTACGCTGTTCAAAAGAAATCCAAAAACTCTATATAAAATGACGCTTATGAAACGCTTAAGAAAAATTTCTTGTGTCAGAATCTCTTCTACTTTTCTACTGCTAATTTCTGGAAAATTTTTACAAAAAAGCGACCTGCGCTACTGTGGCTTTGGCAAGAAATAAATAGTTGTCGCTTTATTTCTTGAAGAAAAACTGAAGTTTCGGAAAAATAAAAACAAAAAATATAATAAAATAACATTGAAATTATATAAAAAGCGGCAAATTGCAATTATTCAACATGCGAAATGGAACTTCAAAATTTCTTGGCTATTCATGACAATTTCATGGTCAAGAAATAATTGAAAATATTTTTGGACCATTTTCTTTTCAACAGCATACCGGGCTTTTACTTTTAAACTATTTCAACCCTTTTTCGCCAAATTAACGTCACTTTTTATACCTGCCAAGTATAAGTACAATCTAATTGTTTCTTTCTCTCATAATTCAATACGACTGCGTTGTGTACTGCTTGGTAATTTTTGGTTTTTTTTTAAACTTCTTGGTAATTTTTTTGGTTAAGCTTGTGGCAACCGTGACTCAATAACGAGAGACACTAATTTTTACGATTTTTGCCCGCTGTATTCATGACTCGAAAAGCAGTTAATTGAATTTCAACAGACTTGAGTGCAAATCACTCTTGCTGTTGTTAACATGCTATGTAGTCGAGATGCTAAGTTGATCTTATGCAGAGCAAGTCTGATAGTTTTGCGCGAATTTCTTAAAGCGCCAATGAGTGGGCCATTGCAGGAATTTAGTTGTGACCTCTCAGACTTGCTCTGACAATTGATTAGCGACTACCAATAACTTCTCTCAATTTTATCCTTTCGTATTTTTATTATTGCTAATTTCTCAACAGGGGTTTTAAAAGTGAATAGAGTAATTATTCTAGTACAGACGTATATTTTTTAATTTTCGGAAGTTTCGGTGTGGGTTTGAGCCCCCCCCCCCTGAATACGCGCCTGGTTTATACATATGTATACGCATTTAAATATGTGTACATTTGCTTGTACGAATACCATGCAGTCAGAGAAATTCAAAATAGTTTGAATATCAAACAATTCAGTCAACTGTATTTTATCAGACCTACTACCTAATGAACAAATTTTGGGCAAGAGGATACCCTGCGATATACATATAGACAATAATAATAAAAGGTTACAAATGGGGACACGTTGTTGTTGTTGTTGTTGTTAGCAGTGCTTCGCCCTGCCCAAAGGGCCAGTACACTCTTAATTGTCATCAGGCTCTTCTAACGGAAGTCCAAGGAAACGCGCAGTTTCGACAGGGTTGGACAAGAGTGATAAAGGTGTTAGAAGAGTGTGTTCAGTAGAACAGGAAAAGAGATGTTGCGCGTCATGGGGCCATACCGCATGCAGGGCATGTGTTCGGTATGGTGGGGTTCAGTCTGGCTAAATAGGAGTTTAGCCTATTGCAGTATCCAGACCGGAGCTGTGCCAGCATGACTCTAGTCTCCCTCGGAAGGACACGTTCTTCCTCAGCAAGAACAGGTGGTTGGGTGCCAATAACGGAGTTCACAGGGATCTAAGGGATCTGTCCACCGACTCGGTGTGTAGGTCCTTTAGGGCCCGTCTGTGGTCCCGCAGATCAAACGGCAACGAGATGTGATGCCGGATCTCATCATAATGCTTTCTGAGATGTTTCCTTATGTCTCTGGGGGACGGAGTTTCATCCAATAGTTGTCGATTTGGATGGCTGGGTATATGACAGTTCAGAAGGAACTGTCTACTTAAAAGTTCCGCATGCTCGCGAACGTTGAGCATTTTAGCCCCCTGGTGAAGGTGAGACCCATAGCCTTATAGGTGGCGAGCAACGTTTCTTTGTCTTTGCCCCAAGTACTGCCGGCCAGTGACTTGAGGATCTTGTTGCGGCTTTGTACCTTTGAAGCTATTGCGGTGGCATGATTAGCGAAGGTGAGGCTATTGTCGAATGTTACCCCTAGAATTTTGGGGTGGTTGACTGTAGGTAGTGGGACACCATCTGCGTGGACATTCAACTCCTGCCCCATCTGCGCATTCCAAGTGGTGAAAAGGGTCGCTGTCGATTTAGTCGGGGACAGTGTCATGTCCCGCTCTGTGAAGAAGCTGGAAAGATCACGCAAGTAGTTATTCAGTCTTGTACATAGTTCGTCCGTGGAAGGTCCCTTGCCCGTGGCCATCACAGTGCAGTCGTCAGCGTACGAAACGATAGAGACCCCCTCTGGTGGGGGAGGGAGGCTCGAGATGTGGAAGTTAAACAGAAGGGGTGAAAGTACACCACCCTGCGGAAACCCTTGTCTAAATCTTCTAGGTCTACATCTCTCGTTTCGAAACTTCACTGACGCCAGCCGACCGTTTAAATAGTTGGCGGTCCATCGTTTTAGGCCGACAGGAAGCGGTGTCTGTCTAATCCAGGTCTTTGAGGAGTGTGGCATGGTTGACTGTGTCGAAGGCTTTCGACAGGTCGAGTGCCACGAGAACAGTCCTGTGGTTTGGTTGGTGTTGGTTCAAACCGAAGTTAATCTGCGTCGTGATGGCATTTAATGCCGATGTTGTGCTATGATTTGTCTGGAAGCCATGTTGATGATTGGCCAGCTGCAGGTTTGCAGTATAGTATGGGAGCAAGATAGCCTCTAACAACTTCACTACCGGCGAGAGGAGAGATATCGGACGATAAGAATCTCCTTGATTCGCCGGCTTCCCAGGTTTTAGGAGGGGGATCACAGTCGCTTGCTTCCAGATATCTGGTATGATGAATGTGGGCAGTGAGAGGTTGAATAGAGCCGCCAAGTAGTTGTGCCCCTCGTGGCCCAGGTGTTTCAGCATCTTCATGGCAATTCCGTCGGGTCCAAGTGATCTAGAGGGTTTCGCTTTCCTTCCAGCTCCTTAACCTCTGCGACGGAGGCGACAATGGGCGCAGTTGTGTGTTTGTGTTTGTGCGCACGTCGAATGGCTTTTCTCTTAGCCCTATCCGCGGGAGAATGCAGTATAAATTGCCGGCAAAATGAGCTCGCGCATTTCCTGGGGTCCGATTTGACGGTGTCGCCGAAAGCAATGGCGACCTTGTCATTGTCTTTTGTCTTCTCAAAAAAAGAGAGTTTGGCTTCAGATTTTTTCTCCTCAGTCATTACAAATTTGCTAAAATGTTCGAAAATCTCCTTCTCCAAGGCTTTAAGAGTTTCATCCTATATTAAAGAAACTGTGATAAGGCCAAGTTCAAATCATTGCCAACACTTAGTTGGTATGATCCCTGTGCCCAAAAACGCAATGTTGTTAATTTGTTGGGATATACACGTAGATCGAACCCCCCTACTTTTATCAATGGCTCTTTTTTATGTAGAATGTATTTAAACGCTGACTTATTTTATTTAAAGTAATCAACCAATCTAAATTTAATTTGCCGCAAAGCAATTCTCCTTTTATACTTCATATCTGGCAATTGAAAAAAGTCTGATCGGTGCCGTATTCCCTTTCTTTTGAGTCGTAAATTCTCCATATTTTCGTCATCGGTTGAAGTTCCACTTGAATCCGCGAAAAAAAAAAAAATTTGCATTCGCAAATTCACGAAGGAATTGTAAACAAACAAGAGCGACACGAAGAGATGGTACTTTTTCCTGTCACATTATCGATAACCTGTCAATACAATACTTTAGTAAATGCCCGATTTGGCGTGATGTGATGTCGGTGTTGATACGAATTGACGTCGACGTTGGCGTTGACAACCGCAATAGTTTTGATTATCTCCAAGCTGAATGCTTAGTCCTTCTTTTTTAGTTTTTATTGGTATGTATATCGAAACAACACAGACTAAATAATGTGAGTTCTTAACTAATATTTTTGCGTCCCAGGAGTTTCCAACTCAAATATTGTCGAATAGGTGAATCAAATTATGACACGAAATTACCTCAAGGGCTTCGTTAAGGCTTTATTTAATGATAAAAATACTTATTGGTGTAGGTTTCCTTATAAACCGTTCATCCACATAAAAAACATATACATACATAGTGTTAAAATATCTATTCTACTTTACTCAAAACTTGCACTTAAAAGAGTCTTATTCTCCAAACGAGTAAAAAAAATGGAATCATTTTTTCAAAGATCAATGTTTATGACAGCATTTTCAGTTTAATTAAAATTGCTCGAATTTTGTTAGGATGCTTTGATATAGGATGGAAGGACCAAGAGGGGATCGATGTGCGTTTTCAATTGTTGTGTTTCCAACTGGCTCCAGTTTACAGAAAAAAGAACTGACTGGCCAGCTGTGTTGGTCGGCAGAAGTCGTTTAGTCGTTTAAGCGCCATTTAAAGAAGAAAAAATTTAAGTATCGAGCCTTTTTATTTCGATACTATCGGGCACCAGATACTTATACACTAAGCTGTTCGTTAAGAAAATTAATTTTTTTAGCCAGCCAAATTAAAAAAACTTAAAACAAACAAGTAAGGAAGTCTAAGTTCGGGTGAAACCGAACATTACATACCCAGCTGTGCACATAAAATGCTGTTATTCTTTGTTTTGTATAGTTAATGGTGTTAAAAGCCTGGCCAGTAATCCATATGTACATGGTTTTATTCTGGACTCATTTTCGTTTAAAAGAAGCAAAAAATATACTGAGGCTAACTCTTATGACCTTGAGCGGGTAATAACGCAGTTTTCCTTCACATATGGGAATTTCCCTATAAAAACTGTTTATTTTAAAATAAATAAACATAAACACGAAAGTGATATTATAGTAAAAAGATTATTGAACACTAAGGGTTGTTTTTTATTTGTCCATGCAATAACAAAAGACATCGCTGCAAAAGTACTGTGTGGTAGGTACATAGTAGCTGGTAGTAAATAATTTAGGCTTTTGTTAGCTGAGGAATTTAAATTCTAGGTAATCATTGTCATGTTATATATCTATGTGGAAAGGTTCAACGAGCGACCCAATATGAAATGTTGATATTTTGTTTATTCACTTGTGGGCGGTGCCACGCCCATTTTCCAAAATATTACCAAAAACCTTTAAACAACACTAATAGCATCATCAGGTGAATGAGTGTACTAAATTTTAGCATTATTCAATTTCAATTCAATTTATTCATATTTAAATACAATAGTTTAAGAAGATATGGCTTATCGATAAACCTTACAGCTATAGCATTATTTTGTATGATATAAAGTTTAAAGACATTTTGTTATAGATTATGCAAATAAAAGGAAAAAAAATATAGCTTTTGTGAGTAGGGAATAAGCTTAAAAAAAAACCTTCGTAAGTTTTTATTATAGATTATAGTTAAATACGGTTTAGGTATTTGTTTCTTAATTTGGGTATGGTTAAATGTAAGATTAAGCTAGTTATTATAAAGATTACATATAAGAGGATTTGTAGATATATCACAGAGACGTTTAAATTTTTCATTTATTATTTCAATACGGTCCGAAACAAGACTGATTTTGTTTTGTGTATGCAGCTCTGTGGTCGAAAAATGCCACGGCATATTAAACATCATTTTTAGTAATTTATTTTGTTTTATTTGTAGTTTTGCGATGTGCGTTTTTGCACATGTACCCCAAACAGGACATCCATATAAAATGATGGATTGAAAAATGACTTTAGCAATGATGGTCTTGTTTTCTTTACTGAGTGTGGATTTTCTATTTATTAATGGATACAGAAGTTTTAACGCTATATTGAATTTAGTGCTAATATAATGAGTATGATCTCTAAAGAGTAATTTTGGATCGAGTACAATGCCAAGATATTTGATATTGGTCGACCAAATTTTAGCATTATATCTTTATCAGTTAAACAGATATTGCATATTCCGGTTTCCTAACTCTCGATCGAAAAAAAATTTGATTGAGCCATGTCCGTCCATCTGTCCGCCCGTCCGTCCGTCTGTCCGTTAACACGATAACTTGAGCAAATAATGAGATATCTTCACCAAATTCGGCATGCTTACTTATTTCGGTTCAGAATAGATTGGTATTGAAAATGGGTAAAATCGAACCATAACCACGCCCCTTTTTCGATATGGAAAATTTCGAAAAACGTATAAAACGGGTTAATTCAATATCAGAAGCAGCTACAATGACAAAATTTGCAATATGTATTGATTTAGATGTTCTAAGGCCGATTTTATAAAATTTTTTGAAAAGGGGCGTGGCACCGCCCACATATATTTGAAGAAATTTTCAAATTTTGATTCTTGATAAGTTCAAAACAGTTAATGCTAGTATAACGAAATTTTGTTGAGGGCATACTATTGCTGTGTTAAATTCAGATATAGAAAATAAACGAAATCGCTTGGCTACCACGCCTACTTTTTCATAAAAGTTATATTGAAAGGAGGTGGAAATATTGAAAAGTCCATATCTAATTAACTGATACCGCTATAATAATATAATTTGGTACATACATCAATTTTCATATTCTTTACATTATTTTTGCAAAATTTTGGAAAGAGGGCGTGGCACCACCCACTTATGAGTCAAGCTATTTTCAAATTCGACTGCTAATAACTTCAGAACGGTGTGAGATAGGTTTACGAAACTAGGTACCAGGCATGTTATGTTTATGTAGAGTACTACCACAGAAAATAAGAAAAATCGGTGAACGACCACGCCCCTTTTTGGACTAAAGTTCTCTAAACGAGAGTTAGGAAACCGGAATATGCAATATCTGTTTAACAGATAAAGATATTATGCTAAAATTTAGTAACTCATTCACTTGATGATGTTATTAGTGTTGTTTAAAGGTTTTTTGGTAATATTTTGGAAAATGGGCGTGGCACCGCCCACAAGTGAATAAACAAAATATCAACATTTCACTAATAACAAGCCACTGTGAAAGTATCATAAAGATCTGCAATGAAAACTGATCTATAAATAGGGACAAACAACATAATAAAATCCGTGGGCGTGCCACCACCCACTTTTATGTAAATATTGATTAACGGACACATATATCCGTATATCAAAAATTTCACAAAATACGTTAAAAGTTATGGGCATGGCACGCCTTCTTTTCCAAAGTTATATATAGGACATGGTATAACCCTTGTAAAGATCGATTGAGTACTTTTGGCTCATGTAAGCGGTTAAAGCTTTATAAGCAAGGGGCGTGGCCGCGCCCACCAAATTCGCTATTGTTTACGCTCGGAATAGATTGGTTTTTAAAATGGTCGAAATCGGATGAAAACTACGCCCCCTTTTTCTGAAAACTAACGCTGGGTATTTAATGTTCGGTTCACCCGAACTTAGACTTCCTTACTTGTTTTTTTTTATTTTCTGTGGTGGTACTCTATATAAACATAACATGCCTGGTACAGTATTTCCCGCTTATATGCACCCCGCTTATAAGATTTCCCCGCTTTCAAGAACTATGAAAACAATTTTGAAGTTTCCCCCATATAAATGTAGACAAAAAATCACGATATAAGCACCCCGCTTATAAGCATTTCCCGCTTAAAAACACTGCTTTTTTCTAACTTTTTATAATTTTCCCGCTTATAAGCAATGTTTAAAACTTAGATGCGATTTTACTTTCTTGGCACTGTGGCATCCACTTTACTGGCATTTTATCGATTTTATATGTCAACTATACTAGTGCACACATCCCCATGTCGAACTAAAATGTAAGGTTTTACTTTCTTGGCACTGTGGCATCCACTTTACTGGCATTTTATCGATTTTATATGTCAACTATACTAGTGCACACATCCCCATGTCGAACTAAAATGTAAACAATGAGCAAGCGAACAACATTAACGTATCGCCAAAAAAAGCAAATTATTTCCGAACTGCAAACCACAAATAGCAAAGCTGAACTTTGCGTAAAATATAAATGTTCGCGAGCTACGATTAACCGTATAATTCGCGAAAAACATAGCTGGGAAGAAAAATTCGGTTCGGGAAACATAAATAGAAAGAGAAATAGGTGCAGCGAATCAACCGAGGTTGATCGAGCAGTAACAATTTGGTTCAACCAAATGCGTGCTTCGGGCGTTGTTATATCTGGGAACATGGTAATAGGAGAAGGCCACTCAACTGTCCATTAAAATGAATAAAGATTTCAATGCCTCTTCTGGCTGGTTATTGCGCTGGCAAAAACGGAATGGAATTTCAGTGAAACAACTTCAAGGAGAAAGTGCATCGGCAAATGTTGAGGGCGCAAACAATTTTTTTGAAATTCTTCCTGACTTAATAAAAAATTATAGCACTAGAGACATATTTAACGCTGACGAAAGTGGTTTGTTGTTCAGGGCACTGCCGAACTCAACTTTAAGCAAAAGTAACGATAAACCAAAAGGATTTAAAGCAAGTAAAGATCGGCTGACGGTTTGCTTCCTATGTAATGCATCCGGGGACTACAAAAAAGCTTTCGTTATTGGCAAACCAAAAAATCCACGATGTTTTAAAAATATAACTTTACCAATGCAATACTATTCGCAAAATAAGGCATGGATGACTCAATATATGTATATGGACCTCGATACTAACATCTTTTGACAACGAAATGAAAACTCAGGGAAGGAATGGTTATTTTATTTGTTGACAATGCCGCGCCTCACAAGTTAGTGCCTTTACAAAATGTGGAGCTCCAGTACCTTCCAGCTAACACCACATCAATTTTGCAGCCGCTCGACCAAGGCATTATCCACGCATTCAAAGCTTACTATCGTCAAATCATTATGAGAAAGCAGATACTTTCTGTTGAAGGTGGAAAAACTATTCAAGAATTTAAGAAATCGATTAACTTGTTGACTGCAGTTCAAATAATACATCGTGCTTGGTGGATGGTTAAGCCCGAAACCATAGTTAACATTTTCAAAAAGGTATACGTATGTATACATATGTATAACCTTGCTGTTTTATTTTAGACTCTTTTTTTTCTACAGAGATGTAACCATAATTGAAAACGACGAGCTGCTCCAAGAAGAGTTCAGGAATTTTGTTCGCATTGATGAGAACCTTACATGCTACGGCGAATCATCCGACGAAGACATTATCGCAGAGGCTTCCCAAAGGGAAAATTCAATAATGGAGGAGACGTCGGAAGAAGAGCCTGATACTAGTGTTTCAGATGATATTCCAAGCCGCAAAGATGTTATAAATTCTATATCCGTAGGGCACTTATCCCTACAAATAAATTTATGCTGGAGGTTGATAATATTGAGCAATATTATTTTGAACTCTCTAAATTTAACATTCAGTCGAAAATAACAGACTTCTCTAAAACCGAATAAAAAATTCGTACAGAGTACATATGTATACGTATATAGAACCCAATGAAAGTACAAAAAGGCAGTACATATAACTGTTTATAAGTCTATGCATACTTGAATTTATCTGCATATTTACATATTTTATTTTTTAGTTGATTTTATTATTCTAAATAAATGAGATCTCTTTTTCAAATCGAAATTTTGTGTGGGAATACATACTTAGCTGTTCGTTTGGTTGGGTAACCAGGATTTCAATAAGAGCACCGACAGTGCTTATAAGCGGGATTTTGTTATAAGCACAGTCAGTGCTTATAAGCGGGTTGTGATATAAGCACTCCCCGCTTAAAAGTACAGAATCCCTTGCATTTTTGTCGGTGCTTATATCCGGGAAATACTGTACCTAGTTTCGTAAATCTATCTCACACCCTTCTGAAGTTATAAGCAGTCGAATTTGAAAATTGCTTGACTCAAAATTTTGGAAAACTAATGTAAACAATGTGAAAATTGATGTATGCACCAAATTATATTATTATAGCGGTATCAGTTAATTAGATATGGACTTTTCAAAATTTCCACCTCCTTTCAATATAACTTTTATGAAAAAGTAGGCGTGGTAGCCAAGCGATTTCGTTTATTTTCTATAGCTGAATTTAACACAACAATAGTATGCCCTCAACAAAATTTCGTTATACTAGCATAAACTGTTCTGAAGTTATCAAGAGTCAAAATTTGAAAATTTCTTCAAATGTATGTGGGCGGTGTAAAGCCCCTTTTCAAAAAATTTTATAAAATCGGCCTTAGAACATCTAAATCAATACATATTGCAAATTTTATCATTGTAACTGCTTCTAATATTAAATTAACGCGTTTGATACGTTTTTCGAAATTTTCGATATCGAAAAAGGTGCGTGGTTATGGTCCGATTTTACCCATTTTCAATACCAATCTATGCTGGACCCAACTAAGTACGCATGCCGAATTTGGTGAAGATATCGTGTTAACGGACAGACGGACGGACATGGCTGAATCAAATTTTTTTTCGATCCTGATCATATTGATATGTGGAAGTCTATATCTATCTTGATTCCTTTATACCTGTACAATCAACCGTTATCCCAACAAAGTTATAATACCCTGTGTACAAGTACAGCTGGGTATAAAAATATAGGTTTTGAGATTTCGCGAAGTTATCGTTTCTTACAAAGTGAGAAAACGCCATTTTCGTATTAAGTACTCAAAAAAATTACCAGTTCTACATATCCGATAAAAAAAACCTTCTTCACTACGTTGAAGATATTTTAATGTCTTAACAACCTGCCGTACGATATAAATCTTTCTAAATATATATACAAGTATATACTAGCAGACCCGGCAGACGTTGTTCTGCCTGACCAGTGACTTCCCTAGAAATACATTTTCAAATATTTTTCAATTAATTTTTAACATTCCATTTATTGCAGTGCTTTAGGATATACAATGTTTCTGGTTTTAACGTCTTTGGTATAAACAAATAAATTTCTTGGACGTCCATCTCAAAAAACCGATCTTTTGAACTCAATGTGTATGATAAAAACCATTATGCGCTGCTGAGCAGATGTATCGTTAGTATTTATTTAGTTCTATAATATTCTATTTAGACTGTCCTTAAACATTCCTGTACACACTGACCACTTAACGCCACTATTATGATTTTATGAAAATCCTTTAATAATCCGGATATGTATTAACCCTCTAACCGGCCAATTTTTGTTTTCAATAAAAAAATTCATACATATTTATTTCAGCGTTTTAAACTCGAATTTGCGTTCAGATTACCAAAAAAGTTCATAGTTTACCTCCCAGGGCCGGAAAACCCCACCCCGCCTTTAGGCGGACTTGCCTGTTAACGCGTTAAGGAAAATAGTTTTTTCTATGTATAATCAATAATCGTTATAGCATATTAGGCTATACAAAATGCAACACAAAAAACTACTTGTTTTCATGTTTTGTGTAAAAATGCATTTAGAAAAAAACTCTAAATAAACTTTCGATGGAGAATCACCTCGGCAGCAAACTATAGAAGAAAATTGTTTGACAGATGTTACCATGACCGAAATAATTAAAAATAACAATAAAACTTAATTTTAAATGCATACAGAAAAGTGTGCTCTGCATATTTTGGGATTATTTTTTCACCCTTCCATGTCCACTAGTAGGAGAGTTAGATAAACCAAGAAAACCTATGGTCCGCGTCACTTCCGTATTCAGCCGATTTTCGGTACTATTCGACTGGACTAAATGTAATATCAATATTTTTTATTTGATTTGAAATGTGGTGAGTATTTATTCCATTGAAAATTGAAAAATGTCTAAAATAGCCATCCACTCCTTTGAGCGGACACCTCTCTTGGGCGGACAAAAGTTTGCCGACGGTGAGCGTCCGCCCAGGGAAGGTTTCTCTGTATGTATAACCAAGTATATATGTATTGCGCGATATACAACAGCTATTTATATCATCAACATCCTAAGAGATTTTTGCGCCGAGCTTCTCTTCCAATATGTGGTGTGCCGCTTTAAATTTTTTCCTACAAATTGGCGGGACCTACGGTTTTTTTGCCAAATCCGAACGGCATCTACAAAGCAGATAAATTTTTGCTGACAAGCCTTTCATGGCAGAAATACACTCGGAGAGTTAGCCAAACCACTGCCGAGGGGCGACCCTGTTTTGAAAAAATTTTTTCAAACCACTTTTTTGATGTAACCTGTAACAGGGCTCAAACCCAGTACCTTCGGTGTGGTAAGCCGGCAACACTACCTCCACACCCCGGCGGCCGCCAATTGGATTATGATTGATGCAAATGCATTTCAGAAATCGGGCACTTCGAAGCAGTAACCCTATGGCATTTATTTTGGTAGTATTGGAGTTGGATCGATTGCAAATAATACATGTCCAACCATTTGCAAATCGGTTAGTAAATATAAAAGTTATAGCAAATTTATCAAGTTTGATTTTTTCTTGCGGTATATCGATACTGTATTTTCAGATCTAATCGAAAAACTGGTATCTTTAAATTAACAGTTTTGAAGAGTTTGTACCAATGTGAATAAGGATCGGACACTTGAAAAAGTTATGCGTATTGGGCACAGCCGAAGACAGCCCTTTCTTTACTTGTTATAATATACTACCAAACCAGTTTGAAGTTTTGATACATAGAACACAACTACAAACTAGTAAGGAAGTCTAAGTTCGGGTGTAACCGAACATTAAATACCTAGTAGTGATCTGTTTTGGTATCCTAATTTACTCAGGTCTATTTTAATAACTGAAAATTTGTTATAAAGGCAACTGATTGCTTTCGATAAAAACATTTCTATTGTAAGTGGTAAATTAAACTATTTATCACAAAATAACAAAATATAAATAGCTTTCCCCAGGTTCATGAAAGGTATGAAAATAAAAAAAATTAATAAAAAAAAGGCAAGAGGGTGTTAACTACTTCTCCGTATATTTTGCGTGGTTGCTATCCAATTTGCGTAATTTTTGGCAAGAGTATACTACATACTATTGGGAAGCATCTCACTAACTTTCATGAAAATACCTTCTTGAAATTTCAAGCAATCGCTTTTGAAAATAGCTGACCTTTTTTGCTGAAAAGTGGGTGGCGCCACGCCTACATCAACAAACTTCACAAAATTTTTTTACAGCTTAGTTTTTCCTAAAAAGCCTATTATGTGTGTAAAATCTTATTTATATAACTTATACAATTATGGAAATATCTCGGTTTTAATTTTACAAAGAAATTTTTCAGACCTGTGTTCGAAAAGTGGGCGTGTCCGTTAACCAATTTTGTTAATTTTCACAGCAAAGAGTAAGCTTTATATGTTGAACAATTTCTCCAAATATCGTTTCAATAAATTAAATTTTACAGGAGTTATGGCATGGAAAGTTTTGTGGAATAATCCAGCATAAAGGGGCGAGGCCAAGCCCATTTTCCAAAAAGTTTGTGCATTCGACTTTCTTTGCCCACGAACACTTTAGAGGTAAAATAGAAATGATATACAGCTAGTTTATGAAAAGTTATTGCATATTCAATATATATATGATCCTTTTCAAAATCTTCCGTATAAAATTGGGCGTGGACCTTACCCGATTTCGCCAATTTTTTTTCGGAATATAGCCTGTACTAATATAAATATGTGTGCTGAATTTTCTTTTGCTATCTTGAGCGGTTTTTGATTTATGATTAATAATATTTCCAAATTTGACTTAATCAAAAGTGGGCGGTACCACGCCCCGTTTTAAAAATTTTTTCAGAAATGTATTTGTTGCCTTAACGCTAAAGTGCACACCAAATATTATCCTTTTAGGTGTATTATATACTGATTAATCATTGTTTTTGTATTTTCGAAAATATTATATGTATAGAAAGTGGGCGTGGCTTTTAACCGATTTGGCCTATTTTAAATAGCGCTCCGAGATAAGTGAAAAGGAACCCGCATACCAAATTTCATTGAGATATCTCAAGATTTACTCAAGTTATCGTGTTCTCTTTATCTCCTGAGCATTTTGATATATATAAGTCAATATCTATCTCGATTCGTTTATGCCGTTACATACTACCGTAAGACAAATGAAGTTAATATATGTACCTTGTGTGCGAAGCACTACTAGGTATAACAATGCGGCCACAACGTGCGCTCGCGGTAGACCGTTAGCCTGCCCTGCACTCAATAGCTATCGTTATATATAAATTCGTGTAACTCAACAACCGTTTACATAACCACACTGAAATTTTTACTGAAAATTAATAAAAGACCAATTCATGATAAAATAAAAGAAAAACGAAATTTGCAGATATTCTTTTTTCGCAATTGCAAATTGTTTATAAAAATGTTGCAAAAAATTCATAGAAAAAACAATTTTTTAATTTTGGGTTTTTTGGTAGATAGATCTAACATTCATTAGGTCAGTCCGAAAATTTCATCCAATTCCGTTAATTTGTTCACGAACTAGAAAATAATGAAAAAAATGCAATTTTCAAAATGCCCAAAATTCAAAAATCCATAACTCAAATATTTGACCACTAATTGGTGTCGACTTATTTTATATTCTCAGCACAAAAAAAAATATAGTAGGCGTTTTAAAATTTTAGTGGCAAATTTCATATGGAATGACCCATATGTATATTGTGAAAATTTAATAAAAATCGATCGAGTACTTTGCGCCTAGAAAAAAGACAAATTTTTATATTTATTTCATTTGGCAAAAACGAATCGAAATACATACATACATATGTTTAGATATATTCATTCATTTATTTATCATTTTCTTCATGCATGGAATTCACGGGAAAATTAAAAAGTTTAGCTACACAGCATGAGACCTGAGTACATGACATATTTTTTATTAATACCTATATATTTATTAATGTAAATCAAAGCAAACGTTCAGGATGAAAAGCAAAATATCCGGGCAAGTAGTTAATACCCAATGGGAAAGGGCGAAGTTGTACATCTTTTTTGATTTTCATATCTTTAGCAACAAAATCACTCCCCGAAGGTTTAGGGGAGTGTTGTCGAAACAACAGTCCTTGGCCGGATATGAATCCGGTACGCTTCGGTACTCCCTTGCCGTACTGCCCGACTGTCGTGGAAGCGATTTGGTATGACCACTGGAACCTTCTAGGTCATGTCATCCCTCCTTCCGAAAGAAGAGATGGGTAATGAGAGGTGAGAGGCATCATATCCGTACATCAACCATCGGGTTGCACATCATTACCTTTGTGCATATTAGTCGCCTCTTACGACAGGTATGCCTACCGCGGATATATTCTAAGCCCCTACCCGCAGGGTTATTTGGCTTTTACTCAAAATTCAATTTTTTTTTTTTTTTTTTTACGCAAAATTCAAAAACACTTGATAAAAATAGTTTTTTCTTTATTATTTATCAAGATTGACAAATTTATCAAGAACACAGAATTGGGCGGTAAGTATACTGAAATTCTCAGGGCGCTAATACGAACTGAAAAGTATTAAATTAGACAAGACCTATATTTGTTGGCTTTTCAGGGACATAGTCCGCAAAGTGGATGGTAAAGTGGCAAGTTTTATTGAAACAAAAATGGGTCCATTTATCCATGCACAGAACAGGCGGTAGCAATGAAATGAAATATGCACATATGGGCAAACTAATAATGCATGCCTGCGTACCTATAAAAGAAACTCTTCTAAGCGGACTAGCCCCTTGTTGCCATCTGAGCTTATTATATCTTATAGCTTTTATTAATATTTTGTTGTATATTTGGTATGTGCATACTGTACCACATTTTCAAATTTTTTACCTAGTTGCTGAAACATTAAGATTATAAAATATGCCAATATACATACATACATAGGTATCAAACTACACGAAGATATGCTCCTGCGCATTAAACAAAAAAAATATTTCTAAGTACGATTACCACTTTTTATTGGTATATCCCTGCAATCAACTGCCCAACTGGTCAACATACATTCTAATTAATAACTATTTATTTCCTGGGGTTATTTATACCATCACCCTGTCGGAAAAACAGAAAATAAAAATAACTCAAATAATTGATAGGTTATTTATATAGTACAACGGCTGAGTCCCGAATTTGTTTCAAGAAAGCCATATTTAAGCTCAAAATTTATTAAATTTGCGATGCGATATGTGAGACTTTTCAGTAAGTCATTCTGAACCAAATTCGGGGCTGTGGCGGTGTTAAAACCAATTCTGAGGAGGGGTATTTTTTTGGAGAAAATTTTGAAATGATCTTCCACTCAGCCGACGATATCTACCTAACTCACAAGCAGTGTGGTTAAAGTCACCCAAATCTAAATCATTATTTTTTGACCCATGGGGTCAAACAAATCTGTCGAACTTCAGTCTAAGGTGGTAGTACCAGATCCAGCATCCCGATTCTTGGTAGGTACTTTAAGTCACCATTCTTTCTCTCGACCGGGTTTGCTTGCGGGTGGTAAACAGGTGTAAAGACTTGGTTTATGTTGAGATAGTAGCAAACCTTCTGCATTACTGTGAACACAAATTGAGCTCCATTGTCGCTGCTAACCTTCCTTGGCACTCCATAGCGTAGCATGATTCGTTAATTAGCATTTTAGCACGGCTTTCGGCAGTAGCTTCAGTTAATGCGAAATGTACCACCCAACGGCTGGCGATGTCTGCTACAACGAAGATCCACTGTAGCCCATCTTTGTCTGAAGGCAATGGTCCAAACAAGTCAATCGCAATATTGTAAGTGAAGTAACACTGGAGTTTAGCGTGTGATCCAAAAGTGAGTGTTTATTAAAAATTCTTTCTCTTTTTATACAAATTATTGACTTACACGTATAAGCTTAAACACTAATACTTACAAACTACTTTCCTAATGTGTAAATATGTATAATATGTAGAAATGTCTAGCGTCAGCATTTTGCGATCAAGTGCTGTCATATGTAACCAAATATGCGGCATGTGCTAGTGAAGTTGAACTCCCGCTGAGTTCATGATTTATCTAGGTCACTGGTGTTTGTTTATTGTGACGAAATATTCTGAAGTCAACAGCCTGTTCGTCACACTACAATATTTTCAAAACGCTGTTTACTTGAAACCGTTTGATATAAACCCATCGGGTTTAAATTAGTTGCTCTATACAGGTTTTAATATGGTTTTCAATGTCCTTCCTGATACCAGGCCAATAGTAGCGTGAGGTAATCTTATGGGAAGTACGATCGATTCCGTAGTGACCTGCTGTATCCTTATTATGGTAATGATCCAATATGGATGGACGCTCATTTCGAAGGATAACTGACTGCGCGTCTTCATTTCCTTCGTCATCATCGTGCATAGTGTACCCTTTTTTCGCCAAGTGAGCGGCGTCGTCTGTGTTTCATTCGAAACATTCTATAATAGCTTTCAGCTCAGGATCACCAAGCTAACCTTCACGAATATCTTTCGCACCTTCTCGTGGGAGTTCAACATCAAATGTACATATATAACAGCGCTCATCTGTTGCATGCTTTTCTTTCAGGGTGGCCTTCCCAGGTTTATAGTCGATGTTGATATTGTACTGCTGTAGGATTAACGCCCATCAAGCTAGGCGTCCAGTAGGCGATTTAAGTGTCATTAGCCACTTCAAGGGTCGGTAATCTGTTATTAGAGTTATCTCAGATCCCTCGATATAACCACGGTATTTCTGTACGGCCCGGACGATTGCTAAAGTTTCTCTTTCGATTGTTGAAGAATTTTGTTCAGCCTTGGACAATAATCTACTAGGATACTCAGTAGGGTGCTCATCTGGACCCTCCCCCTGGAGAAAACTGCTCCGAGTGCATATCCACTGGTGCCGGTTTTCAAAATAAAGAGGTAGGTTGTCATCAGATTGTTTCAAAACTAGTGATGTCGTCAATAGTTGTTTTAGCTCAGCAAACGCTGATTGTTGTTAATCTCCCCACGATCAGATAGCGTCTTTCTTTGTTAGTTGAGATAATGGCTTTGCAATATCCGCAAACTGAGGCACGAAGCGCCTATACCAGGAGCAAGCTTGAAGGAATGATAGCAGCTCTTTAACATTCTTCGGAGGTTTGCGCGGTGTCATTGACTCAACTTTCTGTGGGTCTTCCATGATGCCATTCTTTTGTGATTTATCGTAAAATGATTGCAGTAATTTTTTGAATTCTTTGACTTCGACTTCAAAAATGAAGACATTATTCAGACTAAATTTTGCCACTTCAAACTCTTTTTTCTTCAAAATTCTTTCTGAAGTCAATTGAAGTCAGTTGGAGTCATACGGAGTCATTTGAAGTCAATTTACCTGTGGCATACAAGACATGATCGCAAACTATTTTTACTCAAACAATATTTATTAAACTCTAAAATATATTATACAAATACATAGTTATAGATCTTCTTAGTACTCTTGATGAAAAGTTAACATGAGTCATATATCCGAATTCCGAAATCACAATATCTTAATATCTTCGATTGTGTTATGAATGAACATTGTAAACCGAATTTAACTGAAGCATTTTACATACATATGTACATATACGTATAAACTAGGTATGTTTTGTAATTATGACAAATATTCCAAGAGAATTAGGACTATTAAAAGTGAATGAAAATGTTTTATAGGTAATGAAGAAATGTTATGATATCTGTCACAAAATTAACAGTCCTGAACTTCTGAAATCATTGTTTCCGTGCTAGGGTCTCAATTGCAGTATCCCGTCGTAACGAGTTGTAATTCCTTGTATGAATCCATTAAAGGTTTAATTTTTCACAGAGAAAAACTAAGCACTTTTGTGAAAAGCTCGAATTGACAAAGTTGCACGAGAGTGACGTTCGGTATATGGAGGAGTATTTGCAATTGCTGCAACCAATCGCAGATGCTATCCAGTTTTTACAAAAATACACCGGGATGGTGTATGGCTTTCTGTTACCTACGCTGGAAACAATCAGATTCAAATATATGAAAATGCAACTAGCACAGGCCATGCATTATCTTCAGCGAGTAGCGAATCTTTTAGAAGCATACTTGGAAAAAAGATTCCATAAATATTTTGTTTTGGAGGAGGTTAATGACGCCATTATTGCCGCAGCGCTATGTCCTGAGGTGAAACTGAAATGGGTGCGATCCCTAAATCCAGAATTCACAAACGAAAAAGTTGCCGAGGTCAATGAGTTGGTGGAAAGCATAGTGGTGAGCGAATTTGATTTTAAAGATACGGAGCGCGTCGAAAATAGTAAAGAAAGTAATAGTAAATTTTTTGACTTCTCTTTTATAGGTAATGGCAATATATTTTGTTATACATATGTAAATCTAATTAATTTGGTGGATTTTTCCCAAATATGAGCTCAAACGGGCAATATTTATGTATGGTAGATGGCGTTGTATTGTAACAATACACGAAGTTCTTAAGGTATTCATCCCAATCGTCTTTGTCACTGGATATGTACGAGCGTACATATTCATTGAATGTTCGGTGACTGCGTTCTACTGTACCCAATGTTTGATGATGGTAGGGTGTTGAGGTTTTATGCTCAATTTTTAGTAATTTACACAGTTCTTTGAATAAGTTGTTTTTTATATTCGGTGCCCATGTCTGTCATAATTGTTTTTATGTGTCCATAAATCAAAATGAAGTTTTCAAACACGGCCTTAGCAACTGTTGTTGCGTGTTTGCTTGGGACTGGAATCGCTACCAAGTATTTTGTTAGATCGCATATAAAGGTAACTGCATATTCGTTTCCATTTATCGATTTCGGTAATGGTCCGACTGTATCGATTTGTACAATGTCAAATGCCTTCGGAGGTGTCTCCGTTATTGTCATTGGCTATTTTATGTGTTTATTTGTTTTATTTTTCTTGCAGTGGATGCAGTTCTTTATATATTTTCTTATGTTATTTTTCATATTCAGCCAGCTATATCTCTGCTTGATCTTGTCTGTCATGCGATTTATTCCTGGGTGGCCACCACTAATAGGATCGTCATGATATTTTTGCAGGATTTCTTCTATTTTCCCGGGATCTGTAACATTTATAACCTCTGGGGTTAGTGCTATTGCTAGTTTTTTGAGAATCTTATTACCCATTTCAATAAATTTTCCTACTGCAGTATAATTATTTTTGAACAATTTGTCCCCTAAGGTCAACTGTATTTGTACAAGTCCTAGATTGCCGGCTTCGTTTTCGAGCCTGGTAAAGAATTGTCCTAAGTCAATCTTATCCTCAACAATCAGGATGTTTGTATCAATATTGCTACAAATTTTCTTTCCTTTTTTGAAATATAATTTCGGAGGAGAGAAAACGAGCTCGACTAGTCTTTTTACTTCAAATTTATTTAGCGCTTCCTATATGTTGGGGTTCTCTTTGTGACTTTGTTTATCTTCAACGTTAGTGTTGGTATTTTTTGCTGCTGATCTTGTTTTTACTCTTAGTATTTTACTTGCTTCCACTGACATATCTTTATACCCAGCGTACTAGTACTAGTACAAGGGTATTATAACTTTGTTGGGATAACGGTTGGTTGTACAGGTATCAAGGAATCGAGATAGATATAGACTTCCATACATCAATATCATCAGGATCGAAAAAAAATTTGATTGAGCCATGTCCGTCCGTCCGTCTGTCCGTTAACACGATAACTTGAGCAAATAATGAGATATCTTCACCAAATTCGGCATGCGTACTTATTTGGGTTCAGAATAGATTGGTATTGAAAATGGGTAAAATCGGACCATAACCACGCCCCTTTTTCGATATGGAAAATGTCGAAAAACGTATAAAACGGGTTAATTCAATATCAGAAGCAGCTACAATGACAAAATTTGCAATATGTATTGATTTAGATGTTCTAAGGCCGATTTTATCAAATTTTTTGAAAAGGGGCGTGGCACCGCCCACATATATTTGAAGAAATTTTCAAATTTTGACTCTTGATAACTTCAGAACAGTTTATGCTAGTATAAAGAAAATTTGTAGAGGGCATACTATTGCTGTGTTAAATTCAGATATAGAAAATAAACGAAATCGCTTGGCTACTACGCCTACTTTTTCATAAAAGTTATATTGAAAGGAGGTGGAAATATTGAAAAGTCCATATCTAATTAACTGATACCGCTATAATAATATAATTTGGTACATACATCAATTTTCATATTCTTTACATTATTTTTGCAAAATTTTGGAAAGAGGGCGTGGCACCGCCCACTTATGAGTCAAGCTATTTTCAAATTCGACTGCTAATAACTTCAGAACGGTGTGAGATAGGTTTACGAAACTAGGTACCAGGCATGTTATGTTTATGTAGAGTACTACCACAGAAAAATCGGTGAACTACCACGCCCCTTTTTGGACTAAAGTTCTCTAAACGAGAGTTAGGAAACCGGAATATGCAATATCTGTTTAACTGATAAAGATATTATGCTAAAATTTAGTAACTCATTCACTTGATGATGTTATTAGTGTTGTTTAAAGGTTTTTTGGTAATATTTTGGAAAATGGGCGTGGCACCGCCCACAAGTGAATAAACAAAATATCAACATTTCACTAATAACAAGCCACTGTGAAAGTATCATAAAGATCTGCAATGAAAACTGATCTATAAATAGGGACAAACAACATAATAAAATCCGTGGGCGTGCCAACACCCACTTTTATGTAAATATTGATTAACGGACACATATATCCGTATATCAAAAATTTCACAAAATACGTTAAAAGTTATGGGCATGGCACGCCTTCTTTTCCAAAGTTATATATAGGACATGGTATAACCCTTGTAAAGATCGATTGAGTACTTTTGGCTCATGTAAGCGGTTAAAGCTTTATAAGCAAGGGGCGTGGCCGCGCCCACCAAATTCGCTATTGTTTACGCTCGGAATAGATTGGTTTTTAAAATGGTCGAAATCGGATGAAAACTACGCCCCCTTTTTCTGAAAACTAACGCTGGGTATTTAATGTTCGGTTCACCCGAACTTAGACTTCCTTACTTGTTTAAGTTTGTAATTGTTATGCGGGACAATGCATCCGCAACGTGATTTTCTTTTCCTGCGATATACTCCACTTCAAAATCGAGTCGTACGCGTGTTAATTTAGATGAAGGACTCCTCATTGAGAATAGGTATGTTAAAGGGCGGTGGTCAGTTTTAACTAGGAATTTTCTGCCATAGACGTATGGTCTGAAGAAGGTTATGGCCCAGTGGATTGCGGCTAGTTCTTTCTCTATTGTCGCTTTGTTGGTTTCGCCTTTTGTAAATGACCTAGAGGCGTAAGCGATTGGTAACTTTATGCCATTGTGCTCTTGGCTAAGGACTGCTCCGCAAGCGTATCCACTTGCATCTGTTGTAATGCAGAATTGTTTATCGAAGTCTGGGTATTGCAAAAGTTTTGGGCTGATTAATGCTTCCTTTAGACAAAAGCTTTTCGCATTCTTCTGTCCAATCGAAGGAAACATTCTTTTTGCAAAGTCTAGTTAATTTTCTTGAGTGTTCTGCGAAGTTAGGTACAAATCTTCTGCAGTAATTGCAGGAGGCTACGAATCTTTTGACTTCGTCTGCTGTTTTTGGTGTTGGATACTTTTGAACTGTTTCAAATTTGCTTGGGTCAGGCAATATTCCTTTGTTTGTACATTTATGGCCTAAATAAGTTACTTCTTGGTTGAAAAATAGACATTTGTCTGGATGCAGTTTAAGATTATATTTTCTACAAGTGGAGACACCGTCTCTTAAATTTTTTAGCATGTGGTTTTCAGAACAGCCTAATACAACCAAGTCATCCACAGTAGAGGAAGGCTTGGGATGGTTTGAGCCCTGCGAATGCTAGGGTCATCATTCTTTGGAATGAATTTGGTGCTACTTTTAATCCATATGGTAGTCTTTTGAACCTGTATGTGCCGTTTTCAGCTGTGAATGAGGTGATATCTCTCGAGTCCGGGTGTAATTCTATTTGGTGGAAACCTGCCATGAGGTCTAGGCATGAAAAATATTTTGCTCTACCAAGTTGGTCTAGAATATCATCAATTCTTGGGAGTGGGAATTTGTCTGCTGCTAACTTTTTGTTAACTTGTCTGTAGTCAATCACCAATCTCCATCTTTTTTCTGTGCTTCCTGGGAGCGATTTTTTAGGAACCAGTAAGATTGGGCTATTGTACTCTGATATAGAGGGTTCTATTATGTCATCGTCGATTAACTTATTAATATGTTTGCTAATTTCTCCTTTTTGTGTCTGCGGTAGTCTATAATTTTTTAAGTAAACAGGGGTGTCATCCTTCATGTGTAATTTTTGTTTGTAAAAGTTGTTTGATGAAATTGGTTCTGTTTCCAGTGCAAACATGTCTAAGAATTCTGTGCATAATGATGTTAACTGAGGGTTGACGAAATTTGGAAAATTTTTGGTTAGTCTTTTTAGTTTTTCTGTATTGTTGCTTTTTTCCTTATGTGTGGGTGTTTCAATTAGTGTGTATTCGTCTAGATTTTCGGTGTCGATTTTGTAGTTTTCAATAGTTGCGTTTTTATGTGTTGTGTTGATAATTCTAACGAAAGTTTTATCTGTGTTTGTGATTGTATTTGCTATGAAGATGCCTTCTGATAATTGTTGGTGAGGTATACAAATGTTTTTGTTATTTGTAATTACTTTAACTTGCCTGATGACTTCCGACCTAGCTGGGATCGTGATTGTATTGACAGATAGACAATTTGTTAGGTTCATAGTTATTGTTTGTGGGAAATCGTATGGTCTTAGGATTAATTTATCCTCCGTTTCACCATAGTCTGAAATGCAATTGTATTTCTTTATAAAGTCTAGTCCTATTATTCCATCGCATGGAATTGGGAAATTGTCTTCTACGACGTGAAATTTATGGTAAATTAGAAGGTCATCGCCTTTTAAGTCCGCTTTAACTGTACCTAGTGTGCTAGTTATACCCTGACCAATGCCGTTTAAATCTGTTACTTGGTCTGTATTTATCTTATTATTACTGCTAATTTGATGTTTTTTATACCCAGCGTACTAGTACTAGTACAAGGGTATTATAACTTTGTTGGGATAACGGTTGGTTGTACAGATATCAAGGAATCGAGATAGATATAGACTTCCATACATCAATATCATCAGGATCGAAAAAAAATTTGATTGAGCCATGTCCGTCCGTCTGTCCGTCCGTCTGTCCGTTAACACGATAACTTGAGCAAATAATGAGATATCTTCACCACATTCGGCATGCGTACTTATTTGGGTTCAGAATAGATTGGTATTGAAAATGTGTAAAATCGGACCATAACCACGCCCCTTTTTCGATATGGAAAATTTCGAAAAACGTATAAAACGGGTTAATTCAATATCAGAAGCAGCTACAATGACAAAATTTGCAATATGTATTGATTTAGATGTTCTAAGGCCGATTTTATCAAATTTTTTGAAAAGGGGCGTGGCACCGCCCACATATATTTGAAGAAATTTTCAAATTTTGACTCTTAATAACTTCAGAACAGTTTATGCTAGTATAACGAAAATTTGTAGAGGGCATACTATTGCTGTGTTAAATTCAGATATAGAAAATAAACGAAATCGCTTGGCTACCACGCCTACTTTTTCATAAAAGTTATATTGAAAGGAGGTGGAAATATTGAAAAGTCCATATCTAATTAACTGATACCGCTATAATAATATAATTTGGTACATACATCAATTTTCATATTGTTTACATTATTTACCGCCCACTTATGAGTCAAGCAATTTTCAAATTCGACTGCTAATAACTTCAGAACGGTGTGAGATAGGTTTACGAAACTAGGTACCAGGAATGTTATGTTTATGTAGAGTACTACCACAGAAAATAAGAAAAATCGGTGAACGACGTCCCGTTTGGACTAAAGTTCCCTAAACGAGAGTTAGGAAACCGGAATATGCAATATCTGTTTAATTGATAAAGATATTATGCTAAAATTTAGTAACTCATTCACTTGATGATGTTATTAGTGTTGTTTAAAGGTTTTTTGGTAATATTTTCATATCAACATTTCACTAATAACAAGCCACTGTGAAAGTATCATAAAGATCTGCAATGAAAACTGATCTATAAATAGGGACAAACAACATAATAAAATCCGTGGGCGTGCCACCACCCACTTTTATGTAAATATTGATTAACGGACACATATATCCGTATATCAAAAATTTCACAAAATACGTTAAAAGTTATGGGCATGGCATGCCTTCTTTTCCAAAGTTATATATAGGACATGGTATAACCCTTGTAAAGATCGATTGAGTACTTTTGGCTCATGTAAGCGGTTAAAGCTTTATAAGCAAGGGGCGTGGCCGCGCCCACCAAATTCGCTATTGTTTACGCTCGGAATAGATTGGTTTTTAAAATGGTCGAAATCGGATGAAAACTACGCCCCCTTTTTCTGAAAACTAACGCTGGGTTAATGTTCGGTTCACCCGAACTTAGACTTCCTTACTTGTTAATAATGGAGATATCGGCTCCTGTGTCAACTAAGAAATTTGAGATTGAATTATTTAATGATGTCCTTGTAGATATAAAACTGTTTAGGTGTAGGTTTAGTACACATATTTTTCTATTTATTGGTCTTGAAGTGGAGTCTCTTGGTTTTCCGTCTGGTTGCAACTGCGCACGTTGCGTGTCTGGCTATAGGGTCTGTTGTAGAGTTGGATTTTTTAGTTCAATGAAGTGATTAGTTCACTTCTAGTTCGTTCAGTCAATTGAACTAGGTCTTTAGTTCCTTAGTTCGTTCACCTCATTGAACTATAGTTCGATCAATTTTAATAGTTCAATAGTTCAATTTGAAACTGACATCAAACTCTCTACTTAAATCTGTATATAGTATGACGAAGAATGCCCGATGCCCCCATCGATGACAGTGGAAAATACGATCCACCGGCTATGGCGATGTTCCAATTTCGATATCCCTGTTGAAGAATAACATAGCACGGGAAAGGACTATTCCCCCGCCGAGCTGCTCAAGCATAGAGGTTATCAACTCTTCACCAAAAAAAGTTTGCATCAATAAAAAAACAAAAGATTATATGAATTGTATTAAAAGACTTTAATCTTAAAAAGTGACTAGTAAAGATCATTAACCAACCACAAAAAAAATAGTTCAACATATTCAGGGTTTAAGCAAAAATCCAATTAAGCCCATTTGATAATTTTACGAAAAAGAAAATAGTTTTTCCGTAAGAAGTAGTAAATGAGTTTTACTGTCACCCATGGTATGTTAAATAACACTAAATTGAATTCATTGAAAGCATTTAACATAAACATAAATTAATTACGTATACTTAAGGGCATAACATTTAAAAAAAAGTATACCACTTCTGTAAAATATTAAGGGTGTAAACAGAAGCGTATGGCATCACGGTATAAGAGATAACGTTAAGCATTGTAGGAAAAAAAGTATG
Organism: Sphenella marginata; assembly: GCA_951509765.1. Taxonomy (NCBI): domain Eukaryota; kingdom Metazoa; phylum Arthropoda; class Insecta; order Diptera; family Tephritidae; genus Sphenella; species Sphenella marginata. Next base: position 33,417,305 of record OX608080.1, on the reverse strand, counting down.
TACCTACGTACATATATTGAATTGATCACATATTACTGTGCAAGAAAATCAAACTGGATACTTTCTTTGTAGTCAATAGCGTTCTTCGCTCATTTATTATCTGACCAGATGCAGAAAAAATGCGCTCACAGGGAACGGATGTAGCCACAACGCAAAAAATTTTCGCAACATACCGGTAAAGTTTAGGATATATAACCTTGTGTTCATCCCACCACTTTAGGGGATCCTTTTTGCGGTCCAAAAAGTTTTCTTCCATATATTTTTCAATTTCCGATTTCGTAGTCTCTGTTCTTACTAACATAAGGCCTTGTATTGCATTATCATATTCATCCCAGATACATTGGTTTTTGTCTTCTTCAATTGCAGCGTCGTCTTCAACAACAATCCCTTCCGCAAAAATATCTTCACTTAAAATTTTTCGGGACAACTCATTTTTAGTGTACTCAAATGCATCTTCATTTTGAAAACCTTGTTGTTTGAAGCGGGGGTCTAGAAAAGTGCATTCCGCATATAATTCATTATACTCTAATCGATCAAAACGAACTTGCATTCCCTGTTTTAAACACTTGCGTAAAGCCATAACTTTTTTGTTTTCTGACGAAAATTTTGACAGAAAATTAGTTATTAAATTTCTGCATACTATAACTTTTGATAAAGTTACACACTTCTCTGCACTAATTTCTATAGTTATTTCATAAAATGGTTTTAAAAGTGGCAAGACCCCTTCTATAACCTCCCAGCTTGATTGGTCAACAATCAATTTTGGGCGCATAATAGCTACTACAGCAGTTAAGGCATCTTTTAATGTAATGAAACGCTCCAACATCTCGTATGTTGAATTCCACCTGGTAATAATATCTTGCTTTAATTTTAAATGTGGCAAATTCAATTGTTCTTGCATTTGTTCAAGTTTTCGAAGAGCAGGTGCGCTTCGTCTGAAAAACTCGACTATCGATTTTACTTTATCTATTACATCAGATATTTCTGGGGTCGCTTTTTGCACGACCAAATTTAAACTGTGGGCAAAGCATCCAACCGACCGCCACCCTCCCTGGGTTATGGCACCCACAATATTTGCTGCGTTGTCGCCTACTACTGCGGAGATTTTATTAGCTATACCCCACTCACATACAACATCTTTTAAAAAATTACACAGATTCTCACTGGTGTGCCTATCGTTGAAATCTTTGCAGCACAGCAAACTAGAACTAATTGCATTGTCACTATTGACGTAATGAGCTGTTACAGCGACATAATGAGCATTGTTGCGCGAGGTCCAAGCATCTGTTGTAAGGCACACAGCTTCCACAGCTTGCATAGATTCCCTCATATTAGAACGTAGTTCCTCACATGTTTCAGGTATTAACTTTTTTGACAGCTTCTGTCTTGTCGGTAATTTATAACCAGGGCATTGGGAAACCATTTCAATTAGTTTACGGAAACCTGGCTCCTCTACAATTCGTAGCGCATTGTGTCCTTTAGCTATCATCTTTAGCAACTGTCTATCAATTTCGTCAGATTTTTTTTTGTTTGGTGGCTTTTTGGCATATACAGTAATTTTTTATTGCTTACAAGGAGACTTTTCTGATCTTACTTGTTGACCACCTTCATCAGGTTCAGTCGATACATCCACCATCGCCATGTCTTCTTCATCGTCCTTTTCTAAGGACGTAAAGGGGTGTTTAGTTTTCATGTGTCGCCTTAAATTTCCAAGCGACCCGCCAGAAATGCTTAATGCAGCACCGCAGTAATTGCATTTGGCTTTTTTGGCACCATCGCTTAAAATAAAGTGGCCCCATATAGAACTTCGCTTCGGCATCTGAAAATATTAATATTGATTTAATATACACAATCATATATAAAAAAGGATCACTTGTCTACTTACGATTGCATGCATAAATTTTTAATTTTTCAGTTTATGTAAAATTATTTGATTTTGCCGAATTACCGGGAAATTTAATCAGCTGTTTCTGTATACATATGACAGCGAAGTGAGTTGCCATACGTTCTAAAACAACTTAAATATATTTTTGCCTGCAAAGTAGCCACATAAAAGTTTAGTTCACTTTACTGAACGAACTACCGAACTAGTTTAATTAAAAGAACTAGTTCGTTTAGTTCATTAGTTCGAAAATGACCCAAGCCTAGTCTGTTGCCATTCTGTGCTTGTGCTCCTCTCTGGGAATTGTTGTTTTGTCTAAAGTTATTGTTGTATCTTGATTGCGGTCTGAATCTCCTGTCTTGGTAGTTTCCATAGTTGTTACCTCTGTAACCTCCACGGAAATTACTTCGGTATTGACCTTGTCGTTGTACATTCAGAATTGTGTTTGAGCTGCCTGTTATTTCAGTGCAGCTGTTGGTGGATTTAGAAATTGCGTCGTTCATTGTGGTGAACGTTCCAGCTTGCATGATCATTTTGACCTTGTCATTGGAGCTGTTTTTACACATAGCTTTAACTGCTACTTGTGTTGAGTATTTCGTTGCCAAGTCTGGGTTGAGTCCATCCGAAATATAAGCTCCTTCCAATGACCTGGTAATTTTTTCTATTTCCGCTGTATATTGATTTGCAGTTTTACTGCGTTGTTGGATGTTCAGGAGTTTTGCTGTTAAAACTTCTACTGATTCTCCTTTTACTGCAGATTTTAATTTTGATTTTATTTGGGTTATCGTGTTTTCAGTACTAATAAAGTTTCTTGTCGTGCCTTTTAGCTTGGTTTTTATTATTGTTACCGCTAAGGCTTCGTGGGATTCTTTGATTTGATCGAGTATGTCAAGGGCGTCTTAGAAACTTTGTAAGTTCTCTGGCTTACCATCAAACTCTGGTAGTACTGATGAGGCAGTTTTAATAAAGTCCACAATGGTTTGTGGCATTGTGACGTTTTGGTTTTGGGTAATTACCGGTTTATTGTCTCCTATAGATGAGGATTGGCTCGGAACGGGTGATGGGGTCCGGTTCTGTGTAGGATCTAATGTTATTAAATTGAAATTGATGACGATTTCCTTCTCCACTGTGGTGGGTATTGTTACTTCAATATTGTATCTAGCTAAGGAGGCCACCAATTTATCTCGTACAGTGGAGAAAAATTGGTAGGCTTCGTTTTGGTGTTCTTTTGTAAGTACAGTCGGACCTCGATTATCCGTGATCCGGTTAACCGGCAACCCTGATTAACCGTGATGGCCAAAGATCAGTCTATTGTTTTTTTTTTGCAGTGTTTTCAAATTGTTTGCTTCGATTAACCGTGATTACCTCTATTATCCGTGATGGCAGCGAAAATTGTGTTTTTGTTAATATGTACATACATATGTATAATAAACATGAAAACGGGGAATTCCCTTGTTTGACGATGAGCCAGAGCATTTACAAGTTATTATGCAAGTTATTTACAAGTTATTATGTTCACTTGTTAAATAATAAAAGTATTAAAAAAACTATAATCAAAATTGTTATTCGATTAACCGTGAAAATCGATTATACGTATCGCCTCTGGTCCCGACCATCACGGATAATCGAGGTCCGACTGTAAGCTATTTACCCTATTGACCACCTGTCTTATGCTATTTAAAGCTTCTAATATTGAAGTGAAATGTCTAAGTATCGTTTCCGTTTTGATTGGGATGGTCTTGTTTATGAATTTTTTTTTTTGTGTTTATATGCGTTGCTGTACGTAATTTAATTGTCTAATTTTATTCTTTATGCAATTTTTCGTAAGAATTGCGATTGTGACAATTAAAAGCGCAACTACGCATACGTAAATAGTTGGCCATTTGTCAAGAGTTTCTTCTGTGACAATTTTTTGCTCGTATTTTACTACTTGGTTATCCAAGTTCTTTTCGTCTGAATTTTCCTTACCGAATTCATATCCTGCCAAACCTATAAGTATCGCATGTAGAGTGGTTTTCCACCATGCCATTTTGAATAAAATTAGTAGATAAAAGATTTTTATTATTTTTTTTCAATGAGAAAATTTTTATTTATTTATTTTGTATTTCTTAGCTCTTTTATTTCTTTTTGTAAATTTGCTTTTTCTGTGGCGCTGGTGGCCAAATTTAGTTTTACATATGTTAGTGCTAATTTTTTCCTTTTTCTGAAAGCTGTGTCCCCTCTTTTCCTGTGTGGGGTTTTTCCTGGGGATTGTATTTTGGGTGTTTCTATTTCTTTGCGGATTTTATTCCGTTGCCTATATTCTTCTATGGTGATCGGTTTCGGTCCCTGTTTTGTCTTGCTATCTTCCTGAAGTAATTTAGTGGAAATTGCTATTAATTCTTTAACTGTGTCTTCGCATTTTTTGAAAACTCTGTCAAATTATTCTTTTGTAGAAATCTCTTTCATCGCTACTCCAGGTTACTCTAACAAAAAAATTATCTAAAGGTTAAACTTTTTTCCTATCTATCTTCTTTTTTTTTTTTTGTCTTTATTTATAGTTAAAATATTTTCTAATTATCTGATTGATTTTCCTATTGCTGATTGTTAGGCTGCCGTTTGGCTTGCCGGAATTTGTTCTAAAAAAAATTTTTTTTTTTTTTTTTGATGGTTGATGTTTTGAAGGTTGAGCTTGTGGTGAAGGTGTAAGTACCACCATCCTTTTTCAGTTCCACGGTGGGGCTAATGCTGTTACCCGTAAAACCATTCCAACACTTATATTTATGCTGCCAGTCTTCTGGATGTCTTCTGTTTGGTGTTGGAAGGTTCATTCAAAAATATTTGCCGAAAAATACTTATGCTGCCAGTCTTCCGGATGTCTTCTGTTTGCTGTTGTAGGTTTCATTCAAAAACATTTGCCGAAAAGAAGTCCAAATATGGCCGCAACACTTGTCAACGCTATATAAAGTATCAGAATTTGCTTCTCGCCTGCTGTCCTGGCGGGATTATGACTGGCTGATATTAAGCCTGGTCTGGATCGCCATGTAAGTGAAGTAACACTGGAGTTTAGCGTGTGATCCAAAAGTGTGTGTTTATTAAAAATTCTTTCTCTTTTTATACAAATTATTGACTTACACGTATAAGCTTAAACACTAATACTTACAAACTACTTTCCTAATGTGTAAATATGTATAATATGTAGAAATGTCTAGCGTCAGTATTTTGCGATCAAGTGCTGTCATATGTAACCAAATATGCGGCATGTGCTAGTGAAGTTGAACTCTGTGTCTATACTCTTGTGTTATACATATCGATGGCTTCGTGAGCAAATGTCCTAAGTCCATTTTTTTGGAAAAATGAGATTTTAATGCAGAACGATAGTACAGTTATAAATACATCGCTTACCATCAAAAAAATTACCAAAAAGTCGATTTTAGGTATTGTTATGTAGTGGTATGCAAATGTTCTAAGTCCACAAAAAAAAAAAAAAAAAAAGGAACGTCGTAAGTCCAGTGGAAAATAAGTTTTTATTTGTTTCATTCAATTTTATTCCTGGAATCATATCCAACTATTACGTATGATGTATTTTAAGCCTGACTTTAACCGAATTGATGGCAAGGTCTCCGCTGGCTGTGCAAACTCGTTTGAAGTTCTTAAAAATTTGCTATAGTTTTATTTTAGCTAATAACTACTTGTGGCTAATAAAATTTTAGACAAGTACCAAGAAGGCCATGCTTTCTCTTTCATTGAAAAATAAAATTGTTTGGTTTTAGTTCCGCTGTAGTAAATACGCGATTATAGTCGTTGAGCAGAGTTGTGCAAATATTAATAGCTATTAATTTATTTGATTTAACTTTACCTTGAACGAAGAAAAATACCTTCTAGAAAATATGAAGATTTGCAATTTATAAAACAAACTTTACCCAAGGACCATCACAAATTTTATGATGATTTACCTCACCACTGATATATCTTAAAAAGTATAATATGTAGTAGTTTTTGTTAGCAGCCACGAAAAAAGACTGTAATTATTTATTATTTTAATAAAATATATTGCATGAAACACGCAACAAACACAAAATTTTTTTATCTGAAAATGTTCTAGTCCATGTAAATAATACCCTGTAAAACCCTGTGAACCACCCAAATTGGCAAAAACCCATAATCTTAGAATGATTCATTCTATTTATATATCAAATGTTATCCAATTCGGTTAAGCAGTTCCCGCGATATAAGGAAAAATAAATAAAATTCGGTTAGGTGGCAACCCCCGGTGACAACCCTGCTTGAACTTGTCATATTTAAAATTACGCCGAAAACACTTTTCATTTGATACCCGTATTGTCATATCTTGCTCAATATTTATAAAAACGAGATAGGTGGCAACCCTGTAAACCGTCCCAAGTGGCAACACATATGTAGGTATACATTCTTAGAATTAATCATACTGTCTATATGCAAAATTTCATCGAAATCTGAAACAAAACAAACACAATTTAATTGTAAGAAAATGTTCTAAGTCCATGTAAATATAACAAAATCATAGAAAGAAAATGTTTTAAGTCACAAAAGTGCTCATAACTTTGCATTTACTTTATTTAGAAATATTCTGACAACTGATATCTAAGCAAGCTGATCTGAAGAAAAAAAACTGCATTTTTAGATTCTAAAAATATTGACAACAAAAAAAGTTAGGCGGTTTTTTTCCTCTCCTGAACAATTACAAAAAATGGACTTAGGACATTTGCTCACGAAGCCAGCGATATGTAAATCTAATTAAAATAATTTACAAACATTTTTTATCTCTTTTTCAGATGAGTCTTCACAACAACTTGAACTATCGCAATCATCTATTGAAGGCGAGTTTATAGCTTATATGGTTGATAACTCTCCGAATGCAACCATCTTACACGGCTATCCTACTATTAAAAGGGCGTACATTAAATACAGCGCACCTCTGTTTATATTTAAAATAAAGTGGTTATTATGGATCATTATAAGTAGGTTATATAATTTTTTCTTGTAAATAGTTAGTGACTTCACGCAAAAAATGAAGTCATTTAGTCATTCGAAATTTGAAGTCATTGAATAAGACTTCAACTGATTTTATTCGCATATGAGTGCATTTTTTTACAACCCTGCTCAACACCAACCTGCCAATATCCTGACTGTTAGTCTAGAGTGGACATGAATTTTGTGGCTTTTTCAGCATGCAATAAATCATCAATACGAGGTAGTGGGTAGCGATCTGCCTTGGTTATGGGATTTAGATCCCTACAGTCGATACAGATGCGTACTCCACCTGTCTCTTTCGGGACTATTACTACGGGAGCTACCCATGGCGATTCGAACTCAACGATAACTCCTGCCTTCAACATTAATCTTCTTTTCGTACGGTGGTAGAGCGATTGGATGATGTTCACCAGTATCGATTCGGTGTAGGGCCAGTGGTGTGGTCGCAATCAGCTCCTCAAATATGTCAGAAATATTTTGTAGTAATGCGTCTAACTCAGCTTTCTGCTTGGTTGTTAAGCGGAAACTGATTTTTGTTCGTTAAATTAGAGCATTCGCAAAGGGAAAAAGTTTTCTGCAACGAATTAGTTGTAATCCTCTAGAAGTTTCTTAAATTTCATAGGCGGTGCAAACAAACGGGACGTATTTTCGGGAGTCAACTGGTAATGCATTTCTAAAGATATCCTGTACAGAATGAGGCGAGTAATCGTTTTGATGCGACCGTTTACTTTTCACGGTTAGTATATCGCACTTGTTACGTTAAAGTGTAACATGGGCGTCAAATGAAAGGTAGAAATAAATACTACATAGTGATGTGAGTTTTATTTCAATATCTCAAAAATTTCGGTGATTTCACAAAAAAAAGTAAAAATCTCTGGTCATAAGCAATAACAGCCTATGTCGACTTAAGTAATAAGACTAGTTGAAATTTTTACTGGCAATTTTGAATAGCAACATCGAGACATTTTTCAAGACTATCATTGGTCTATTATTACTTTGTTTATAAACAATTAATACTATATGTTTGCCAAAGTTATAATTCACATTTAAGCTCAGCTGCTTACAGCCCAAACTAATAAAAACACAAATCGTGATTTTTCTATAGAAATATTGTTGTAAAAGGGCAACCGAAATTGAATTCAGTGCGTTGAAAGTTAACTCCAAGAAAGCTGTGGAAGCTGTCAGTGGCACTATGCAAGATATCCTGCGTAACGATTCAATCATGGGAAAGGTAACAGTTTTATTTTGTGGAGATTTCCGTCAGACACTTCCCGTTATAACTGGGGGAACAAGGGCTGATGAAGTTAGTGTATGCCTCAAACGCTCGGTGATCTGGCCAATGGTAAATAAATTAAATCTAACGCGCAACATGAGAGCGCAAGAATTTTCGGATATCCTGCTAAAAATTGGCCAGGGTTTACTTCCGGAATTGAATTGATTAGTAACTCTGCCAGAAAATCTTTGTTATATTGTGCCTTCAGTGGAAGAACTTATTTCTTCTGTTTATGGAGACGTTTCTGAAGTAACGCGCCAGAATAATGCTTGGCTCTGTAAACGAGCTGTACTTACGCCCAAAAACGACCAAGCAGCAGAAATAAATTACAGTATTTTAAAAAAAGTTGATGGAGAAGAGGTGGTATACCGATCAATAAACACGGTTTTAGACAGAGCCGAGACTACGAACTATCCTGTTGAGTTTCTCAACTCTATTTCTGCGCCCGGACTTCCCGCTAATAGCATCGCTTTAAAAAAAAGGCATTCCGATTATGTTGCTTCGTAACTTAACCCCTCCAAAGTTATGTAATGGAACTCGCCTTACAGTTACTTCTCTTCGAAATAATATTATAGAAGCAGAAATTCTTAGGAGCAGGCGAAATAGTTTTCATACCACGCATACCCATACTACCAAACAATTTTCCATTTCACTTCAAACGCGTGCAGTTTCCTGTGAGTGTGTGTTTGCCTATGACAATTAATAAGTCGCAAGGCCAGACACTTCGAGCAGCCGGTATCGATCTTAGGACAAACTGTTTCTCACACAGACAATTGTACATATGTTGCTTGCTCAAGGGTTACTGGCCCAGAAAATTGGTTTCTAATTTGTAATATGGGAAGAACATCAAATGTTGCATATAAAGAAATCCTTTAGACTTTGTTTAATTATGGAAAATATCATTTTTATTTATTTAACTAAATACAACTGTAAATAATTGAATTACATTTGAAGCCCTTGCTACATGCGTTATAGAACTATTAAAATAAATTAATAAAATAAAGTTATTCCCAGTGTTTTATTTCGACGCTTTCAAAAAAATAATTATGCTGATTCTTCATTATAACTTTTACGCATACGAAGTCGCAGGCATCAGCTAGTATATTATTGATATTTACGGAAACAGTTTTTCGTCTCTACTGAAAATGTTAAAATTTTGAGTTGTTACACTTTAACGTAACAAGTGCGATATGGGCAAGTTTCCGGAGAATCAACATCCGTTCAATTTTGACCACACTTATCGATATATCGGAGAAAGTTGGAGTATTCGTTTAAGGCTTTCGTGGAAGGTGACTGAAGATGGCTTGTCACCACATGAGAACTAGCAATATCCATAGCGAAAATTTTTAGGTTTAACGAAGTCATATTTTATCTTCGGTTCATTCTCAAAGTATCAGAATCTTTGTGCCAGATTCAGGACGATTTCTGCCTGCCCTAATAATACCTTTTTCTTTTGATTGTCAAATCTGCCAAAAATACGTCTGCCCTGACATCTTGGAACACGTACCCTTTACTGCTCAGTATTTTCTTTAAATTCACTCTGGCAACACTCGTTTTGGCCCTTGTGTCGAATAAAGCCTCACGCTTCATTCCAAACATCGCAATGTGGACCGCTGGAATTGATCTGTCAACGACAGTGGTGGCTACGCAGTTAAACGACAGATATTGAGGGCTTTATTTACTATGCCCGCAGCATTTTGGGCAATTCGCACGATACACACCTGGTGGTCCACATTCATAGCATGCAAATGCGGCTGCACGTTTCGGGTGCGGCGTTGCTGCACTTGAGTTTGCCGTCTTAGCTGGTTGTTGTTGGGCCTGTTGCGACTGTTGCTCTCTCTTTTTCTTGAAGCAAACATTTACGGTATGGCCTCTAAACCTGCAAAACGAGAACCTTTTCGGCTCATTTGGCAATTCGTTTTATCATCAACTACGACTGAAGATGTTTTTAATTCAGTCAAAAACATTTCTGCCTCTCTACATTGAGCAATTAATTCATCAAACGAGGAAATGTTATCGCGCGCGCACTCGCTCTCTTATCTTAATGTACAATAGACCATAAACCATATTAAGCTGCACTGCTTCGCTGATGGTATCGCTCAACAGCGAAAACAAAACCCGCTTCTTACATATGAAGCTGTCGGTCGATTCGCGCGTTTCCTGCTTTTGCCTAAAAATATTCATGTAGATTTTCCATTAAAAGTGGCATACCACGCAAGGCATCTACGTCAGAAATTTTTTCGATGTCTTTGTACACGCTGATAGCTGCAATGGGTCGCGTTGACCGCGGAAACGTGCTGTGCATAAAATACCGACATTTATTACCTCTTGTAATTGCTGCAATAAATTCTTCCACTACAGATCGGTCGCGTTGACCCACATTTCTTACCGCTTGTAATTGCTGCTAAGATTTGTGAAAATTGTTCCTATGAAAACGTAGCCATTTTGCCTAATTCTTCGTCTTCCGAACTGATGCCCTCTACGTTGGGCGCCACTGAATCGTTCTTCCTTGTCTTTCGGAGTGAATAACGCATAAATTTATTTGTGAGTTCGGTCAACAGTTCAGTTTTTTATTAAAGATGAATACAAATAGACAAAGCGGTACACTTAACAGTATATGTCAAAATTTAATATCATTTCACACTGAGATACATAAGTTATTGGTAGTCGCTAATCAATTATCAGAGCAAGTCTGAGAGGTCACAACTAAATTCCTGCAATGGTTCACTCATTTGGCCCTTTAAGAAATTCTCGCAAAACTATCAGACTTGCTCTGCATAAGATCAACTTAGCATTTCAACAAAGATTACTTGATACGAAACTCTCTCCCGCTCATCTGACATTAGATACATAAACAATGAGGAGCCAGAAAGCAAAAAACGCACCAAAACAATTTGGGAAAATCATTGAATCATAAGTGAACATTTCGAAGATGATATTTTTTTACGCATTTGAGTGGTTTACAGGGATTAAAAAACACTTACAAGATACAAACAAACCACCTTATCTCTTTATATTATTTTCAAATATTTATATTAATTTATAACTATTTTTATTTGAAATCATATTATTTGTGTATTTGAAGCCGGCTTGAGGTCCGAAAATTTTATTAAAAACGCAAAATTTTTGGTTTTTAACCGATATATTTCGATTACACACGGTAATCGTCTTCAGGGTGAGTAACTAAAAATACAAAATATAACACTTAATAATAATTTAACATTTACATATTAACACATAAAAACATTAAACATTAAAAAACATTAAAAACATTGCATACATTTAATTCACGTCTGCACCTGCTGACATGGAATTGTTTACTGTTTTGTCTATTTGTCAACAAGTGCCTGTACAAGTGAGCGCAGTTGTCTACGTCCGTTTTGTAGTTCATTCGTATGTCGGTCGGTGTGTTTATGATGTGCAGCATTTCCAGCGTAAATCTTTTGCTGTAGTGTTGTTCTTGTTGGAGAACGGTTGCTCTGTCGAAGTTTGGTGAGTGGGCGTATTCATAAGTATGTATATGCGCGTATACGCGTATCATATTATTTCAATTTCCATGTTAAATGTCATTACGAAATGCACATCATTAAGGATTTTACTTTAGTTTAAGATAGCTTGGAAATTTTAACTTTATATTATGAATTATTTATTATTTCATATCAAGCAAATTTCAAAAATTAATTCGGTAGCAACTTTTTGCATACCTCTTGGTATGTGGAAATTGCAAAATTCCTAAAAACTTACTCAAAATGCCCATATTTTGTTTTCACCATGCTGGCATCATTGGAAAATGTTATACAAAATACTACTTTTTGAGCACTCTCAGAGAGTGCGAAGTTTCGTATCTAGTCATCTTTGATCTCAACTACATAGCATGTTAACAGCAAGAGTGATTCGACCTCAAGTTTGTTGAAATTCAAATTATCTGCTTTTCTAGTTATGAATACAGCGGGCAAAAATCGTAAAAATTAGTGTCTCTCGTTATTGTAGTCACGGTCACGGTTGCCACTTTGGTCCAATTGGACCAAAAGTGGTCCATAAAATCCATTTGGTCCATATTTAGCAAGTGGTCACGATTTTGGTACTTTTTCTTCTTCACTTGGCTAAAATTACATAACACTGCTCCCAAAATTTGGTCGGTAAGTGGAAAAATAATGTGTTAAAATTGTTACACAATTTAAACTTTTGAGGCTTCAGAATCTTAACATTAGGTCAGATATGGATGTTTCCCCTTTTTGGGAGAAAGTTGGCTTACATAGGCATGGTATGAATGAAAAAAGTTTTGCAGACTTAATCAATTTCGTATACGACTTAATGAGTCTGCCACATAGTTCGGCAGCCGCAGAACGCAAATTTTTCGAACTTTCCCTAATAAAAGCAAAGCTTCGAAACAAATTAGAATTTGCTTCAATCTTATAAATAAAAATGAATATGTGTGTCCTTTATAGGCGTCCAAAGTACTCAGCCGATTTTAATGAAATTTTCACAGTATATTCTTGGGATCATGGGTTAAAGCATAGGCTATATTAATTTTTGGATATATAAAACTACAATTCTTCATAACTCTGAACATATTGGGTCCAAATTAAAGATTTTTGGACATGTGTGTCCTTTAGTCAAGATTTATATAATTCGGGAAAAGTGGGTGGTGCCACGCCCACATTTTTTGTGTTTTGTTTGTACATCAATAATGTCCAAAATTTTTGGTGGATCTCTTTTAAACTTTCCAGATTGGTTCAGAAAATTGTTTTGTACGATTCAGGCTATATCAATTTTTGGAAAAGTAGGAGGTGCACGCCCTCAGGCCATAAAAAATTTAAATCATCATAGCTTTGAATATGTTTAATCTAAACTAATGATTTTTGCATATGTGTGTCCCTTGGTCAAGAATTATATAATTTGGGAAAAGAGGGCGGTGCCACGCCTACTTTTTTTGTATTCAGTACTTTGTTTGTACTTCAATAATGTCCAAAGTTTATGGTTGATCTGTTTTAAACTTTTCCAATACGTTAAAATCTTCGTTGGGTACGACATACATAGGCTACATCTGCAAATTTTGTGGAAAAGTGGGCAGTTCCAAGACTACAAGCTAAGTAATATTTCAATTCGTTATATCCTTGAATGTATTTGCTTTAGTGACATTTTAACGCTCTTAAATCTTAATCAAAGCACTTCATTTTTTTTGTTTGTTATTGCCGTTTATACATATCCAGAGTATTATAGGTAGATAAAGGATATAATTAAATAAATACTAACTATACATCTGCTCAGCAGCGCATAATGGTTTTTGTCATACCCATTGAGTTCAAAAGATCCGTTTTTTGAGTTGGACATCCAAAAAATTTATTTGTTTATACCAAAGACGTTAAAGCCGGAAACATTGTATATCCTAAAGCACTGCAATCAATGGAATGTTAAAAATTAATAGAAAAATATTTGAAAATGTATTTCTAGGGAAGTCACTGGTCAGACAGAACAACGTCTGCCGGGTCTGCTAGTTAATAATATTATGCAGGCCAAAGAACTTTTCTCTCAAAACCCAGGCCCTCACTATGTTTGGTCTGTCAAAGATATAGGCTGGCACTAGAAATTGAAGAGCTTTATGCAATTTATTATTTTTCTGTATGTTTTTGTCATAAAATTATTCAAATATATATAATAGGCAACTTTTTTGTAACTTTCATTTTTTTACCTATACCACATCGAAGTATTGTGGCAGATACCTACCAAAATAAGTATTTAGTATGGGAAATTTTGAACTCCTAAATGTTTTAATACACATAAATATGTGCATAAGACTTAAAAATTCACCTATATGTGATGGCATGTATTTCAAATTTGTTTAACGTGCAATGTGAATTAAAGCACTTCTTTTTTGTAATTGTTATATGTATTAATTTTTAAAAATTACATAGTTTGTGTATTAATAAGAAAAAATAAATTTGGTCCTTTTTTTGAGGTTCGGTCCATTTTTGGTCCAAAAAAAAACAAAAAATTACCAAGAAGTTAAAAAAAAATTAAAGTAACAATTATATTGTACTTATACCTGTCAGGTGATAGTAAAAAGTGACGCTAATTTGAAAAAAAAGGATTGAAAAAGTTTAAAAGTAAAAGCCCGGTATGCTGTTGAAAAGAAAATGCTCAAGAAATATTTTCAATTATTTCTTGACCATGAAATTGTCATGAATAGCCAAGAAGTTTTTACGTTCCGTTTTGCATGTTGAATAATTGCAACTTGCCGCTTTATATGAATTTCAATGTTATTTTTATTAAATTTTTTGTTTTTATTTTTTCGAGACTTCAGTTTTTCTTCAAGAAATAAAGCGACAACTATTTGTTTATTGCAGGGACGGTAATCATTATGAGTTAAATAATAAAAATCAGCATTTAATTATTATTGTTTGATAAATATTTTTTGATTTAGGAATAATTATTATTTGTAGAGTTTTATCTTTTTGATTGGCTGTAATTATTAAACTTTGATTCAAATTATTTAGATCATGAATAATAATTATATCGCGATTTAAATATTTTTGATCGCGGATAGTTATTATATTTGATTTCAATCGATTTTACTCAATCATAATAATTATCTCTTGATTTTTATTATTTTCCTCAGCCGTAATCATTATCCATGATTTTTATAAATTTTCCTTCAATCATAATCATTATCGTCGATTTTTATCTTTTTTCTTCAAGAATAATCATTACCTTTGATTTTTATAAATTTTCCTCAAACATAACTATTATTTTTGATTTTTAAAATTTTCGCTCACGCATAATAATTATCTTGTGATTTTTATTTTTTTTACTCAGAATTAATAATTATAGCTTGATTTTTATTTGTATTGCTCATGATAAAACTCAAAACTTCATATCTCCTGAACTATGATGAATTTCGGCTCGAAAACTTAAAAATATGTACCCCTTTCCTTGAAGTGTTTAATTCTATCCATAAATCGTTGAAAAATTGTCCATTAATTTGGGAAAATTGGTATGAAAATATGCATGTATTATGCTTTCTCATAAGATGGAAGGCACATTTAAAATCCGACCGTATCACGTTTTGATGAAAATTTGCATAAGGGTACATTTTATATAGAGTTTTTGGATTTCTTTTGAACAGCGTAAAGCCCTAAAAAAGAAAAATATTTTCCAATCCCAAAGGAGGAGCGACCAAGCACGTTCATTGATGCATTAAATAATTGTTCCGTGTCTTTTTTTCCTATGGTACATCGATATATAAAAATTGCGGCAACGCTTCCAGTTTCGGTTGCTCCTAGCGAACGGTCTTTCTTTTTCCTTCGAAGGTTAAAAACTTCGCCAGGAGATGCTGGCTCTACTCAACATCCACTCTACTTTTGAAGTAACTCCTGAAGAAATCGTAAACAAAATTTCAAAACAAACAACAAAAATAAATATTGTTTTGTACACGGCTAAAAGTTTTTGCCTAGATTTAAAACTTTTTGGGGCTACATATACACCTAGACCAGTATGTCTACTTTCAAAGTGTTGTTTGTAAAGAACGTTGTGGAAAATTCAAGAAAACTCGAAAAATTTTCATCAAAATTTCTAAATTTTTAGTGAAAGTTTTTTGATTGTTTTCGAGTAAGTGAACAAGGATACCAATCTCAAGCCGTTAGAAGAATTACTCGATTTTTGGCAATTTTTTTCTAGCCGACCAAGTGCATTATCTTCTATAAAAATTTATAAGCGTAATATTTTTATATTGAAGAAAATGCTCTTGATCGGCTAGAAAAAAAATTGCCAAAAATCTAGTAATTCTTCTAGCAGCTCAAGATTGGTATCTTTGTCCACTTCAATTGAACGAGCTACAAAACTGCATACGCGAAAAAAATCTAAAAATTTTTAATAATAAATTAAGAAAGTTCTTAAGCTTGAGTTGCAGTATTTTTATTGTGTATTTACCAATACTTTCATTCAAAAATAATGAAATTAGTCTAAAAAAGTTAATTTTACTGGAAATTCCAAAAAAAAACCTTTTGAACGCAGACATTTGTACTGGTCTAGGTGTATGACCAAACCAAATTTGGTTCAGAATAAATTTACAAAGTTTGTCATAGAAATGTGCGTAATAAAAATTGTTTAAATTTTAAACCAAAAAGGTAAATTTTTTACTTTTTAAAAAAATATTAGAACTCGAACCGACGTGCCCCAAATCAGTGCGCAATGCTCTACCTACTGAGTTACGGCGCACTCATGAATTTTGTGCGAAAAGTACACATATTCGCTGTGTATACGACTTTTGTTGTATTTTTGTTTATCCTAGTAAAGTTTTAAACCTAAACCGGAAAAAATTGAGAATTTTTGTAGGTAATTGAAAGGTTTGAAATTTATTATCAAATAGTTTTAAAAATTGTGTAAACCAATGAATGGTTTACAAGTAGGCTCAAATGTTTAGCCGTGTAGAAAGAGAAAAATTTCAAATAACTAAAAGTATACACCCCTATTCTGCATTTCGACTTGGATCGAAATTTTCTCCGCTTGGCAAATTTGGTATTCTGCGTTTCAATTCCGCTACGTTCAACTTCGAAACTTACAATTCTGCTTATACACTTCGATCGTAGCTCCGCTTTTCTACGTTGCAATTTTGTTGGCGGATAGCTGCTTATTTTTTATTTTGCAAACAAAATAAGATTCATTTCCGCGATTTTTTGTTAAAATTCTTAAAATATATGTTAATCTTGTATTTAAAAGTTGTAAAACGCTCGCTTTTTTTTGGTTTTGTGCTATAATGATGTTTTTTGATATGTTTGCAGGGTAATTGTTTGCGACCGGTGCTGAGTGCTAACATTTGTCCAAAAATGTAGGGAGGGGTATCAAAAGACGCGTTTCGATCCCAGGAATGTGAATCCACCTCCGGAGATTTCATATTTTCAATATTTTGGACTCCTTAATCTGTTATTACAACAACCACATGAAAATTACAGAAAACGGTGAACTTTGACTGCAAATATCTCGCAAACTACTAAAAAATAATTGTAAAATAATGCCTCTTTTGTTACCCCTTCCGACATTTTTGGGCACGCATTAGCACTCGCCAACGGTTGTAACAATTACCGAAAATTGGACTTAATTGGTCAGACTTAACTCTGACATGTCTAATGTTTGCTCGGCGTATGGTGTGGCCCCACGACGCGACGCCAACCATCTGTGTACCTGGTCAACGAAGCAGACTCTTCTAGCACCAACTCTATTGAAAATGCCAGCTACCTACTGAAGATGTGGTAACATCCACCAACAGTGTCCTCTTGATTTAGTTGGTCCTAAGATGACTGCTATAATTCACTTAATTTATTTAATAATACTCAATACATATGTACATATGTAATTAGTTAATATATGTAATTTATTTCAACAGCATTTGTGTAGATTTGCTTTGTTATGTTTCAATTTCACACATTCCAAGGCAAACAGCTGACTTCGAAAAAGTAATAGCTCTCCTCTTCTTCTTTCGATTCAAGCGTAACCCAGAATGCATATTTTCGATCCGAGCGAAGCGTAGAGCGGGAACGTAATTGTAATGCAGAATAGGGCTGAATAAACAATTCGAATCTTGGGAATCGCTAACTCAACATATTCGCTGGCAAATACTTAAAACATTGATATCAACAAATAGCGGCGCAGTGAACAACATTGCCCGCTACTAACACAACAGCAGCGACGACGACGGTGATGGCTATGGCTTAGGGTAGAAATAAGTTAGGCTAGAATAATCAGTTCTATATCAGACTCAATAAAGCACACAAGTACCAAAAAGTAATTTACACAAGCATGAAAACAAACTTTTTATTAATTCGAAGCAATTTTATTAAGCACCAATTGTGTTACAACGATATTGATTTACATTTCAAAGACAAACGGAATCAGAAATCGGTTTCCGAGATATTCATTGGGACGAAAGCAGAGTTAGCGATTTGAGCTTTGATGGAATCATTGAGGTGAAAAAATCAGCCCTTTAGTTCTATATTGAATTTTTCTTCGTTGACACGAGTTTTGAGCCGAAGCCAGCGTCAGTCAAGGTGTTGCCCTACCAAGCTTCAGACATCCGCAAACAAAAACTATGCAGTAGGGGAAAAAGTGTGTAGTATGACAGTAATAACAAATTTTCACATTTTTTATGCATGTTTTGGTTACTAAATTTTTTAAAAGACGCACATAGTGTTGCTAATGAGTGAAATAATACTATTTTCAAAGAGATGAACCAGTGCGCAATTGTGCCAAAAGAGGGTAAGGTTACTACTTATGTGGCTGAACGGCAACATTCCATCAAAAAACAAGTAAAGAAGTCTAAGTTCCGGTGGAACCGATCATTAAATACCTAGTAGTGATCTGTTGTGGTCTCCAAATTTACTCAGGTCTATTTAGTACCTGAAAAGTTTTTATAAAGGCAACTGATTGTTTTAGATAAAACAAATTTCTGTTGTGAGTGGTAAATTAAACTATCACTAAATAACAAAATATAAATAGCTTTACCCATCATTGCTAGCCATATTTGCTCAAAATACCAAGCCATGAACATTTTATGTTGGAAAATTTTTCCAAATTTGCCAGCTGCTTTTAAATGTTAATATAGCTGCCTGTACGTCTTTGAATAAATTTACCTTGAATTATAAAGCGTGATCAAATCGAGTTGGTTTCAGAAGTTTTCGGACGGACGAACTTTTCCTCCTGAACATTTGGATACATATAAGTCAGGCCTGGGTAATATCAAGTACCAGTACGACTTGTGGCAAGTACATTTTAAAGGAATTGTCCTGTAGCGCGATTCACTATCTGTTTTAACACAATGTGTCAACGATAAATTAACGTAACAATAATTTTATCAATCGATGCTATTCACTAACTTTTTGTCAACTCTAAATTCGATAACTTATCGTTGTCAATCTGGAAATTGACATTTTATCAGAGATTCTTTTTACGCTGTTAAAGTTTTGTTTACTTTTGTTTTGTTTGTGATATATTCATATTTAAGTGAAAAATATATCGTCGCTACCGACGAAGAAAGGCGTATTCAATAAATTGTCAACGAAAAAAGGCGCATTAAAAATATTGCGGGAAATAAGAACGCATTAAAAAATATTTTGACGAAGAAAGGCGCATTAAAAAATATTTCGAGGAAGAAAGGCGCATAACCATTCCATTTGCTGGAAATATGAAATATAATCAGAAAAGGCCTGCACATATTCAGACCATTACATGGCGTAATTACTATGGTGATATCGAGCCATCAGCTGATTTGTATTTTTTTTCGCCGCAGCGGTACCTGTTTGTCAAAAAAGTTTGATGTTAAGGTTTTTTAATTGAAACGGCACGTTGATAAAAAACTTATTAGTGTAAGCCTTCAAAAAAGTTTCAAAAAAAACTTTTTATAAGCCTTTTTTCCAAAACATTATTCAAACCATATTTTTTCGCTTTTGCAACAAAATATGTAAATTTCACATTGCAAAAATTGGTTAAGTAGGATGCCAACATATCGCTTATTGTAGCAAGTTTACTTCATGGTACAAATATATAAAGGTAGTTCCACTACTTCTTCACCGCCATTGCCACAACTTAACATAAACCTATTCTTTAACCAAAAACGAACTAATTTTTGTTAATTCATATTTTTTAGTTTTTATATATTCGTGAATGTTGCCAAAGTCGTGCTTTATAAGCAGTTTGAATGTTAAGACCACTTTTCCGCTGAAGACTTTAAGCTTCGAAACCGACGTTCTCACTGGGAGCGCAACACCGTACCAGGTGACATGGCAGATTATGTTAATCTATTAAATTTTTAATTGATTTGGAAACTAATTGCAATTAAATAAATTGAAGTTATTGCAGTTATATAATATTGTGGCAGATTGCGTCCGGGTATCGTAACTGTTAATTGTTAAAATTTAAAACAATTTAATCTTAATAACGAATCCAACTTGTGGGATTTTGCTTTTAATTTATTCTTGTCAGTTATCTTTAGTTTTCAATAATATAAGCTAAATATCGCGTCGAAAAAACTTTCAAAAATTTTCTTTAATATTATAAAAATAATCAAACGAATTTTTTTTTGTTAGATGGAATAAATGACAAATGATGTGAATGACGGCAAACACAGCTTCTGTCATAGTGGAAATACCTTGAGTTTCTTGTACCATGGTTTACTTTAAAATATTTTTTAAAACATTTACAGAAATGCTTGTTGGGTGGTTAAATTTGGAGCAAGGCGCGTATAGAGGGGATACGGCCCAGGGGTCGGTTATTGAGGCTTGGTCTGTATGTGATAAACTTTTTGTGTCTTTATTGAATAATAATAATTGAAAGGAGCCTAAATCTTTTTTTTTTATTACTATTTAGGTTCTCACTATTATTGGCATAAAAAAACGTGGTGTCCTTTCAAAAGAAAAGGTCCTTATTTTTGGTATTTTTTCCAAGGTTTTGATAATTTTATTTTGCGTTCCCACCGGAGACAAATGAAGGGCGAGAGTGCAAAAGGGCCTAACCCACAATTTCAAAATTTTCCAAGGCGCGAGAAAAACGTTCGCATTTTACGAATTTTCAGTGTATTGATCTGAAAGTGAAATCACTTTTAGATCTTGATAGCATTTCTTAGGGGTTCAAATTTCATGCGATTCGGTGCAGTAGTTTCGGAATTACGAGACTTCGAATTTCTCATGGGCCTAACCCAAGGGGTGCCGAGAGTGCAAAAGGGCCTAACCCGAAGGTGCCTTTCACTTTGCCGGCGTCAGCTATTGTTCATTTCCTGTTTTTATTTAATTATTATTGCACACTCACATCAACAGTCGGAGACTGTTTCGCACTGATGTTTTTCCCCTTGGCTGTCGTATACGCGTGACCCTGGCGTCGCGATTCGCGACGAGAGTCTCGTTGTCTTGGCATTTCTCCGCTAGTTTTCAATCTAGAGAAATGAAATAAAGTGGAAAATGATTAGTGGGGATTACTCCACAACGCCTTGATTGCGGTTTTTTGAAATTTTGATTAAAAATTGCCAATACAAAACGATTTACATAAACGTCAACATACCGATCGCACTTTGAACTGTCACAACATAACCTAGGAAAACACAATCAAAAAACACTGTCGTAGGATAATTACTTGAAGCTTCTCATTAACGCTAAACACCCTAGATGTCGTCGCAGACTTATGGTTTTTGTTTAAACTTTAGCGATATGAACAAAAACACGGTTTCCCCATAAGGCGCAATGAGGGCTTAGGCCCTTTTGCACTCTCGCTACCCCGCGGGTTAGGACCTCGGCCAACTTTGAAAATTCATAAAAAATTCAAAAAAAATTTTTAGAATTTTTTGGTCAACGCCTACGTGACAAGACGTGTTTTGGCAAACTGAAACCATTAAAAACTCAGTTTCGAAAAAAGTGTGGGTTAGGCCCTTTTGGACTCTCGCCCTTCAAATGAAACTTCAATTTTGTAAATTCTAGTTTACACTCAAAATGGAAAAAAATTGAACCCCCCGAAAATATTTTCTGGATCCGCGCCTGGCGAATACAGCGAATAATGATTTTGACAGTAAATATGGCAAACAAGTACCAAAAAATACTAACAAAATACATAGGTTAGGCTAGGTTAGGTGGCTGCCTCTCTGCGGTGCCGAGAGGCGCACTTAGGCCGGCTGCCCAATGTGATACCACTGAGCGGGTTAAATTCCCTTCTACCTTAAAGTAGGCCCCTGCTTAGGCACTCCAGCCGGGTTCGGGCTAGTGCGGAGCAGCTGCAGAGGAAGTGCTCGACACTCTCGATTTCCTCCTCGTCCCTGCAGCTGCGACAGAAATCATTTGAAGCAACCTATGCGCTTGGCATGTATCTACGCCTATGAGACAATGTCCCGTGAGCACCCCTATCAACAGACCAAGAGAGGGTCGGTCGAGTTTGAGTATGGGTTCTGTTCGTTTGTTGCAAATGCGGGGCCATGTTAGCCTGGACACCTCGCATGTCGTTTCCCTAGCCCATCTATAGTTTGCCTTCTTTTCGAACTCACGTAGGAGCCAGAGCTTAGTCGTGGCAAGAGGCGGGGAGATGCTCCCAGTGTGGTTCTCCACGATATGCTCCGTCGCCTGCCTTGCCAGCTCGTCAGCAGCACAGTTTCCAGGAATGTCGCTATGGCCTGGAACCCATACCACCGCTGTGGATCATTCCGAGTAGACGCCGCTGCCCACCTTGCCGTTAAGCTTTGAGCCGTCTGTAAATATGGAGCCTGACTGCGGGTTTAGAATGTGCCTCTCCTCCCATTCCTCCCTCTCAGGGATTTTGGTGGAGAACTTGGTATTTGGGCCGTGGCCTATCGGTGTGGTGTAGTCCACGGTTTTCAGATTTTGGGGTATGGTCTCCAAAATCTTTGCGTGTCCAAATCTGGTGTCATTCCATCGTTGGACAGCGCTCAGTCTTAATGCACTAAAGCTTGCTTGGAGTTTACCGCACAGGTCAACCGGGACTAGGTTGGGCATGACCTCCAAAGCTTTAGTAGGCGTGGATGGAAGTGACCCCGTAATAAGCTCCGCCGCAGAACGCTGTAGTTTACAAAGCCTACCCAGTCCTCCACGAGGTTTAGGGCCGATTGGAGCAGTTCACTTAGGGTCTGAAGATGCCTGCCGGTGGCCGTAAGAGCGATGTCGTCGCCGTAGGCAATGATTTGGCAAGCGGTGTTTTCCAGTTCAAGAAGTAGGGTGTTTACGGTTAGGTTCCACAGTAAAGGAGATAGGACTCTCCCTTGAGGAGTGCCTCGAGATGCGTATCGCACTATTGAGGCCTCACTCAGATTAGCCTGGATAGTTCTCTTTGCCAGGAACTGGCTACCGATCTCCACAAGCGGAGGTTCCAGTCCCGTTCCCCGAAGGGACTCGATGACGGACTGAGGAAGTACATTATTGAAGGCTCCTTCGATGTCGAGAAAGATACCCAGCGTGTACGCCTTGAAGGCAAGTCCCTTCTCTATCTTTGTGGTAATAGCATGAAGTGCTGTTTCCACGGACTTACCCTTACTGTATGCGTGTTGAGCCTTCGATAGGTCAAGAGGGCGCAGATTATCCCTAATTTGCTCGTCTAGTATTCTTTCCAGTACCTTAAGAAGAAAGGATGTAAGGCTTATAGGCCGAAAGTCCTTTGGTTTTGAGTGCGAGACTCGTTCTCCTTTCGGTATGAAGACTATCTTGGCCTCGGTCCATTTGTGCGGAATGTGGCATAGCCTAAAACATGCTGTGTAGATTTCGGACAGAATGGGACAGAGAATGCCTCGGGCCATTTGAAGTTCGGCGGGAAAGATGTTGTCGGGTCCCGGAGATTTAAAAGGGTCGAAGGTTCCGATTGCCCATTGGACTTTTTGTGTGTTTCAATGTTGGTACAGAAGCCCATCCATGAAGTCTTCTTGGCTTTGTTGAATGCTTTTTTGAAAATTTGCCAAAAACCAGACCGCTTAGCTTCATTAAATAATCTCCTGCTATTTTTCCTGAGTTGAGAAATTTCGGAGCTCCACCAAGGAGTTCTCGTCTTTTTCCTCGGTCTGGTAACCGGACAAGAGTTGTTAAAAGAATTGTTACAGAACTCTGTGATCAAGTCTACCGCTTCGCCAATTTTAGAAGATGAGTCGAGCTCACCGATGGAAGCTGACCCGTTTTCCAGATGTATGTGCGCTTCATAAGATTTTTGCGGTAGACCAAATCAATCGTGAGAAGCGTGTTTATAGAGCGAATGTGATAGAACGTTCTTGAAAACATTCCAATCCTTTCTCTTTATATTTCTGTAAGCTGCAAGAATAGGTGGTCTCACAAGGAGACAGAAACATATGTATCTGTTATCGGATACGGAGTTGTCCCTTGAGACATGCTAGTTCTCAATTTGACCCAGTACCAGAACAGAGATTAGGGTAATGTCAAGGACTTCCTTTCTGCTTGTTGTAAAGAACGTTGGTTTGTTTCCAGAATTACTTACATACAGGTTATGTGATAAACTAAGGTAAAGAAGGCACTAACATCCAGGGTTTGTGTCCGTGGAACCCCATACTACATTATATGCATTGGCGTCAGCTCCTATTATTATCGGCAGCTTTAGTCGGTTTGCCTCCTTCACTCCGTTAGTTAGGCAGCTAGTCGGCAATTGTGGGGCTTCGTGCACCATATAGGCCTCAGTCAGCCAGATTTAACTGCCTTCAAATTCGAGGCTGATGCTCACGGTATCTGCGTCGCTGAAATTGGATAGCAGAAACACAACTAAGTTTAAGTACAAAGTAATACAATGAGGAAAATCTTGAATGACCTTAATCTGTATACAAATTTACGTTGCAGGTACTACCTATCATTATGTACCCATTATTGCATGTATGGGACATCCGCTCATATTGGCTGTCGGTTTCTAGAACTTTTCTGTTGCAATTGATGCAGCTGATGTTCTAGTTACGAATATCGCGCTTGCCCGTTCAGGCGGGGTGGTGTAAAAGCTAGTATTTTGTATTTTCTGGTGATAAGGACCATTTGTGTTTTAGAGGGATTTACGCCGAGGCCACTTCCCATAGCCCTGTCCGCAACGAGATTCAAATCCGTTTGGAACAGTTCACTTAGGGTCTGAAGATCCCTACCAGTGGCTTTCAGAACGATGTCGTCGGTGTAGGCAACAATTTGGCAGCCGGTGTTTTCCAGTTCTAGAAGTAGAGTGTTAATGGTTATTTTTCACAGTAAAGGGGATAGAACTCGTTTGTTTGGTTGTTGTGTTTTCCGACAGGGTGGATATGAACGAAATAAAGCATTGAAGATGTCGCATCGACGAAACCGGTTTGCTACAAAACCAAAATTGACAAGGGACGACGGGATAGAACTCCTCCTTGAGGACTGCCTCGGGATGCGTATCGCGCTATTGAAGCCTCTCCCAAAGTAGCTTGGATAGTTCTCTTTGCCAGGAGCTGACTAACGAATTCCGCAAATGGAGGTTCCAGTCCCGTTCCCCGAAGGGCCCCGATGACGGCTTGAGGGTCCTTGAATGTAGAGAAAGGTACCCAGCGTTTACTCCTTGAAGGCAAGTCCGTTTTCAATCTTTGTGGTAATCGCGTGGAGTGCTGTTTCCACGCACTTGTCCTTAGGGTATGCATGTTAAGCTTTCAAGGGGTCAAGTGTGTTCAGATTATCAATAACGTTCTCACCTAATATTCTTTTCACCTTGACCTTGAGAAGAAAGGATGTAAGGCTTCTTGGTCGGAAGTCCTTTGGTTTTGGGTGTGAAACTCTTCCTCCTTTCGGAGCCTTCGTACCCTCTCGGTCCATTTTTGAGGAACTTGGCGTAGCCTTAGACATGCTGTGTAGATTACAGACAGCACAGCACAGAGAATGCCTCTGGCCATTTGAAGTTCGATGGTAAAGATGTTATCAGGTCCTGGAGATTTAAAAGGGTCGACTTTTTGGAGGGTGTAAATTATACCGCTTGTCGGCGGTTGGTGGCTCCATGGAATAGCCCGGAAAGTGCATTTCCTTTGGAGTTGGACAATTTCGTCGAAAATGAAGGCTGGAACAGTGGGATTTTCGATAGAAATTTACGCAGTCTATTTGCCTCTGAGTTGATTTGTTGACTGCTTTTTGTAAAAACGTTTAAGGCCTGCTTATCTTTGTGCCAAGAACCGCTTAGCTTCATTAAAATTTTTCCTGCTATTTTTCCTGAGTCGAGAAATTTCGTAGCTCCACCAAGGTGGTCTCATCTTGTTTCTAGGTCTGGTAACCGGTCAGGAAACAGAACTCTGGGATCAAGTCTACCGCTTCGTCAATTTTAGACGATGAGTCGAGCTCACCGATCAAAGCCGACACGTTTTCCAGATGTATGTACGCTTTATCAGATCTTTGCGGTAGGCCGAGTCTACCGTGAGAAGCGTGTTTACTCGTATAAAGCGAGTGTGATAGAACGCTCCTGAAAACTTTCCAATCCGTTCTCTTTTTATTTTTGTATGCTGCAAGAATAGGTGGTCTCACAAGGAGACAGAAACAAATGTATTTATGATCAGAGAAGGAGTTGTCCCTTGAGACATGCCAGTTCTCAATTTGGCCCAGTACCAGGCCAGAGATTAGCGTAATGTCAAGGACTTGCTTTCTATTTGCGGTAACGAACGTTGGTTCGCTTCCGAAATTGCTTATATACAGATTGTGTAATAGAATAAAGTCAAGAAGGTACTCACCTCTAGGGTTGGTATTAGTAGAATCCCATACTAAATTGTGTGCATTGGCGTCAGCTCCTATAATCATGGGCAGCTTTCGTCGTTTTGCCTCCATCACTGCGTTTGTTAGGCATCTGGATGGAAATTCGGCTGCAGGGCCGAAGCTGCCTTGGAGTGATGCAGGTTGATTTGAAGAACCCGCATCATCAGAATTTACAGGTCGGTATCCGAGCCCTCGTCCATCGCCACCGCCTCTTCACGTTCGGACTGGGGTGGTTCGGACCGAAGGTAGACCCGACGAAGCCCGACACTGAGGCCGAGTCGCTCTCGGAGTCGTTCGCCGAATCTGATCCAACCAATGAGTGCGCCCTCCCAACGGGTTCACTCAGGGTGCTGCCCGTGGGACCTTCACCGCCTGCAACGGTCTGCGAGTCTTCCAGAGCATGGAGAGAGTCTTCGCTAATGACTAGCGACACAAAGCGCTGCTTCTCCCTGACCTCACTAACCCTTACTACCCTCCATTCGCTGCTGGGTAGCCCTGCGTACCCATTCTGGATGTTTTTCAAGATGGCATCTGGCGTCGACGGCTCGGCCGCTAGAATCCAGGCCCAGGCCCATAGCCTGCAAGAAATCTCGTTTCTATGCACCGCTACCAGGTCTGCCCCGGACCACAGCTCGCCTAACGCGGAGATTGCCTCCTTGTATAGCTTGACCGAGCGCTCATCGGCAAGGAGACCATCTTGATCCTCCGCTGATACCAGCTGGCATCGCGGATGATAGGTGCAGGGCCCGGAAATTTCCCGAGGACTTTTCCGTAGACCCCGCACAGACCAATTAGAACCGACCTCCAGTTGTCTGGAGTGATGTTGCCGTCTGGGTGTCCTTTGTCCAGTACCGCGATGGTGAGGTGGTCTTTGGCCACCTCACTGAACGGTCTGGGTGGGTTCACCGCAGCGGTTCTCGGGGATGTCACCGAGGGTCTGTGCCTCTTGGATTCACTCAAGGTGCTTTCCTGAGAACGCTGTCTCTTAGAGGCTAGTGGCTTCCCTGCTTCGCGTTCCTGCCTTGGTGGCGCAAGTTAGGGAGGCTTTTTTGCCCTCTGTTAGTCTGCTGGGGGTACGCTTCCTAGTCGCGACACTATCTTGGCCGCAGATCTGCCGTCCCGTTGCGACCTAGCGGAGGGAGAAATTTTCCGCCCGCTATTCGGTGCTAGCTGAGCGGCACTGCTAGGTGCCCTTGGGGCTGTACGCCCTCCCGTGGAGGGATTGGGGCCAACACCTTTGGGCTATTTTATGGTGCCTGGAACAGGCCTAGGAAGACTGGCCGTCTGCCCACTGCTCCCCGCGTTTGCCGTGCCCTCACGGGGTTGGGCTGTTGCGATTACGTGTGTTAACGGCTTTCCCGCAAGGGTCTTAGCCGCACTACTTTGCGCAGACGACCGAAGTAGGGAGGCTGCTGGCCGTGAAGGCCTGCCCGAACCCGTCGATGCGGTAGTCGGGGGAGTAGCCCTGGTGGGGCTGACTCTTTTTGGTACGTTTTCAACGCCCTGTCCAGTGGCGGCATTTTTACCTGTGCAGGGATCCGAGGCGGAGTTAATTTTGTCCATCATTCTAGTTCGTCGGTCACCTACTCAGTCGAGGCTTTTCGGTGACCATAAAAATATAGAAGGGGAAGGGAACGGTCAGCTGCGGCAGCGCCCCATACCGCAGCAAGTCCAATTTACTCTTGACACCTTGGGTTAGGGGAAAGGTAAGATCGATACCCTCCGGGTCTAGATCTGTAGTGTTCTGTGTAAACAGGGTCACCTCGCGAAGGTTACGGTCAGTGTTCCATCGCTGTGGCCGCCGGTATTGACTGAAGGAGACCCGTGACATACGAGTGTGCTCGCATGGCACGGAGCTGCCGCCGTCAACATCCGCTGCCACAACAAGGGGGCTTAGCCGTACACTACGGTCTTGGTATGGGAGAGGCTACTAGCCTGAAGGTTCAGGCTCTGGGTTCCGCTTCTCCACCCCCCGCATCTAGCTTGACCCCAACAAAATACATGGAAATAGTTGTTGTTGGCCTAGCGAGACGACCAGTATAATTGGGCCATGGACCATTAAAACATTTTTATTAAAAACTACAAGGATAAGAGAAATCATAAAAAAATACACCTGTTCAACCTAATAATGATAAGAGAAAACATTACATCGCCAGTTTACTTATACTAATTACAAAAAGAAAACATTACAACTTCATGTATATAAGTACATATTAAATTTACCATTAAAAACTTTCGTTCTCTTATTATTATTAGCTTGAAAAGGTGTAGAAACTTAAAAAATCTTAAAAACCATCAAAACGAAAACATGGAAAACCAAACTTAAAACAATTCAACATTTTATAAGGAAAATAATAAAATGACTAGAAAACTTAAACTAAAAACCATAAAAACGAAAACATGGAAAACAAAACTTAAAACAATTCAACATTTTATAAGGAAAAATATAATATGACTAGAAAACTTAAACTAACATTTTAAACAGGTACAAAAGGAAAAATTTAATTAATTTAAAATAGTTCAAAATACTATAAATTAATTTTTAAAAATATCGCTATCATCACAAATAAATCCATCTTCCAGAAAATCTTACTTACTTACTTAAACTTAATACAAAGCAAAAACAAAATCTAATACGAAGCAAAAGCAAACAATCTAATACAAAGCAAAACAAACAATCTATGATGGCTTTATAGTTGATGTTTACGATACATATATAAACCAAAAAATAGCAATTCTAAGATACATTAAAGCTATTAGTACTTAAATTAATTATTCTCTAAAATTGCACAGGACAGCCTGCTAAAAATCTCACTGCAGATTCTCACTGCTTCCCCAAAAACCGTAGTGGCTTTTGACTGATTTTCGGTCGACCTCGCAATATTGTACTTTGACCGGGCAATATTGTTGATTGCCTTGGCCATCG
Source organism: Sphenella marginata (assembly GCA_951509765.1). Taxonomy (NCBI): domain Eukaryota; kingdom Metazoa; phylum Arthropoda; class Insecta; order Diptera; family Tephritidae; genus Sphenella; species Sphenella marginata. The sequence continues at coordinate 33,388,029 of OX608080.1, read as the reverse complement.
AAAAGGTCGCCTCAATACTCCTCTCATCGTTTTCGGCAAGCTTTTTCTGAGTTTCTGTCATCATCTAGAGGATAAGAAATAAATAAGAAAAGTGAAATTTTATAATTGTAATCAATTTTATATATTTTTGTAAATTTTAGTATAGTAAGTATCTATATAGTTTTATAAGGTGTTTGGCAATTTTTATCTTAGAAAATCATTTTAACTTTGAATTATTTCTTACCCTCATTGTATCGGCCTGCTTTTCAGCGATTGCCAAAAATCGCTTCTCAGCTGCGCTCTCTGCCACATCGTCATTCTTCCTTTTCGAGCACCTGCGAGTAGGGTTGCCATTCGTACTGATTTTGGCAGTACTTTGCTGAATTTTGACCCTGAAAATTGATGTGTACTGATTTTTGCATGTTCTTGAAAAATTGTACTGATTTTTGCATGTTTTTGAGAAATTTGTATTATTTATTAAAAATTAAATGAAATTGACGACGAAAATCTGCAATCAAAGCGGCGCAAGTCAATGGCGCCACCATCGCCAACATGCAGCGTTAACGTTCCGAACGCAAGTGACAGCTGTTAGTTATTTTTTCACAAATATATGTAAGTTCTATTTATAAAAGTTTTCTTCTTTTAAAGAAATTATGTGCTGGAACAACTCGGTTAATATTTAAACAAGTAGCACCTAGCTGCTTAGATAATTATATGTATATTATTTTCAAAGTGGTTTCATGGTTTCAGATTTAATGGCATCATCTGGACCTTCGAGCGTCGACTCTGGTTGCAGTAAGCAGAATCACAAACCCGACTCATTAAAAGCTGGCTGTCAAAAAAAAAATGCCGAATGTAAATAGAAGAGGAAACAAGTTCAATGATGATTTGATGCAAGATTTTAGCTGGCTGAAGCCGAGCAGAGATATATTTAAGGCAAAATGCATAGCTTGCGGATCTGATTTTTCCATACTCAACGGAGGCATAACAGATGTTAAAAAAGACATGTAGACAGCAAAACACCAAAGCAAGCTAACATCTTTTTCAAAACAAAGCTCGGTCACGTATTATTCAAAGGGGAACATAAAAAGCGCTAAGGCAGAAGCAGCTTTTACTTAAGTATCATACAATAATACATAGCCACAGTTATAACTCAGCAGATTGTTCAAGTAAGCTTTTCGCAACACTTTTTCCAGCTCAAGAATTTTCCTGTGGGAGAACTAAATGTACGAAGATTAATTCTAATGTGCTGGCAAAGTTCTCGGTAATGACAATAATTGATGACCTAAGTAAAAATCACCCATACTCTGTATCTACAGACGCGTCTAATAAGGGTAACATTAAAACATTTCCAATAATTTTAAGGTACTTCAGTAAAGAGAAGGACCTTCAAATAAAACTTTTAAGCTTCTTTCAGTTAGAGTCGGAAAAATCTCAAGTTATATCGAATATGTTAAAACTGAAGCTGGAAAAAAGTGGTTTAAGTTTGCTCAATGCAACAAGTTTTTGCGCTGACAATGCTAGCGTTAATTTTGGAAAAAATCAAAGCGTATTTGTTGAGCTAAAAAAAGAAAATCCTGGAATGTTGGGAATGGGCTGCTTATGCCACGTTATTCACAATTCAGGCCCTTATTATGAGCTGCATTCGATCTTCGATCTTCGTTGGTTATCGAACATCGAAAATCGAATTTCAAATTCATATTATGGCTAGCGCATCGCTGACGAAATTTTCGTTGTGTATCCATTTTTTCAACGAATAGCATTTTGCTTTCGACGCTGTATCGAATTCTTTTAAAATTACTAAAAATGTAAGTTTTTTGTATTTATCTTCTACTTTTTTGATTTATAGTACTAATTTTAATCTATTTGCATTAATTTGATGTAGGTCTAAGGTCGTCAGCACAAAACAACAGCTGGAAACGTTGGTTTCTCTAATGCACCAAAATCCGAGCTTAGCAAGAGGTGTTTATTCAAAATCCCAGGCTGCAAAAAATTTATTATAAATTTGTTTAAAAGCTTTTTTATTATCAAACATTAAATAAAACGTTTGTAAATGTACACTTACGCAGTGGAATTCACCTCCAAAGGATTGGATGCATCTCTTAATCGCTTTCTGTTTCTTGCTAGTTCTAGTACGCTTTCTTCATCATCCGATGAATCTTCGAACCATAAGTCTGTCGTAGTCATATTTTTTTTTCTGTATCAATTTTGCTCATATATTTGATCGGTAATTTATTTTTTTTTGCTTAGATGATTTATTTTTTTAATCACGGCTGATAAAAGATGTACTACTGTGAACAGTTGAAACTATCGAAATTCACAATAGCGCAAGTATTTACCGAAAGCAGCTCATAATACCAAATGAGAATTTTTTCGTTGAGCATTTTCGACCACCGTCGAAGATCGAATTAAACTCATAATAGGCACCTCAATTAAAAACTCTTTGCAGAATCTTGTATTTGATGTGGAGGTTATTGTTATGAAAATTTATAATCATTTTAGCTCATATACGAAAGGGACAGCTAGCCTTAAGAAAATATTTGAATTATCAGTGGTGCGAAATGTTAAGGCATGTACCAACTCGGTGGCTTTTTTTAGTACCTGCCATTGAGAGGCTTTTGAAAAATTTTGAAGCAGTCAAGTCATACTTTACCTCTTTGGAATGTTGTCCGCCAGTCCTTAAGCAATTTTTCGAAAACGAAATTTCTGAAGCCTATTTGGGTCTGATAGCAAATATTGGCAATTCATTGCAAAAGCATTAAAAAAGCTGGAAGAAAACAAGAATTTAGTAATAATAGACATGTTCAGCGTTATGAAAGTTTTGCGCGATAAAATTTATGAGAAAAGAGAGCAAGCTTTCTACGGCTCAATTGCAGATAGCATTTGCAAGAAGAGCGATGACACGAAAGACGTTAGGTTATTTAAGAAAAGGGCTGGTGCGTTTTTAGTTTCTATTGAGACCTATCTACAAACCCATTTCGACTTTAATAATAATATATTTGAGAAGTTAAGTATATTTCGCTTAGAATCAGATACAGAATTTCAGAACTTTAAAGATATTTGTGAAGCTTTTTCCATAAAGCAAATAGACTATGATTGTCTCTTTGATGAGTTTGTAATGCTTAAGGGTTTCCTTCCTAGGGTAAAAGAAAAATCAGTAGAAGAAAAGTGGATGACATACCTTAATAGCGGTAACTACCCAAATTTCGAGAAAATATGTGAGTTCATATTTTCCATACCACATTCGAACGCTGCAACGGAGCGTTTATTTAGCCTCATGTTCAATAGTTGGCGAGATGATAGAAATAAACTTTGCTTGGAAAATGTTGAGTGCGAATTGCAGGTTAAAACAAACTACAAACTTACCTGCCAGGAATTTTATAACTTTTTAGGAACTGCACAGGGTATAAAATAAACTCAACAAGTTTTAACAAAAAAAGTACACATGTTTATAAATTCATCTATGTGTTCATTTATATATACATATGTACATATGTAATCAAATAATATCTTAGCTTCAAGCAAAAAAAAGTTTACGAAAGACTGTTTTTTAGACGTGAAATATGCTTATTTTTATTTTCTTTATAGTTTATTTTTATTTATGTCCATTAGTTTTATAGTAACGGCGCAGTAATATGTACCTAAATAAATATTTTTAAGCCTGTTAAATAAAAAATAAACTGTTTGTACAGAATATTTCTTTACTTGTACCGATTTAATAGGTGAAGTACTGATTTCACTGGTGTTGTACTGATTTGTACTCGTTTTTAAAACGCATGTACTGATTTTTGATCAAAAAATTCTGGCAACCCTAAGCCTGCGCGGTGTTCTTGCAGGAGTTCGAGGTGTGGTTGCAGGAGTGACTGAGGCGCATCTTCGCCTATCGGCAGCAGATGGTGTAGCTGGTGTTTCTTGAACCTCGCAGTGTGCTTGCGGCTTGCTACTGGCACCATCTTCTAGGTACTCCTCTTCCACGATCAAATTCAGATGCTATAAGTTTATAAGAGAATGAAAGGATGAGTAAAAATAATAATCAATATAGCTGCAAAACTACAAACTCACCTCTTCCAACGTCAACCTATCCAAGCAGTCTGGTGCGCCTTGAATATAGCTGTCTCCGATGAGCTCCACAATACGCATCTCTGTCTCTGTAAGTGGTGCTACAGAGATGCTTCTATTCCCCGTCTGCTAGTTATTGCGGTCCCGCACACGGTTACTTGTTTGGCTTTTTAAATCTGTCCAGACCTGCAAAAAAAAGAAAAATTAACAACAAAGTTACACACGATGCACCATTCCATAGAATTGGTGGTAATTGTTTCGCTTAGGAGACGACTGCTAAAAGGTTTCAAGCAATGTGTAAGCAGTTGTCTCCTAAAGGAAACAATCACACATTGTTTGATACCTTTTAGCAGTCGTCTCCTAAAGGAAACAATTACCGAATTGGTTAGCAAAATTTTTTTCACTTTTGTACTTACCGTAACCCATTGCTCCACACTTTTTACAGCTCCTCCAATGGCGTTCAGCTTCTCCGCCATTTGCTTCCACTTCTTATGGTTTTCCAGCTTGCCGTGCATTCGCTGGAATCTTCCTGACGCCAAACCAGGAGTTTCTCCCAAAAGATGCACCATTCCCCTTATTTGCTCAGCTGTTGCCCGACTCCTTTTGGTTGCTGCAGCACTTGTTGACGCCATTATGAAGAAAAAAAGAAAAATAAAGGGCAGTAAATGAATAAAAATATCAAAAATACTTCCCTTTGCTAAAACATCTGCTAAAAAATTGCGCGAACAATTGTTTTTCTTCTATTCCTCTGTGAACATTCGTAAATTTTGACATTTCAGTACCAGTGATGCCCCATATTCTCAAATTTAAAACATAGATAACAAGTGTTGTTAAATACGAAATAGTGAATCGCACACTTGTTAAAGTAAGCAATATACGACAATGTTAAATATCTCTATTGCGGGATTGTTAAAAGTTAGTGAATCGCGCTACTGGTACTGGTACTGTCATTCCCAAAATTTTCAAGTGGTACAAGTAATTGCAAAATAATTAAAGTTTTAGCAAGTTTTTAGCAAGTACTTGAAGATTTGGAAAATGTACTTGAATCGATTTCTTAATTCTTTTCAAGTACATACTTTCAATAACTTACAATCTTGAAACCAATATTTAAAAAAAATTACATGTCGCTTGTAGTCCATATTATGTTTATATGTACAAGTAAGTAAATGTTAGAGTGGTAACTTTCTTTGGTCAATTTTTACATCAAAATTGAATTATTTTTGTTGTTGTTAGTTAAATTTAATTATTTAGTTGTGTTAAATTTCAAACGCTCATGCAATATTTATTTTTAAATGCAAAAAATGAATTGCGTTTTGTTAAGTATTTGTAATTTTTTTTTAAATATTGGTTTCAAGATTGTAAATAGTTAAAGTACTTACTTGAAAAAAATTAAAAAATCGGTTCAAGTAGATTTTCCAATTCTTTTCAAGTTCTCTCAATTCTATTCAAATACTTTGAAGTATTTGCTAAAATTTCAATTATTTTGCAATTCCTTGTACTTGTACTTGATCTTTTACTTGAATATTCTGAAAGAAGATCAAAATATAAAGTATTTAAGTACGTAATAGTCCAATTACTACTCAGTATCACCCAGGTCTGCTATAAGTCAATATCTATCTCGATTCGTTCGTGGCAACTTTATGCCCTAACATACTATTGTTAGGCGAATGAAGTTAATACATATAATTTGTGTGCGAAGCACTACTAGGTATAACAAGTAAGGAAGTCTAAGTTCGGGTGAACCGAACATTAAATACCCAGCGTTAGTTTTCAAAAAAAGGGGGCGTGGTTTTCATCCGATTTCGCCCATTTTAAAAACCAATCTATTCCGAGCCTAAACAATAGCGAATTTGGTGGGCGCGGGCCACGCCCCTTGCTTATAAAGCTTTAACTTTTTAAAAGAAGGCGTGCCATGCGCATAACTTTTAACGTATTTTGTGAAATTTTTGATATACGGATATACATATGTGTCCATTAATCAATATTTACATAATTTTAAAAAAGTGGGTGGTGGCACGCCCACGGCTTTTATTATGTTGTTTGTCCCTATTTGAAGATCAGTTTTCATTGCAGATCTTTATGATACTTTCACAGTGGCTTGTTAATAGTGAAATGTTGATATTTTGTTTATTCACTTGTGGGCGGTGCCACGCCCATTTTCCAAGATTTTGCAAAAATAATGTAAAGAATATGAAAATTGATGTATGTACCAAATTATATTATTATAGCGGTATCAGTTAATTAGATATGGACTTTTCAATATTTCCACCTCTTTTCAATATAACTTTTATGAAAAAGTAGGCGTGGTCGAGAAGCGATTTCGTTTAGTTTCTATATCTGAATTTAACACAACAATAGCATGCCCTCTACAAAATTTCGTTATACTAGCATAAACTGTTCTGAAGTTATTAAGAGTCAAAATTTGAAAATTTCTTCAAATATATGTGGGCGGTGCCACGCCCCTTCTCAAAAAATTTGATAAAATCGGCCTTAGAACATCTAAATCAATACATAGTGCAAAATTTTTCATTGTAGCTGCTTCTGATATTGAATTAACCCGTTTTATACGTTTTTCGAAATTTTCGATATCGAAAAAGGGGGCGTGGTTATCATCCGATTTCGCCCATTTTCAATAGCAACCTACCTTGGCCTGTATGCAAAATGTTGTGCAAATATCTCAATTTTTACTCAAGTTATCGTGTACACGGACGGACAGACGGACGGACGGACATGCCTTAATCAATTCCTCTTTTCAACCTAAGAACTTTCATGTATGGAACTCTATATCTAGCTCGATTATTTTGCGCCGTTACATAGTACCGTTATGTGGACAAAATTAATATACCCTTGTACTAGTACTAGTACGCTGGGTATAAAAAAGGCAGTAGGGTGTTAAATACTGGCCCGTAAATCTTGCTTGTTTGTTATTCGGTTTGTATAATTTTTGGCAGGAATATACTACATACTATTAGGAAGCATCTAACTAACTTTCACTGAAATACCTAATTCAAATTGCAAGCAACCGCTTTGGAAAATAACATACCTCTTTTGCTAAAAAGTGGGCGGCGCCACGCCTACTTCAACAAAATCCACAACATTTTTTTACAGTTTAGTTTTGCTTAAAAAGCTTACTACGTGAGCAAAATCTTATTGACAAAACTTAAACAATTATAGAAATATCGCGATTTTAATTTTACAAAGACATTTTTAGAAATATGTTCAAAAACTATACGTGTCCGTTAACCAATTTCGTTTATTTTTATAGCAAAGAGTCAGCTTTATATGTTGAACACTTTCTTCAAATATCGTTTCAATAAATCAATTTTTACCGGAGCTATGGCATGAAAAATTTTGTGGAATAATCCACCATAAAGGGGCGGTTATGTGTTTCCGACTTGTTTTGCTCACGAGCACTTCAGGGGTGAAATAGAAATGCTATACAGCTAGTTTAAGCAAAGTTATTGCATATTCAATATATCTAAGATCTTTTTCAAAATCTTTTGTATAAAATTAGGTGTGACCTTACCCGATTTCGTCCATATTTTTCGGAATATCGCTGGTATTAACACATGCAAATATGTGTGCTGCATTTCATTTAGCTATTTTGAGCGGATTTTGATTTATGATTAATGATATTCCCAAATTTGACTTAATATATAGAATAGAGATATCTCAAAATTTACTCATGGCTCAATGAATTTCTCTTTTCCTCCTGAACATTTTGATATATGTAAGTCAATATCTATCTCGATTCGCTTATGCCGTCACATACTACCGTTAGGCGAATGAAGTTAATATACCTTGTGTGCTCATCAAATTTGTGACCGAATTTCAGCAAAAAAAAAGACGAAATTCAAGACTCACTCCGAATAGTGCAAACGATGCCCCTTATGCCTTACCTTATGCAAATAAGCAAACCCCTCCAAACTTTTATTAAATACTTTAATAGAAAAAAGCTTTTTAGATTATTTTTGTATGAAAGTTTAGACCTGTTGCTGAGCATTAACTGTGGGTGTTTGTTTTAATTTTTTCATGACATATTTGGTTTATTAATACAAAATAGGAAAGTTTTGTAAATAAGTTATTCAGTAATCCACTGATCGATTCCTGTACCCAAGTAAGTAAGTACGGATGTATCCAAGTACGTGTATGGTCATTTATACAATTGAACTACTCACTGTCATGAGTAAGCGATTCCCTCAGTATTCAATTTTCTGATGAAAACTTTGCATTTGTTTCTGTTTTTTTCTGACCTTCGGAAAAAATGCGTTTTTATTATTTTAGTTTATTTTCGGAATCGAGAGCGATCGTTGTCCGCTCCAGTGGGCATGGCCATCGTAATGAGACTGAACCCACGTAACACTAACTAGGAATCGCATAAAGAGTTGTTAGCTAGGGGTCTCCCGGAACTACCCCCACAATGCCCCTTATCAGTAGAGAGACTTGAGGATCTGGTAACGACCTTTACATCAGCACTCGCATATTCTTTAAGACAGGCCTGTTTTTATTCACAGAGTATATAGACATTGACATTAGTTTTACAATAAATATAAAGGTAGCTTCTATAATTTGTATACCTTTCATGAACATAAAAATTTATTATAACTTTGGTTCGATGTTTATAAGTACGAGAATAAGAAGAGATAGGCCCATCAATAAGTATACGGTAATGATTAGGGCGATTGGCTGACTTGATTTAGCCATGCCTGTCTGCCTTTTTAAACACAAACTAGTTCCTCAGTTGTACAGATATCTTGCTAAAATTTGGTATGGAGCCTGCATTTTGTAATATATTAATCATTTGGAAGAACCAACAAGATCGGAACAATACTACGGATCGCTCCCTTACAATCGATTTTTCCGATAAACTGGTTTTAACCTATAACTCTTGCAATTAAAACGCTTGGAATGTATAATTTTATAATTCAGCAAGATCGGATAAACATAACATACATCTCCCATATACTCGACGGTTCCCATAAATGGGTTTTGCGCAGCGGTTTTTTGAGTTTTTTGATCGGCGAAAAAACTTAAAATCGGAACTTAACTTTTATCCTTGAATGATAAAAAATCACTCAAAGAATAACGTTTACTGTCGAGCAAAAATATTGAACTCAAGGGTAAGTTTTATTTCCTCTCAAAATAATAAGTTTTATGTTTGATCAAAAAAATTGATAATCAAAATAATACAACTTGAGCGTAACGATTATTGTTGATTTTTATTGAAAAAAAATAAGAAAATAATGATTAAATGTCGAGTTCTATAACACAAGTATACACGGTTTTGGATCTGGGCAACTAAAAGTGGTTTTTGAGTCAATTTATGATGCTGAATCCGAATCTGCATTCCGTTTTTTAAGATTGATTTAAGATTTCGAGATATCGGTAATTTTGTGTTTTTCAGGTATCACTTCATTCAAAAAATCGTTTCGCCAATTTTACAAAAGCGTCGAAAGGAAGCAATAGCTTGTTCGAAAGGAAATTAAAATACGCTTCTAACGACGTATAATATGTAGGGAAAGGTCAAACCATCACTGAGCAATAGCTGCCCAAAGTCGAAATTGGTCGAATTTTTACGATTTTTGAAAAAATTTTGATTTTGAAAATGGTTTATTTGTACGAAGTTGTGAAAATCAGGATAATTTTTTTTTCCTAAAATTAGTGTGTTTAATAGCAAACACTTAGGCAGATCCGGCAAAAACTCTACTTTTGGGGATTTTTTTTGTAACTTTCAACAAAATTCAAATTCATTTTTTAAGATTTTTGTCAAATAATATTTATTTTATTAACTTAAAAGTAACAAATCAGAAATGAAGATTGGTGGAACTTTGCCTTTTGTATTGTTTAGTATCTGTTTCCCGTATTAGAGTCCAACAATAGTCGCTCATCATGCCTTCATCCCAAAATCCTTGGTATCGTCTTTCAATTTTGGCTAGATCTTGATGTAACCGCTCTCCCTGTTCGTCGCTCGTATCACCCAAGTTTTCGGGAAAGAAATCGAGATGGGAATGCAGAAAATGCATCTTTAGAGACATCCGAGCTCCAATCTTTCGATAATTTTCCAACATATCGCCAATACTTTCCTCAAAATTAGGGGATTTGTGATTACCAAGAAAGTGGTGAACGATATTTTGAAAAGATGCCCATGCGGCTGCTTCATCGGTCGGTAAACATTTTGTAAATTCTTTATCAGCCATTAGTTTTCTAATACCAGGTCCCACAAATATTTCTTCTTTGATTTTTGCATATGAAAATTTAGGAAACAAATTGACTAAGTACTGAAAAGCCGGTCCTTCACGGTTTAATGCTTTGACCAAGTTCTTTATAAGCCAAGTTTAATGTGAAGAGGTGGCAGAAAATATCTTGTGGATTTACAAGTGGTTCAGCGGAGACGTTTTGCTGTCCAGGCTCATATTGAGTACGACTTTGCCATTCCTTCCTCACATAATGATGTTCAGTTGCGCGGCTATCCCACAAGCATAAGAAACAACAAACTTTGGTGAATCCAGATTGGATCCCAGTTAAGATGCCAATAACCTGTTGAAATAATATAAAAAATAAGTGTTTTCGATTTAATTGGAATTAATGTTTATACCTTTAGATCACCACATATTTTCCATTTATGATCATTATATTTGATGAAGCACAGGATCTTCCGCATTGTTTCGTAGCATTCCTTCGTTTGTACTGCATGAGCAATCGGAATAGATGGTTTGTTATTCCCGTTGTGGAGAAGAGCAGCTCTTAGGCTGTGTTTGGAACCATCAATGAATAAACGCCATTAGTTTCGATCGTAGGGTGCATTCATTTCATTAAATAAACCATTAATATCGTTACAGAAACTTATGTTGTCTTCTTTTTTGAGTAACTTGTGTTCGAGAGTCTAGATTTTTCCATTGCTGCAGCCGTGATGCTAGCAACTCTGCTCAAGTCACGAATCAAATAT